>JAQPPZ010003304.1:0-745781 GCA_028583015.1 Wollemia nobilis | reverse complement strand
CTCCATCGCGGTCCTTCACAAAGATCTTCGCAATTACTTTCTACCAAATTGAACAAACACCCTAAAATTTCCTTCTTCTACCATTGCTCCCCCTCAAGTCAAGCTCCCACTCAATCCCAAATCCCAAACTTGCTCTGATACCAATTGTTAGGATTCACTGCATAAAATATAAAATATAGAAGAGCAATAATAAACAAGCAAGACAAGAGAAAACACGGCATATAATGTGGTTCACCCAATGTGGGTTACATCCACCAAGAAACACCAATCTTTTGCATTAACACCAATACAATATCTAAAGGGAGTAATCCTGCAACACAACTAGTTACAAATTCCTCTTAAAAACACCAACATCTCCACACAATTACTCTAACAATAATTCAACATGCAAACACCCTTGCATCAAGCTCTACACCAAGCTTCCTAATCTCTCTACCGGAATGCACAATCCTATGCACTTACCATAAACAAGATACAATCCTCTCTACTAGAGGTATTACATAAATAGGGAAACCTAGTTACATGCATGTTAAAACAAGCATCCTATAATTAACCCAATCCCCACTTAACTCCTAGTTAAAACTTACAATCCTCTCTACTAGAGGTATTACATAAATAAGGAAACCAGTTACATGCATGCTAAAACAAGCATCCTATAATTAACCCAATCCCCACTTAAGTCCTAGTTCAAACTTACAATCCTCTCTACCGAAGGTATTACATAAATAAGGAAACTAGTTACATGCATGCTAAAACAAGCATCCTATAATTAACCCAATCCCCACTTAAGTCCTACTTCAAACTTAGAAAGTTTACAATTAGAAAAAGGTTAATTTTAGCCAATCCTAAAATTAACTTTTCCTTTTCCACCTCTAGTTTGTGATTGGTCATCTACAGTACAGTTAAGGAATAGATAACTGTTTTATCCATATTTAGCCGAGATCAGACTCCACAACCTAACAATCTCCCACTTGGAGATTGATCCACAATAACTCTACCACTGCTGCATCTGCCAAAGAATATCTTCAAGCCAAACAAGGAATGTCAACTCCTCCAGATTGTTGTAACCATGCTTTGAACCATCACACCAGACTAGTGTCATCCATGCACTTTTATCTTGTGATCAACAAGCAACACACAATCTCTCTACCACAAATCAATGATAATAACAACATCCTCAAAATTACTTTGTATCATGGTGAATCAAACATCACCACCATGGCAAGATCTACACACTATGGATGACCCATAGCATGCACACACAAAATATGGCTTTGCCACTAGCTTTCAAAGCACACTCCCCGAGTGTGGAATTACCTTCCAACTTAGGGACTTGGGGTCACAATGATCCAAAGCTATAACCATAATATGTGTTCCATCCTAAAAAATCATACATTAGATCCTAAGCCATGTCCATATTCCTTGACATGTCTCTCAATTCCCACTGCTTGAGAACTCTCTGGTCCTCGAACATCAATTTCAAGACCATCTGTATCATAAAGTGTCAAAATTTCACTTATTAGATTCACATCTGATCTTTCTCCTCCATCTCTATCTCGAGACCAGTAATCCTTTTTCAAGTGCCCCTTCTTGCCACAATGGTGAGAAACCAGGGCCCTTCCGCTCTTGCTTCATAGCACCCAAAAAATATTTACCATCTTCGGCGTCACACCGAACAGCTCCATCATAGTCCTTCGTGAAAGAGCTCCGCAATTACTTTCTACCAAATGGAACAAACACCCTAAAATTCCCTTCTTCTGCCATAGCTCCCACTCAATTCAAGCTCCCACTCAATCTTGAATCCCAAACTTGCTCTGATACCAATTGTTAGGATTCACTACATAAATATAAAATATAGAAGAGCAATAATAAACAAGCAAGACAAGAGAAAACATGACATATAATGTGGTTCACCCAGTGTGGGTTACATCCACCAAGAAACACCAGTCTTTTGCATTAACACCAATACAATCTCTAAAGGGAGTAATCCTGCAACACAACCAGTTGCAAATTCCTCTTCAAAACACCAGCATCTCCACACAATTACTCTAACAGTAATTCAACATGCAAACACCCTTGCATCAAGCTCTACACCAAGCTTCCTGATATCTCTACAGGAATGCACAATCCTATGCACTTCCCATAAACAAGATACAATCCTCTCTACCGGAGGTATTACATAAATAGGGAAACCCAATTACATGCATGCTAAAACAAGCATCCTATAATTAACCCAATCCCCACTTAAGTCCTAGTTCAAACTTACAATCCTCTCTACCAGAGGTATTACATAAATAAGGAAACCAGTTACATGCATGCTAAAACAAGCATCCTATAATTAACCCAATCCCCACTTAAGTCCTAGTTCAAACTTACAATCCTCTCTATCGAAGGTATTACATAAATAAGGAAACCAGTTACATGCATGCTAAAACAAGCATCCTATAATTAACCCAATCCCCACTTAAGGCCTACTTCAAACTTAGAAAGTTTACAATTAGAAAAAGGTTAATTTTAGTCAATCCTAAAATTAACTTTTCTTTTTCCACCTCTAGTTTGGGATTGGTCATCTACGATCCAGTTAAGGAACAGATAATTTTTTTATCCATATTTAGCCGAGATCGAACTCCACAACCTAACAATATCCCACTTGGAGACTGATCCACAACAACTCTACCGTTGCTGCATCCGCCAAAGAATATCTTCAAGCCAAACAAGGAATGTCAACTCCTCCAGATTGTTGTAACCATGCTCTAAACCATCACACCGGACTAGTGTCATCCACGCACTTTTATCCTGTGATCAACAAGCAACACACAATCTCTCTACCACAAATTAGTGATAATAACAACATCCTCATAATTACTTTGTATCATGGTGAATCAAACATCACCACCATGGCAAGATCTACATACTATGGATGACCCATAGCATGCACACACAAAATATGGCTTTGCCACTAGCTTTGAAAGCACACTCCCCGAGTGTGGAATTACCTTCCAACTTAGGGACTTGGGGTCGCAATGATCCAAAGCTATAACCATATTATGTGTTCCATCCTAAAAAATCATACATTAAATCTTGAGCCATGTCCATATTCCTGGACATGTCTCCCAGTTCCCACTACTTGAGAACTCTCTGGTCCTCCAACGTCAATGTCAAGACCAACCATATCATAAAGTGTCAAAATTTCACTCATTAGATTCACATCTGACCTTTCTCCTCCATCTCTATCCCGAGACCAACAATCCTTTTTCAGGTGCCCCTTCTTGCCGCAATGGTGAGAAACCAGGGCCCTTTCTCTCTTGCTGCATAGCACCTAGAAATTCTTTATCGTCTTTGACGTCACACCTAACAACTCCATCACAGTCCTTCGCGAAAGAGCTCCACAGTTACTTTCTACCAAATGGAACAAACACCCTGAACTTTCCTTCTTCTACCATTGCTCCCACTCAAGTCAAGCTCCCACTCAATCCTAAATCCCAAACTTGCTCTGATACCAATTGTTAGGATTCACTACATAAAATATAAAATACAGAAGAGCAATAATAAACAAGCAAGACAAGAGAAAACACGACATATAATGTGGTTCACCCAGTGTGGGTTACATCCACCAAGAAATACCAGTCTTTTGCATTAACACCAATACAATATCTGAAGGGAGTAATCCTACAACACAACCAGTTGCAAATTCCTCTTCAAAACACCAACATCTCCACACAATTACTCTAACAATAATTCAACATGCAAACACCCTTGCATCAAGCTCTACACCAAGCTTCCTGATCTCTCTACCAGAATGCACAATCCTATGCACTTCCCATAAACAAGATACAATCCTCTCTATCGAAGGTATTACATAAATAGGGAAACCCAGTTACATGCATGCTAAAACAAGCATCCTATAATTAACCCAATCCCCACTTAAGGCCTAGTTCAAACTTACAATCCTCTCTACTAGAGGTATTACATAAATAAGGAAACCAGTTACATGCATGCTAAAACAAGCATCCTATAATTAACCCAATCCCCACTTAAGTCCTAGTTCAAACTTACAATCCTCTCTACCGAAGGTATTACATAAATAAGGAAACCAGTTACATGCATGCTAAAACAAGCATCCTATAATTAACCCAATCCCCACTTAAGGCCTACTTCAAACTTAGAAAGTTTACAATTAGAAAAAGGTTAATTTTAGCCAATCCTAAAATTAACTTTTCCTTTTCCACCTCTAGTTCGGGATTGGTCATCTACAGTCCAGTTAAGGAACAGATAACTGTTTTATCCATATTTAGCCGAGATCGGACTCCACAACCTAACAATATCCCACTTGGAGACTGATCCACAACAACTCTACCACTGCTGCATCCACCAAAGAATATCTTCAAGCCAAACAAGGAATGTCAACTCCTCAAAATTGTCATAACCATGCTTTGCATCGCCACTAGTGTCAACCATGTGCACTTTCATCTGTGACCAACAAACAACACACAATCTCTCTACCACAAAGCAATGATAATAACAAAATCCTCAGAATTACTTTGAATCATGGTGAATCAAACATCACCACCATGGCAAGATCTACATACTATGGATGACCCATAGCATGCACACACAAAATATGGCTTTGCCACTAGCTTTGAAAGCACACTCCCCGAGTGTGGAATTACCTTCCAACTTAGGGACTTAGGGTCGCAATGATCCAAAACTATAACCATATTATGTGTTCCATCCTAAAAAATCATACATTAAATCTTGAGCCATGTCCATATTCCTAGACATGTCTCCTAGTTCCCATTGCTTGAGAACTCTCTAGTCCTCCAACGTCAATGTCAAGACCAGCCATATCATAAAGTGTCAAAATTTCACTCATTAGATTCACATATGACCTTTCTCCTCCATCTCTATCCTAAGACCAGCAATTCTTTTTCAGGTGCCCCTTCTTGCCAAAATGGTGAGAAACTAGGGCCCTTCTGCTCTTGCTGCATAGCACCAAAAAATATTTACTATCTTCGGTGTCACACCAAACACCTCCATCACAGTCCTTTGCGAAAGAGCTTCGCAATTACTTTCTACCAAACGGAACATACCTTGAACTTCTCTTTTTCTGCCATAGCTCCCACTCAAGTCAAGCTCCCACTCAATCTTGAATCCCAAACTTGCTCTTATACCAATTGGTATACCAATTGTTAGGATTCACTACATAAAATATAAAATATAGAAGAGCAATAATAAACAAGTAAGACAAGAGAAAACATAGCATATAATGTGGTTCACCTAGTGTGGGTTACATCCACCAAGAATCACCAGTCTTTTGCATTAACACCAATACAATCTCTAAAGGGAGTAATCCTGCAACACAACTAGTTGCAAATTCCTTTTTTAAAACACCAGCATTTCCACACAATTACTCTAATAGTAATTCAACATGCAAACACCCTTGCATCAAGCTCTACACCAAGCTTCTTGATCTCTCTATAGGAATGCACAATCCTATGCACTTCCCATAAACAAGATACAATCCTCTCTACCGGAGGTATTACATAAATAGGGAAACCCAATTACATGCATCCTAAAAAAGTATCCTATAATTAACCCAATCCCCACTTAAGGCCTAGTTCAAACTTACAATCCTCTCTACCGGAGGTATTACATAAATAAAGAAACCAGTTACATGCATGCTAAAACAAGCATCCTATAATTAACCCAATCCCCACTTAAGTCCTAGTTCAAATTTACAATCCTCTAAACCGGAGGTATTACATAAATAAGGAAACCAATTACATGCATGCTAAAACAAGCATCCTATAATTAACCCAATCCCAAATTAAGGCCTACTTCAAACTTAGAAATTTTACAATTAGAAAAAGGTTAATTTTAGCCAATCCTAAAATTAACTTTTCCTTTTCCACCTCTAATTCGGGATTGATCATCTACAGTCCAGTTAAGGAACAGATAACTATTTTATCCATATTTAGTCGAGATCGAACTCCACAACCTAACAATATCCCACTTGGATACTGATCCACAACAACTCTACCATTGTTGCATCCGCCAAAGAATATCTTCAAGCCAAACAAGGAATGTCAACTCCTCCAGATTGTTGTAACCATGCTCTAAACCATCACACCAGACTAGTGTCATCCATGCACTTTTATCCTATGATCAACAAGCAACACACAATCTCTCTACCACAAATCAATGATAATAACAACATCCTCATAATTACTTTGTATCATGGTGAATCAAACATCACCACCATGGCAAGATATACATACTATGGATGACCCATAGCATGCACACACAAAATATGGCTTTGCCACTAGCTTTGAAAGCACACTCCCCGATTGTGGAATTACCTTCCAACTTAGGGACTTGGGGTTGCAATGATCCAAAGCTATAACCATATTATGTGTTCCATCTTAAAAAATCATACAATAAATCTTGAGCCATGTCCATCTTACTAGACATCTCTCCGAGTTCCCACTGCTTGAGAACTCTCTGGTCCTCCAACGTCAATGTCAAGACCAGCTATATCAGAAAGTGTCAAAATTTCACTCATTAGATTCACATCTGACATTTCTCCTCCATATCTATCCCGAGACCAGCAATCCTTTTTCAAGTGCCCCTTCTTGCCGCAATGGTGAGAAACCAAGGCCCTTCCGCTCTTTCTACATAGCACCCAAAAAATCTTTATCGTCTTCGGCATCACACCTAATAGCTCCATCACGGTCCTTCACGAATATCTCTGCAATTACTTTCTACCAAATTGAACAAACACCCTAAACTCCCCTTCTTCCACCATTGCTCCCACTCAAGTCAAGCTCCCACTCAATCCCAAATCTCAAACTTGCTCTGATACCAATTGTTAGGATTCACTACATAAAATATAAAATACAGAAGAGCAATAATAAACAAGCAAGACAAGAGAAAACATGACATATAATGTGGTTCACCCAATGTGGGTTACATCCACCAAGAAACACCAATCTTTTGCATTAACACAAATACAATATCTAAAGGGAGTAATCCTACAACACAACCAGTTGCAAATTCCTCTTCAAAACACCAACATCTCCACATAATTACTCTAATAGTAATTCAACATGCAAACACCCTTGCATCAAGCTCTACACCAAGCTTCCTAATCTCTCTACAGGAATGCACAATCCTATGCACTTCCCATAAACAAGATACAATCCTCTCTATCGGAGGTATTACATAAATAGGGAAACCCAGTTACATGCATGCTAAAACAAGCATCCTATAATTAACCCAATCCCCACTTAAGGCCTAGTTCAAACTTACAATCCTCTCTACCGGAGGTATTACATAAATAAGGAAACCAGTTACATGCATGCTAAAACAAGCATCCTATAATTAACCCAATCCCCACTTAAGGCCTAGTTCAAACTTACAATCCTCTATATTGGAGGTATTACATAAATAAGGAAACCAGTTACATGAATGCTAAAACAAGCATCCTATAATTAACCCAATCCCCACTTAAGGCCTACTTCAAACTTAGAAAGTTTACAATTAGAAAAAAGGTTAATTTTAGCCAATACTAAAATTAACTTTTCCTTTTCCACCTCTAGTTCGGGATTGGTCATCAACAGTCCAGTTAAGGAACAAATAACTGTTTTATCCATATTTAGCCGAGATAAGACTCCGCAACCTAACAATCTCCCACTTGGATACTGATCCACAACAACTCTACCGCTGCTGCATCCGCCAAAGAATATCTTCAAGCCAAACAAGGAATGTCAACTCCTCTAGATTGTTGTAACCATGCTTTACACCGCCACTAGTGTCAACCATGTGCACTTTCACCTGTGACCAACAAGCAACACACAATCTCTCTACCACAAATCAGTGATAATAACATCCTTAGAATTACTTTATATCATGGTGAATCAAACATCATCACCATGGCAAGATCTACATACTATGGATGATCCATAGCATGCACACACACAATATGGCTTTGCCACTAGCTTTAAAAGCACACTCCTCAAGTGTGGAATTACCTTCCAACTTAAGGACTTAAGGTTGCAATGATCCAAAACTATAACCATATTATGTGTTCCATCCTAAAAAATCATACATTAAATCCTGAGCCATGTCCATCTTCCTAGACATGTCTCCCAGTTCTCACTACTTGAGAACTCTCTGGTCCTCCAACGTTAATGTCAAGACCAACCATATCAGAAAGTGTCAGAATTTCACTCATTAGATTCACATTTGACCTTTCTCCTCCATCTCTATCCCGAGACCAACAATCCTTTTTCAGGTGCCCCTTCTTGCCACAATGGTGAGAAACTAGGGCCCTTCCGCTCTTGCTGCATAGCACCCAAAAAATATTTATCGTCTTTGGTGTCACACCTAACAACTCCATCATAGTCCTTCGCGAAAGAGCTCCGCAATTAATTTCTGCCAAATGGAACAAACACCCTGAACTTCCCTTCTTCTACCATAGCTCCCACTCAAGTCCTGAATCCCAAACTTGCTCTGATACCAATTGGTATACCAATTGTTAGGATTCACTGCATAAACATAAAATACATAAGAGCAATAATAAAAAAGCAAGACGAGAAAACACAACATATAATGTGGTACACCCAGTGTGGGTTACATCCACCAAGAAACACCAGTATTTTGCATTAACACCAATACAATCTCTGAAGGGAGTAATCATGTAACACAACCATTTGCAATTTTTTTTTTAAAACACCAGCATTTCCACACAATTACTCTAATAGTAATTCAACATGCAAACACCCTTGCATCAAGCTCTATACCAGGCTTCCTGATCTCTCTACAAGAATGCACAATCCTATGCACTTCCCATAAACAAGATACAATCCTCTCTACCGGAGGTATTACATAAATAGGGAAACCCAGTTACATGCATGCTAAAACAAGCATCCTATAATTAACCCAATCCCCACTTAAGGCCTAGTTCAAACTTACAATCCTCTCTATCGGAGGTATTACATAAATAAGGAAACCAGTTACATGCATGCTAAAACAAGCATCCTATAATTAACCCAATCCCCACTTAAGGCCTAGTTCAAACTTACAATCCTCTCTATCGGAGGTATTACATAAATAAAGAAACCAGTTACATGCATGCTAAAACAAACATCCTATAATTAATCCAATCCCCACTTAAGGCCTACTTCAAACTTAGAAAGTTTACAATTAAAAAAAGGGTTAATTTTAGCCAATCCTATGAAAAAGGGCTTTTCTTGAGATGCACAGTTGAACAGCTCGAAGCTGCAATGCAAGATTGTACGGCACAAGCAAATGCTGTTATGTTTCTTAACTCAAATGTAGCGTCTACATGAACAGATTAGGTACGTAACTTTGAAAGTAGAAGATAAACTGGCAATCAACAAGATTATGTCTCAAGTAAATGGTCTAAGGACTCCTGGCTTCCAACATACGAGTCTTGTCTCAAGGATCAATGAAACTTTTGGGCGCAATTTCCAGGAGATGACTGTGGCGGGAGAGGTCTCGTTAGATAAGCGTGTTATGGAGTTTGACAAGTATGGTATACTGATAAAATTTAAGTTCCGGCAAACCGGGCAGCTGCAAGTATTGAGTGCCACCATCAGTCTGAAGGGGAACGATCCGTATCAACAATATTGTATCTTGTTTCACTACAGGACCTTACAAACTGCACATTTCATGTCTTATAAATGAAAGGAACATGTTTCAGCATCTTGTCAGGGCTGCAACTCAACCCAATACACCTCGATGCTTTTTATTGACACCCAAACTGCTTAATATGCAGTTGTAGCGTTTTAAATATTACCAACGGACTTAATCAGGTGGAATAGGTGTTATTTGTACAGCTTTAGAATTTGAATTATTTTAGATGTTATTTGGGCAGTTTTAAAATTTAAATTTAGATTTAGAATTTGAACTAGAAAAAAAAACTTTTAAAATTTGAACTCTGAAAAGAATTGCAAATAAAAAATATATTATAAATAAATGTAAAAAAAAATATTATAAATAAACCTTAATTATGAATGCAATCAACTCTCTACTCAAGAAAAATATATATATATATATATATTATAAATGTACCTTAAATAAATATATATATATTATATATAAATGGACCCTGCATTGACAAGTGATCAAAAGTTTGGAGTAATGTAAAGTGGGTTTCTGTTAAACAAATGCTGTCGCAGCAATCATAACTGGATTTTGTATGATTAGAAAAGGGAAAGGTTTATCAATGGCCATCTTTGATTTGTCTTTGCCCCGGCAATCTTTTTCTATTACGCACATTGACAGAGAAGGCATCTCTTTGTCTTCCTTCTAAGTTTTGTACGTGTCAAGGACACGAATCAGATACAACAGAGGAAAATGAATGTGTGGATGATATGGGGCTGTTAATGTTGTACTCAACTATATTAAAATATGGTATGTGGTACTCAACTATATTTAAACACTAGATATCTAATATTTGGCTGGGTTGAGCATACCTCAAATTGTGTAAAGTGAAATAACTGAAACTTGTCTCAAACAGGTTAAAGACGCATTTCCTGATGCCTAGAGGAAGTGCATCTCTTATATTATTCTGAAGATATATCAATACTCTTTAACAAATCATTGAAAAAATATATGCAAACAAAAACCATATATTTAGAGACTATATGAATTAAACAGGGGTTTTATATATGTATTTTAAAAATTGAGGCTAACAATATTATAATTGCGACAGAAACTTCAACATAAAGACTAAACCACTTAAAATAAAATGTAACTTCATTATAAATCAAAGAAAAGTATTAAAATTGCATACGCAATTCTGGACATCCAAGAATCCATTTGTCTAGATGGAAGAGGCAAATGCAGCAGGACACCACTTCTGTGCATCTAAATCTGGGGCCTTGTGTGAAGTCCGAACCTCGCACAATGACGTGAGAATGACTTACTTCGTTAAGAATTCAGAAACTGGTAGAGATTTGAAACGGGGGCCTTTTTATTCTCTAACTCAATCTTTGACTAATTTGAATATAAAAATATTTTTTAATTTATAATTTTAGGTTTATTGGATTGTTTAGCTGGTACCATGGTTGGAGTAAAGTCACCAAGCAGGCAAATGCACCACGACAACAGATTAAGAATAGGGGGCAATTTTGGGCATCTAAGTATTCATTTATTACTCACGAAGCTCGCTAATCCAAGAGAATAGCAGATTAAGAATTAGTGATCTTTAATTTGATTAATTTGAATATTGTTGTTTTTTTTTAATAATTTATTTTATTTTTTATAATTTTTTTATTTGGTTATTGTTAGAAATTTTTACGACCAATGCACAAGGTTGAGTAGGTTCAGGCTCTTTTCAATTATGATCTTTGGTCGAGAATTTTGCTTATCAAGAAAGAATTTAACACACAACCACCACACACCTCCACTAAGTTTGATTCATATTTATGTGTATAAGAAATAATTGTAAATAATTAATTTTAAACAAATAATTATAAATAATTAGTTTTTGAATAGTTGCAAGTTTATTGTAGTGCTAAGGGTTTTGGTCTTTTTTTTTAAGAGGTTCAAGGTTAAAACCCCACTCACTATGAGGGGAGGGGGATCTCTTCTTAAAACATGTGTAAACTCATTGAAAAACAAAAATCAAGTATTTAAAGGTTTTGATTTGAAATTTAGAAAATCTTAACCAAGTATGTATATATAAATAAATAAAAGGTATAAGTGTAACCCTTGTCGTTATGTGGTGTACTTTAATCAGGATTGTTCTCAAAAGAAAAATCAAGTTCTGCAATGACAACAAAAAAAGGATAGTAGAAATAAGGAAGGTTCTACAGAGAAATCAGCTGGAGAAGCAAGAGAATTTGGTATGGAGATAACACTCTCGTCCAGAGGGTTGGTTTATGAGGTTGGAAGATCCACCGATATATGGTATGGGCAACATTATCGTCAACCAAAGTGGGTACTAAGTGATCTGGTCTATAACCATGCGATGGGGACCCTGATCAAACCTTAGTTGAAGGTCAATGGTCAGTCATAGGCATAGCAACGCTAGTTCTAAAGCATAAAGTTAATAAGTTCTTTCGGATATGAGATGGGAATTGCGAATTCCCAAGATTTGGAACGTGAGAATTATCACGTCCACTCCTCCAGGTGATATGGGCCCTGGAAGAGCAAACCCACACCAGGATCTAATGATACCCGAGGAAGGGGTAAGATATTCTATATGGTAATCTATTGCGGGAAGTTGGCTGGTCTCGAGCACTTAAGTCACCATTTGTAGTGGTTGAAAAACTTGAAGTGCAATTCCTCTATGCCTTGTACTCTTAAACAGTTGAGTGAAAACAACAAACATATGTGTCATAAGTAAGCTCTCTTTCAAAAAAATTATATTGTGAAGTTGACAACCAGGTGAGTAGACCTGGGTTGTGACACAAGAGGATAAGTCTTCAACCAAGCACCAAACCAAATTTTTTTGGAATCCTCCTCATTGATTAACCATTTAATATATTTCTTGATCAAATGCAAACTATCTCATATTGTTGAGCCTGTAGGCAGGGTTATTGTCTTAAATAATTTTATTGTCTCTACGTAACATATATTTTTGAAGTAACATTTTTCCCAACTCTTTCCTTGATTTTTAAATAATCTCAAACCATGTTTTAACCCTAATTCCGAACTTGTAAGTCTATAGTTTCATAAGCCTTCACCTCTAATATTCTTTCCTTTGTAAACCTTATACCACTTACAAAAAAGGAAGTCTAAATTTTTCCTCACATCCTTTTTAAAGAAAATAAATGTGAATTTTATCAAATTCAAATGTTATACCTACTAGCAATTTTTTTTTGATGAAAAAGCCATTATATTAATAAAATAATGTTTAATCATACAAAAAGGGTGGGTGGGATTAGCACACCCGTAAACCAATACATTAACCATTGTGGTTAAGAGTAAACAAGAGTGTCAGAAACAACCCACAAACTGCCAATAACAACTGCCAAAACAGTATTAAATATGCATTCTAAAAGAAAGATGAAAGTGACATGTCAGTGCTAATAATTAAGATCAATGTATACAATTATTTTATAACAATTATTTTGTAGGTTTTCATAGAGCTCAAATTATGTACATCATTCCCAACTTTAAGTTAAATTGCACTTTTGATGTGACTAATATTTTGAATATAGATTATCACACTCTTATGCAACTCTTTAAACTTCAATATATTGAAAATAATTCATACTTTAATACATTAGGTATATTATTAGCCATTGATATAGATGGTTAAAAATTAGGCAAATTACATTCGTTATCAATTATGAGTGAAAACAAACAAAAAATAAAATTATATCATTCCATGTATTGTACTTTGTCCTCATTTAAATTGTTCTTAGAAGATTTCTTTACTATAGTTAATGATAATATGTATATTTATATCTATATTTATAATATATATCAATATTGCCTTTATCTTTGATGTTTGAATTGAAAATTAAATGATTTAATACCTAGCAAAAAAAATGAGCAAGTACCAAAGTTAAGAAGAAACTGCAATAAAAACAAATTATAAAAATTAAATTCCAAAAATTGAGAAGGAATATTATTCATGTACAAAAAATTCATTTGCATTAAATATTCATGTAAAATAATGTATATTGTATTAAATTATTAGAATAAATAATTGATCCATATATAAACCCTTTTCAACATGTACATCAAAAGCAAATGTTGTTTCCCATAAGTGATGTGCTCTTCCTTTATAAGCTAATTAGCATGTGGCTACAAGATTATGACACTCAAACAATTCACATGTATACACCATCTATATCCTATTTCAATACTAGATTGACAAAATTTCTTTAATTAACTCGTTAAGTTGTTTTTATATGTTAGATAACCATCACGAGCTAACATTTATTTGCATAACTTTCATTCCATTTTTTTAGTATAAACATAAGAAACCAAGTAATGTCTTGAACTAACTCTATTAACATCGAGATAATTGGCTACATTTATTGTAATATAGTTGAGAATCAACCTTGAATAAATCTCTACTTTTTAAAAGTATTGGCCTTTTGTTCCTCAAGTGATTTAACCATAAATATTCATATTATTTTATAATTTTCACTCTCGTTCCCCAAAAAAATGAATCCATTAGTTTATTTCTAACTCAGTTTTAGTATTTCTTCATTTTTAACTCGAGTTTTTAGTATTTCTTCATTTTCTCGTAGACTAATAAAGAATTGACTTTTAAAACTACCATATAAATTGAACACCTTTTAAAAGTCCCAAATAAATTTTATGACAATCCAGATTTCTTCCATCTCTTCCAATTTTCACTTGTAATTTTAATAGCTCCTTCGGGATTGGCTCTCTTAGGGATCACATATGTGAACATTTCTTATAGATGGAATTTTTATTATTTTTTAGATGGAATTTTTATTATTTTTAGAAATAAATAGAAGTAATTTATTTATTAAAATGTAAAAGGATGAATGAAAATAATAAAAACATATATTTAAAGGAACTCATAGATATCATAAATAATCATTGTATTATGCATAGATAAGATCACAACATTTATTATCCAGGAATGATTAGAAATATTTATACTAATACCAAGATTTCAAATACATAAAAAAAACTTAAAAACAAGAAATACATTCAAATTAATTACAATAAGGTGTGTCTAACGTGAAGGTTAACCATGGATAGTACGAATTAGATAATAAAACATTACAATAAATTCATTACATTGTATAGTGAATACCCTTAGTTTTATTCAATATTACATCATACAATGTTAGCGTGGGCCATGAATCAATATTACATCATACTTGATGTCTAGGGTTACAGTTTTACAGTTTATATTTTTTTATTCTATTAGTTATGTTGTGTATTCGCCAAGGGTGAGTGAGTACCTGAGTTGGTGTGAGACAGCCAGTTGAGGTCTGTGATCCATACCGCAAGTCCATTCAACTCCGGTTCAAATCACATTGGCTATCATGAGCCCTTTTAACCCCTAAGGGTTAGGTGGATTGGTAAGTGCTAGTCTAGTTGAACACTTACTAAGAAGAGACCCATGTTCAAACCTTGGGGGAAGCTTGTCGCAAAGGTAGTAGTTTGATCTGAATCCTCTGAATATGCACCAGACTCACGATAAGGGTACAAATCCCAAGCATCCAGTGGTCCATTTCATGTTGGGCTATAAAACAATGAGGTGGAATAGGTCTGGTGGATACAACCCCTGTGGTTTAAAACTTTAAACATGCGATTGAAATAAAGGAATTTTTTATTGAAGTTGTGTCTCTCAAGAGACGCTTTGTAGAAAAAAAACTTTCCACTATTGACCTTGATATGAAGATAAGGGACATGAAAAAAGGAACTTAGGGAACCTAAAAATCAGAGTATCCAAAGAATAGTAACTTGAGCGGTGCAAGAGGCAGCTTCAAATGGCCAAGGATGCTGCAAAATTTATTGTCAAGCTCAACCATTGATCTCTAGGGATGGCTCTCATAACAGGCTTAATCTTCTTTTTGTTATACTCATTAATTCTTCAGCTTGTTTAATTATGCCTCCTACTTTGGCTTGATCTTATTTGAAGTATGTTGTTACTTCCTCTATAGATTGTGTAGTAAATTTTAGGTAGCTTACGACTTAGTAAGCTTTGAGATCATATTGGAGGACCTTGTTCCAACTATCCTTTCTCAACTCCATTATCTTATTTTTCCATTATTTATTTTATTCTACAAGACCTTTTTCACATTTTGCTCTTCTTTATCTATTTTCTCCAACTCCTTGACTTCCTTTTCCAATTATCTACATCTATCTTTCATTCTGTCACCTTACAAATAAATAGTTTTGATGTGGGTGTGGACGTTGAGCAAAGAGTCATCTAATAATAGTTGGAAAATATCTATAATTTGTGTATTCACATAGTAATCATCAGGTGTCATCTCAACTTCTGGCTTATTTACTCTTGGCATAGTTGTGACCCTCATCTACTGATAAGTAGTTGAATCAACTGTAGTCATTTTTCTAGGAGGAGCACACTCCTCTACCTACCTAGATGATTTATTCTTCCACCATTCTTGAGAATTGAGGCTTATATCCTTGAGCTTATTAATGGTGGTCATAGATGGATGATTAGGTGGTGGCATAGAGGAAAATATGGATTGTAATATGGGAAAGGAATATGAAGAAAGTTCTTAAACAATTGTTGTGGTAGTCTTGGAAAAGAGAAGAGGCACCACCGTATTGGATAAGAAAGCAACCATTTTTCCAAGGCAAGAGGGAAATCATTTTTTATTTGGGTTTCAGCTTCAGGGATGTTTTACTCTTGTTCATGATAAAAAACCGAAGCATTCTGATTTAAATTTTTTAAGATAATTTGTAAGCATCCAAAAGGATTGTGAACAACTAAATCAGTTGAAACAATAAGAAGAATATCAAGGAGATTACTTACATATTGAAGTAATAGTGGAACAACCACAAGTGTCGTTTTTTGATAATATTCATGTAAAATTCATCTTGGTAGATCTAACAGTGGTATCTCTAGCTATGTTAGGACACATTATAATTTAGTCAGCTTGGCTTAATCAATGATGTCAAGATAATGAAGATAATAGGAGGATAATCATTACTTTGAGCTGCAAAGAGGCGATAAAGAGAGTGGAGAGGATGGCCAGAGGTCGTGTTTCTCCTTCATAAACATGACTCCTAGTTGTTTGTTCTCTTGTTATGATATTTTGTTTGATGTTCTAGCTTGCTTATAGTCACTATTTAAGTTGTATCCTTTGAAGGGTTGCATGTTTTGTTTTGTAAAGCAATTTGAGTATGTCCCTTTGTGTTGGTCCCGGTTGGTGGTCTCTTGATATATCTTTTTGGATGTAAAAGGGTTGGGACCCTTTCAAAAACCCCTTCGCAAAATAAAAATAATGATTAAATAATGTATTATATTAAATATTGGATTTAAATTATCTTTAAATAAATAATATTATTTATAAACTTTAAAATTATGAGATTATTTAAAGATAAAATATAAATTGATTTTTAAATCCCTTGATATTCTTGTAATATTTTTAAAAAATATGAGAAATAAGTATTACTTATCTAAAATTAAATGTGCTTTATAGTTAAATAATGTTATCTTGTCAATAAGAGTTGTTAGAAGACATATTTATATACTATTATTGTTATACTTAAATGATCTATATAACTAGTTATTACCATTTAGGACTTGATCAATGGGGAAGATATAGTTGACTTAGCATTGTAAGACAAGATAAAATATCCTAAACTAATCCTTGCCTTACCTTTGAGATATGGATATGTGTATATATACCCTAATCTATGTTTAATGTGTTTATCAAGAAACTGTTGGAATATATTACATTATTTGGTACATGCTAATATACCATCGTGGGTACATGTTTAGATTAGGATTTTGTCTTAGATTAGTGTTTAAGTATTTACTTAATGCAATGTAATAAATGCACAAGTATTACTAGAATGTGCAATGATGTAAATGTGCATGTTGTCCATGTGTACATAAGTCTATAGAATAGGAATATAGTGAGTCATAGGAATATGGAAGGCCAAGAGTCATACTCCATTATATATTGGCCTTTGTAGTAGAGAGTTGGAATTGATAGAGAGGGAGAGAGTGCAAGAGCACATTAGAGTAAAGTAGTGCTCAAGTTAGATACAATGTAGAGCATGAATGAAGAATGAAGCATTTGAGGTCTACATATTTTGTGTGAAGATCCATTTTTTGTGAGCTTTCATTAATGGTTATTTTATGAGTTATTTCAAAAGTTTATCATGATATTTGCATGCTTAGTATATTTCCCTTATCATAGATTTAATATTGAATTCTTATTTTTATACCTTGTGGTTGCATTTCCTTAAATGTATAACATCAAAAGCTAACAGTGGTATCAGAGCACAAGGTAGATTGATAGGAAACAGAGAAAGCCACAAGAATATTACGAGGAGACATATATTTTATTTTTAGAATTTCTAAAATGGATATTTGTCTAGAGTATTTCTATATGATTGCAAAAAAACTCGTGAAGAATAGGACTCAACATAGATCTCTTTTCACTAGATTGAAGGATAACTAGTGATGTTTATTGATTTATAGAGATCTAGAGATTTGCATGGATTTGCTTGCTACTATCTAAGTTTTTTCTGTAGAAAATTAGTTCTAAGAAGTTGATAAGCTTCCTATAATGGATAGAGAAGAATTTCATCTTTGATTTCCTGAAATTATATGCTTTCCTCGTGTGGGTATTACTTCTTTGTTACAAAAAAATAGACATTGAAGAAAGAGGAGACTCAAGGAAAAGGTCCCCATTGGATATTGGAGATAGAAGATTAAGGAGACCCAAGAAGGAGATCCCTATAGAATATTTAAGACTACAAATCAAGAAGTAGGTCCAAGAAAGAAGACCCCATTGGAGATTTAAGATATAAAATTAAAGACCCAAGAGAAGATGTCTCAAGAAAAGTTGAAAGAAGAAAGAAGAAGGCTAGATAACCCCTAGTAAAAATTTGAAGAAGTGGCCATGGGAGAATATTTGAAGATAGCTCAAGATAGAAGATTGCAAGAAGGAGTAGATCATGAAAATAAAATTTTGGGATAATTACCATCCGAAAACAAGCCCAAAAGGAAGAAATATTTGGTAAGAAGTTTATCAAAATTTAGAAAGGGATTCTTGAAGATCTCAACACATTCATATTCTTGAGAAAGAGGTAAACTAAATAGGCAGAGTTTAAAGTCATAATTTAACAAGATCTAAAGAGGAGAAATAAGGTAGAAGAGCCGACCAATTTGAGAAAGTTGAATACTATCGTTAAAGGCTTAAAGGCTCATTTGCAAAGGATAAGATCACTGATTTTCATAGCAGGAGTTGAAGAGTCACAAGACAACGACTTGAAGTAATTGATTGTTATTTTTGGACAACAATATAAATTCAAATAAATAAGAGTTTTGAGAGCAAAAAATCAAGAAATTTGGACTGCAATATTGGGCAGCATTAGAAGGAGAAAAGATAGTTATGATTTGGATAAACTCAAAGTAGATTTGCAAGGAGGATTGGACAACATTTGGTCAAGGAAAGGTGCTGCAAATTTCAAAATTTAAAGGCAACATAGGAAGCTACAAATTATATGAGTTTAGGACAACAAAATAAAGGAGAAGAATTCAAGCATTTAAAGCATGGGTGGGCAACAAGTTAAAGGAGTTATAGAGCTGCAATATTAACAAGTTTAGAGCATCAATTTTTATAAATTTGGGGTAGTAAATAGGTGAACCAAATGACCAAGAAATATAGCTATAAAGGAGACCAAAATATATGTAATATTGGTGCAATAAAAGTTCATTATTTGAATGTTCATATTAGCTTATTATTAAGTCTTTAAAAGCACCATATTTAAGTTTTTAAAGTTGCAAAAGAAAAGGTCTCAAGTTTATATCTTCAAGGTTGGAGAAGATAGCCCTCACAAGGTATCAAAACCTACAACAAAATAAAGAAGTTAGAAATAATATAATAAAAGAAATCAAATCCTTACTATCCCTTGGAAAGTAAATAATTTACAACAAAAAATAGAAGCATTATTCTATTTGAAAGACAAAGGGTTTCACATGAATTATAATCTTGGAGTCACCAAATAAATTACCAAGCATAGATATGAGGAGTCATTTTGGAAGAGTAGACAAAAAGGAGGACCTGTCGTAGAGGGAAAACCACCATTACCAAGTCTTGACAAAGAGAAGAGGCACCACCATATTGGATAAGAAAGCCACCATTTCAAGAAAACTAGTGTAACTAAAACTACAAGGGGCAAGCAATAGCTATTATCTATCTAAAGCTACATATAATAGTTGGCAATATGTTACAACAAAGGAGCACAATTTTTTTTTCAAGTTAAGCACTCAAGAGTAGTACCATTTACGTAGAAAAGTGTTGAAGAACACAAGCTTATACTGAGAGAGGGGGGTGAACAGTATAAGATAAAACTTTTATATTTTCTTTCCAAAGCCATAACTTCAAATAATATTAATGTAATAATGAAATAATGCACAAATAATCACACACATAAGAGATAAAAAATTTATGTGGAAACTCCCTCTTGGAAGAAAACCACGACAAAATATTGCTTATATATTTCTTCAATAAATTTTGTGGGCACCAACCCACAGGAGACATCAACATATTATTATAATATTTGTGGACACCGATCCATAGGAGACACCAATCCCCTTGCTCAAGTTCATGGACACCAATCCATAGGAGACACTAATTTCCTTTGTTGGTTCGTGGGCACCAACCCATAGGAGACACCAATTCCCTCTGCTCAGGTTCGTGGACACCAATCCACAGGATACACCAATCCCCTCTGCTTTAGTTTGTGGACACCAATACATAGGAGACACCAATCCCCTCTGCTATTTTATGGACACAAATCCCCTCTACTCAAGTTCATATACACCAATCCATAGGAGACATCAATTTCATGGACACCAATCCATAGGAGACACCAATCCCCTCTGCTCAAGTCTACTCCAAATCCTGCTCTCAAATATACTCCAAAACCTGCTCACAACACTGTTTAAATATGCTCATAAAACCTGCTCAAATCTACTCCAAAACCCATTCACAAAACCTACTCAAATATGTTCTAAAACCTGCTCACAAAACCTGCTTAAATATGCTCTAAATCCTGCTCAAATCTATTCCAAAACCTACTCACAAAACCTGTTTAAATATGCTCCAAAAATTGCTCACAAAAATTGCTTAAATCTACTCACAAATATTCTCTAATTTGCTCCAAAACCTGCTCATAGTCTATGCTCAAATATAGTCATACAAATTTGATCTATAATTTGCTTCTTCAACTAATAGTAATACACACATATTCTATCCAAACATCTTCAAGAACATATGGATAATGATATGCACTAATGTAGTAAGCTTCAAATGACCAATATGTTCTTCACATTCATTAAATTTGTTGCTTCCACATATCTCACATTTATTACATTTTAAAGGTAGCTCAAGTTTAGCATTGGATAACTTACTTGTGTGTTGACTTGGAGATGCTAGTACCTTGCTCTTCTTCCACTATCATGTGCACCTTTCCTTCTTGAAATGGCTGAATTGTTCTTCCTTGTCAATTGAATACTTGGGTGAATATGTGTACTTGAAACCTTGACTTGTTCTAAATTTGTGCCCTCCAAATCTACCTTAGTGATGACAATATTCCTCTTGCATGTGCTTTTCAAATTTGGACAAAAAAAAAAAAATTCCCTTCTTGATTTAAATATTAAATCAACCACTTTTAAACCCTTATAACTTCTTTCAAAACATACACAATAAAACTTAAAAATAATTCCTTGTATCTCCCTTTTGAAACTTACAATATAAAGCTTTATTCTAACATCTTCTTTATATCTCTTTTTATTATTTGAAAAAATAGAAATTTATACTAACAACATCTCCCTTGCAAAAATGAAATCACAACATTACACCTTATATCTCCCCTTAAATAATTTACAAAAATCAAATCACAATATTACACCTTATATTTCCCCTTTTATAATTTGCAAAAATCAAATCACAATACTATGCTTTATATCTCCCCTTTTATCATTTGTAAAAATCAAATCCCAATGCTATGCCTTATATCTCCCCTTTTAACAAATTTAAGAAAACAAAATTTATAAATACCTTGCACAGTCGCAGATGGGATTTGATCCCTTGACCTCTACAAGCGTAGCTCCCTAACTTGGTAGCACATGAAACCAAAAGGAACAAAACAATATTTAGTTGTAGTGGTAAGAGTTTTGATTTTTTTTTAGAGGTTCAAGGTTCAAACCCCACTGAGTATGAGGGGACCGGGACCTCTTATTAAAACCTATGTAAACTTATTGAAAAAAAAATCAAGTATTTAAAGGTTCTGATTTTAAATTTAGAAAATCATAACCTAGTATGTATATATAAATAAATAAAAGGTATAAATATAACTCTTGCCATTGTGTGGAGTACTTTAATCAGGATTGTTCTTAGAAGAAAAATCAAGCTCTCGATGGCAGAAAAAAAATGATAGTGAAAATAAGGAAGGTTCGATAGGGAAATCAACTGGAGAAGCAAGGAACTATGGTATCGAGATAACGCTCCCATCCAATATGGAGGAGAAAGGGCGAGGGGAAGGAGAAATTATAGAAGAACCTCAATAGGTAATTAATCTTCTTGATATTCTTCTTATTGCTTCAATTGATTTAGTTGTTCACAATCCTTTTGGATGCCTCCAAATCATCTTAGAAGACTTAGATCAGAATGCTTTAGTTTTTTATCATGAACAAGAGCAAAACATCCCTAAAGCTGAAACCCAAATAAAAATGATTTCCCTCTTATCCTAGAGGAGAACATTGAGATTCAGGATAGATCACCTAGGGCTTAGGAACCAACAAAGGAACATGGGAGCCCTAATTGAGTCACCAAAAAATTTAGAAAAATTGGGATGAATGTTGGGCATGAGGCAAAATAGGGAAGACCTCAATCAAAAATAAGGGAAGGGAAAATTGTGAAAGATGTTGTGAATGGAACACAAATGACCCTCAAATTAGGTAGTGAGGATATATCACATAGGTCTTAAGAACCTAGGAAGGAGCATGGAAGCCCTAATCAAGTCACTAGGAGCTCTAGAAAAATTGAGGTAGATGTTGGGCATGAGGTAAAAAATGGAAGACCTTCTCAATAACAATTAGAAAAATGGAAACTACAAAAGAGGTTGTGAACAAAACACAAATGAATATCAAATTGGGCAGGAAAAAATATTTGACCAAAATTAAAAAATGAGTCATATCTTATAATGTTAGGGGCCTCAATGCCCCTTCCAAACACCAGTTGGTATCATTATTAAGGATGGAACTGAAGCCTCAAATATTGTTGTTACAAGAAACCAAGTTGGATGACCAAAATTTGGAAAGAATTAGGAGAAGTATTTGGAAAGAAGCCAATTTTATTGCTAGTGCAGCGAAGGGTGTCGCAGGAGGGATTTTGTGTTTGGATATGACAAATTTATTGAAGGAAGCCTCATATCAACTTTAGATATACTGCTCAATGTGCTATTCTACTGTAAAGAAACTAAAATTAGCTAGGTTTTGACCAATATCTATGCACCAAACACCTGTATAGGGCAAAGCAATTATTGAGAGATCTAACTTCAATAAGGAAGGTTTTCCATGACATTGCTTGGGTTCTAGTTAGGACTTCAACACCCCTTTGTATCCATCATACAATAAGGGCAGAAACCTCGATAACTTTGAAGGTGTGGAATATTTTGAGCAGTTTGTCTTAGAGAATGGATTGATCGATGTTGACCTCAAAGTATTTAAGTATACATGGAGTAATAGAAGACTTGGGAACTAGCTGATCCAAATAAGATGGTAGATTCTTAATCTCTTAATAAGGGCTAATTAATTTTTGAGATACCAATCTAACCGTACTCCCTAACATAGTATCCAATCATAACCCTCTAGAGTTAGATTTCCAAACCGATAGAAGGAGGTTTTACAAAACTTTTAGGTTTTAGATGATGTGGCTTATAAATGAAAGCCTTGAGCATTACATTAAGGAATGGTGGGGGAACAAATTCACTAAATTTTTGATGGCACAAATTGCCAAAAATCTTAGGTTTATCAAAGATAAACTCAAAAATTGGAACACAATTATTTTTATGATGGTAGAGCAACCACAAATAATAGTGGCAATAGAGCAACCACAAACTATGATATCGATAAAACAACCACAAACTGCTACGGTGATAGAACAACCATAGGTATTGGCTATTAGTAATATCCTTATAGTGGAAAATTTATTCAACCACATTACGTTGTTTAAGGTTTTGGATTCCCTAGCTAAACAACCATAAGAGACGGTGGATAAACCACAAACTACTATGATGATGATGCAACCACAAACTACTGTGATGACGATGCAACCACAAACTACTGTGATGATGGTGCAACCACAAACTACTATGGCGATGGTGGAAATGATGGACCAATCACAGGTATCGATTGTTGGTAATATTCTTGCAAAATTCATCTTGATATATTTGTAAGTGGTATCTCCAGCTATGTTGGGACCCATGTCAATTTAGTTATCTTTTATTAAACGATGATGTCAAGATAATGAAGACAATAGGAGGATAATCATTGTGTTGAGCTCCAAATATATGACATAGAGAGTGAAGAGGATGGATAAAGGTCGTGTTTCTCCTTTGTCAACATGACTCCTGGTTTTTTGTTCTCTTGTTGTTATCTTTCATTTGATGTTCTAGATTGCTTATAGTCGCTATTTAAGTTGTATCCTCTAAAGGGTTGCATATTTGTTTTTGTAAAGCAATTTGAGTATGTCCATTTGTGTTGGTCCTGGTTGGTGGTCTGTTGATATATATTTTTGGATGTAAAAAGGTTGGGACCCTTTCAAAAATACCTTTGTAAACTAAAAAAAGCAATTAAAGAATGTATTATATTAAATATTTGGATTTAAATTATCTTTAAATAAATAATATTATTTATAAATTTTAATTTACAAGAATATCAAAAGATAAAATATAAATTGATTTTTAAATCCCTTGATATTCTTATAATATTTTTTAAAAATATCATAAATAAGTATTACACATCTAAAATTAAATGCGATTTGTAGTTAAATAATGTTATCTTATCAATAAGAGTTGTTAGAAGACATTTATATACTATTATTGTTATACTTAAATGATCTATATAACTAGTTATTACCATTTAGGACTTGATCAATGGGGAAGATATAGTTGACTTAGCATTTTAAGACAAGATAAAAGATCCTAAACTAATCCTTGCCTTACCTTTGAGATATGGGTATGTGTATATATACCCTAATCTATGTTTAATGTGTTTATCAAGAAATTGTTGGAATATATTACATTATTTGGTACATGCTAATGTACCATCGTGGGTACATGTTTAGATTATGATTTTGTATTAGATTAGTGTTTGAGTATTTACTTATTGCAATGTAATAAATGCACAAGTAATACTAGAATGTGCAATGATGTAAATGTGCATGTTGTCCATGCATACATAAGTCTATAGAATAGGAATATAGTGAGTCATAGGAAGATGGAAGGCCAAGAGTCATACTCCATTATATATTGGCCTTTTTAGTAGAGAGTTAGAATTGATAAATAGGGAGAGAGTGCAAGAGCGCATTAGAGTAGATTAGTGCTCAAGTTAGATACAATGTAGAGTATGAATGAAGAATGAAGCATTTGAGGTCTCCATATTTTGTGTGAAGATCCTTTTTTTGTGAGCTTTCATTAATGGCTATTTTATGATTTATTTCAAAATTTTATCATGATATTTGCATGCTTAGTATATTGTCCTTATCATAGATTTAATATTGAATGCTTATTTTTATACCTTGTGGTTGCATTTCCTTAAATGTATAACATCAAAAGCTAACAGTGGTATCAGAGCACAAGGTAGATTGATAGGAAATAGAGAAAGCCACAAGAAGATTGCGAGGAGATAGAGAGATTTCATTTTTAGAATTTCTAAAATGGCTATTTGGTAAGAGTATTTCTACAGGATTGCAAAAAAACTCGTGAAGACTAGGACTCAACATAGATCTCTTTTCACTAGATTGGAGGATAACTAGTGATGTTTATTGATTTGTAGAGATCTAGATATTTGCATGGATTTGCTTACTAATATCTAAGTTTTTGTTGTATAAAATTAGTTCTAAGAAGTTGAGATGCTTCCTACAATGGATAGATAAGAATTTCATCTTCGATTGCCTGAAATTCTATGCTTTCCTCATGTGGGTATTAGTTCTTTGTTACAAAAAAATAGACATTGAAGAAAGAGAAGGCTCAAGGAAAATGTCCCCATTGGATATTGGAGATAGAATATTAAGGGGACCCAAGAAGGATATCCCTATAGAATATTTAAGACTACAGATCAAGGAGGATATCTAAGAAATAATGGCCCATTGGAGATTGGAGATAGAAAATTGAAGACCCAAGAGAAGAGATCTCAAGAAAAGTTGAAAGGAGAAAGAAGAAAACTAGAGAAGCCCTACTAAAAAGTTGAAGAAGTGGTCATTGGAGAAGATTTGAAGATAGCTCAAGATAGAATATTGCAAGAAGGATTAGCTCTTGAAAATAACAATTTGGGACAATTATCACCATCTGACAACAAGACCAAAAGGAAGGAGGATTTGGCAAGAAGTTTGCCAAATATCATAAAGGGATTCTTAAAGATCTCAAGACATCCAGATTCTTGAGAAAGAGGCCAACTAAATAGGCCAAGTTTGAAGTCAAAATTTGATAAGAGCTAATGAGGAGAAAGAAGGTAGAAGAGCCAAACAATTTGAATAGTTGAAATTTTTTGTTAAAGGCTTGAAGGCTAGTTTGCAAAATTGAAGATCACTGATTTTTGTAGCAGGAATTGAAGAGTCATAAGACAGTGACTTGAAGGAATTGATTGTTGTTTTTGGAAAATAAGATAAAGGTAAAGAAATAAGTGTTTTGAGAGCAGCAGATCAATAAATTTGGACTACAATATTGGGTAGCATTAAAAGGAGAAGTATTACTACGATTTGGAGAAACTCAGAGTAGATATACAAGGAGGATTGGACAAAATTTGGTCAAGGAAAGGTGTTGCAAATTTCAAAAGTTAAAGGCAACATAGGAAGCTGCAAATTAGATGATTTTAGGACAAAAACTAAATGAGAAGGATTTGAGCATTTAAAGCATGAGTGGGCAACAAGTTAAAGGAGTTATAGAGCTGCAAGATTAACAAGTTTAGAGCATCAATTTTTACAAATTTGGGGTAATAAATATGTGAACCAAATCACCAAGAAATATAGCTACAAAGGAGACTGAAATGTATGCAATATTGATGCAATAAAATTTCATTATTTTAATGTTCATATTAGCTTATTATTAAGTCTTTAAAAGTGCCATATTTAAGTTTTTAAAGTTGCAAAATAATAGGTCCCAAGTTTATATCTTCAATATTGGATAAGATAGCACTCACAAGGGATTAAAACCTACAACAAAAGAAAGAAGAAGTTAGAAATAATTTAAGAAAAGGAATCAAATCCTTACTATCCCTTGGAAATTAAATAAGTTACAACATAAAATAGAAGCATTATTCTATTTGAAAGACACAAGATTTCACACGAATTAGAAGATTGGCAGGGTTATGCATAAGGGATCGGTCCCAAAATATATTTATAAAAATTTTGTGAATCATTTTCAAAATCCAGGTGAATATTCTCCAAACACATATAGAAGGTTCACTATTATTAGGGGTAATGTTGGAAATTTAAACTTAAAATGGTCAAATTATTATAAAATTGGGGCGAATCGACCAAAAAAAATTGCACCCATAAATTTTTGGCTAATGGACCCTGGTCAAGGGTCCCAAATATTAGCCAATTCTAAATTTTGAAAATCCTAATTTTAGCCAATTTTACGAAAATAGCCACTATGCATAACCCTGAAGCTTGGAATCACCAAAAATATAGATGAGGAGGATTCATTTTGGAATAATAGACAACAAGGATAAACTATTGTAGAAGGGAAACCACCATTACCAAGTCTTGAAAAAGAGAAGAGGCACCACCATATTGGATAAGAAAGCAACCATTTCAAGAAAGCTATCATAACGAAAAAATTTAGGGTGGCAAGCAATAACTATTGTTTATCTAAAGCTACATATAACAATTGGCAATATGTTATAGCAAAGGAGCACAAAGTTTTATTCAAGTTAAGCACTCAAGAGTAGTACCATTTACTTAGCAAAGTGCCAAGCAAGCCAACTTCCAAGCAAAAATATAAGAGTGCCATCAAGAAGACGATACCAATCATTGCTAATATTGAGCAACCACCAAACAAGTGGAAGAACCACTAGTTCAACATAGAGGAGTCACCACAATCATCAAAGAAAGATATCTAGAGCACCACCACCATTCATCCAAGAACAAAGAAGTGGAAGAACTACCAAGTTAACGTAGAGGAGTCATCATCTTTATCAAAGAATATTACCTAGAGTGCCACCATCATACAACCAAGAACACAAATAAGGAAGAGTTTCATTATTAAAGAAGCATTAGTGAGGTTAAGAAAACACCATTAGGGTTGCACAAAATCCATAACAAGCCATTTAAAAGAGTATAGTGAAGGGCCTATCATCATTTGATATAACACTCATTGTATAACATAAAAATAAGGTAAAACATTGTAGTTGTAGCTAGTATAACATATATAGAAGAAAGATCAATAGAAGAGGTTGGAGATTTCTCATTAATGAGCGTTACATTGGAAGGAGAACCATTGAAGAATCTAGAAATCATATGTGAAAATATAATGATGCAATCTACCATTTGGTAAGTTAAACATAGAGTGCCAACTACCGTGAGGAGAGTCTAAGCACCAAGGAAGCAAAATAGTCACTGCAGAGGGAAGTGCAATGATAACTCAAATGTTATCAAGGAGGTAGCAAGTTATAATGTCCATCTACAAGCATTGTAGTTATAAAAGGACAAGTGCCACAAAATATACAAAACATCAACAACTAAGGAGTATCTAGGCGCCATAGAAGAAACACAACTCTAATCATCATGTAAGTAACGTGCTCTCCAATCCTCAAGCACAATGCCAACTCAAATTCTAAGCATCTTGTTAAAATAAAGTGATAATTTTTATGTAACATAATACCTTTTGCATGCATTTCTTTCATATTGGAAGAGCAACATCTCCACAGTATTCACCAGAGAAGTAGTTTGTTTAGTCATTCTTGCTTCATCATCTGATTCACACTCAATTCTTTCTATGGTATGCTTGAATAGCTCTTTTATATCAAAGGCTTCGAAGCATTGGTCTAAGGATAGACTGATTTCTATCATTTTCCTATTGCTTCTTCTATCATATTATCCATTTCCTTCACAGTATTGATCCACCTCTCCCGGTTTACCTCGAACAGGGTTGCTTTCAAAAACTCAAAATTGAGCTAGATTCTATTGCCATTATTTGTGGTTATCTCCTGACCCTGCAATTCTTCAAAATTATCTCCTATGAAATTGAGGGTAGGATGAGTGACTTCAAAGTCTTCTGTCCTTTCTTGTATTAATGTCAGAATTTCTCGAATAGTTACTTGGATCACCCCTATCTGTCTAAAAAATTTTGTGAACCCTCTAGCATGAGCTTGTATTTTCATTGACATTTTCTTTTTCATTGTATTTAGATAATAGGCATGATCTTGAATCTTCACCACTGAAGGGGGTTGTGCATTTGAAGTATCTTTATGTGCTAATTCCTCTTGCTATTTTTTTATTAGTGCTTTCATTTCAGATTTTTCCTTTTCTTCCTTTTTTAATTGACTCCTTAATTCTACAATTTTCTCTACTAGTTGGTCCATGGTTTGATTTGATATTGCTTTAATAACTTTGACCATATCACCTTATTTTTATAGCACTGATGAATCTCCCGTATCTTGATCAGTTCTGAAGACAAGTGGGTCTTTTAGACCAGGAAGGTTTATCTCTGCTATATCTGATACAAGTGCTTCTAATTATGATTCTTCTATAAACTGTTCTCCCATATTTCCAATCCCTGCTACCAACTGTAATTCTTGTTCATTTATAGTAGTGAAATTATCCTGCTCATATGTCCTTTCCAACACAACCTTAGTAGAGGGTAAAGACAATATAGGTCTCTTCTTCTCTGCAGTGGTTATCTCTATTTGATTTTTCACTTGGTGACTTCGAAAAAGACCCCCAAATCCAACAGTTCTTCTCATATTCATTTGTACTAATTATGGAATTTTAATATCCTGCCATTTTATTGTCAGAGAGGCAAGGATGGCCATGGGTCCCAATTTTTTCATGCTAGTTACAACTAGTACTCTGTCAAAAATGGGAACTACAAATTTTTCCATGAATGAAGCCTTCTGAGCAGATGTGGTTACAATTTCCTTTTCTTTACCAGCACTTGGGTTTTTGGAAACTTCCTGGGACGTGCTTGGTGTTGCTTCTATCATGAGGTGAGCACTTCTAGGAGTCCTAGTCTGTTGCTCTACTATATCCATGGTGTTAACAGTGACCTCCATTTGATCAATACCCTGTTCTTCTATCAACTCTAACAAGGGGTCTTCTTTTATTGCTTGGCATGCTCCTAGAAAAATAGGGGCTACAACATATACTAAAATTTCTCGAAGCCTTCTTAATTCTTTAGGGTAATCATAGGCTTCATGAACCTGTGTGCTGCCCTTGTCTTTGGGATTGAAATCATCCCATGCCCCTTGCAAATCTAATCCTTTTTACATAGCTTCTAATAACCTTTCCTTAAAAGCGTTTGTATGATGCATTATTCGAGCATATTCTTTTTTTTCCATCATTCTATTGTATATTACTTTTGGTTCATAGAATATCCAATCTATATCATCAAATCCCATGTTGTCTAACTCGAACATTCCTTTGAGCAGGGCAGGGTAACCAACAAATATATAATCCCCAAAGCAACAGGGAACACTAAGCCAGGGAAATTTTCCATGTTTCTTTACCAGCCTCATCTTAGCCTCCTCGGCCACCTGCCTGCATAATTCCAAATTTGCTAAGGATAATGGGCAATACTTTGGTAACAGCTTAGGGGGAATTTTAGCCCCATATAGTCTGATATAAGTAAAACCTTCTATGAAAAAAAAATCCCCAATTTCCTTCTCCTTGATTAAAGATTTTACTCATGGCCCTAACCTTTCAGGAACCATGTCGGTTAAAGTCCAATGGATTTATACCATGAAATGATCATAGAACCAGCCAAAGTGAGTTCGTCCTTCATGTATTCTCCAAAAACTACTTTGGGCATAGGGGATGTCAATGGATTTTACTCTTTTTCAGGATTCTTATCCTAATTAACCCACTATCAGATGGATAAAAATTGAGTATTGAGAAGAACAAGGTATCTCTTGCCTTTATTCAAAAACTACCTTTTTTAATACTACCATTTCTTCATGCATTTGGGTACTCAGTTCTAATTCCCAAGCATAAATTGGAGTGTTATGGGCCCGATTGCATTGTGCAGCTAAATATAAAGTCCTTTTAGTCAATCTACTGAGATCCTCCACTCCTAAGACTATGTTTATCATATCACAAAAATCTTGGACCCATGGCTGTATCGCTCCAAATTTTTTGCACCCCTACCTTCAGGCTATTGGATCCGCGCCCGGAAGGAGGATGGGAAAAGGATGGTGCGGTACCTCGGACGAGAGGACTTTGCGAAGGTCCCGCCTCTCAAGGGAGGTGCATTTTGGTGATTTTTCGATGGATGGTGGGTTCACCAGGAAACATTTGACGGCAGTTTCCACGCCTAGGTTTTGGGAATGAGTTTTGATGAGTTCGTTTTATTTTTAAACATTCATCCTAGGTTTGGCCGAATGATTCTAACTTAAACTACATGAAAATGCAATTTAAATGCATACAACAAACATAAAGGAAAACAGAAACGAGAGAATTTGTAGGAGGCCAATGAATATTACCTGATTCGGAAGTCTGATGGAGTTTCTGAAGCTTGAAGCAGTCTGGATCGTCCGCAATTCAACAGAATCGCCTTCAATTTGATAAAATCGTCTGAACTGACAAGATCGTCTGAAATCTGACGAATTCGTCAGACGAATTCATCAGAGACTCGCAAAACAGCAAACATATGCGAAATACGAGAAATTCTATTTTGCAAACAGGGGCAAACTATGTAAAACAGTAATATGAGTGTTGAACAATATACAAGAATGCAGTAAATGCAAATAACTCGTGTTTAGATAGCGGAATATGATCTTAATCTGTAAACTTAGACAAAATGGGTGAACTCCAAATGCAATATAATATAAAAACTGAATAAACAATCTAATTTACAACATAAAATGACAGAGAAAAGAGACAGAAGAACAAACTCAGTGCACCGATTGCCTCGATGTGCATTGCGATCGAAATCGTCTCGCATCAATACGAGATCGTCCCGAATTTGACGAGATCGCCTCCGATCTTGACAGGTTCGTCAGCTGCGATAGGTACTGGCTCCGGCTGAAAACCAGTGGTGTACCTGCAATGAAATGACTATAGGACTAATGCAAAATATGAATTACGATGTTTTAGAGCATAAGGGTTCAATTTGCATAAAAATTCAGCCAGGGGTTGGGGAGGGAAAAGTCTTAGAGTTAAATAGGCATAGGATAGTTGTTGGGAGGTTGGAGATCATCCCAATTTGGGAGATCTCCAACGGGGAAGGGTCCCAACGGTGCGGACACGCTTCTGCCCGGATTGGAGACCCGTTGGAACGGATTCCAACTATGCAAATTCAGTTTTGCGACGAAATCGTCTGGACGTTCTAGTCCAGACTGAAATCGTCAAATCTGGGGCGATATCGTCTGATCGGAGACGATATCGTCAAACGGTCAAAACAACTGCTAAAAATGGCACGGAAAAGGAGGAAACGGGTTTCTCGGCGGTTAACGGGCGGTTTGGGAGGTTAAATTTGAATTTAAATTTATTTACTAAGGTGAATGTAATTATTCCAATTTTATTGCGCCAATTTTAGGGTGCTACATTTTGCCCCCTCTTTAGCGAATTTTCCGAAGAAAATGCGTTAAAGATGAGTTCTTCTCGATCTACGAGAAAGCAAAAAATTATTCCCATTTTTAGGCGACGATTCTTGGTCGAATCGTACGACAGCTTACTATGGTGCCCCCTCCGTGTTTTTACCCAAATCGAACGTTTGAGGTAAAAACGCGAAAAAGCAAAAATTAATTTGAATTATTTTTGAATGAAATTATGTTTGATATATGATATGTTTTTGATCATATGACTTGTGTTATGTGTATGTTTATGATGCTTTTATGTTTGATTGATTGATTGAGTTGATTGATGTAATGATTTTATTGATGATTCATGTAATTATGTCGTTTTGGAAAATATTATAACTTGGATGTCATGCTATAAATATTTTAAATGAAATAATCTGATGTAACAAATTGATTGGTTGTAATGAAATGTGATAAAAATAAAAAGAGATTTCTAACAATAATTTCAAAGGACATTGTCGCTATTATAGACCATTTCATGGAGTCGCTGCTCACTCGGTCGTCAAGCTAGTCCCAGGATAGAAATATTGTTAAAAGAAAAGAGTGCTTAAGAGACTGTCTTAAGACTTTGTTGTGATGATGCAAATGATGATGATGATGATGGTTTGTTTTCAGATTTCCATGAAAATATTATGCATGAAATATTGTAAAATGATTTTTGCTAGGCATAAATTCCTAAGTGTGATAAAAATTGTTGAATAATTCCTTAAGAATTATACCATCATTGCAAAATGCAAAGGTTGACATAATGATATGAAATAATAAAAATGTGTTTGCTTTTGAAAAGCATAATTTGTGTAATAGAATGAAGTCATATGGTTTTTATGAATTTGGATAAATTGGAGAAAAAATATTGTTACAATGGTTTTCGCTAGGTATAGAATATGTAGGTATAGACTTATACCATCATCGCGAAGATCAAAGAAAAGATAGTTTTATTGCATGGTTGATTTTTAATGAACAAAAAATATGAAAATGAGGACTTGCGCTAAGCATAAAACTCCAATTTTGGTTTTGGAATTATACCATCGTCACGAAAGTCGATAAGATATATATGATATGTTTTAATTGAAATTTTTGATTTCTTCTATTATATAGTTGTCTTTGTGGTAAATAATTGTACTTGATTATTCCAAACAAGTTGCAAAAATAATATTTCAAAGTATTTTGAAAAAAATTAGATTTATAAGGAATCCCATGTGCATAAGTGAATTCATTGCCAATCTTGATTTATCATAATGATAGACAAAATCTCTCAAATACAAATGTGTGTGCAATTGTATGGTTCAGATTACGATTTTGAGCAAGATACTATGATACAAGTGATTTGAATAAACCAACTAAGTGTTCATTAACCATGATGTAGATGCATATAACCATACTAGGCTACTATGTAGATCGGATTATCAAGAGCTAGCTAATCCATAAGCGAGATAGAGGTCCGTACAAAAGAAGGTCGCTAATGTGACGGACATATCGCCACGCTAGGAGTTACCCAAGGCCAAGCGAGGTTGGGCACGAACCACCTGTTATGGGGCTTACCTCACAGTTTTCGAATAATTGAGAATTCCAGGGATTCAAGCTCATCAACCCTTCTTTTCTTTTCAAAGGGTAGGGAAAGGGATTTTATTGCTTTTCTTGCTTTCTTTTGAACTTTGCTTATTTTTCTTTTGCTTGATTTTTGAGATAGTGCTTGAAATATTGCTAGAATGATATAGAATAACATTTTTCTTTTCTCTTTTTTTTTCTTGAACTTTTCTCTTTCTTTTTCTTTTTCTAGGGATACTTGCTCGGATTAGCTGTAGAGCAAGGGATTTTTATTCTGGGTAGGGGTGAGCTTGTCCTTTTGCCAATTCTCAAAGATTCTAGACCATGTGCATGATAGGATAGCAAGGAAAACTTTTCACTCAAGAAATCCGTTCTACTATGTAGCAAAACATGGAAATTACAAATATAATCATTTTATTGTGAAAAGATGTGCTTGGTTTAAGTAAATACCAAGATCAATTCTCTATGCTCAAACTTTATTTAATTGATTTTTGTGAACTTTGATATAAGAGAGATTAGTAATCATGCCGGATAAAATCAAGATATTTATTGTGTGAGTGTGCAAGTGAGGGATGCCAAATAAATGCTAGTTTTATCCAAAATAAGTTGAAACATATAACCGCAATAATTGTAAGAAAATAATGATTTTGAGAAAGTTTTGAGAATGTTGACTCTCTCTTTATTCCGTATATTGTTTTGGTTTCGAAAGAGTCAAGCATATAGTCTGTTTTTGGATTTTTATGTTGATTTTTGTTTTGGAGCAAAAAAGAACTTTACAAGTGCTTTAAATAAATGCAATAAATATTTTTGAAGATTTTTGAAGATTTTATGAATGTTTTTGAGGTTTTTGAATAAATTGAAAGAAATACAAGATAATGATTTTGAACAAATATATACATGGATGAAATGACCAAATTTATGCATAATAACGTTTGAGATGTAAAATATTCATGGGTTCTTTAAGTTCTTTACCATCTAAGGTAGATAATTTATATGCTCCTGATTCAAATTTTGCAGTAATGATGTATGGTCCGAGCCAGTTGGGCTCAAATTTACCTTTAAGTTCTTTGGTTGCATTTGTATTTTTTTTTATTTTCTTGAGGATTTTGATTTTTTTGTATTTTGATTTTAATTTATGAATTGAAATTGGTGGTATATACAAGATGATCTATATACACTATACAAGGTTTATTTGAGTATAGCATGTCTAAGGTTGCTTCAAAATCAAAGGAGGTTTTGAAGGATAATCTGGTTGAGGTGAAGGTAAGAATATAAGGTGATGAATAAAAGGTAGTGATAACAAAAGCTTTGTTATAATGTAGAATAATGTAGAAAAAGATTTGACTTTTATATGTGGAAAATTGATCATGTTACAAAATAAAATGTCGGAAGGATAAGAAGGTTCTTCATTCTTATTATTATCTTCCAAGTCTTGATAAGATGGAGAAAGTATATGTGAAAGATATGCATGAGTGTTATTTGGTAAACAAGGATGATCATATATGGATGAAGAAAAGTGATGGATAAAAAATAATTGTGACAATAGAGAATGTATAGAACTTGATGTTTCAACCGTTAAATATTCTTCAAATGGTGTTGGGTCACCATGTATGGTAACAATTTTATTTGCAATTTCAAACTTCAAACATTGGTGAAGAGTGGAAGGGACAACCCTCATCGTATGAATCCAAGGACTTTGGAGAAGTAGGTTGTAAGGTGAAGGGCAATATCCTACATAGAATAAAGTATCCAGGATCTTGGATCCAATATTAAGGGGAAGAATTATAGTACCTTGAGGTTCTTGAATTTCATTGTTAAAATATTTTATAATAACATTTGATTCATTAAGATCTTCTTCCTTTGTTTTGAGTTTTTGGAATAATTGATAAGTGCATAAATTAAGAGAGAAGCCATTATCTTCCATGATAGTTCTAACAAGTGTTTCTTTACTAGATCCTGTAATGTAAAGATAGGAGTCTTCTTGTGGAGTAGAGGAAGGAATATCCTCATCATAGAATGAAATATGGTTAACCTCAAGAGGGTTTACACCATTAATTATGTTCTTAGAGAAAATATGATGAGGAACAAATTGTTGGCTAGGTATTTTGAACAAAATTTCCTTGTGATAAATTTGTAATACTTCTAAAAGGGATATCTTTGCTTGAGGATTAATCACTTGTTGTTGGTTATCAAAGTGGATTTCAGATTGAGATTTTGATTCTAAAGATGAGCTTTCTATGCTTACATTCCATTTTGTATCATTCTCTAGAGCCAAAGATAGTTTTGAAAGTTGGTCAAATGAGGAATCCATATCTTGAATATCGGATTGAGTTGATTGAATTTGAGGTTGCTCATTTGTAGTTTTTGTTACAATATTAATAATATCATCATGATGGGACACATTAACATGCAATATTTGATTGGTTTCTTGTTGTTGATAATTGAATAGGGGTTCTTGGGAGATCCCCATGTCTTGATTGATTATTGGTATTTGTTGTGTAGGAGTTTGATTGTTTACTGAAGATTTATAATGAGTTGTAGATTGTAATTCCTTTATATTAAAAAGACCCTTATCAATCAAATCTTGAATTGCACATCTTAAATCTTTACAATTTTGTGTCATATGTCCATCTACTCTATGATATTCACAATGTAGCTCGGGTTTAAACCAATCTGATGTGGTATCAAGTTGTCTTATGGAAGGAAGTTCAATAATATTTGTGTCAAGTAAATACTTGAGAATTATATCCATTGGTTGATTAAGCCTAGTAAATTTACGTGATGAAGGTTTTTGAGAGGTTTTTGATAAATGCCTTAGGAATTTTGTCATAAAAGGACCTAATGGTTTCTCACCTCTACTTTCTTTATTATGGGTAGAATGATGACAGGAATATTGGGTTGTAGGAGGTGAGTGCATGGTAGAATTGGAAGAATAAGTATTTTCTTGTTGAAATGGATGTGTTGTATTGAAAGAAGAGTATTGAAAAGGTGGTGGAGGATTATATGTGGATTGATAGACATAATATGGATATATGGGAGAATAGATAATATCATTATGAAGAGGATTGGCAAAGGGATTGTTTTGTTGGGTTATGGATGAAAAATAAGAAGAGTGTGATGGAGGTGGTGTTGAATAGGGATGAGGTTGGTCATAATCAACAAATGTATTTGGCTGAATTCTTCCAACATTACTAATGGGCTCATATTGATTTGAGTAAAAACTCATGGTTTCTTTAGTACTTCTAAAAGTAATATTTAGCATCTACTATTTAGAATTGAATCTAAAACATACAAACTTGAAATGATGATTTTGTTTTTGTTTTTCTTGTATACATATATATTTTTTTGTTTTTGTTTTGTTTTGTTTTCAAAAGGTTATGATGCATTCACGTCGGGTTCACCAAAATGTATCGCTCCAAATTTTTCGCACCCCTACCTTCAGGCTATTGGATCCGCGCCCGGAAGGAGGATGGGAAAAGGATGGTGCGGTACCTCGGACGAGAGGACTTTGCGAAGGTCCCGCCTCTCAAGGGAGGTGCATTTTGGTGATTTTTCGACGGATGGTGGGTTCACCAGGAAACATTTGACGGCGGTTTCCACGCCTAGGTTTTGGGAATGAGTTTTGATGAGTTCGTTTTATTTTTAAACATTCATCCTAGGTTTGGCCGAATGATTCTAACTTAAACTACATGAAAATGCAATTTAAATGCATACAGCAAACATAAAGGAAAACAAAAACAGAGAATTTGTAGGAGGCCAATGAAGATTACCTGATCCGGAAGTCTGATGGAGTTTCTGAAGCTTGAAGCAGTCTGGATCGTCCGCAATTCAACAGAATCGCCTTCAATTTGATAAAATCGTCTGAACTGACAAGATCGTCTTCAATCTGACGAATTCGTCAGACGAATTCATCAGAGACCTGCAAAACAGCAAACAGATGCGAAATACGAGAAATTCTATTTTGCAAACAGGGGCAAACTATGTAAAACAGTAATATGAGTGTTGAACAATATACAAGAACAGAAGTAAATGCAAATAACTGTGTTTAGATAGCAGAATATGATCTTAATCTGTAAACTAGACAAAATGGGTGAACTCCAAATGCAATATAATATAAAAACTGAATAAACAATCTAATTTACAACATAAAATGACAGAGAAAAGAGACAGAAGAACAAACTCCAGGCATCGATTGCCTCGATGTGCGCTGCGATCGAAATCGTCTCGCATCGATACGAGATCGTCCCGAATTTGACGAGATCGCCTCCGATCTTGACAGGTTCGTCGAGCTGCGATAGGTACCGGCTCCGGCTGAAAACCAAGTGGTGTACCCGCAATGAAATGACTATAGGACTAATGCAAAATATGAATTACGATGTTTTAGAGCATAAGGGTTCAATTTGCATAAAAATTCAGCCAGGGGTTGGGGAGGGAAAAGTCTTAGAGTTAAATAGGCATAGGATAGTTGTTGGGAGGTTGGAGATCATCCCAATTTGGGAGATCTCCAACGGGGGAAGGGTCCCAACGGCGCAGACACGCTTCTACCCGGATTGGAGACCCGTTGGAACGGATTCCAACTATGCAAATTCAGTTTTGCGACGAAATCGTCTGGACGTTCTAGTCCAGACGAAATCGTCAAATATGGGGTGATATCGTCTGATCGGAGACGATATCGTCAAACGGTCAAAACAAGCTGCTAAAAATGGCACGAAAAAGGAGGAAACGGGTTTCTCGATAGTTAACAGGCGGTTTGGGAGGTTAAATTTAAATTTAAATTTATTTACTAAGGTGAATGTAATTAGTCCAATTTTACTGCGCCAATTTTAGGGTGCTACAATGGCCTAAAAGCATTTTTCCTAATTGGAAATTTCTTTTCTATTTTCTCATGTGTATCAAATAAAGTTTTAAAAACTTCCATGTCTGTGAACATTCGAGATTGGTGTTTGATTACCCTTTACACCAGAAAGGTGGTATACTTCATCATATTGAAAACTTTCTGGATGTTTTCGACTTTAATAATGAATACCGGTTGATTCTTATTATCTCAAAATGTCCTTGTCCTTTCATCATACGCCACCGCCAGCCACGCCATTAAATCTGAGGAGAAGTGAACCTTTGAACACACCAGATTCCCGAGGTTATTGTTCCATCTATTATCTCTAGGGAAACCCTTATACTATAACCTCTGGGATTTATGGAATAAGTCGGCCATTATCCATGGAGTCTTGTTGTCGTTATCCATCACACGAGTAAAACTCTTGATACATGCATTGTCAATATCTTACTACTGCACTGGATTAGGTTTCTTATCGGCCCCACATTTTTGGGTAAATTCATACATTGTGTTGTCGAGTATAGGCGATCCAGAGATCTCAGATTATGGTGATTGATCTATCATAAAATTTACCGCTTCTCTGGTGTTTCCAGGTGAAAAACGTCTCCCCATGATGCCATTGTTCTCACGGTTGTGATTCAGGTCTTTCTGAAACAGCAAAGCTCAAAAATCTTCTTCTCTCTGTACTTATTGTGTATCAATTTCTGCTCTTAGCTCACTAGGGCGGTAATATTGACTGATTTTGTGAGCTCATATACAGGGTGGCGAAATGGGTTTGATAAATTCATACGTTTTGTCATCAATACTATACCACCAACTACTGTTTAAAATTGGCCAAAGAAATTTTTCCAACGCATCCTTTTCTGGAGTTGAGCATTTATGACGGGTAATATCCTTCATCCTATGTGCCCTCAGGCCCTTTGGTTTGTGTGCCTATAATCATTAAAACTTTTGCTATTTTTTGCTGGAACCCTTTTTATCTGATGTGGAACTGGGATGTGTAATGGGGATGGCTTCCATTTTGAATCTCGTGCTACCTTAGCTCTGAACGATAACTAAATCTTTGGGATTGATTACATTTTAATTAGGCAGCAATTATCCTAGGGATCTTCACAAGATTCTATTCTTGACGTGAGTGTCTGTCGTTATCTCAGGTACCCTTAGCTTCCTTGACTCAACCATGATCGAGTGTAGTCGTCGGGTCTACTTTCCATTCTATCGCAACCTTGTATCGTTTTAGGACCTATGGGTTAGTTAACCAAAATAAAATACGATTTGAACCATTTGATTTACCTTTGAAGTGTGCGTCGTCATTGGATTATCTCATGATAGAGCGCATCCGTCGGATCTATCAGAAGATGCCCGTCAGTTTACCTTTGCTTGTACTTGACTTTAACTTGCTCACTGTCGTTGGATTCCTTTAATCTCAATGAAGCGCTATCGTCGAATTCACATGGTTGATTCCTTACTTAAATTTCTGATTCATGCGCTACCGTCGGATCTTCGAAGGGGGTTTAGCGCTTCTGTTGATGTCTAGTGACTTGTACATTCGTTAGCCCACTAGCTTATATATAAACCTTGTAATAATGTAGCGTATTAGTCCACATCTAATCATGATTTATCAAGGTTAACCTAGAGTTTTCAAAACCTTAACAATGTTGTATTAAACATTGATTATATCATCCGTTCATGTTTCCATGCAATGGTCGTAGATCATACCATAGTGGAGGCGTGACCATTGGATATTCTGATCATGTGCAAGGTTTAGCTAAAATAGAAGGGGAATATTATAATGCATTTAAATAATCATTCGATAAAAGAAATCTTTAGATTAACCCTCAATCATTTTTATCGACACACTGTTGTTGGATCAAGGCGGAGATGGGCGCTGCCATCAGATCTTCGGATTGTTTTATATCTTTTTTTTACTTTTGGTCATTCACCGTCGTCAGATCTTCATGTTGTGGCATGTCCAAGTGTTGTCGTTAGATCTTCTGCAAGTTGCATATATGTTATTCGAAAGGGGTGCATTATTAGATTTGACTAATCCTGGTTTAAGCTGAAAAGGTGGCGATTAGAGATGTATTATACCCTTACTAATATGTAATTAATTTGGCTTTACCTCTGTTTTTCCTGACCAATTACTATTTATGCTTTTGGCGCAACCGTTGGATCTTTGATAGATATTGACGCAGCCGTAGATATTGATCAACCTGCGGGTTAGTTACCAAGGGGTACACGATTTTTAAACTTTGATTAAGTCAATGGGGGATAATTAGCAACGTGCTTAGACCCTTGTTAATCTCGTTTTAATGGATTTAATCATTCACATGGGGTTTTTACCCTTTTAATGCATCTTCTATGGGCGTGCCACTATTGGATTGGATCTAGATCGAGCACTATCGTCCGATCTTTCCAATTAGATCGGTGGTTAAAGGGGGTGTATACCCATAGCATTTTAATGTGTGGTCTAGTTAAAACAAGTGCAACCGTTGATATTTGGGTTTGTTTGAGCGCTATCGTCCAATATATCAGATTTGCTTGTTATTTAATTTGAAGTTTTGACCCATGTTGACTTGTTTAATGTTTTGACTCCTTGGAGAGCGCGCAGCCGTTTGATTCTCTTTTGATGAAGTGCTATCGTTAGATTAATGCAAGTTGCTCAATTTTTAATTAAATGGGGTGCGTACCCTTAAGCTTTAATTGAATTTTTAACGTTATGCTATGTTTTTTGTGATTTAGACTAAGGTTTTGAATTTTCCCTTAACTTTAGAAAACTTTAGGATTTAAATATTTGTCATTTGTTTTAAACCCAAGAGAAACTTTATTCTATGATGATCGAATTTTAGCTTTAGTAATTTGATTAATAAAATCTTGCCTTATCTCTTATTGAAGATAATGCAACTTTATTAAAAGGGACACACATTATTAACGACCACAGTTATATTTTAACAAATAAACCCATAAGGAATTAAAAAACTCCCAATCAGATGCAAAAAGGACCAGCAATGCTTGCTTACTTTGATGAAACCAAAAATTTAAATTTAGGGGTTTCCAAGTTTGAGTCAAATTTGGCTCCAACATAGGCTCTGACTGGGACAATGTGTTGAAAAACATGAGGCATTTGGAACCACAAAATCTCCTGGTGTTATTTCAAAAAATTTACATGATCAAGGCTGATGATCAAAGCTTAAAAAATAAAAACAAGACAATTTTTAAATTGAAAAAGTTGCACGTGCAACAAGATATCAAAGTAACAGAGTATAAAAAAACTGTGATTCCTTTTATTCAATTTAATACCAAGAGTCATATTTTTAAGACCAGATGAGATTTTTGGTAAATTGTTATGTCTATTTAGGCAAGGTCATAGGATATGTTTAAACTTTATTTGCCAAGGCTACCAGTTCCATCATGTTTAAGCCATGTGTGTTTTTTGTGCATTTGTTTTTATTCTTAGATCTTCTAGTACCTTGCCATATTTGAGATAACAATTAAGCCTAATATATAATTTCACTCTTTAAAGTTTTTCACCATTCTACAGGGCTCCACTGCCAGTCAGGCATCTATAGCCCCAGTGGAGTTGCTTCTAATCCCATCCGATTTTACCCTATAGCCAGTCAGGTGTCTGTAGCCCTGGTAGATGTTTTCCAAGATATCTCAAGCAATGAGTCTATTCACTTTATTTTGATTTTATTTCTCGTTTGAGAATTATAATGATATAAGTAAATTGTGTAATGAGTATGCCAGAGTTGAGGATTAGGTTTTGGTTAAAAAGGATGAGTGTACTGATTTTTAGCTCAACTACCTTCTCAAATATTGCTCTACTCCTTGGACCTTAAAATACCTTTAAGATTTATTTGTAATGTGGGGCCTTAACATAATGTACTGATTAACATTGGTTCCATTCTGTTTTGTATCATATCATATGACTGTTGCCTAATCATTCATATTTGAGAAAATGTAAATCTCATCTGAGCTTAAAAATGAATCTCTTTTCTATTATTAATTTTAATGGAATCAATAGTAATGTATACTCATCAAACTAAGAATACCATGTGAAACAACAAATTTTCAAAAAATTACAGACAAGGAAAAGAAAAACTTATCTAAAAGAGAAATAAAGAATGCATCACTCTATTTTTGGGGTTTTTATTTTTCCATTTTATATATTTATTATTATTATTATTATTATTATTATTAACATGAGCTATCTGATATTGTCCAATCCATTTAGGTTCAAACTTACCATTTTCACCATGTTTATCATTTTTAGGATCCCAATAGATGATTGTATCTCCTAGAGAAAAAGGAGTACATTTGGATTTCTTATTAAACAATTTTATGGTTTTATGGGTTTGTTCCATCATTCTATTAAGGGTCTCTCTTCTTTGTTGTTCTAATAGGACAATTTGGTCAAGCCTTCTCTGAATGGGATTGGGGTTTTCATGGTCTTGCAATAAGAGAGAAAGTGCCATTTTTTCCATTCTTAAAGGTAGTAGGGATTTCTCTCCATAAACCTTCTCATAGGGGGTTCTTCTTGTGTTTCTTTTAATAGATAGCCTATCAGCCCATAAAGAAAATTTAAGTTCACTGTCTCATCCCCTTTTTTTCTTGCCTAATGATATTTTATTCTTGTTATTACATTCTTATTTGATGACTCAACTAAACCATTTCCTTGGGGATAATAATTAGCAGAATGAGATAATTCAATTCCTTATTCAACACAAAATTCTACCATTTCGTATGACACAAAATATTGAGCATTATCCATTACAAGTTTTTTAGGAACTCCAAACCTGGTTAAGATGTTTTCCTCTAAGAATTTGATGACTATGGCAGTTGTAGATGTTCTCAAAGGTGCAACTTCCACCCACTTCGTGAAGTAATCTATTGCAGTTAGGATCCACTTGTGTTGGCCATATGAATTAGGCTTGATCTCTCCAATCAGGTCAATACCCCATTGGTCAAAAGGTGCTTAAATGATTACTGGTTTGAGGGACATGGCTACCAGATGCTTTTTTCCCGCAAAAACCTGACAGTTATGATGATTCCTAACATATTTATATACATATTTAAAAATAAAAGGTCAATAATATCTTGTTCTCATAATTTTATTAGTTGTAGCTCTTGGAGCAAAATGTCCTCCACAAAAACCATCATGAAATTCATTAATTATTTCTGGGACTTCTCTCTCATATAAACAAACTAATAATACTCCGTTAGGGTGCTTCCAATATAACACTCCATCTTGTATATAATATTTCTGAGCTTGAAGCTTGACTGACCTCATTCTGTTTGTTGACATATATTTGGGAAAAGATAGAGTTTGTAAGTATGACAAAATTTCTTCATACCATTTACATTCTTCATTGTTGATTCTTCTATCATCATTTGTTTCATTTATTGTGACAATATTATTAAATCCTTCCTCCTCTTTGTTTTCCAACAGTTTAGCCATACCTTACCCTTTGATGGTCTTGACTATTTTGAACTCAGCATCATATTGCAAAATCTTTACCATCCATCTTGTTGGTCTTTCTAATGGCTCTGATTGAGAAAAAATATCTTTTATTGCTATAAAAGGAATACAACAGTAAACTTTATTTGAACCAAATATACCTTTGAAGTGCTCTATATATTAGATGATTACGTAAGCGTATTTCTCTAGTAAGGTATATTTAAGATGTGCTCCTTTCAAACCTGAACTCATGAAGGCTATTGGCCTTTCATTAATTTCATCATCCTTGTGAAATAACTGCAACAATAGAATGTTCAGATGCATAGGAGTAGATATTGAAATATTTTGCATAATCTAGACAGCTTAGGGCTGGAGTGCTTGATATGGATTCTTTGATTTTGTTAAATGATTTCATATTCTCTTCTATCCATTTAATTTCTCCAATTTTCTTAACCATATGATTTATAGGTTTGGTCATCTCTACAAAGTTTGGGACAAATCTTCTGATAAAATTTATCTTGCAAAGAATGACCTAACTCCTTTTAAGTTCTTGGGATGGGGAATTTTGGAAATAGCTTCTATTATTTTCGGATCAATGCTTATCCCCTTTTATGAGACTATGTGACCTAACAACTTTCCTTGTGTAGTCCCAAATATGCATTTCTTAGGATTTAAAGATATTCTGAATTCTTTGCACCTAACAAAAACTGTAGTCAAGTGTTCTAAATGATCTTCTGGGTTTTTATAAAATACAATTATATCATCCATGTACACCACTACAATCTTGAACATTAATCCTTTAAAAGCAAATTTCATTGTTCTCTAAAAAGTAGCACCTGCATTCATCATTCCAAAAGGTATTCTTAAATATTCAAATGTGCCCCATGGTGTAGTAAATGTTTCCTTGTGTCTATCTTTTGTATTTATCTGAATTTGATTAGACCCTGAAAATCCATCTAACAGAGACAATCTGGTTGAGCCAACTACTGTTTGCAATAATTATTCCATGTTTGGTAATGGGTAATTTTCTTTTAAAGAGCTCTTGTTTAAATTTCTAAAATCCACACAAATTCTAATATCCTCATTCTTTTTTTTGACTGGTACTAAGTTGGATATCCAGGAAGAAAATCTTACCTTTTTTATTATTTTAGAGTCTAGTAGCTTTTGTACATCCTTTTGCACTATTGGGTGCAAAGTTGGATTGTATTTCCTCTATTTTTGTCTAAATGGCTTGGAATCCTCTTTCAAGGGTATTATATGTGTCATTACATTTGTTTTGAATGTTTTAAGATCTTCATAAGTCCAAGCAAAATTTTCTTTGTTATTTTTCAAAAAATTGATATATCCAACTTTTTCTTTAGCAGGTAAGGCCATGTCTACTTTCACTATTTTAGGTTCTTTCATTAAACCAATGTTTATGTCTTTAGATATTACTTCTCTGCTTAAGGGTTTATAAGCTTTGTCAAAATCATCAAATAAACTCTCTAGAGAAACCAATCCCTTAGGAATCCTATTAGTTTTCAATTGGATTACTTCTACTGGTTCTCTTATTTGGTCTTTTAGCTTCTCTTCATCCTTTTCATCATAGATTATATCTACATACTGATTTTGTAAAGTCATAAAATCTTTAATATCTATGTCATCTTGAAAGACCTGCAAATAGACTATGTTGTCTGGTACAAATGGTTTATAGACTGAGATAGTTGGGAATCCATCCATATATTCTGCAATTATCTCTGGGTGATCTAAAACTAAGGTATTTACAACTAAAAGATCTGCAACATGATTTTGTTCTCTTGGAATATAAAAGATATTGAAAGCTAAGAATTTATCAATTTCTTCCAATACTGCATTTCTATATTGCTTAAGTCTAGGATATTTAGTCTGATATTTTCCCTTGATTTGTTGTATGATAATTTATGCATCCTCTATTATAGTCAAGTAATTAATGCCTAGTTCTTTCACTTTTATTAACCCTAACAGTAAATCTTCATACTCTGCTACATTGTTTGTGCAAGGAAATTCCAATATGTAAGGAATACCAAGATAATTTCCTTTAATATCAATTATATTAATGCCTACACCTGCTCCAGACTAGGATTTGGCTCCATCAAAAGAAATGGTCCATATTTCTTGGGTCAATACTCTGTCTGATTCAACATGAACCATTTTCATATCCTCTGGATCCATGTTCTTTGCATCTGGTATTTCAATCAGGAATGGATTGTGCCATCTAGAGTAAACTCCCATCCCATTTTCTTCCATAGAGTTGACTAATTTTATCATTGTTTCATCAGTTTGAATTAACTATACAGAGTGCTTGTTAAATGGTTCTCTTCGTAGAATTATATTATCTTTATCTGATATATGGACTATAGCATAAGACCAGTCTAGTTGAATGGAACATCCTAGTTATTCTGCCCAATATCTACTGAGTAATAGTGAGAAGAATGGGTCAACATAAACTACTGCTACATCCATGACTATCCCCTTTTTAGGGTGTTGATCCAAGAAAACCGGCCATCTAGTTATCACCCCAACACAAGGAATTTACCTGCTATCCATTACTGAAACAGGGGCAGAATCTCTAGTGCAGAGTAATCCCATTTGATCAGCTATAATCTTAGGCATGATATTGTGTGAAGTTCCACTGTCTAACATGCAATTATGAATTACATATCTCTCCCCTTCATCTGAATTATATCTTAATTACACATAGAAGGATCTGACAGAATATGGTGATCTTGTCCACCTCCTGTCTTTTTATTCAATATGTTAAAATGAATTTGCTACCTATCTGTTTATAGACATCAACCTAAATTTTGTTTTTGGAGATAAATTGTGCCAAGTGATGAAAAATTGAAGAATTGCTCCTAAATGGCATTGAAAAGATAGATCGGGACATTTAGGCAACTGGGTCAGTTAGAAATCATGGAGGAGAAGTGAAAAATGTGAGTTTCAGGTGAACAAGGGTTTCAAAGTATGTATTGTATGAATTGGAGGGTATATTTTACAATCTCTAGGGAAGATTATGCGATTTTAGGTGAATTTGGGGTTGTTTTAAGCTTTTTGAGCAAATCATATGAAATCATATGAAAGTGTACAAATTCGGCGAAGGAAAGCAGCTGGATAGGGAAATTGTATGGAGTGGTATGGGCTCTATACATTTTGGTGTAGCAGATGTACGATTTACAAAATATTGAACACTTTGAAGTAATTAAGGAGATTGTACAATCTGGAGGTGGTTGTTGATCTAGATACCGTGTAGAGCAAGTTGAAGGGCGTACTGTATGTTTTACAATATACTGTATGATTTCTAGAAAACTTCTAGTTATAGAATAAGTTATTTTAAATAGCAATCTAATCGAAGGAATGGCATGAAAATGATTTCAGCCGAAGAGTCGAATACCAGTTAAGAAGAATTATAGCCAACAAAGTGGAATGATCACCAAGACCTCTACATGAGAGAGTCACATTCATGGCAATACCAAGGGCAAAATTTTTAGTCCTATGGTTGGCATGGTAATTATCCTTGGAGGAGAGGAGGATACAAGCCATGGAGAAGATAGAGGTATTGAAGGGCTGATCGGATAAGGACACCACCAAGATTTTGAGAGGAATAAATGGCACATAATAGGATCCCAAGGAGGGAGTTGAGAAGTGAAGTACACTACCCAAATTTGAAGGGATATCTGAGTAGTGAACCTGAGGAAAACCAGGTTGAGGTAATGAATATATCATTCATCAAACATGGAGGAGAGACATACAAAAAGTAGAGTAATGAAGAAAATAAGAACCATCCATGGAGGAGATAGTTTGAGAAGGCTAGTGTAGCTATAATAGAACATGTGCCACTACACCAAAATATCTTATTCTACAATTATCTATTATAGATGGTTCAGGTGTATAATCCTACAATCAAAATTACCTATCCAATTTTGCTCTCTACTTCATGTCAGTCTTCAAAGCATCTGCCTCATTTCATTCCAAAATTGAGCTAATGTAAAAAAGGTTTCTGTGGGCAAGCCCACAAAATTTGAATAAATTCCACCTTGTCAGTTGGGACAAAGTATGCCAACCCAGGAACTTATGGGGACTTGGCATGAGGAGATCAACAAACATAAACATTGCCCTGCTAGCAAATCAGGCATGGAAGCTTTTCATCAACTACAAAGCAGAATGGGTCACCATTGTCCAAAGCAAATATCTCAAAAACTTAACCCTTATGGACAATAGCATCCCTACCAATGGATCAGCCTTTTGGCGGGGTGTTATCCAAATGAAACCTCTTATCCTGAGAGGAATACGGTGGTATCTAGGCTCAAGTGCTTCCATAGACTTTTGGGAAGACACGTGGCTGAAAGACAAATCCCTCAAGGATCTGCCTAAGGTGTCCAGACTTAGACCAAGTCTCAAAAGGAGATGAGGAAGCAAAGTTATGCATTACATAGATAGGGGCACATGGAAGATTATCCTCGAGGATAGTGAGCACCTCTTGCAAGTTGGTAAGACTTTGTCTAAGATGCTGAGAACCACCATCATCCCTACCATAGTCTCCCAAGACTACCCCATCTGGACAGGAACTAATAGTGGGGATTTCACAGTTAAGTCTGCCCACTCCATGTTAGTCAAATCCTGGGTCCCCACCATTTCGCTCAAGTTAGTTTAGGTTAAATGCATCATCCCAAAAATTAGTTTCTTTGCATGGACAACCATTCAAAACAAGGTCCTCACCATAGATAATCTTATGAAAAGAGGGATCCCTATCCCTAACAGACGCCACCTCTGCCTGTCCAATTGGAAATCTGTTGACCACCTCATTTTAGAGTGTGTGTTCACTAGGGAGGGCTTAGACCAGTTGTTCACCACCTTTCAAATCCATTGGGCCCGCCCCAACTCCCTATTGGACATGTTCATTCAATGGCCTGCTCCTTTCAGAAACCCTAAAGTAGCTTGGAAAATTTATCTCCACCATTTCATTTGGTAAGTTTAGCTCAAACGCAACCGTAGGGTATTTTCTTCCACTCGTTACAAGTCCACCTCCTTAGCCACCAAAGCCATCTCATTCACCTCTAAAAACTCTCATCTCATCCCCTGGTCCAGCTCCCCCTTGAGCAAGAATGAGGTTGACATCATCAATTCCCTCAACATCCCCATCCCCACCTTTCTCCCTCCCTCGATTCATCCTAGAACCAAGCTCGTTCGCTTCCCCCTCCTGAGGGATGGATAAAATTAAACTTCGATGGCGCATCAAAATAAAATCCTATGCTATTTGGGGCAGGGGGAGTGATCAGGGATCACAAAGGAAAGATAGTTATGGCTTTTGCAAAGAATATTTATCATCAGACCAATAATATGGTCGAGGCATGGGCCTTGTGGTGAAGTTTGCACCTCATCAAGGGGTCATGTGCCAAGATCCATGTCGAAGGGGACTCTCTCAATATCATTGGATACCTCATTTCAAACAAAGTCCCTCTGTGGAATATTAGATCCTTTATCTAAGAAAGCAGGAAGCTTTTAGATCAGCATTGCGATGTGGAAGCCAGTCATACTTTTAGAGAATCCAATCAGCTTGTGGACAGGCTGGCCAACTTGGGCTTAGGGCAAACACCCATCTCCATGTGGCAAGACTCCTTCCCGCTATATGTCCTTCAAATTGCGACGTCGGATAGCCATGGCAGGTACTCCAAATCCATCCATGCTAACCAATGATTTATTATTTATATAATGTGTAGGATTTACATCGGGTGTCCCATTATCCTAGAGCCTCGTGATGTGTGCTCCAACACCCAATGATGATTAGTTGCCTTGTTGATTCTCATCGAACAAATTCAAAGTGTGGTTTTCCATCCACGATGTCCCAATGCTCTTTGCCAGTGACCTCTGCCATGTTTCTAGCCACACCCCCTTTCCCCTCCATGTTTCTTCCCATGTATGCAAACCTCACCCTAGTTTTCACCTCCACCTATGCGGATATGGTCCCTAGGCTGCCCCTAATCCCTACCATCCTTGACGTGGCATCCCCCCGTCCACCTATCACCCATCCGCAAGGCCCGACATGATATGTTTGTCTCCCCCAACCTATTTAATTCCCCTTTTTAGCTCAGCCTACGACACTCCCTTCTGCAAGTCTGTCCTATGGGCCTCATCCACCATTGCTCTTCCTATCCCCACCTCTACCACCATGGCCTACCTTGAACCGAGCTCTCTCCAGCTAGACAACATAGCATCTACTTACCTATAGGGTGCCCAACTCACCACCCTATTATCAAAATTCTGTGGAGTTGAGGATGACATCACAAAGGAATTTGTTTGCACATGGTCAAACAACCATGTCTGTGTCAGGAACCTGCGCTTAAATATCACTCCAGAGATGAATGGCGAGATTGTAGAGCTTTTGGTTGAAGGACGTCTTGCCCGACAAGACAAATATTGCTGGGAACCTGATTTGGAAGGCTTCCCCAACTACCAAAACTTCTCGTGGGATGACCATGCGTTGGACTGTCAATCCCTTCCCCCCTATTCCCAATTGTTGTCATTCCCCTCATTCAGTACTTAGCCTATGATGATCCCAATAAGCCTATGGAAAGCTTCCACATTGCCCTTGTCAACCATATCCAGGGTTACAAACCCATGAATATTCCAGGGTTTCTTTATCGGTCTATGTGTCTCTCTGTAGCTATTGCTGGCAAGAAAGGTACCCCCCTACCCACCAAGAGCTTTTCGTCGTTATATTTTATTATGTTTTTGCTAATTCCCCCATTGCGGCTACCCCTTTGCAAGCTTCCCTCCCCTTTTCCCAAGCCCCCCAAATCCCTGCTCATTCCATCTCAAGCAATCTTATGGCCAGCGATGGAGTTCCCAACACCCCGGCCTCCAAGAAAGGCGTTGTTGCTGCTTCCCCATCCATTCCATCTTCATCCCATTCCAAACCCATCCCCTCTCCCCTCGCCCCCACTCCCTCCTCTTCCAAGCCAACCCCTTCCCCTTCTAAACCCGTCCCATCCCCGTCCTGAACCAACCCCCCACCAGGCCTTCGATGGGAAAATGTAAAGCTAAAATCGAAGAAGCAACAACCCCTATCCGTAGGTCCTCCAGGGCAAAGAAGCCCAAAATAGAATCCAATCAAAATTCTCCTTTGGAAATTGAAGACCTCAGTGGGGACTCAACCCCCACTTCTAGCATCTCCAACCGTCTCACTCGAATGTTTCTTCGAAGTTTCATCATCGCCTTTGAAAGCGCCAGTGTCGCTCTGAAGCATGCCCTCCAACAAAGTGCTGACCATCTTGAAGAGGACATCACAGAGATTGACCCTTGAGTTGTTGCAGGTCTATGGGTTTTTTGCATTGTTTTTTAGGTTTGTTGGGATTTTTGATGCAATGTTTGGTGATGTATGGTCTAGTGTTGGGTTAACCACCCAGTTGGGTCTCCCTGTGTCAGCCCCTATGAGGGCTCTAGTGAATATATATGGATTATTTTTGGTTTGCTTCAGTACCCCCTACGAGGGCAAGCACCACCTGATTATCGGCTTCTACATCCCCTGCGAGGGAATTTTGGCAAACATATCCCATACACGGGATTGGTTAGACTGTTGTAGATTGATCCCTCCTAGGCAGAGGATTATGCAACATGAATGTACTTTTAATTTGATGAAGTTTTTGTATATCTAGGAGTGGGACCCATTTAAAACCCTCTAAAATATAACTACAACTTACCAAAAAAAAAATGTTTGGCATTTGAGTTGGCGTTGTGCTTAAGGATTGAAGAGCACATTACTTACATGATGATTGGAGTTGTGCTTCTTCTATGGCACCTAGATACTTCTTAGTTGTTGATGCTTTATATCTTTGGTAGCACTTTTCCTTTTATAACTATAATTCTTGTAGATGGACGTTATAACTTGCTACCTCCTTAATAACATTTGAGTTATCATTGCACTTCCCTCTACAGTGACTAGTTCACTTTCTTGGTGCTTAGACTCTCCTCACGGTGGTTAGTGCTCTATGTTTAACTTGCCAAATAGTATATTGTAACCTTATATTTTCACATCTAATTGCTATATTCTTCAACACTTCTTCCAATATAACACTCATTAATGAGTAATATCCAACATCTTCTATTTATCATTCTTCTGTATATGTTATACAAGCTATAACTTAAATGTTTTACCTCATTTTTGCATTATACAACGAGTGTTATATCAAATGATGATAGGCCCTTAACTATCCTCTTTTTAATGGCTTGTTATAGATTTTGTGAAACCCTAATGGTGTTTTCTTAACCTCACTAACACTTATTTGATAATGAAACTCTTCCTTATATGTATTCTTGGTTATATGATGGTGGCACTCTAGGTAGCATTATTTGATAAAGATAACGACTCCTCTACGTTAACCTGGTAGTTATTCTACTTCTTTATTCTTGGATGAATGGTGGTGGTGTTCTAGATATCCTTCTTTGATGATGGTGGTGGCTCCTCTATGTTTATGTAGTTTTTTTTACTTGTTTGGTGGTTGCTCAATCTTGGTAATGATTGATATCGTCTTTTTTATGGTGCTCTTATCTTGTTGCTTGGAAGTTGGTTTGTTTGGCACTTTGCTATGTAAATGGTACTTTTCTTGAGTGCTTAACTTGAATAAAAATTTGTACTCCTTTGCTGTAACATATTGCCAACTATTATATATAGCTTTGGATAGATAATAGCTATTGCTTGCCCCCTTGTAGTTTAAGTTACACTAGATTTCTTAAAATGGTGGCTTTATTATCCAATATGGTGGTGCCTCTTCTCTTTGCCAAGACTTGGTAATGGTGGTTTTCCTTCTACAACAAGTCCTCCTTGTTTTCTACTCTTCCAAAATAACTCCTCCTCATCTCTATGCTTGGTGATTTCTTTGGTGACTCCAAGATTCTAATTCGTGTGAAACCTTGTGTCTTTCAAATAGAATAATGCTTCTATTTTTTGTTGTAACTTATTTACTTTCCAAGGTATAGTAAGGATTTGATTATTTTTCTTATAGTATTTGTAACTTCTTCTTTCTTTTGTTGTGGGTTTTAATCCCTTATGAATTCTATATTCTCCAACCTTGAAGATATAAACTTGAGACCTTTTTCTTTTGCAACTTTAAAAACTTAAATATGATGCTTTTAAAGACTTAATAATAAGCTAATATGAACGTTCAAATAATGAACTTTTATTGCACTAATATTGCATACCTTGTGGTCTCCTTTTGTAGCTATATTTCTTGGTGATTTGGTTCACCTATTTACTATCCCAAAATTATAAAAAAAATTGCTCTAAACTTGCTAATATTACATCTCTATAACTCCTTGTAGGAAGCTTCTCAACTTTTGAGAACTAATTTTCTACAGCAAAAAACTTAGATAGTAGCAAGAAAATCCATGCAAATATCTAGATCTTTATAAATCAATAAACATCACTAGTTATCCTTCAATCTAGTGAAAAGAGATCTATGTTGAGTCCTAGTCTTCGCGAGTTTTTTTGCAACCATGTGGAAAGATTCTAGCCAAATAGCCATTTTAGAAATTATGAAAATGAAATCTCCCTATTTCCTCTCAATCTTCTTGTGGCTCACTCTATTTCCTATCAATCTATCTTGTGCTCTCATACAACTGTTAGCTTTTGATGTTATATATTTAAGGAAATGCAACCACAATTCATAAAAATAAGCATTCAATATTAAATCTATGATAACGGAAATATACTAAGCATGTAAGTATCATGAGAAACTTTTGAAATAACTCATAATATAGCCATTAATGAAAGCTCACGAAAAGGGATCTTCATACAAAATATGAAGATCTCAAATGCTCCATTCTTCATTCATGCTCTACATTGTATCTAACTTGAGCACTACTCTACTCTAATGTGCTCTTGCACTCTCTCCCTCTATATCAATTTCAACTCTCTACTACAAAGGCCAATATATAATGGAGTATAACTTTTGCTCTTCCATATTCCTATGACTCGCTATATTCCTATTCTATAGACTCATGTACACATGAACAACATGCACATTTACATCATTGCACATTATAATAATAATTGTGTGTTTATTACATTGTATTAAGTAAATACTCACACTAATCTAAGACAAACTCCTAATCTAAACATGTACCCATTATGGTACATTAGCATGTATCAAATAATGTAATATATTCCAATAGTTTCTTGATAAACACATCAAACATATATTAGGGTATATATACACATACTTATATCTCAAAGGTAAAGAAATTATTAGTTTATGATATTTTATATTGTCTTATAATGCTAAGTCAACTATATCTTCCCCATTGATCAAGTCCTAAATGGTAATAACTAGTTATATAGATCATTTAAGTATAACAATAATAGTATATATATATATATATGTGTGTGTGTGTGTGTGTGTGTGTGTCTTCTAATAACTCTTATTGACAAGATAACATTATTTAACTACAAAGCACATTTTATTTTAGATGTGTAATACTTATGATATTTTTAAAAAATAATACAACAATATCAAGGGATTTAAAAAACAATTTATATTTTATCTTAAAATATTCTAATAATTTTAAATTTTATAAATAATATTATTTATTTAAATATAATTTAAATCCAATCTCTAATATAATACATTCTTTAATTGTTTTTATTAGTTTACGAAAGGGTTTTTGAAAGGGCCCCAACCCTTTTACATCCAAAAATATATATCAAGAGACCACCAATCGGGACCAACACAAAGGGACATACTCAAATTGCTTTACAAAACAAAACATGCAACCCTTCAAAGGATACAACTTAAATAGTGACTATAAGCAAGCTAGAACATCAAACCAAATATCATAACAAGAGAACAAACAACTAGGAGTCATGTTGATGAAGGAGAATCACGACCTCTGGCCATCCTCTTCACTCTCTTTCTCACCTCTTTGGAGCTCAACGCAATGATTATCCTCCTATTGTCTTCATTATCTTGACATCGTCAATTAAGCCAAGCTAACTAAATTGACATGGGTCCCAACATAGTTGGAGATACCACTGCCAAATTTGCCAAGATAAATTTTACATGAATATTACAAATAATCAACACATGTGGTTGTTCCACCGTTGCCACCATCACCATAGCAGTTTGTGGTTGCTTTGTCGGCATCGTAGTTTGTGGTTGCTCTACAATCATAAAAATATTTGTGTTCTAATTTTTGAGTTTGTGTCTGATAAATCTAAGCTTTTTGGCAATTTATGCCATCAAAGGTTTAGTGAATTTATTCCCCCACCATTCCTTAATGTAATGCTCAAGGCTTTAATTTTTAAGCCACATCATCTAAAACTTGAAAGTGTTGTAAAACCTCCTTCTATCGGTTTGGAAATCTAACACTAGAGGGTTATGGTTAGATCCTACTTAAGGGAGTACGGTCAGATTGGTAGCTCCAAAGTTAATTAACATTTTTTAAGAGATTAAGAATCTACCAAGTCTTATGTGGATCAGTTGGTTCCCAAGTCTTATATTACTCCATGTATACTTAAATCCTCTGAGGTCAACATCGATCAATCCATTCTCTGAGACAAATTGCTCAAAATATTCCATACCTTGAAAGGTATTGGTATTTTTGCCCTTCTTGTATGATGGATACAAAGGGCTATTGAAGTCCTAACCAGAACCCAAGCAATTCCATGGAAAGTCTTCCTTATTGAAGTTAAATCCCTCAATAATTGTCTTCGCCTTATATAGGTGTTTTGTTCATAGATATTGGTCAAAACCTAGCTTATTTTAGTTTCTTTACAATGGAAGAGCACATTGACCAGCCTATCTAAAGCTAAGATGACCCTTCCTTGAAAAAATTTGTCATCCCCCATACACAAAATCCCTCCTGCAACACCCTTCGTTGCATTAGCAAAAAAATTGGCTTCTTTCCAAATACTTCTCCTAATTATTTCTAGCTTTTGATCGTCCAACTTGGTTTCTTGTAACAACAATTTGAGGCTTCAGTTCCATCCTTAATGATGACACCAAATGGTGTTTGGAAGGGGCATTGAGCCCCCTAACATTCTAAGATATGACTCTCATTTTTAACTTTGGTCGAATATTATTTCCTGCCCAATTTAAGGGTCGTTTGTGTTTCGTTCACAACATATTTCATAGTTTTCCTTTTCCTAATTGCTATTGAGAAGGTCTTCCCTTTTTTTCCTCATGCCCAACATCTACCCCGATTTTTCTAGAGCTCCCAGTGACTTGATTAGGGATCCCCTATTCCTTCCTAGATTATTGAGCCCTATGTGATCTATCCTAACTGCCTAATTTGAGGGTTATCCATGTTCCATTCATAACATCTTTCACAATTTTCTCTTCCCTTATTTTTGATTGAAGTCTTCTCTATTTTACCTCATGCTCAACATTCGTCTCGATTTTTCTAAAGTTGTTGGTGACTCAATTAGGACTCCCATGTTCCTTTCCAGGTTCCCGAGCCCTAGGTGATCTATCCTTAATCTCAATGTTCTCCTCCAGGACAAGAGGGAAATCATTTTTTATTTGGGTTTCAACTCCATGGATGTTTTGCTCTTGTTCATGATAAAAAACTGAAGCATTCTAATCTAAGTCTTCTAAGATGATTTGGAGGCATCCAAAAGGATTGTGAACAACTAAATCAGTTGAAGCAATAAGAAGAATATCAAGGAGATTACTTACCTATTGAGGTTCTTCTATAATTTCTTCTTCCTCTCGCATTTTCTCCTCCATATTGGACGATAGCGTTAACTCCATACCAGAGTCCCTTACTTCTCCATTTGATTTCCCTATTGAACCTTCCTTATTTCCACTATCCTTTTTTTGTTGCCATCGCAAAGCTTGATTTTTCTCTGAGAACAATCCTAATTAAAGTACTCCACACAAAGGCAAGAGTTACATTTATAACTTTTATTTATTTATATATACATACTTGGTTAAGATTTTTTAAATTTCAAATCAAAACCTTTAAATACTTGATTTTTTTTTTCAATAAGTTTACACAGGTTTTAATAAAAAGCTCGCAATCCCTCATAATAAATAGGGTTTGAATCTTAAACCTTTCAAAAAAAAAAAAAAAACTAAAACCCTTACCACTACAATAAATTTACAATCACTCCAAAACTAATTATTTATAATTTTCTAGTTTATAAATATAAATATAAATAATACCATAGTTCTTTAAAAACAAACAAACGCATACCCTTTAACTACTCCTTGCCAACTTTTAAATAATTATTTACAAATATTTCTTTATACACATAAATAGGAGTTTAAATAATTATTTACAAATATTTCTTTATACACATAAATATGAATCAAACTCCTAGCCTTAACCACCTCCTAATCAATCAAATTATAAAAAATAAAATAAATTTAAATTAAAAAAAAATAAAAAACGATATTCAAATTAATCAAATTAAATATCATAATTCTTAATATGCTGTTCTCTTGATTTAGCGAGCTTCGTGAGTTCTAAATGAATACTTAGATGCCCAAAATTGCCCCAATTCTTAATCTGTTGTCGTGGTGCATTTGCCTTCTTGGTGACTTTACCTCCAACCATGGTACCACCTAAACAATCAAATAAACCTAAAATTATAAATTAAAAAATATTTATATACTCAGTCAAAGATACGTCTGTTTCAACGAATAACGTGTTCAGCTTTGGTTTTTTTTTTCTTTTTCATAGTTTTGGTTCTTTTTCAAAAATTTCAAATCATAGTTTTTTTTTCTTTTAGTTTTGGTTTTTTTTCACACATTCCAAATCATAGTTTTTTAGTCTTTTAGTTTTGGTTGTTTTTCACAAATTCTAAATAATAGTTGAAACTAGAATACCCAGAATACCCAACCCTAAAATTGATGTGAAAGTTTTTTTAATTTTTTATAAAACATTCTAGGACAAATTTCCACGTCATGCATGCGACTAATTCCTGGTTTGCTTTTATCATTTATGGATACTTGGATGGGCGAATTCTGAAAGGCCTAGAAGTGCTGTCCTGCTGCATTTGCCTCTTATATCTAGACAAATGGGTTCTTGGATGTCTAGAATTGCGTCTGTAGCTACTATTGCCCTTGCAAGCTACACATTGATCAAAGCTGTGTGGATTCTAGGAACTAGAGCATGGTGCAACAGACGAGTTCAAATTCAAGGCAAGGTGTCAATACGATTTAAAATTCCAGTGAATGAATACTCAAACATTATAATGGATTTTCAGGTACGTACTGACACTGACACTGATTTTCGTAATACTGAAAGAGCACAAGCAGTAGCTCCGGCAGAGCAGGCAGGTACTGAAAGTGCACAAGCAGCACCTGCCTCAAAGCAGGCAGCTGATGCACCAGGGCCTATAAAATTTTAAGTTTCTGGTCTAACTTTAGGGCCAGGATTGATACAGAAGTTTATTTATGTAAATTAAATTCTAATATTGTGACTGCCATAAATGACTGCAACAATTCTTGATTGCGGAGCTACAATATAAACTTTTGAAAATGGCATTGCATAATTGATATTTAAAAGTGCATTCGTTGATGATGCACGAGACGTTGTAGGAGAATGTATTAAAGAGTTATTACATTTCAATTCTGTTTTGATTTTTGTCCTCTTTGATCTTTGCTCTGCAGAGATTTGCTTTGAGTCGTGACATTTTATGTTTTCCTAATTTTCTTTTAATCTCATTTCTCGTAAGATTGAAGAGGATAATTTATTATAGACAATAAGATCACGCAGCAAAGTAACAAAACTCAGGAGGCAGAGCACATTGGCTGAAATTTTCAGGTAAATACTGTTATTTGTTTTAAATATTTTTCTTTGATTTATAATTAAGTTACATTTTATTTTTAGTGGTTTAGTGCAATTATAATATTGTTAGCCTCAATTTTTAAAATAAATATATAAAACCCCTGTTTAATTCATATAATCTCTAAATATATGGTTTTTGTTTGCATATATTTTTTCAGTGATTTGTTAAAGAGTATTGATATATTTTCAGAATAATATATAAGATGCACTTCCTCTAGGCATAAGGAAATGCGTCTTTAACCTGTTTGATCCAAGTTTCAGTTATTTCACTTTACACAACTTGAGCTATGCTTAACCCAGCCAAATTTTAGATATCTGTTTAAATATAGTTGAGTACCAAATATTAGTTGAATAGTATATACTAGATTTTAACAGTCTTATATCATTTACACATTTATTGAGTTTGGGCATGTGTGGGTTGATTCTCTTGTTTTCTAATCAGTTAATAAGATGGTGCAAGTTTAATAACATATTTCTTGATTGAAATTCTGTTTACATTAATACTTAACTATCTATCTCTTATATCTGACTGATATCCTTGACATATACAAAACTTAGAAACTTACTCAAAACAAAGAGATGCCTTCTGTGTACATGTGCGTAAACACAATGCATTAGAAAAAGATTGTTAGGGCAAAGACAAATCAAACATGGCCATTGATAAACCTTTCCCTTTTCTAATCATACAAAATCCAGTTATGATTGCTGCGACAGCATTTGTTTAACAGAAACCCACTTTACTCCATTACTCCAAACTTTTGATCACTTGTCAATCCAAGGTTCATTTATAATATATTTTTTTTTTCATAAAGAGTAGTTGAGTTGATTACATTCACAGTTAGAGTTTATTTATAATATTTTTTCATATTTATAGTTTTTTTATTAACAAAAAATTTAATAAACAAAATTTAAATTCTAAAATCGTTTTTTATTATCAAACAAAGTTTAAATTCTAAAACTGCCCAAATAACACCTCGTAGATCCATTACGCTACAACTGCATATTCTAGATCGAACTGCATATTCTAGATCCGGAAGCAGTTTGGGTGTCAATAAAAAGCACCGAGGTGTATTGGGTTGAGTTGCAGCCCTGACAAGATGCTGAAACATGTTCCTTTCATTTATAGGACACGAAATGTGCAGTTTGTAAGGTCCTGTAGTGAAACAAGATACAATATTGTTGATACGGATCGTTACCCTCCAGACTGATGGTGGCACTCAATACCTGCAGCTGCCTGGTTTGCCAGAACTTAAATTTTATCAGTATACCATACTTGTCAAACTCCATAACACGCTCATCTAACGAGACCTCTCCCGCCACAGGCATCTCCTGAAAATTGCGCCCAAAAGTTTCATTGACCCTTGAGACAAGACTCCTCAATGTCGGAAGCCAGGAGTCCTTCGGACCATTTATTTCGGACAGAATCTTCTTGATTGCCAGTTTATCTCCTTCAACTTTCAAAGTTAGGTTACTAATCTGTTCATGTCGACGGTCATACTCTTCATGTACATTTGGGTTAAGAAACATAACAGCATTTGGTTGTGCCGTACAATCTTGCATTGCAGCTTCGAGCTCTTCAAATGTATCAGGCATCTCGAGAAAAGCCCTTTGCAAGCTCAGGGTTGAGCTTGGCAACAGCTTTTGCAGCATCCTTGGCCATTTGAAGCAGCCTCTTGCACCGCTCAAGTTCTTGTTCTTTGGATGCTCTGCTTTTCAGGTTCCCAAAGTTCCTTTTGCATGTCCCTTATCTTCATATCAAGGTCAACAGTGGAAAGTTGTTTTTCTGCAAAGCGTCTCTTGAGAGACACAGCTTCAATCAACAAATCCTTCATTTCAATCGCATGTTTAAAGCGTTGCATGTTTAGCTTGCCCATCAAGCCGGTCAGCTTAGATATGACCGTTTCTAAATCCTTTTCTTTCTCCATGGACTCGAGCTGCCTAAGTTTAGTTTAGTCTCCTCTATAGGAGCTGCCTAAGTTTAGTTTAGTTGTTTTCCTCTATAGGAGTTTAGATATGACCGTTTCTAAATCCTTTGCCTCCATTTATTGCACTTTCTTCGTGTCCTGTTTCAGCCATGGTAAAAAAAAAAAAATTCATAGAGTCAACCTTTTGCAGTAGTTCTTCTCCTTGGCGAACCCACTCAACATCCCTTTTCTTGCTCAGCTTTTTGTGCTTGGAGTTGACTCAGGTTTCCTCATTCTGTGTAACAGTTATTTCAAATCTTTTCAACTCCCTGATTTTCTCTGTAAGAGCCCTATGTTGCCCTTACAGTTCTGGATCTCCCACAGCCTTTTCAGTCTCTTCCAAAAGCTGTATGGGATTAATTTGGCAAACTCACATACCCTGTCTTGTGGTAGAAACTGTGTCAAATTGCCCAATTGGATATTGAACTCGTGAACAATGCCGAGAACATCCTGCTTTTTGTACATTGATTTGCCACTCTTGTCTGTGAATTTTCCTTCTGATAGTAATGGTTTTTCTGTTCTATTGCCTCTCAAGGAAGTTTTTATACATCCATATTCTTCTCCACGTTTGACATAATCGCCAATATTCGATGCCCTGCCAAAGTAACTGGGGTTCAACACGAAGGCCCATTGCAATAAAGCTTTTTTTGCGTTCCATTTGGATGTTGATGATTATGTCATAAGGAGGATGGTCACGGTTGGCTATGGTTTCATTTGGTCTGCCGTGCTTCCGAAGAAGGGGACTCTCCTTTTGGTGCCTTCTTTCTCCATTTAATTTCTTAGCCCAGCTTTTAGTAAGTTACAAGTTGTGTTTGCTAATTCATAAGGTAATTCCGGATTAGTTTGATTTTATTTATTTATTTATTTTGTGAGGGAGGGATGAGAGGCTCAAGTTAGTATAGTTTTAATTATAAAGTTATTAGATCCATGTTAGGTGAGTTGAAAAGGTAGGACAATCCTTCAAGGAAGATTCTTGGTTCGAATCTCTATCCAGAATCTGTTAGGAATGGAGTCTAATTATGAGGAGGCTAAACAGAGAAAGTTTCTAGATTTACTCCAGGATGGGCAGGGAAAGTTTCCAGATTTACAGTCTGTTAGTCTACCAGAGAAAGTTTCCGGATTTACAACGGGACAGCCGGGGAAAGTTTTTTTGTTTTTATCCCAAAATTAGATGTTGGGAACTCAATGTTAATCTTGGAATGTATTAAGAAAAGCAGTTTGTTTTTCTATTTTTTCTTATATATAGTTGTGAGGAAAAACAGAGAATACAATAAAAATTACTATGTTGATTCCTTGGAAAAATAGAGAGGAAATTACAGCAGATGTTGGTTGTAGGTTGTAACCCTCTATTGCTTGGATTGAGAAAGGAAGGACTGAAAATTCTCGGTGGATGTAACCCACATTGGGTGAACCACGTTAAAATCGTTGTCTCTTCTTTTGTGTGTGTTTGTCTTATTTTTCTTTAATTCTACTGTTAAAGTTTGAAACACTATAATTGCTTTTCTATATTTTATTTTATATAGTGATTTACTCTAACAAGTGGTATCAGAGCGGTTGTTTTGTTGGGTGCACTTGACGGAAGGAGAATTTTTGGATCAAGTGGGAGCAATGGCGGAAGAAGGGAGGTTTAGAGTTCAAAAATTCAATGGCCAGAATTTTCAATTCTGGAAGATGCAAATGGAGGATTACTTGTACCAGAAGGATCTTTACTTACCTCTTGAGGGGGAAATAGAGAGACCTTCATCTATGTCCGATGAGGAGTGGAGTCTCCTTGATAGAAAGGCATTGGGTACTGTGAGGTGTGCTTGGGAGCCACCGTAGCCTTCAACATCTCGATGAAAAGACTACCAAGGGAGTCATGGATAAGTTGGCCAAGATGTATGAGAAACCATCGGCATCAAATAAGGTATTCTTAATGAAAAGGTTATTTAACATGAAAATGAGTGAAGGAGGATCTGTGCATGATCATTTAAATGAATTTAATATTGTCACTAATCAATTGCATTCTGTAGGATTGGATTTTGATGATGAGCTTAGGGCCTTATTAATCTTATGCTCTCTTTCAAAAAGTTGGAACAGTTTGGTAATGGCGGTAAGTAACTACTCCTGAGTTCAAATAAATTAGAATTTGATGATGTGGTTGGTGTGATACTCGGTGAGGACATGAGAAGAAAAACCACGGGAGAATCATCTAGCACCGCCTTAACTGTTGAGAATAGAGGAAGAGGAAGAGAAAGAGGCAAGAGTTCACATCGTGGCAAATCCAAAGGCGAGTCCAAATAACGTGGAAAAGGAAAGCTACGGTGTTGGCATGTGGCAAAAGGGTCATCTCAAGAAGGATTGTTGGCAAAGAAAGGGTGATGGAAATGAAGGTAATGATAATAATGGTAACACTTGAGAGCCAATATTCTTGGACAAATTCTACAAGATGCTTTAATCTTATCTCTTGATAGAAATAGTGATTATTGGGTAATTGATAGTGGTGCTTCATTCCATGCTACCTCACATAAGGAATACTTCATAGATTATGTTTCGGAGATTATGGACGAGGTTCTATTGGGAAATGACCAACCATGTAAAATCGTGGGTATTGGAAAGATTTTGATTAAATCCCCAAATGGATGTCAATGGGCTCTTAAAGAGGTGAGACACATACCAGATTTAAAGAGAAATCTTATATCGGCAAGTAAGCTTGATGGTGAAGGATACACGGTTGCATTCGGAGAAAATGCTTGGAAAGTTACTAAAGGTTCATTGATAGTAGCTAGAGGTAAATTGGTGGGTACTCTTTATTTACTTACTGATTTTCTCACTGCTCCATGAATTTAGTTTCTACAGGTGAGAGTGCATCTTTGTGGCACCAAAGACTTGGCCATATGAGTGGAAAAGGTATGGAAATTTTACATTCAAGAAAGTTATTGCCTAAGTTAAAAGAGATTGATTTGGAATTCTGTGAGGATTGTGTTTATGGTAAAGCAAAGAGAGTTAGATTTCTCAAGGATGGTAAGGAAAGGAAGAAAGAGAAATTGGAGCTTGTGCAGTCAGATGTTTGGGGCCCGGCTCAGGTAACTTCTCTTGGAGGTTCCTCTTACTATGTACTTTTTATTGATGATGCAACAAGGAAAACATGGATATATTGCATTAAGAATAAAAGTGATGTTTTTAATACCTTTAAGAATTGGAAAGCATTAGTTGAAAATGAAGCTGGAAAAAGGTTAAAGTGTCTAAAGTCGGATAATGGTGGAGAATATTGCGGTAGAGAATTTGATGTGTTTTGTTCTAAAAATGGAATTAGAAGAATCAAGGTAGTTCCAAGAACACCTCAAGAAAATGGGGTTGCTGAAAGAATGAATAGAACCATCATGGAGCGTGCTAGGAGCATGAGAATACATGCAGGCTTACCATTATTTTTATGGGCTCATGGTGTTGATCTTGCGGTATATCGATTAATAGAGGACCGTCTAGTGCCTTGGATGGAGGAATTCCGGAAGAGCTTTGGACAGGTAAACCGGTAAATTATTCTTTCCTTAAGGTATTTGGATGTGAGGCTTTTATGCATATAGACAAAGAGAACAGAAATAAGTTAGATGCTAAGGCCCAAAAGTGCTATTTTATTGGTTACGGTATTGATGGCTTGGGTTACAGATTATGGGATTGTGATAACCGAAAAGTCATTAGAAGTAGGGATGTCATATTTAATGAAAAAAACTTGTATAAAGATCGGTTGCAGGGAAAGAAACGAGAAAGAGGAAATTGCTGAATACATAGACCTTGATGGACACATAGAAAAGGTAACTCCAAAAGTGGTAGAAGATCAAAATGTACAGCGGCAACAACAAGCACCTCAATCTCCAGAAAGTGTTGTTAGACGATCTACCAGGATAAGTAAAATTCCTCAACGTTTCTCCGATTATGTTTTGTATCGATCTTGGTGAGCGAGAATGTTTTCGGGAAGCATTACGGGATGGATACCGGGAATAAGTGGGAGCTTGCAATGAATGAAGAAATGGACTCTTTATTCCACAACCAAACTTGGGATTTGGTTGAGCTACCCAAAGGTAAAAGAGCTTTGACCAATAAATGGGTGTACAGGATTAAAGAGGAGAATGAAGGGCATAAGAGATACAAAGCAAGACTAGTGGTCAAGGGATTCGCTCAGAAAAAAGGTATTGATTTTGATGAGATTTTTCTCCGGTTGTAAAAATGACCTCTATTAGAGCTATTTTGAGTCTTGTAGCTATAGAAAATTTGTTTATGGAGCAATTGGATGTGAAGACAACATTTCTTCATGGTGATTTGGAGGAGGAAATTTATATGCACCAACCAGAAGGCTTTCAGGTGAAAGGTAAAGAGGATTGGGTATGTAAACTGAAAAAGAGCTTGTATGGGTTAAAACAAGCTCCTAGACAGTGGTATTTAAAATTTGATAAGTTCATGGCTAATCAAAGGTTTGAAAGATGTCAAAGTGATCATTGTGTATATTTTAAGCAAACTGGAAATGGTAACTATGTTATTTTGCTATTGTATGTGGATGACATGTTAGTTGCGGGAACAAATATGCAAGATATAAACATGCTCAAGAAGAAGTTGGCTAAATCCTTTGCCATGAAGGATTTGGGAGAAGCCAAACAAATCCTTGGTATGAGGATAACAAGAGACAAGGAGAGTCACACTCTGAAATTATCACAAGCAAAATACATTGAAAAAGTGCTTAAGAGATTCAACATGAACAATGCAAAGTCTGTTGCTACTCCATTGGCAAAGCATTTCAAACTCACCAAAGATTTGTGTCCCAAGACACAAAAGGAACAAGAGCATATGGCTAAGGTTCCCTATGCATCGGCGGTTGGAAGCTTGATGTATGCAATGGTTTGTACAAGACCGGACATTGCCCATGCAGTGGGAGTAGTGAGTAGATTTATGAGTAATCCGGGAAAAGGACATTGGCAAGCGGTAAAATGGATACTCAGGTACTTGAGAGGAACTTCAAATTATTCTTTGAATTTTGGAGGCTCTAATATATGCTTGAAAGGTTTTGTAGATTCTCGATATGGCGGGTGATCTTGATGGTGGAAGGAGCACTCCCGGCTACATCTTTACTATAGGAGGAGGAGCGGTTAGTTGGATTTCTAAACTCCAACACGTAGTTGCCCTTTCAACCATGAAGCTGAATATGTTGCTGCTACGAAGCAAGCAAAGAGATGGTTTGGTTGCAAAGACTAATGGAAGAACTGGGAAGAAGCAAGAGGATAATAGGTTGTGGAGTGATAGCCGAGTGCTATACACCTTGCGAAGAATTCGGCATTCCATTCAAAAACTAAACACATCAAACTCAGGTATCATTTCATTAGATCAGTAGTGGAAGATGGATCTTTGAAATTAGGGAAGGTTCACACATCACAAAATCCTGCTGACATGCTTACAAAAGTGGTGTCAAGAGAAAAGTTGAGCTTTTGCTCAACTTGGTTAACCTTAAGGAATAAGAGGCCATGATGAGAATTTTCGAGTCCTTGGTTGCGGTATGGTGCAATGGAATTAGTCTCCAAGTGGGAGATTGTTAGGAATGGAGCCTAATTATGAGGAGGCTAAACGAGAGAAAGTTTAGGATTTCTTGCGGGACGGGCGGGGAAAGTTTCCAGTTTACGGTCGTTAGTCTACCGAGAGAAAGTTTTCGGATTTACAACGGGACAACCGGGGAAAGTTTTTTTGTTTTTATCCCAAAATTAGATGTTGGGAACTCAATGTTAATCTTGGAATGTATTAAGAAAAGCGGTTTGTTTTTCTGTTTTTTCTTATATATAGTTGTGAGGAAAAACATAGATGACTATGACAATGAAAATTACTGTGTTGATTCCTTGGAAATATAGAGAGGAAATTACAGCAGATGTTGGTTGTAGGTTGTAACCCTCTATTGCTTGGATTGAGAAAGGAAGGACTGAAAATTCTCGGTGGATGTAACCCACATTGGGTGAACCACGTTAAAATCGTTGTCTCTTCTTTTGTGTGTGTTTGTCTTATTTTTCTTTAATTCTGCTGTTAAAGTTTGAAACACTATAATTGCTTTTCTATATTTTTTATATAGTGATTTACTCTAACAAAATCTAGTTGATAATATGGTGGACCGGGGCAACTCTCTAATGATTTTGACGATATAGAACTCCTTGATAGTGATTTCTCAGACAAAAAAGTTACCGTTAAATTAAAAAAAAAAACTATAAAGTTACCGTGATTTTTAGAGATCAACAATATAATTTTTTTTTTTAAATAATAATAATATAGAAAGAAGGTGGTTTTAGATATCACTTCAATAAAATGGTCTATGAAATTTCAATTTTTTTTATACATAGGGAATCAGTTATGCACACAGTTCTTTTGACTACCAAGCAGGATTCAAATTTTGGGGTTGCTTTCTAAAACTTCTATTTCTCGAAGAGGGTCACTGGTCGCTCAGGATTGATATTATCATTTTTTTTATAACGTAACGTAAAAGGGATCATGGATCACTCACCTGTTCCCCTCCCCAGCCGGCTCTTGAAAAGACACCACCGTTTCTTGTCCTGCTTGTCAAGAAAAGATAGTACCCTCCCAAATCCCGCTTACTCATCCTGCCTGCCTCTCCTTGTTCCCCCTCCCCACCCGGCTCTTCAAAAGACCCTCCCGTTTCTCGTCCTACTTGCTGCGGTGCGTGTAGGGAATATGGGTGCAAGGACGAACGTCATGCTAAGCTACGATTTTCGAAAGCGAACGGGCGTGGGGGCCAAAGAAGGAGGTCCCCGCGTCGTTGTTGGAAGCTACCTGGTTGATCCTGCCAGTAGTCATATGCTTGTATTGGTACTGTCATCCTTTTATAACCCTTATTTCATCTCGTTGTTGTTTAACATGATGTGAAGCGGTGGTCCACCGTTCGCTCGGGATTGATACCGTTGTTGAAGGGGATCATCGATAGCTACGGATTGGTACTGTCATCTTCTTATAACCCATATTTCATCTCGTTGTTAAGTTTAACATAATGCAAAGGATCCACGTTTATTCGGAATTGGTACCGTTATTGTTAAACTGACGTGTACTCAACCAATTCAAATCAAACTACTAATTCTCCACCAATCAATTTTATGTGGTTTAATTAATTAATATAATTTGATTTTTCCATTCAAAAACAACTAACTTAAAAAAAAACTTTAATTTCAATTTATACTTCCATTGCATTTATATATGATTAGAACTAAATTATGCATGACTTGAACAAGACACCCATATAGCTTTTATTACAGATGACCACTTAACAAATTTCAACTTTAAAAGGTATTTATTATTTAAACTTTTTAAATTCATTAATATGTGTAATTTATATAAGGTCTTTAGGTTATTTGTAATTGAAATTTTTTATAATTTATGTTTTTTATTTTATAAATAATTTCTTATAAGATAATTTATAGTCTAGTTTACCTAAGAATTGAATATATTATTTGATGCATGTTCATAATATAATAATTTTTAATAAAAAAGTATAGTGTGGGTTTTGAATGTATATAATCTTTACAAGAAATTTGGAGAATTTTTTTCTTGTAATTTATTTAAAATATTTGTTATAAAAGTAAAAATGTGTTGCATTATATATATATAAAAGTTTATTTATAATTTTTCAATATATATTGTTAATAAGTTTTTAAAATTTTTGTTCCTAGTTCAAGTACATAGAAACTAGCTATTTCTTTGTTTATGTTTAAATGAAATGCACATATAGAAGATGGTTGTATGATTAATGTCTTACAAAACCTGGCCTTATCAATATAAAAAGAATCAAATTGTTTAGATATTTAAAGAAAACTTTTTTCAACTTGAAACTACAATATTGTAGATTGCATTCCTACAAATAAGAATATATTATTTTTATTTTACAATAAATATTTTAAAATATTTATTACAATGCTACTAGTTCCAAAGGAGTGTTATGGTCTAATCGGTTATCCTGCCTCACCTAAGGCATTCATGCCTTTAAGTACCCAAGGTCAAATCATAAGAATGCATCTTTTTGCAAGTTTATTATGTATCAGCATCGAAGTTTAAGGCTCATGCACAAGGGGAGGTAATTTTTATTCGTAATGGCATGTTAGGCAACTTGGATAGCCCAAAGTGCCAAACATTCACAAGACCCAGATTTGAGTCCCATTTTTTTTCATATATACTAACTCAACAGATTTAAAGCAATCATGTTTCATTGCCGCATAGGTTTAGAGGTACTGATGTGGCAAATGATAAGTGGAAGACACTAATGAATCTTAGATCACTAGGTGGTAGCAGGCAAGTAGATTTTGATTTCCTAAGATTTGGTGAATTTTTTATTATTTGAAGATTATTAGAGCAAAAATTCTAGAGGTCATAACTTTTCCATGAAAAAACATTTTGAGTACATTTTCTTCAAATCACATGATTCTTAAGCTCTAATCATTAGAGACATTAGCTTATAAACTGGTTCTAATGTTAGAATCTAAATCGTGTGGAATAGTCCTCAAGCCCTATTACCCTATTATGAAAGGGAGGATTTATTATATTCTATGTAATCATAATCTTTGGCCTAATGTTTTGGGAGATATAGATGGATTTGTGATAGTTGCAATAGATTTTGAGAATTTTAGAGGCGTAAGAAAAATATTTCAAGATATGTTTTAGTTATTCTCTCTTCTTTCTTTAGGCAATTGATTTAGCTTAGTCATGCAGATCTAATTACTCGTGATCTCTTATATCTTCTATTTCTTGTCCAAGTACTCTTGGAAGTTTGTATAGCTCTTATTTAAATAGGTTCATGCAAATCCTTTTTGGTGATCAAAATAAGGTTTCTATGGGCAAGGGAATTCTACGTATGGGGTGATAAGTCATGCCTTATATGACTATGGAAGATTGAAGGAGCTTATCTTTAGAGGAGTGAGTGATCTTGACTTTCCTTCTTCATTTGAAGCCCTAGTATAAGTGCTTTTGGATATGTGTGGGAGTGTCTAATAGTAGTAGTGATGGTTGTAATCTAGTCTAAGGGGACTTTAGTATAATAAGCATTTTTGCAACAACATATTTTAGATGGCAAGTGGGATTCATATTAGTCTACCTCAAAATGCAAAGGCCTACTAGAGCATCCATTATGAGGGGAGATATTATTATCACTAATTTCTTCTCTTCTTGACCCCTTAATTCATATTATGAGGGGGTGTTGAAAGTGTAATTTGATTCATGACCAATTGAATAAACCTAAATTTATAAATTTATAAACCTAAAAAATTAAGTAAACCTAAATTTATAAATTAAAACAATATTTTTGTATTTGAATTAATCAAATTACATTTATTCTTTTTTTGTAAGTTATATTAGAATAAGATTATTTACAAGTTGGGACGAGACTCCCCCTAGCCTTAGCCAACAAGAGCACTCATTTCCTCTTTTTAACTTTCCAAAAAACTTACATAACTCTAAAACCCAAGATCCTAATAACTAACCACTTTCGGTTAGAAAACTAAAAGGAGATATGTAATGGAGTCAAATCTCCTAAACCATATGTATGCATTGGTTGTCAGAACTAGAAAAATATTGAATTTGCTCACCATCCTACCCAATTTTTCTCATCCTCAGTAACCATGCCACTGTGCCACTAAACCCTTGCCTCCTCTTAACCAAGATGTTTGTCACACTATTTAGAGCTCTACCCATATAAATCAAGATCGCATCATCCAATTCCCTCCACAAATCCTTAATTTAGGTGAAAAGTATACTCAACCTCCATGTCTCCAAAGCAAAGTTCCTCACGAAATCTAGAGCTCCTACCAATATTTGAGAATCTACTTCTATGATTATCCTCCTATAACCTTTTATTACCACCTGAATAGAAGCAAATTTGATAGCTAAGGATTTTGCTTCATTGTTTGTGGCCTTGCCCAAGCCTTGCAATTACCAATAGAGTACCACCCTAACATTATTCCTATAGACCACTTCAATTTTGGATCTACCCAAATTACCTTTTGTAGCTCCATCAGTATTAATTTTTATCTAGCCTTTCAAGGGTGTTTTCCAACTAGCTTAGCCCTACCCCTCCTACACTTTAGCTTCCTTCTCCATCATCCCTATATTAGCCTCAGTCTCATCTTTAGCATACACTACCATAGTTTTTATGAATTTGCTCCAAACAACCTGCCAGACACCATCCAAGGATGCAAAGGTTTCTCTAAAAGTTCTACCATTTCTTGCCAACCAAAATTACCACTAAATAAAATTTAATCCAATATTCCATCCAATACAAAGAGTTTTAAAGTTACATTTGTCCCTCTTCCATATTTCCCAAATATTAATTCTGTTTAGATCATTATTGGCTCGTATTTTGTAAGCTAAAAACCATATCTCCCAGATCTAACATGTCAATGACAACTCAAACATTAGGTGGTTAGATGTTTCCTACTTTTGTAGCATAAAACACATTAGGATGGACCAACAATATCCCTATCTTAGATTATCAAAGGTAAGAATTTCATTATGCATGAATTGTTAGGCAAAAAAGTTTACTTTTGGTCAACCCTTGGACTACCAATTTTTTCTCCAATCATCAACCTGATATGCAAGAGGAAGAGGTTTTGGAAGGATATTTTCATATACATGCTTCACCATGTAGACTTCATGTCTCCCATAGCCCCAATCTAATGCATCCTCTTTATCTCTACTTGTGAGAAATATTTCTTCCATAATTTTAGTCATGATGGGTGCTAATTCTAAAAGGATTGTAATTGGCCATTTTTCTAACTTCTTAAGTTGCTTAAATATATAATTCCATAGTTGGATGGTGTTGAAATAACTTTTAATATGGATCCAACCCCTACTTTCCATGGTTGTTTTTACTAATTGTAATTCTAGGAATTGAACAATGATAGGTGGGTATCGATCCCATGAATCTATCCAAAATCATGCCTTCTCCTCTTTTCCCACTTTCCAAAATAAATCCATATTTCACTACCTAAGATCCCATATTTAGTGTTTGCCACATTAGAGATCCATTATCATCCAAAAGGAAATGACTCGCCTCATTCACGTTTACCTCTCCTAAACATTTACTAGTTTTTTTTTGAAAAAATAATGTTAAAATAAGATTATTTACAAGTTGGGAAAAGACTCCTCCAAGCCTTAGCCAAGAAGAACAATTGTTTTCTCCTTTTTTCGAAAAAAATTAATACCTCTAAAGCCCAATATCCTAAGAACTAACCACTTTTGGTTATACTAGTAAAAGAAGATATGCAATGAAGTCAAATATCCTAAACCATATGTTTTTATTGCTTGTCCAAATTAGCCAAACACTAGATTTTCTCACTAACTTGCCCAATTATCTCATCCTTAGTAGCCATGCTACTATACCATTGAACCTGTACCTCCTTCTTAGTACCCATATTAGCCAAGAAGTCTATCATTTTATTCAAATATCTACCCACATAAATTGGAATCACATCATCCAATTCCCTTCACAACTCTTTAGTTTAGGTGATAATAATCCTCAACCTCCACATCTCCAAAGAAAAGTTCCTCATGCAATCCAAAGCTCCTACCAAGATTTGAGAATTTGATTCTATGATCATGCTCCTATAACATTATCTTACTACCTAGATAGAAACATATTTGGTAGTTAAAACTTCTACTTCATTATTCATGGCCTTACCTAGGCCCTATAGTTCCCAATAGAGAATTGTTCCAATATGATTACTACAAACCACTCCAATTCTAGGTCTACCTAGATTACCTTTGTAGCTCCATTAGTATTAATTTTAATCTAGCCTTCCAAGGGTTTTTTCCAACTAGCTCTATCATGTACCTCCTGCATTTCAATTTTTTTCTCCATCATCTCTCTATTAACCTGAGTTTCCTCTTTATCATACACTATCATAGTTTCGATGACTTTGATCCAAATGACCTTCCAGATGCCATCTAAGGATGAAAGGGTTTCTCTAAAGATTCAATAATTTCTCTCTAGCCATAATTACCGCCAAATAAAGTTTAATCCAAGCATCCACTCAATACAAAGAGCTTTAGATTTAAATATGCCCCTCTTCCATATTTCTTAAATATTAATATGGTTAAGATCACCATTGACTCATATTTTATAAGCCAAAAAACCATCTCTCCCATATCTAGCATGTGAATAGGCACTCAAACATTAGGTGGTCATATGTTTCCTCATTTTTATTGCATAAAACACACTGAAATGGGCCAACAACTCCCCTACATCTCAAATTATTAAAGGTAAGAATTCTATTATGCATGAACTATCAGGCAAAGAAGTTTACCTTTGGCAAATCTTAGGACTACCAAACCTTTTCCAATCCTTAACTTGATAAGCATGAGGAGAATGTTATGGAAGGATATTTTCATATTCATCCTTTGCTATGTAAACTTCAAGGCTCCCATAGCCCCAAGCTAATTCATCCTCCTCATCCCTACTTGTGAGAAATATTTCTACCAAGATTTTAGTCATAACAAGTGCTAATGCTAGAGGGATTGGAATTGGCCACTCGTCTAACTTCTTAAATTGTTTTAACATAGTCCCCTAGTTGGTTTGTGTTGAAATAACTTTCAATATTGATTGTAGTTCTAGGAATTCAACAATGATAGATGGGTACTGATCCCATGAATATGTCTAAAATCATGCCTTCTCCTCTCTTCCCACTTTCTAAAATAATCTATCTTTCACTACTTGAGATCCTAATTTTAGTGCCTACCACACCAGGGACCCATTACCATCCAAAGGGAAATGAATCATCTCATTCGGATTCACTTGTCTCAAATATTTACTAGTTAAATATTTGTTGAATAAAGTTGATTGAGAGATTCACCTCCATTAAAGTTTTCCATTCAAAAATTTATTATTTCACATTGATCTCCTCATGCCCAAGCCTCCCTTCACTTTGGGTTGGCTTACTTTTTCCCATATTACTACTACCTATTTCCTCTCTCATTTTACTCCTCCCCATAAAATATTTATGGTCATATTGTCCAACTCTTTCCATATGGTATGTGGGACAACTATGATAGAAAATTTGTAGATTGGCATGGCCTGAATGACTTACTACGAAATGGTTAATATACCCCAAAGGTTAACCATTTGTGAGACCAATGGTTATTTATCTTTGATATGGTCTAAAATATTTCTCCAAGCAACTATCTTTAGTTTTTTAAAATGCAAATGGACCCCTAAATAGACCATTGGGAGAGAAGTCCTTGTGAATCCCAAGATCTCTTGAATTATGTCCTGAAGCCTTTGGTCAAGATTGAAGAAGAATACTTTGGATTTATTATCATTGATGACTTAGTTTGTGGCCCTAAGCTAAACATTAAAAGTATCTCTAATCATCCTTGCTTCCCTAAGGTTGACCACTCCCATCAATCCTATGTCATCCATAAATTATAGGTGAATCAACACTTCCTCACCCACCTTGATACCTATGAGCAAACCTTGTTGTATTCTCCTCAAGATAAGTCTACCCAAGCCTTTAGCCAATATGACAAAAGGATAAGGAAAACAAGCAGGGTTATGCATAGTGGCGAATATGAGGACCCTCGATGTCGGCCCATTCGCCTAAAATTTTCAAGACCAATTTTTCTTAAGGTCAATTCGTCAAAATATATATCCAAACATAGGTATATTTATACTCGTTGGAAATATCTTTTCAAGCCTGATATAATGGTGGTGTGTTTATGAATTTATAATATGATTTAATAGGTAAAAAGTGGCCCCAAAGATAAATTTACATTTTAGGGCTTCAAATACCCCAAATTTTGGTATGAAGATGCTCGATTTGATTTTCTTAGGATTCTCCATGATTCACCTTGATTTTGATTAGAATTCACCTATAAGTACATTTTGAGTCCAACCCCTTATGCATAACCCTGGAAACAAGGATATCCTTAATGAAGGCCTCTAGTGGCTCCAAACGGTTGTGAGGGAAGACCATTGATTAACACTGAGTTTTTTGGAGTAGAGAAGAAGTTCATAACCCACTCTATCCAATCTTGAGATAAGCCAAAGGCTACCATCATCCTTGATAAGAATGTCCACTCCACCCTATCATAAGCCTTTGACATATCTAGTTTTATGAACATTCCTCTATTACTAGACTTTTACACTAAGTATATTACCTCTTGAGCTAGAACCACACTATCCAAGAGTTACCTACCCTCTATAAACCCCCTTATTTTGAGGAGATAATGTTATCTAGGAGATATTTTAACCACTCAATCATTACTATCATGATTACATTGTATATGGCATTACATAAGGTGATAGGTTTGTAATTTGAAATATATATCCCCTCCTCCCCTTTCAAAATTAAGGCAATAAATGTTTTATTTAATGCTTTAAGCATTCTTTTACTGCCTTTGGAATCCTCTATGATAGACATTACATCCTCAAAGGTTAATCTACTACAAAAATGTTAATCTACCCCCAAAGGTTAACTATTGTAAGACCAATGGTTAAATATTTCTTTGAAATGATCTGAAATAATTGGAAGTGCATACAATCAAATCCAAAGCAAGACAAAAATGGGTTTAATTCGAGGATCAAATCCCACTTTCTACGGTTTGACAAATAATCTTGTTGAGCCATTGTTCCTCTTTTTTTATTTGAATGTCTTATTTATGTCAACTAGTGAGAAAAAGCTAAAAATAAAATATCCATTACTAATGAACCACAAGGAATACTCACCATGAGGCTCCCAATTTTGTCAAACCCACGAATGCAAGAAGTTCAGGGTAGGATGAATACCTATGAATTTGTAAGTCATGATTGGCTCTATATAGGATTGTTTCTTCTACTATACTTTGATCAATGACGATCTTTGGTCTTGATTCGGATTGTGGAAAACATCTATTTACTCTTTGAGGTGCCTCCTTACTCATCGATCTTTTTCTAGCAGCCCCAACAGCCACAAAACATTCTTAATGTTGTTTTCATGCTTTTTTCAGTCTCTATTTGAGGTTTCTCCTTAACAAATCTACAAACAAACTTTGTCTATTTAAAAAAGAATCTACAAATACCCTCATTGAACCTTATTAGAATAATATTCTTATCTAAAATTTTCTGTTCAACCTAAAATACGTCCTTAAAATTCTAGTGTCTCAATAAGATCATTAATTCTTAATCTACTATTTTGGTAGATTAGTGAGCCTCGTGGCTTTTATTTGCAACTATAAGAGTGGATTCTTGGACACCTAGAATTATCCCTATATTTAATCTACTATGTTGTTGTGGTACATTTGTCTATTTAATAACTTTAAATAAATCCATAAGACCACATAAACAATCAAGTTATAAAAAAATCAAATAAATTTAAATTTATAAATTAAAAAATATTTTTATATTAAAATCAATTTAACTATGAATATAAGTTCATTTATAATTTTTCAATATATATTGTTAATAAGTTTTTAAATTTTTTGTTCCTAGTTCAAGTACATAGAAAACTAGTTATTTCTTTGTTTATTTTTGAATGAAATGCACATATAGAAGATGGTTGTATGATTAATATCTTACAAAGCCTAGTATTATCAATATAAAAAGAATCAAATTGTTTAGATATTTAAAGAAAAAAAATTTCAACTTGAAACTACAATATTGTAGATTGCATTCCTACAAATAAGAATATATTATTTTTATTTTACAATAAATATTTTAAAATATTTATTACAATGCTACTAGTTCCAAAGGAGTGTTATGTTATAATCGATTATCCTGCCTCACCTAAGGCATTCATGCCTTTAAGTACCCAAGGTCAAATCATAATAAGGCATCTTTTTGCAAGTTTATTATGTCTCAGCATCAAAGTTTAAGGCTCATGCACAAGGGGAGGTAATTTTTATTCGTAATGGCATGTTATGCAACTTGGATAGCCCAAAGTGCCAAACATTCACAAGATCCAAATTTGAGTCCCATTTGTTTTCATATATACTAACTCAACAAATTTAAAGCAATCAAGTTCCATTGCCGCATAGGTTTAGAGGTACTGATGTGGCAAATGATAAGTGGAAGACACTAATGAATCATAGATCACTAGGTGGTAGCAGGCAAGTAGATTTTGATTTCCTAAGATTTGGTGAATTTTTTATTATTTGAAGATTATTAGAGAAAAAATTCTAGAGGTCATAACTTTTCCATGCAAAAACATTTTGAGTACGCTTTCTTCAAATCACATGATTCTTAAGCTCTAAGCATTAGAGACATTAGCTTATAAACTTGTTCTAATGTTAGAATCTAAATCATGTGGAATAGTCCTCAAGCCCTATTACCCTATTATGAAAGGGAGGATTTATTATATTCTATGTAATCATAATATTTGACCTAATGTTTTGGGAGATATAGATGGATTTGTGATAGTTGCAATAGATTTTGAGTATTTTAGAGGCTTAAGAAAAATATTTCAAGATATGTTTTAGTTAGTCTCTCTTCTTTCTTTAGGCAATTGATTTAGCTTATTCATGCGGATCTAATTACTCGTGATATCTTATATCTTCTATTTCTTGTCCAAGTACTCTTGGAAGTTTGTTATAGCTCTTATTTAAATAGGTTCATGCAAATCCTTTTTGGTGATCAAAATAAGGTTTCTATGGGCAAGGGAATTCTATGCATGGGGTGATGTATGCTATAAGAGGAAATTCTAAGTCATGTCTTATATGACTATGGAAGATTGAAGGAGCTTATCTTTAGAGGAGTGAGTGATCTTGACTTTCCTTCTTCATTTGAAGCCCTAGTATAAGTGCTTTTGGATATGTGTGGGAGTGTCTAATAGTAGTAGTGATGGTTGTAATCTAGTCTAAGGGGACTTTAGTATAATAAGCATTTTTGCAACAACATATTTTAGATGGTAAGTGGGATTCATATTAGTCTACCTCAAAATGCAAAGGCCTACTAGAGCATCCATTATGAGGGGAGATATTATTATCACTAATTTCTTCTCTTCTTGACCCCTTAATTCATATTATGAGGGGGTGTTGAAAGTGTAATTTGATTCATGACCAATTGAATAAACCTAAATTTATAAATTTATAAACCTAAAAAATTAAGTAAACCTAAATTTATAAATTAAAACAATATTTTTTGTATTCGAATTAATCAAATTACATTTATTATTTTTTAAGTTATATTAGAATAATATTATTTACAAGTTTAGGATGAGACTCCCCCTAGCCTTAGCCAACAAGAGCACTCATTTCCTCTTTTTAACTTTCCAAAAAACTTACATAACTCTAAAACCCAAGATCCTAAGAACTAACTACTTTCAGTTACAAAACTAAAAGGAGATATGTATTGGAGCCAAATATCCTAAACCATATGTATGCATTGGTTGTCCAAACTAGAAAAACATTGAATTTGCTCACCATCCTAACCAATTTTTCTCATCCTCAGTAACCATGCCACTGTGGCACTAAACCATTGTCTCCTCTTAACCAAGATGTTTGTCACTATTTAGAGCTCTACCCATATAAATCAAGATTGTATCATCCAATTCCCTCCACAAATCCTTAAGTTAGGTGACAAGAATCCTCAACCTCCATGTCTCCAAAGCAAAGTTCCTCATGCAATCTAGAGCTCCTACCAATATTTGAGAATCTACTTCTATGATTATCCTCCTATAACCTTTTCTTACCACCTGAATAGAAGCAAATTTTATAGCTAAGGATTTTGCTTCATTGTTTGTGGCCTTGCCCAAGCCTTGCAATTACCAATAGAGTACTACCCTAACATTATTCCTATAGACCACTTCAATTTTGGATCTACCCAAATTACCTTTTGTAGCTCCATCAGCATTAATTTTTATCCAGCCTTTCAAGGGTGTTTTCCAACTAGATTAGTCCTACCCCTCCTACACTTTAGCTTCCTTCTCCATCATCCCTATATTAGCCTCAATATCCTCTTTAGCATACACTACCACATTTTTTATGAATTTGCTCCAAACAACCTGCCAGACACCATCCAAGGATGCAAAGGTTTCTCTAAAAATTCTACCATTTATTGACAACCAAAATTACCACTAAATTTAATTTTATCCAATATTTCATTCAATACAAAGAGTTTTAAAGTTACATTTACCCCTCTTCCATCTTTCCCGAATACTAATCCTGTTTAGATCATTATTGGCTCGTATTTTGTAAGCTAAAAACCATCTCTCCCAGATCTAACATGTCAATGAGCACTCAAACATTAGGTGGTTAGATGTTTCCTAACTTTTGTAGCATAAAACACATTAGGATGGACCAACAATATCCCTATCTTAGATTATCAAAGGTAAGAATTCCATTATGCATGAATTTTTAGGCAAAGAAGTTTACTTTTGGTCAACCCTTGGACTACCAATTTTTTCTCCAATCATCAACCTGATATGCATGAGGAAGAGGTTTTGGAAGGATATTTTCATATCCATGCTTCACCATGTAGACTCCATGTCTCCCATAGCCCCAATCTAATGCATCCTCTTTATCTCTACTTGTGAGAAATATTTCTTCCATAATTTTAGTCATGATGGGTGCTAATTCTAAAAGGATTGTAATTGGCCATTTTTCTAACTTCTTAATTTGCTTAAATATATAATTCCCTAGTTGGATGGTGTTGAAATAACTTTTAATATGGATCCAAACCCTACTTTCCATGGTTGTTTTTACTAATTGTAATTCTAGGAATTCAACAATGATAGGTGGGTATTGATCCCATGAATCTATCCAAAATCATGCATTCTCCTCTTTTCCCACTTTCCAAAATAAATCCATATTTCACTACCTAAGATCCCATATTTAGTGTTTGCCACACTAGAGATCCATTATCATCCAAAAGGAAATGACTCGCCTCATTCATGCTTACCTCTCCTAAACATTTACTAGTTTTTTTTTGAAAAAATAATGTTAAAAATAGATTATTTACAAGTTGGGAAAAGACTCCTCCAAGCCTTAGCCAAGAAGAGCAATTGTTTTCTCCTTTTAAAAAAAAAAATTAATATATCTAAAGCCCAATATCCTAAGAACTAACCACTTTTGGTTATACTAGTAAAAGAAGATATGCAATGGAGTCAAATATCCTAAACCATATGTTTTTATTGCTTGTCCAAATTAGCCAAACACTAGATTTGCTCACTAATTTGCCCAATTATCTCATCCTTAGTAGCCATGCTACTATACCATTGAACCCGTACCTCCTTCTTAGTACCCATATTAGCCAAGAAGTCTATCATTTTATTCAAAGATATACCCACATAAATTGGGATCACATCATCCAATTCCCTTCACAACACTTTAGTTTAGGTGATAATAATCCTCAACCTCCACATCTCCAAAGAAAAGTTCCTCATGCAATCCAAAGATCTTACCAAGATTTGAGAATTTAATTCTATTCATGCTCCTATAACCTTATCTTACTACCTATATAGAAGCATATTTGGTAGTTAATACTTATACTTCATTATTCATGGCCTTACCTAGGCCCTACAGTTCCCAATAGATAATTGTTCCAATATGATTTCTACAAAAGACTCCAATTCTAGGTCTACCTAGATTACCTTTGTAGCTCCATTAGTATTAATTTTAATCTAGCCTTCCAAGGGTGTTTTCCAACTAGCTTTATCATGTCCCTCCTGCATTTCAACTTTTTTCTCCATCATCTCTCTATCAACCTAAGTTTCCTCTAAAACATACATTACCATAGTTTCAACGACTTTGCTCCAAATGACCTTCCAGATGCCATCTAAGGATGAAATATTTTCTCTAAAGATTCTACAATTTATCTCTAGCCATAATTATTGCCAAATAAATTTTAATCCAATCTTCCACTCAATACAAAGAGCTTTAGATTTAAATATGCCCCTCTTCCATATTTCCCAAATATTAATATGGTTTAGATCATCATTGAATCAAATTTTATAAGCCAAAAAACCATCTCTCCCATATCTAGCATGTGAATAGGCACTCAAACATTAGGTGGTCAGATGTTTCCTCAATTTTATTGCATAAAACACACCGAAATGGACCAACAATTCCCCTACATCTCAAATTATCAAAGGTAAGAATTCCATTATGCATGAACTATCATGCAAAAAAGTTTACCTTTGGCCAATCCTTGGACTACCAAATATTTTTCCAATTCTCAACCTGATAAGCATGAGGAGAATGTTATGGAAGGATCTTTTCATATTCATCCTTCACTATGTAGACTTCAAGGCTCCCATAGCCCCAAGCTAATTCATCCTCCTCATTCCTACTTGTGAGAAATATTTCTACCAAAATTTTAGTCATAACAAGTGCTAATGCTAGAGGTATTGGAATTGGCCACTCGTCCAACTTCTTAAATTGTTTAAACATAGTCCCCTAGTTGGTTGGTGTTGAAATAACTTTCAATCTTGATTGTAGTTCTAGGAATTCAACAATGATAGATGGGTATTGATCCCATGAATCTATCTAAAATTATGCCTTCTCCTCTCTCCCCACTTTCTAAAATAATCTATCTTTCACTATTTGAGATCCTAATTTTAGTGCCTACCACACTAGGAACCCATTACCATCCAAAGGGAAATGACTCTTCTCATTCGGATTCACTTGTCTCAAATATTTACTAGTTAAAAATTTGCTAAATAAAGTTGGTTGAGGGATTCACCTCCATTAAAGCTTTCCATCCAAAGCTTTATTATTTCACATTGATCTCCTCATGCCCAATCCTCCCTTCACTTTGGGTTGGCTTACTTTTTCCCATATTACTACTACCTATTTCCTCTCTCATTTTACTCCTCCCCATAAAATATTTATGGTCATCTTGTCCAACTCTTTCCATATGGTATGTGGGACAACTATGATAGAAAATTTGTAGATTGGCATGGCCTGAATGACTTACTACGAAAAGGTTAATATACCCCAAAGGTTAACCATTTGTGAGACCAATGGTTATTTATCTTTGATATAGTCTAAAATATTTCTCCAAGCAACTATCTTTAGTTTTTTAAAATGCAAATGGACCCCTAAATAGACCATTGGGAGAGAAGTCCTTGTGAATCCCAAGATATCTTGAATTATGTCCTGAAGCCTTTGGTCAAGATTGAAGAAGAACACTTTCGATTTATTATCATTGATGACTTAGTTTGTGGCCCTAAGATAAACATTAAAAGTATCTCTAATCATCCTTGCTTCCCTAAGGTTGACCACTCCCATCAATCCTATGTCATCCATAAATTATAGGTGAATTAACACTTCCTCACCCACCTTGATACCTATGAGCAAACCTTGTTGTATTCTCCTCAAGATAAGTCTACCCAAGCCTTTAGCCAATATGATAAAAGGATAAGGAAAACAAGCAGGGTTATGCATAGTGGCGAATATGAGGACCCTCGACGTCGGCCCATTCACCTAAAATTTTCAAGACCAATTTTTCTTAAGGTCAATTCATCAAAATATATATCCAAACATAGGTATATTTGTACTCGTTGGAAAGATCTTTTCAAGCCTGATATAATGGTGGTGTGTTTATGAAGTTATAAGATGATTTAATAGGTAAAAAGTGGCCCCAAAGATAAATTTACATTTTAGGGCTTCAAATACCCCAAATTTTGGTATGAAGATGCTCGATTTGATTTTCTTAGGATTCTCCATGATTCACCTTGATTTTGATTAGAATTCACCTATAAGTACATTTTGAGTCCAACCCCTTATGCATAACCCTAGAAACAAGGATATCCTTAATGAAGACCTCTAGTGGCTCCAAACGGTTGTGAGGGAAGACCATTGATTAACACTGAGTTTTTTGGAGTAGAGAAGAAGCTCATAACCCACTCTATCCAATCTTGAGAGAAGCCAAAGGCTACCATCATCCTTGATAAGAATGTCCACTCGACCCTATCATAAGCCTTTGACATATCTAGTTTTATGAACATTCCTCTATTACTAGAATTTTACATTGAGTATATTACCTCTTGAGCTAGAACCACACTATCCAAGAGTTACCTACCCTTTATAAAACCCCCTTATTTTGAGGAGATAATGTTATCTAGGAGATATTTTAACCACTCAATCATTACTATCATGATTATATTGTATATGGCATTACATAAGGTGATAGGTTTGTAATTTGAAATATATATCGCCTCCTCCCCTTTCAAAATTAAGGCAATAAATGTTTGATTTAATGCTTTAAGCATTCTTTTACTACAAAAATGTTAATCTACCCCCAAAGGTTAACTATTGTAAGACCAATGGTTAAATATTTCTTTGAAATGATCCGAAATAATTGGAAGTGCATACAATCAAACCCAAAGCAAGACAAAAATGGGTTTAATTCGAGGATCAAATCCCACTTTCTACGGTTTGAAAAATAATATTTTTGAGCCATTGTTCATCTTTTTTTATTCGAATGTCTTATTTATGTCAACTAGTGAGGAAAAGCTAACAATAAAATATCCATTACTAATGAACCACAAGGAATACTCACCACGAGGCTCCCCGTTCTGTCAAACCCGCGAATGCAAGAAGTTCAGGGTAGGACGAATACCTATGAATTTGCAAGTCATGATTGACTCTATATAGGATTGTTTCTTCTACTATACTTTGATCAATGATGATCTTTGGTCTTGATTCGGATTGTGGAAAACATCTATTTACTCTTTGAGGTGCCTCCTTGCTCATCGATCTTTTTCTAGCAGCCCCAACAACCACAAAACATTCTTAATGTTGTTTTCATGCTTTTTTCAGTCTCTATTTGAGGTTTCTCCTTAACAAATCTACAAACAAACTTTATCTATTTAAAAAAGAATCTACAAATACCCTCATTGAACCTTCTTAGAATAAGATTCTTATCTAAAATTTTCTGTTCAACCTAAAATACGTACGTCCTTAAAATTCTAGTGTCTCAATAAGATCATTAATTCTTAATCTACTATTTTGGTAGATTAGTGAGCCTTGTGGCTTTTATTTGCAACTATAAGAGTGGATTCTTGGACACCTAGAATTATCCCTATATTTAATCTACTCTGTTGTTGTGTTACATTTGTCTATTTAATAACTTTAAATAAATCCATAAAAAATCAAATAAATTTAAATTTATAAATGAAAAAATATTTTTATATTAAAATCCATTTAACTATGAATATAATATTATAATAATAAGTACATAATTTAATATACGGTAATAGATGGATTCGCCCCTCACAATACCAGGGACTATGATGATCACCATGTAACGACTAGCAAAGCAAAATATTGGATTAACACCACATCATGGGTTTTGAGATTTGAACTTTTTCGTTTCTCGAATTTTAAAAAATTAAAGAAAAAACCACAACCCAAATCTACCTTGTAAATACTTTACCAAAGTACGCTACATCCCAAAAATAAATAATAGTCGACTACAGGAAATAATAGACCGTCAAATCCTAAAAGATGCGTCAAAATCCAAAAAAGTCAAAAGCCGGGCCGGCTTGATGTTATAATAGGCCGTCAAAATCGTAAAAAATTGTCGTCAAACACCGCAAGAGTCAAAATCCGGTCGCCTTCATGTAATAATAGGCCATCAAAATCCTGACAAATTCCTTAGGCGAGGAGTTCATTCCATTTCATAGGCGACGAGTTCTTGCCTGCTTCTACAGAAATGGAGGGTTGGATGTCTTGGATGTCCATTGCTACCATTGCAATTGTAAGCTATACATTTATCAAAACTGGATGGATTCTAGGAATTACAACATGGTGCAACCCAATAGTTGAAATTGAAGGCAAGGTGTGGTTACAAGTCAAAGTTCCAGTTAATGAACACTTAAAGATTAGTGTGAATCTTGACACAGATTTTGCATCATCCTTAGCCATTGAAGCTGCCTCTTGCACCGCTCAAGTTCATTTTTGCAATAGTCAAGTTATTGTTGAGCTTGGATGCCCTGTTTTTGAGGTTCCCTAAGTTCTTTATCTTCATATCAAAATCAACAGTTGAAAGTTGTTTTTTTGCAGAGAATCTCTTAAGAGACAAAGCTTCAATCAACAAATCCTTCATTTCAATCGCATGTTTAAATCGTCTCACGTTTAGCTTGTCAATCAAGTCGGTTAGTTTTGAATATGATCGTGTTGGAGCCAAATTTGACTTAAACTTGGAAACCCCTAAATTTAAATTTTTGGTTTCATCAAAGTAAGCAAGCATTGCTAGTCCTTTTTGCATCTAATTGAGAGTTTTTTAATTCCTTATGGGTTTTTTTATTAAAATCTAACTGTGGTCATTAATAATGTGTGTCCCTTTTAATAAAGTTCCATTGTCATCAATAAGAGATAGGGTAAGATTTTATTAATCAAATTACTAAAGCCAAAATCTGATCATCATAGAATAGAGTTTCTCTTGGGTTTAAAACAAATGATAAATCTTTAAATCCTAAAGTTTTCTAAAGTTAAGGGAAAATTCAGAACCTTAGTCTAAATCCCGAAAAGCATAGCATAACATTAAAAATTCAATTAAATCTTAAGGGTACGCACCCCATTTAATTAAAAATCGAGCAACTTGCACTAATATGATGACAGTGCTTCGTCAAAAGAGAATTCAATGGCTGCACGCTCTCCAAAGATTCAAAATATTAAATGAGTCAACATGGGTCAAAACTTCAAATTAAATAACGAGCAAATTTGACAGATCGAATGATAGCGCTCAAACGAACCCAAAGATCAACGGTTGTGCTTGTTTTAACTAGACCACACATTAAAATGCTATGGGTATACGACCCCTTTAACCATCGATCTAATTGGAAAGATCGTATGACAGCACTCGATCTAGATCCAATCCAACAGTGGCGCGCCCATAGAAGATGCATTAAAAGGGTAAAATCCCATATGAATGATTAAATCCATTAAAACGAGATTAACAAGGTTCTAAGCATGTTGCTAATTATCCCCCATCGGCTTAATCAAAGTTTACAAATCGTGTACCCCTTGGTAACTAACTCGCAGGTTGATCAAGATCTACGATTGCGCCAATATCTATCGAAGATCCAACGGTCGCGTCGAAAGCATAAATAGTAAGTGGTCGGGAAAAACAAAGGTAAAGCCAAATTAATTACATATTAGTAAGGGTATAATACATCGCTAATCGCCCCCTTTTTGGCTTAAACCAAGATTAGTCAAATCTAATAATGCACGCCTTTTGACTAACAAATATGCAGCTTGTAGAAGATCTAACGACAACGCTTGGACATGCTCCAACACGGAGATTTGATGGTGACGAATGACCAAAAGTAAAACAAAAGGTATAAAACGATCCAAATATTTGACGACAGCACCCATCTATGCCCTGATCCAAGACAGCGCATCGATAAAAATGATCGAGGGTTAATCTAAAGGTTTCTTTTATTGAATGATTAATTAAATGCATTATAATCTTCCCCTTCTATTTTAGTTAAATCTTGCACATGATCAGAAGATCCAATGGTCGCGCCTCCACTATGGTATGATCTACGACCATCGCACGAAAACATGAATGGATGATATTATCCATGTTTAATACAACGTTGTTAAGGTTTTGAAAACTCTAGGTTAACCTTGATAAATCATGATTAGATGTGGACTTATACACTGCATTATTACAAGGTTTATATATAAGCTAGTGGGTTAACGAATGTACAGGTCACTAGACATCAACGACAACGCTAAACCCCCTCTGGAGATCCGATGGTAGCGCGCGAATCAAAAATTTAAGTAAGGAATCAACTATGTGAATATGACGACAATGCTTCGTTGAGATTAAAGGAATCCAACAGCAACAAGCAAGTCAAAGTCAAGTACAAGCAAATGTAAACTGACATGCATCTTCTAATAGATCCGATAGATGCGCTCTATCATGAGATAATCCAACGGTGGCACACACTTCAAAGGTAAATCAAATGGTTTGAATCATACTTTCTTTCGGTTAACTAACCCATAGGTCCTAAAAAGATCCAAGGTTGTGATAGAATGGAAGGTATATCCGACAGTTGCGCTCGATCATGGTTGACTCAGGGAAGCTAAGGGTACCCAAGATAACGACATACACTCACATCAAGAACCAAATCTTGTGAAGATCCCTAGAATAATTATTGCCTAATTAAAATGTAATCAATCCCAAATATTTAGTTATCGTTTGGGGCTAAGGTAGCACGAGATTCAAAATGGAAGCCATCCCCATTACACATCCTAGTTCCATGTCAGATAAAAAGGGTGTCAGCGATAAATAGCAAAAGTTTTAATGATTACAGACACATAAACCAAAGGGCCCCATGGCACGTAGGATGAAGGACATTACCCATCATAAATGCTCAACTCCAGAAAAAGATGCGTTGGTAAATTTTCTTTGGCCAATTTTAAACAACAATTGGTGGCATAGTATTGATGACAAAACATGCAAATTTATTGAACCCATTTCACCACCCTGCATATGAGCTCATGAAATTAGTCAAGATTACCACCCTAGTGAGTTAAGAGTAGAAATTGATACACAAGAAGTACAGAGAGAAGAGGATTTCCAAGCTTCGCTATTTCAGAAAGACCCAACTCGCTACTATGAGTACAATGGCATCATGGAAAGACGTTTTTTCACTCGAAGACACCAGAGAAGCGGTAAAGTTCATCATATATCGATCACCATACTCTGAGATCTCTGGACCACTTGTACCTGACAAGACAACGTATGACTTTGCACAAAAATGTGGGGTCGATAAGAAACCTAACCCAATGCAGCAATATGAGATTGACAATGCATGTATCAATATTTTTGCTCATGTGATGGAGAATAACAATAGGACTCCATGGATAATGGCTGACTTATTCCATAAAGCCTGGAGGTTATAGTACAAGGGTTTCCCTAGAGATAATAGATGGAACAGTAACCTCGAGAAGCTGGTGTGTCCGAAGGTTCACTTCTCCTCAGATTTAATGGCATGGCTGGCGGTGGCATATGCTGAAAGGACGAGGAAATTTTGAGACAATAAGAATCGATCGGTATTCAGTATTAAAGTCGAACACATCCAAAAAGTTTTCAATCTGACGAAGTATACCACCTTTCTTGTGTAAAAGGTAATCAAACACCAATCTCGAATGTCCACAGACATGGAAGTTTTTAAAACTTTATTTGATACACATGAGAAAATAGAAAAGAAATTTCCAATTAGGAAAACTACTTTTAGGCCATGGGTCCAATATTTTTGTGATATGATAAACATAGTCTTAGGAGTACAGGATATCAGTTTAGTGACTAAAAGGACTTTATATTTAGCTGCACAATGCAATCGAGCCCATAAGACTCCAATTTATGTCTGGGAATTAGAACTGAGTACCCAAATGCATGAAGAAATGGTAGAATTAAAAAAGGTAGTTTTTGAACAAAGGCAAGAGATACCTCATTTTTCTCAATACTCAATTTTTATCCATCTGATAGCGGGTCAATTAGGAGAATAATCCCGAAAAATAGTAAAAGCTATTGAAAAACCCTATGTCCAAAGTAGTTTCTGGAGAATACACGAAGGACGAACTCACTTTGGTTGGTTCTATGATCATTTCATGGTATAAATCCATTGGATTTTAACTGGCATGGTTCCTGAAAGGTTAGGGCCAGGAGTAAAAGCTTTAATCAAGCATAAGGAAATTGGGGATTTCTTTTTCACATAAGGTTTTACTTATATTAGACTATATGGGGCTAAAATTTCCCATAAGTTGTTACCAAAGTATTGCCCATTATCCTTAGTAGCTTTAGAATTATGTAGACAAGTGGTCGAAGAGGCTAAGAAGATGCTGGTAAAGAAACATGGAAAAGCTCCCTGGCTCAGTGTTTCTTGTCGCTTTGGGGATTATATATTTGTTGGTTACACTGCCCTGCTCAAAGGAATGTTCGAGTTAGACAACATGGGATTCGATGAGATAGCTTGGATATTCTATGACCCAAAAGGAATATACAGTAGAATGATGGAAAAAAGAGAATATGCTCGAATAATGCATCGTACAGACACTTTTGAGGAAATCTTATTAGAAGTTATAGAAAAATGATTAGATTTGCAAGGGGTATGGGATGATTTCCATCCTAAATACATGGGCAGCACATAGATTCATGAAGCCTATGATTACCCTACAGAATTAAGAAGGCTTCAAGAAATTTTAGTAGATGTTGTAGCCCTTATTTTTCCAGGAGCAGGCCAAGCAATAAAAGAAGACCCCTTGTTAGAGTTGATAGAAGAACAGGGTATTCATCAAATGGAGGTCACTGTTAACACTATGGATATAGTAGAGCAACAGGTCAGGCCTCTTGAAAGTTCTCACCTTAGGATAAAAGCAACACCAAGCACTTCCCAGGAAGTTTTCCAAAACCTAAGTGCTGGTAAAGGAAAGGAAATTGTAACCACATCTGCTCAGAAGGCTTCATTCATGGAACAAGTTGTAATTCTTATTTCTAACAGAGTACTAGTTGTAACTAGCATGAAGAAATTGGCACCCATGGTCATCCCTGTCTCTCTAACAATAAAAGGGTAGGAGATTAAAATTCCATCAGTAGTACAAATGAATATGAGAAGAACTACTGGATTTGGGGGTCTTTTTCGAAGTCACCAAGTGAAAAATCAAACAAAGATAACCACTATAGAGAATAAGAGGCCTAGATTGTCTTTACCCTCTACTAAGGTTGTGTTAGAAAGGAAATATGAGCAGGCTACTTTCACTACTACAAATGAATAAGAATTACAGTTGGTAGCATGGATTGGAAATATAGAACAGTTTACAGAAGAATCACAAATAGAAGCACCTGTATCAGATATAGCAGAGATAAACCTTCCTGCTCTATAAGAACCACTTGTCTTCAGAAATGATCAAGATACGGGAGACTCATCAGTGCTAGGAAAATAAGGTGATATGGTCAAAGTTATTAAAGCAATATCAAATCAAACCATGGACCAACTGGTAGAGAAAATTGCAGAATTAAGGAGTCAATTGAAAAAGGAAGAAAAGGAAAAAGCTGAAATGAAAGCACTAATAAATAAATAGCAGGAGGAATTAGCACATAAGGATACTTCAAATGCACATCCCCCTTCAGTGGTGAAGATTCAAGATCATGCCTATTATCTAAATACAATGAAAAATAAAATGTCAATGAAAATACAAGCTCATGCTAGAGGGTTCACAGAAATATTTAGACATATAAAGGTGATCCAAGTAACTGTTCAAGAAATTCTGACATTAATACAAGAAAGGGCAGAAGACTTTGAAGTCATTCATCCTACCCTCAATTTCATAGGAGATAATTTTGAAGAATTGCAGGGTCAGGAGATAACCACAGATAATGGCAATAGAATCCAACTCAAGTTTAAGTTTTTGAAAGCATTCATGTTTGGGGTAAACTGGGAGAGGTGGATCAATACCATGAAGGAAACAGATAATATGATAGAAGAAGCAACAAAAAAAATGGTAGACATCGGTCTATCCTTAGACCAATTCTTGGAAGCCTCCGATATAGAAGAGCTACTCAAGAATACCATAGAAATATTTGAGTGTGAATCAGATGATGAAACAAAAATGACTAAACAAACTACTTCTCTGGTGAATATTGTGGAGATGTTGCTCTTCAAATATGAAAGAAACGGGTCCATTATTTCCACATAGAAAAATAGGATTTTACAGGAGATGAACATGCTAAGGTTTGCTGCCACCTTTGACATAGAAGTTTGGAGGTTAATCTATGAACAAATAAAGCGGTTGCAAGAAGGTCAAATATGGAAAAGGGTTGAGACTTGTAGTCAACAACAAAAAATAAGTTCAACACAACATAAATCTGCACCAATAGAAAAAGTCTTCGAAACAGTAAAAGAGGCAGTTCAAGAGGAGGCAGTTCGAAGAGAAATAGTTGAAAAGAAAACAATTATAGAAGAAGTAGTGGAAGAAGAAATAGGTTCACCCAACACCACCATCACTGGTTAAATTGAATTACTATTTGAAAAAGTCAAAGAGGAGGCTACAACCAAAAAAACAAGGGTAGTGGAAGCCAACTGTACCAATTTTTGAAGATCAACTCAGAAGTTAACAAGTGTAAGGTTAGAAATAAAACAAAAATAACATAATCAAGAACTAGCAGCTACAAAAGGAAACATACAGGTTCAGGTTCTACATCAAGCAATTAGAGAATAAATTTTTTTCTAAGAGGTATACTTGAGTGCCCTTTAGAGTTGTGTTGTTGTATCTCCCTTTTGTGTCTATTTTTCTCATATATTCTTCTTTATTCCCTTTATTGTGTAGGATTTTGATAGGAAAGTGTTCAAGAAGCTGAGATTATTTCCTGTCCTATTGAGCCTGAGATTCAAAGACTCTACTGTTACCAGATTGGAACAAGGAGAGGAGGAGATACATGTTACATTATTTGAACAGAGTCTTCATCATTGTATTGATGTATTTCTTTGAGAGAAACATAATTAAAAGGCATCCTGCCCACTCTACATGTAATAATTTATGAAATCAATACAATTCTGAGTTTCATTCCTGTTATATATTTGTCTTAGTACTGTGTGTCACTGTATAATGGATTATATTATTTGAATGCATTATATACATTTCTTTCATTGGTTAACTTCTAGTTTTATTATGATATTTGAATAAATCTAAGAGCGCCAATTTTATTTTCCACATTCTCTTCGTTCATGTCAGAATCGTTGTTAAATTGCTAGAACAACCCAATGAATCTAGGCACCGGTCTACATAAGGCATAACAATTGGTTAATGTCTTGCTTGGTCATTTTAATACGTATAGTATTATATTAATTTGGAGCGCATAATCAACGATTTATCACATAAATATCGTTGGGATTTCCTTACTCATTCTGTAGTTTTATTTTAGCAATATTCGTATTTATCAGAACAAAGAGGTAGGTTGACCAGAGCCTGTAATAGCTCGTTGGTTTCAAATGGATTTTTGTAGTGTGACAATCGAATCCTATGGATGCAAGAATCGGTTCCAAAAGTTTTTTGGCGTCGTTGTTCGGGATAAAGTCTTTCTGATTTTAGACCTGGATTTTATGATATTATTTTTAAGAAACGGGTGGCCAGTTAGGATAAAGAACATTTGTTTTAGATTTTTACATTTTCTATGTTTTTTATTTTATCCGTGTTTTTCAATTTTTGATTTTCTTTACGTTTCTTGATCTTCTTGAAAATTTTGGTTTCTTGATTTTCTTGAATTTCTCAAGAACCGACTCCTATGAGGATGAGTGATAATATCAAGCATTCTTGATAAAGTATATGCTATTCTTTCTGCATCCCAGTGCTGGCGACTCTAACTGAACGAATCCAGAAGATAAAATAAAAAGAGAGAGCAGAACGTGCTGATGAATACCAGAAGAAGCGGTAAGGAGCTATTCCCAGAACTCGAGAATCTAGAGGTATTTATACATAACCATAAAACTCCAATTTTCAAGAATATTACTTATAATAGTAGATTGAATTCTAGCTATAAAAGGTACGTAAAAAATCAGAATAATATTATTTTTGATATCACTGTAGAGGAAAATATAAATTCTGCTATAGAGAAAAATTTAAATTTTGCTGTAGAAGATACGCGTGATTATACTCAAAATAATAATTCAAAGGTAGATAATCCATTAGATTATATTCAAGCTACCCAGACCCATATCACTGTAGGTACTACTGCTGTGAATTCAAATTCTACAATAGTAATGGCCCAGGCTAATATGCATTTATGGAGAACTAACAAATATAGGCCTTTTATGTTACCCATCAATTTAAATGCCTTACCCAGTAAAGCTCACAAATACCTCCCTAAATTTTTAGTAAATAGTGCAGTAACCGGAGAAGATCATATCAAAAATTTCTTGTATGCAATGTATAGTTTAGAGGTTGAACATGAAGACGTAGTATTAAGATTGTTTTTACATACTTTAGAGAAAGATGCTAGAGAGTGGTTCAATTCCCTTCCTAACAAGGATATCCCAAACTTCACCAAAATGGAAGATGGGTTCCTAAAGAAATATGGTGAAAGAAAAAATGAACAATCCCTATTAACTGAACTAGCTACTATGAACAAAAAAGAGAATGAGGTTGTTAGTGATTTTAACAGAATATTTTCAAAGACCGGGAATAAAATTCCCACAAAACTTAGGCCAAATGATATTCAGTCTATTTGTTTTTACAAAAATGCTTTTCAAGAAGAATTTAACTATGAACTGAAGCAAGAACAAGCCACTACCATTGATGATTTTATGGAAAAGGTAATGGATATAGAAAGAAATATTCTTGACAGTGGTAAGATGAAGCCTTACTCTTTGGAAGTCAACCTACTTGATAGAAAGCCTAAAAAAGTAGTTTTTGATATACAAAGAAGAACTGAAATTGATCCTATGGAGAAATTGACTAGTTAGATGACTGAGATGTTATATAACATGAATACCAGATAAGCAAGAATTGAAAGAAATGGAAATAATGGTGAATCTTCACAAACAGAGTGACCACATGTTGACAACCGTCCTTTTAACAAAAATTACAATGAAATTTGGGGAAAAACAATGGTTTTGAAGAAGGAAATATGAATAGAGGTAATGGAAACAATAACTAGAAAAACAAAGATTTTGACAGGGATCAGAATAATGTCCCTAACCCTATACCATCTTCTAATGTAGCAGAAGGCTTTCCCTATTTTTTCTCTACTTGTGATGCACCCCATAACCCTGATGCATGTGGTATTCACTTAAGTGACCAGCACAATGTAGATTTACATGCTGAATCAGAATATGATATAAGAATCAATGCTTGTTGGTCTGTTGAATATGAATCCAAGGAAAGTTTATTTGAAGAAGATATGGATAAATATGCTTCAAATCATCATCCTCAAGTTTTAGTAATTGAAGGAACTAAAATCTTGCAGAAATATCATGAGTCAAGATATGACAAGATGAAACAAGGGAAATTAATCCCCATTGCTCAAGAGGTTGAAGAATTAGAGGCAACCCATACTTTGAATTTAAGAAATAGAGTTATCCCAGATAGGACAGAGAAATCCTCTACAAGTGAAACAAGGAAATAAACTTTTCCTAATAAAAATGTCAATAAAGAGAAAATTGATAGAAATCTCAAAAATACTACTCCCGAATTAATAGAATCATAGGAAGAGATTCCCAAAGAAGAAAGTAATAAACCATTGGATATAAATAAAATAGAGTTTGATGTTGGGTCAAAACTCAGTAAGAAAAATATTAACATTATATTTGGAGAACTTATGAAAGTTCAACAATACAGAGAAAAAGTATGCAGAGCATTTGGACTGATAGAACAAAAAGAAGATCCAACTTGCCATGCTGCTAGACAAATTTAACATGATGCTAACCTAAAGATAAAGTGTCTCTAGACTATGAAATAAGTACTCACATGTCATAAGGGAGGTAAAAGACCACCAATAACAAATTCACTACATGAAACAATGTAGGTAGCAAATTCGTCTATGAGAAAAATATAGGTGGACAAAAAACCAAGAGTTAGGAGGAACTACTAAGGGGAACTGAGGAGTGGTCTTCCAAAAAATATAGTGTTCTTAGAGGTATTCAAAAAGCACTTTCAAGAGAGAAAATACATGCTCACAAAATAATAAATTTTAACTCAAGAAATATAAAATGAGAGGATAAAGTAAAAACCATTTTTTTAATATGCACTATTGAGAAACTAGATCTTTGGAGAGGAAAAAATATTAATAATTTTGATGGCTCAGCATAGATGTTCCATGCATCAGATGGATGCTCTACGAGCACCAACAGGACCACTACGTACTCACATATCTAAAAATACTAACCTTGTGATGATATAAATGAGTAAATTATTTGAGGTACATTGGAGTTTGATGATGTTGTGCGATGATAAATTAATTATATAATCTAAATTTTGATCATCAAATTAAATTTGAGAAAACATGTCTATATGATAAAAATTATCACAGTTGATTGATATATGTTTGTGATGATAAATAATTGTTAGTTGTATAATTTGTTTCAAGTTTGGTAATGTATTACTAATTGTGATGTATTATTTATTTTTTGAAAAATGTACAAGGAATGGTAAAGGCTAATAAAATGAATGTTATAAAATTAGAGAATAATTAATTAAGGTTGAAATAGTGGTATGCAAATGAATGATGTTAATAATGTTGATATATTAAGTGTAGATGTGTAAGAAAGAGCAATTGTAGTAAGGATTTGGTAATGATAATTTTAGTGGGTTTGATGTACAAGTAAATATTTGGTAGGTAATGCTTACATCAATCACTCAAGCTTATTTAAAAGCACTCCCTTGATTGCCATACAAACATGAAAGGCTCATTAAAAATACAACATAGGATTGATTCCAATTATTGAATGTAAAAATAATGTTAACCAATCAAGCTTATTTAAAAGCACTCTTTCAATTTACATGAAATTGAAAGATGCAAAAAAACCAATTAATTAGGATTATTTAAGAGCATGGATATGATGGGTAAGAGAATGATATGGTATAAAATATCAATGCCAAGCACCTAATGCAAAAAAATCAACCTATCGAGTTTATTTAGAAGCACACCTTTGACTGACATGAAAGCACAAGATCCAAAAGCACAAATCAACAAAGCTTAATTAAGAGCATACAGATGATGGATAACAGAATGAGATAGATCACAAAATATTAATGCCAAGAACCTATTGCAAAAAAGTTAGCCAATCAGACTTATTTAAAAGCACTCCTTTGATTATCTTGAAAGCATAAGATGCAAAAGCACTAATCAATCAGGCTTTGTTAAGAGCATGAAGATGATGGGTAAGAGAATTAGATAGGCCATAAAATATTTATGACAAACACCTAATGTAAAAAATTCAATTGATCAGGCTTATTTATGTAGAGGGGGAAAACTGCCCTACCATGTATGATTCCCTAAACAAAGAGGAGACCTAGATCCGCTGGGAAGGAGTCCTTTTGCAGGGGTGAACCGTGGGGGTATGTTGTACTCTACACTCGGTTAGCTAAACAAGTATTGGGGGGTTCACCAGGAACAATTTTAGGACTCGCTCCAAGTCCTTTTTGGGATACAAGAGAAGGAGACTCCTCAGGATATACAAGAAAAGTTTTAATGTGTTCACTTTAAACAAATAGCTTAGGTTTGGCCTCACTAATTTTAAACTAAGAAAACAAATAATAGTATTAACAGAAATTAAATGGAAATATAAACAAAGCAAAAATTAACTAACAATACAAAATAAAATGGAATGCAAATATAGACAAATATAGAATACAAGAAATGCAAAATACAAGAGTTAACCTAATATGATTCTTTTCTTTGAATGAGGCTAACCTAGGGTTTTGTTTCAAGCAGTTTTTAAAACATAATTAACAAATTAATTAAAACATAATTAACTAATTAAAATAGAATTGCTTAATTAATTAAAATAGAATTAACTAATTAATTAAAACATAATTAATTGATTAATTAAAACATAATTAACTGATTAAATAAAATAGAATTAACTAATTAAATCAAAACAAAATTAACTAATTAATTAAAACAAAATTAATTAAAGATAAATATACAGGAATTAACCTAAATACAAACTATATGCTTTTTAATATTCAGATGCCTAAGAATGTTGATCAGAAAAACTAGTAATAAAAACAAAATCACTTAACTCAAATTGATGGGTGATCCAAGCTTTAATTCTCCTTGCCCTAACGAAGTCAAAATAATTTTTTTCCTATAAAGACAAATAATGGACTAGAAAATTGTTTGATTAGCGTTAAGGAGCTTGCTTAGGCCGATGTAAGAGAGTCCTTGGAGGCACATCAGTAGCCCCCTAGGTCCAATTAGATGACCTTTGCAAATAAAATCAAAAATTTACCTTTGGAGTTTAAACATAAAATAGATGTACAAAAATAGCAAAAAAAAAAATAGAATATGTTGCTATGTTAAAAATACATAAATTGAAGTAACGGAATTGACAGATCATAAAACTTGCCCCCAGGCGAAGCCCAGGATGTGAAATAACATGCAGAGAATATGATGAGAGACGTTTTACAATAATCTACAAATGCAATGCATAGAAATAACAAAGAGATCCTAATTACCAAATGCTTTTAATGATGATGCAAAGATGCAAATAAAAATATAAGAAAAACAATACAGTGCTTGATGGATTTTGAGGGAATAGTGAGAAGAATATGAGAGCCTCCACAAAAGGCACTTTGTCTTTTCACCAAGCTCACACCAACGGATCCACCAAGCCAAAAACAAATCACGCAATGTAGATCAAATCCAAAATTTGCACTTCGGGGGTTAGTAGTGAAACACACAATGAATAAGAAGCAACAAGAAAGTAGCTAAGAACAATCAAATCTTAATCAAGAGTGTGTCGTCCGTGAGTTCGTGTTTGTAGCAGTTTTCATGTTAGTGTATAAAAATTGACTTTGCTCTTCCCTTTTATAGGCAAAGAAATAGGTCAAATAAACACACAGCTGACACCAAGAAACCCTAGGGCAGGTTTAACAGGTGGTCCAAGCAGGCCAAAAATAATAAAATAAACAAAAAATATTAGAAACAAGAAAAATGTGCCCATAAAAGTGGGACGCGACGTCACACCTACTGGACCCTTGTGTGGTTTTAATGCATTTAAAAGGCTCAAACAAAGTCAAAATAGGTCATATCATATACCGTTGGAAAGCTATTTTTGAGACCGATCTAACGGTATAGTATTTAGAAGAAATGGAGAAGATTTAGTAGGGTAAAAATTGGCTCAAATATTACCCTACGTTTTTAAATAGAAAACAAGACATCTAAGGAAAACAAGACAAGATGCAAAAGCACCAATCAATCATGCTTAATTAATATCATGGGGATGATTGGTAAGATAATGAGATAGGCCACAAAATATTGATGCCAAGCACCTAGTGCAAAAATATCAACTAATTCAGCTTATTCAAAAGCACTCCTTCAATTGACATGAAAGCATAAGATGAAAAAGCACCAATAAAAAAAGCTTAGTTGAGAGCATGGAGATGAAGGGTAAAATAATAAGATAGGCTACAAAATATTGATGCCAAGCACCTAATACAAAAAAAATTCAACTAGTTAGGCTTATTTAAAAGCACTCCTTTGATTGACATGAAAGCATAAGTTAAAAACATCAACCAATTGGGTGGGTATATACATGAATAATATAAACATAGGGATTGCTTTAAAGCAAGAGAAGGATTAAGAGTATAAGGAAATGGTATAAAATTATAAAGTATGAATCGATTAGGCTTATTTAAAATCACACACATGAGAGGCAGAAAGAATGATGCAAAAGGTACCAATCAATCAAAATATCAAGGAACCAATTGATCAAGCTTATTTAAAAGTATGCACATGATTGACACAAAGAATGATGCAAAAGGTATCAATCAATTGGTTTTATTTAAAAGCATACCTTTTATTGGTTTTAAGTTCATGCAAAAAGTACTAATCGATAGGCCCTATTTAAAAGTACGCACATGATAGACACAAATAATAATGTAAAAGTTACCCAATCAGTTAGGTTTATTTAAAAGCATGCACATGATTGGTGTTGTCGTATCTAGTTGTATCCACCTAGGATAATCACACCTTGTAGAGAGCAACCTAGCGGGCCATAATCGATAGCATGGAGTTTCGTTCAATTGAGGGCCTCTAAGAGTTTTAACAAGGCCAACTCCTTGTTAGGTTGTGATTTCAAGGTGCTAGTTGCTAAATAAAGGAAAAGGGTACAAGAAATTAAAAATAAAAACAAACTCATCAAAAGAAAAGGAGGTGATGTGCCAAGATATCCACTAAGTTCTTCCTAAAAAAATAGGCCTAAATGCTATGTGCCAGCAGTGAACACTTCCTCTCCTTAACATAGTGAAGTACAATTGATAATACCAGTTATACACATGCATAAGAAGGCAGGTCTCGCTAGAGAGCCAAGCAAGTGACTTAGTCCAAAAATAGACACAGGTCCCTCACACACATATACACTTAATAAACCCAATATTTAAGCAAAAGGTCACAAACACATACACATACACAATAATGAGTTTGCAGGCAATGCCAAAAAATAGACATAGGGTCCCATGTATATATATGCAAGCAAGCTCTTTCATAGATTATGCCAAAAGTGAGGGTTTGGTATTGCCCACAAGCCGCTTAAGAACCACAACTATTTTTATAGAGAGAAATGAAAAGAAATTCTACAAATGTATACAATTGCAAACTCATTGATTCTTTACAAAGCTAAGACTACTACTATTTATAGATTACAATAGGGAATTCTCCCTCTAGAATTTGCAGTATGATCTAACTTTTTATCTACCCTTTTTCTAGGTATTATAAATATTTAATGGAGTAATCCTCAGCCATTGTTTTTTTTATTATGTAGTAGTCGTGGTTGCAAGTTCCCATTATTTTCATTTTTAATGGTTTACCTACCTTTGCTTGACTTGCAGAGCCAAAGTGTTCCTAGTAGATAACCCATATTTTCTCAATAATGGCATACTATATTTCTTCTTCTTGGGAATCCATGCGTTCACCTACTTCCCCTTTGGTTTTGGTACTTTGATCCACATCTAAAACCATTTGCTATTTCAAAAAAATTCCCAAAATCCTTTTTTTCGCATGATTGTGACTTTTTGCTTGGCCATTTCCTTTAGGACTTTATACATTTCAAAAAATTTATTCCATTGGGCCTTTTTATCAGACCTTGTTTCTTTGTTGAATCTCATTTAAATTCTTGATTGCTTTTATGCTTTTTCCTCTTCTACCTTTGTTCTATTTTACAATTCCTTTTTCCTTCTTGTTTATACCAATCTTTGTCTTAGGATGTTTTCATGTGTGCCAATATTCTAGCAATTCAGTTGGTTCTTTTATTATTGTAGAGAGGATTTCACCTTAATGACCCTTTTTATAAATGTGGGGAAGTATATGTCTTTTGACTTCCATCATTATAGAGTGATCAAAAGGATCCCTCTTCTTTTATGATTCAATTGTCATGGATTGAGTGTGTGACATCTTTGCCTATAGTAGGAGTATATTGACTTGGGATGATGGGAAACATGATTGGGATGAGATGGTCGATGGAATAAATTGAGTGCATATAGTTGTGAATGTGGTGGGAATAGAAGGGGTTAGTCGGATAGCCAGTTGTACCAATATTTTTGCTAGCAAAGAGACCAACAATGAAAAGGTAAATAATGGTGAATGGGATAGTGTATAAGGTACCAAAGGTTGTATGGTTAATAGTTGTATGGATGGAGACATAATTCAAGATTATCTAGGTTCATGAGAAATCATGCATCACCAATATATATATATATATATATATATATATATATATATATATATATATATATATATATATATATATATATATATATATATATATATATATATATTATGTATGTATATATATATATTTGTAGGTGACAAAAATAATTTCTAATTTTATTTGACTTGTAATTTTAGCTAGAGTAGTTTTTATAATATTTTATTTGGATTAGATTTTATAATATTTTATCTAAATCTAATTTATCCTCACAGGTTGGAATAAAAGGGTTTATATAATGATGACCTTGTAACCATTTGAGATCATATCTAGGTATATTGAAGATGTAATGACACACTTTATCAACCCAAGGGAGAGAGCTCATTTTTTCTACAAGAATAAATTAACTCACTAAGAAGACCCAATATTTTTATCAATATTTAAGGAATAACCATCTCAAATTCATTGTCACTAAAGATGACACTTAAGTGGATAGGAGTGATCAAATTTTCATAATTACTAGTGTTTACTCCTCTAACTTCACCATTAGAGAAGATGCCATAAGTGGTTCTACCATTTTCGTACACTACCCTATATGGGACTACTTGACCACAATATAAGGATTACCCTTTAAGGACCATATCACTTAAATGTGATACATATTTCATAACCCTATATAATATCATCTATGTAGGATTACTATGGTGTAACACCTTAGTGATTAGTTAGTTTTATCTACCCATGAAACTAACTAAGACCATTACCACTCACCTAATAATAATCATGGTCACACTTGCCTACCCGTAAGGTACCACCACTATACTACCTTGGTTAGTGTGAATGATCCAATGGATTATCCCATACCAATACATAATTAGGATTACCCAAGCCTCATTACTAGGAATTATCCAAGACTCATTGTTATGACCAACCAAGTCTTATTGTTAGAACCACCTAAGCCTCACCACTAGGGTTTATCATTCACCAAAATAACCTAGTTGATTTGTCTTCCTACAACTCACTAGGATTGGGTGCAACTCAACTCTAGGGAATTACTAATATGGTGCTAATAGTCTTTTCCATCATAAACCCCATCGTAAGCCCAAGGGTCCTATTTAACACATTTGCCTATCTCACAAAAAGTAGAGTGTTATAATATATCATACCAATTTCAACACTAATCATCAACATAACATATTGATAAAGACTAGAGAATTTAGGTATTTCACTTTTCATAATACTAGAAAATAGGTATTTTATTTATGTACATGAAGAGTAAAACAACATCTAGGAATCATAATCAAAACTTATTGATCTTTTTCTCCTATTATTCCATCATCTATTTTGTTGTCTACAATTATTTTCCAAAGAAACTTAACTTAGAAGGAAAGTAATAATACATCTTTCATATTTTGAATCATATTAACAAAATTCATGAAAATACATCAATAATGTTTACAAGGATATCCATTCCTTCATCAAAATCATTACCTAACATAACTTCTAAGTTTTTCTCATCCTCAATTGCAAAGATTACATTTCAATACATTAATATGCAGTGGTAACCAAGTCTCATATTCTTTTCAATGTCTTCTAAAAGATATTTTCTTCCTCATGCTTGCTCCTATGTATAGATATCAAGACAACTCTTTGAATAAACATGTAAGCCTAAAATACATCATACAAATAAAATAATGCAAGAACAATGCAATATTTTGGTTATGATAGAATGTATATGCAAGCCTTACATGCATCATACAAATAAATCATTAAAAAACAATGCAAGATCTCAATTCCATGATAAAACATAGATGCAAATCTAACATGCATCATACAAATAACAATGCAAGATCTCAATTCCATGATAAAATATATATGCAAGCCTAACATGCATCATACAAATAAAATCATTCAATAACAATGCAAGATCTCAATTCCATAATAGACTTCAAAGCATTCTTCCAATGTGGGGGTTCACTCTTCTAACCTCATCGCTAGAAAATATACCATAAGTGGTCCCCCCATTTCCTTACACTACCTTGTAAGAAAACAACTTGACCACATCATGGGGTTACCCTTTAAGGCCCATAATACTTAAAGGTGACGCTTATCCCCTAACCCTACATACTAGCATCTATGTAGGATTAGTATGGTGTAATGCTTATTATTAGGGTTATGCATAGTGGCAAATATTTGCAAATTGGGAAAATATTAGGATTTCCAAAATTTGAAATTGGCGAATATGAGGACACTTGACGTCAGCCCATTCGCCTAAATTTTTAGGACCAATTTTTTATTAGGGTCAATTCACCACAATATATATCCCAACATAGGTATATTTGTACTCGTTGGAAAGCTACTTTTGAGCCCAATATAATGGTGGTGTTTTTATGAAGTTATAAGGTGCTTTAATAGGTTAAAATTTTCTCCAAATATGACCTTACTTTTTAGGGCTTCAAATGCCCTAAATTTTAGTGTGAAGATGACTAATTTGATTTGCTTATAATTCACCTTGATTTCGATTAGGATTCACCATTTTTTTACAAGTACATTTCGAGGCCAACCTCTTCTGCATAACCCTGCTTATTAGTCAAAAATGAGAGAAGACCATACTTGCCTCATTCAAATATGGTTCTCTTGCTACACAAGCAACATCCATCTCTTTGGATAAACTTACTATTCAATCCTTAATTATTAAATAATAATTTCCTCATTTCTTAAATATAGAAATATTTTGCATACATTGTTCCAACATTATTATTTACCATTCCTTATAATATGGATATTGTTGAGGTTTTGTAATGATGGTTGAAATATCCTTTATGTAAACAGGTTTTGGGGACCTTGTAAAAAAACCACCCTTCTAATATTATTTACCTAATAAAAAATACATGAGTTTATTACTCTTTTAATAAATCCAACTATAATCCTTATTTATTTCATATTTAATATTGAGTATTGATCAACCCCATCAATATATCAATAATAATAAGATAAAGGTCTTCAATTCAATAAATAGATTCAACCCTAATAATATGAGTTAATAAGAATATTATTATATACAAATCTTACCATCAAACAAATGTTTTGGGTGAAAGATGACAAGTCCAAAACTATAGTAATGTAATAACCAACTCTTTTTAGGTAATTAGTAAACAAGTTCCTAACTTTGATGTGGGTAATTTGTACCAAAACAACTTATCTGAGAATCTATATAAACATTAATATATATATATGTGTGTGTGTGTGTGTGTGTGTGTGTGTGTGTGTGTGTTTCATTGAACAATTTATTTTCCATTGGAAAGCTTAGCTATGAAATCTCATTATCCCAAGCTAGAAGAGGTAAAATCTAAGGAAGAAAATTTCATAACGAGAAGAGACTTCCTCACATCTCAACCAAAGAAACAATACCATTTTTTTCTAAAAGGAGTAATAATTTATGGTGTTTTAACTACTATCAGTAATATCCTAATCCACTGTTGTTTAGAATTAAAAAAAAATAACTAAGCTTAAGTAGCCCTAGGCACAACATTCAAACATTAAAATCTCTTAAGGGAACCACCAAATATAGGGGTGTTGAACCTCGGTTATATTTATATAGCATCAATGATCATCTAGAACAATTATCGAGATTTAAAGTATAAAACCAACACATCTTTTCAAATCGTTATGTTCATTTGAAAATGAACATAGAACAAAATCAAAACAACATTATAAAATATAGATGATATGATCAATAGAGAATCTAAACTCATCTTCATGAATGGATTAATTATATCAAAGCATGGGATATGTAGATCCCAAATACTACAATGGATAATAATTAGACAATAATGAGATTCCAAACATTAGTGAATGAACCACAATAATCACGTCATCCAATAAAATACTTACTCCAAATTGAAGCTAATCTTTGTACTCAAGACACAATGTTGTTTATATCTAAAACCTAATTAGCAGAGTTGTTACAAGAATTAAACTTAGTCTAGCGTTTTAGCTTCTATCTAGACAAAAATATTAAATTCCTCTTACTGTAGGTTACAACTGATCCAAGTATGACAAACCCCTTTGCAACAACAATCTAGACTCTCCCACGATTCTTCTCAATCATTTACACCTTGTTTTCACTTTCCATCCAACCCTTTCTCTTCCTTTCTCCTCCTTAAATAACATTTAGAAGAGGAATAAGAACATGCAATTGGAGGGAAGAAGTTCAATAGTTGGAAATCTTCTTGCATTCTTGGGTACGTTATAATATCCAATGCTTCTTACCATAATTAAAAGTATGGACTTTATTTTCTTTATCATTAAATATATATCTTTAATAAAGTATTATTTAATAACTAATATTTTATTGATTTTAACCCAGGTGTTGTAGGTGAGTTGGAGAGGAGAGGGTAATCCTCCAAGGGAGGTCCCAGGTTTGAATCTCCACCCTATCAAAAAGTTGAATTAGGTACCCAAAATCCAATTGATAATGTTGGTGCGGGTAAGGTTGGGCGCGACTCTTGGGTGACTTTAATGGTGTAGAACCCCCTAGTCGTGGTCTCTCAGACCAAGGCAGCCCGCAAGGGGTTTTTGTTTATATATATATATATATATATATATATATATATATATATATATATATATATATATATATATATATATATATAAAACAAAAAACCCCTTGTGGGCTGCCTTGGTCTGAGAGACCACGACTAGGGGGTTCTACACCATTAAAGTCACCCAAGAGTCGCGCCCAACCTTACCCGCACCAACATTATCAATTGGATTTTGGGTACCAACATTATATATATATTATTGAATTTAAACAAAGGAAATAATTTTAAAATTAGTTACTCATTTCATAGTGTAACATTTTTTCTAATTTATCTTGAAATATTAGCATCAGAGTATATTATATATATAGATTTATTTTAAAATTATTAATAATACTAATATTATTATTAATATCTTGCTTGGCAATAAATAACCAATTAAGTTCTTTACTTTGACACATAAGTCTTTATGCATACAAATGATAGACTAATAGCCTAAGAAACACATGGGCTCTTGCCAAAATTTGTCTTGAACTGAACTAAGATGTAATCAATATTAAGTAGGAATATGCATAAACATTATTATTCCCTCAATAGGAGTTATTGTGATAACTTCAAGGTGACCAACCACCTACAAAGGACTCCTAAGCACAAGGTGATGAGTGCTAAAACAACACGTATTTTATGCAAGTTTTATTCATTTTCTATCTATAAATCCATGAAAATAGATGTAGTTTTATGATTATTTTATCTTATTTATGTGATTTACGAATGAATTTGATCTTGGATGATAAAAGTGATTTATGCATATATTTTATGCAAAAATGTGCAAGTTCTGTGTGTTTTGGCAGGAGAACATTACAGGAGCAACACAGAGCAGGACGAGGTAAGGCATGGACCAGATAACAAGCGTGGATAGATCATCCACAAGGATGACGTGTCAAGGAGCCACGTGGACAGACACTATAAAAAGATGCTAAAAATACAACTACAGAAAGCCATTACAGAAAGTATCTACTAAAAGACATTACAAAAAGGATGTTGACTAAGTCAAACTATCCAACACATCAATATGCCACATCTAGTGACAACATAGTAGTATTACAAGGCATATCCAGTCAACACAATTGACTATCATGTTGGCATTCTGCACGAGAATTTTATGTTTATTAAAGTTGTTATAAAGCTATTGTTGTAAAGTTGTAAAGTTATTATATTGTTAAGTTGTTTTGATTTAGATGCAAGCTATTTTGTCTCCTCCTAGAATAAAGGGGCATATAGTTGTATTGTTGTGTCAATGAATTATTTAAATTAAGACTTTATGATTATGTTAGTTTGTTAGTTGCCACTTGGACCATAGGGATTGTGACAAAGTCCAAGTTGGTTACAAATTAGTATAAGTTTAGCTTTTTATTGTTGGAAAGATAATATCTGAATCATTGAGCCAACACAACCACATGGGAAATACGTGGAAGAATTTTATTAAGAATGTCCAAGCGACATTATATATTACAAGAGAGACCTTTGAAAAGGTCTAATGGCAGAATTCTAATGTTCAAATGCTAATGTCAGAATGCTGAAATGTATAATGTTTAAATATTCTGTATACAATTTCTGAAGATTTGATGCTCGAAGATACTATACACTTGAATTTCTAGAAATAAAGCAACAACACTTTTCGTCATGTCTTTGGTAACTGTGTCATTTGCTTTATTATGATTTACTTGCGTATGTAGTCTTTACTGTATTTTCCTACATTCATAAAATAGAATAATGTTAGTAGTATTAATGCACACTAGTTACTGAAGTAAAATAGTTTAGGGGAGAAAGATTTACATTGTCCTCTAGGAGGCAGGGCCCACTCCTACATCCAATCCCTATTTCTCTCACCCCTATAATAGGATAGGATTAATTAGTACGTAGATTAAATTTAATTTATCAATTAAAATAAATTGCATCATCATAAATTATAAAGTAAAAATAGATAATTAATATCATTTGCACGTGGATCCACATCAACAAATATAAAAAGCATTTAATTAAATAATAAAATCATACATTGCATTTTATTTCAATTCAGCACAATTTATTTTTCTGTAATTGTTATTATTTTTTGCAAACCTAAAACTAAGAGAAACAGAATTAAGTCTGATGATTAATCATTTGGTATAATCTATATTGGATTTATGCCCTTTAAATCATTCTCCCAGGATTGATAATAAGTGTTGAGTTTACAACTAGACATTTTGGCGTCGTTGTTGGGGAGAGCAGTGTCGTAATTTTTAATCAAAGACTATTGGTTGTGCAAGAAAAGAGGCTTACTTGTATGTGGGAAGAGGTATGAGTCCTTGGAATGCATACGAGTCAAAGATGCACAAGAAGTCTCAACAAGCATTTTGTTCGATGTTGCTAGGTTCTTTTTTTCTTAGGATCATTTTACTGCTTTCGTAGTTAATATTTGATTTTAGCAATTTTCATTTCTAGCAATTTCCAAGCATTGGGTGGTTGTTATTGCTTGCTTTGGTTTAGGTTCTCTGACTTGTGGAAACATGAAGTAGGTATGATTGAGTGACACAATCATAGTGAAATGCTCCTAAATAATCAAAGAAGTAACAATAATTTAACCTTTTATTTTAGCAATTTTATTTCCAACAAAATTTACTTTTCAAGCAATATTTCATTTTACTCTTACTGTGCTAAGATCAGTTGTTCAGATTCACTGTCCGTGAATCGCACCTAGTTTTAGTAACAGTAGGATTGCTTTAGAAATTAGAAATTTTATTTTACTCCTATTGTGCTAAGATTAGCTGTATAGATTCACTATCCGTGAATCACACCTAATTTTAGTAACAATAAGATTGCTTTAGAATTAAAAAAATTATTTTACTCTTATTGTGTAAATATTAGTTGTATAGATTCATTATCCATGAATCACACCTAATTTTAGTAACAACAAGATTGCTTTAGAATTAAAAACTTTATTTTTCTCTTATTGTGCTAAGATTAGTTGTATAGATTCATTGTCCGTGAATCACACCTAATTTTAGTAACAACAAGATTGCTTTAGAATTAAAAATTTTATTTTCCTCCTATTGTGCTAAGGTTAGTTGTATAGATTCATTTTCCATGAATCACACCTAATTTTAGTAACAACAAGATTACTTTAGAATTAAAAACTTTATTTTCCTCCTATTTTATAATATTAGTTGTATAGATTCACTGTCCATGAATCACACCTAGTGTTAGCAATAGTGGGATTGCTTTGAATTTACCAACAAAAACAAAACAAAAATATAACCAAAACAAAAGCAAAGAATAAAAAGAACAAAAGAGAAGTAAAAATGTTGCTAGATGATAGAAAATTGCATCAAACATTCTGCATCCATTGACCTCAAAAATTACTATTAGAACAAGAAGTTAACCTTCTTTTCAAGAAAAGACACCAAACATCTAGGGAAGAGTGGGGACACCTATGCAAACATCTTGATATCATAAAAGACAAATCATATGAATTGGGTAAAATTAAGAGAGTAAACATAGCTAAAATTCTAGGGCTAGATTTTCACTCACCCTACCTTGAACTTATAAGGAGTTGTGAACAGTGGCTAGGGGATAGGAGAGCAACAATAAATTTGATCACCTACCCGTGGGACCAGTATTTCGAGGATTCCCTTACCATTCACAGTTTCCTAGCAAAAATAGAAGACAGGGAAGTGAACCTAGAATATAGCAAGAGATATCATAGGGCACCTAGAGTAGTTCGCTTTAGAGAACTATGTCAAGACTTGCATTGTGAATTACAGTTTGAAAGCCCTAACCCAATTCTAAAATAGGCTTTTATTGTCCAATTAATTACTTTGGTAACAAAATACTTTGGATTTAATGAGGAGCATTATATGACTCTTGAGCAACTCGATCCAATTAACGATATCCATAGGTTGTTCAAGGAAGATTAAAAAGGTAAAAATTTGTTGCAAGAACCAAAGAACTTGAAAATTTCATGAACAGACCTAGAGACTCGAAGGGAAGATTTATTAAAATTAGTAAACCAAAAGCAGATTGCCAAAGAGACCTTAGTAAGAAATATAAAACTTCTGAGTTGAAATAAACTAAAACTACAATCCAAACATCTACAAATTTTGCATCATCAAAGCAGATTGAATTTCTAGAACAAGATCCCAAAACATATCTACTACCCGAACCAGAATTTGATGATCATATAGATCCTTCATCTCTCTTTTTGAACTTATACCTAGTCCAATTCTTGAAATTTATATTCAATCATGGCTGATCAAGGTAGTGAACAAGGGGAAGTAAATAGAAACCAAAGGCAAAGGACTAATGATAAAGGAGAAGTAGAAAATCAAAGGGGGTGGATAGAGAAAGACTTTTGCCTTTCCAATTCCTTCTTTCGAATATAGGCTAACAAGAGAACCAAAACCAATCTCTATTGTTGTTTTGCCTACCTTTCATGGGAAACCACATGAGGATCTCGATGCCTTTCTCTTTGAATTTGAAGTGGTGTGTCAAGCTTACTTTTACACCACTGATGAGCAAAAATTAATACTATTCCCTTCTATGCTTAAGGATGCAACCTTAAGATGGTTCATGGGTCTAGGAGAAAGTATTTGCAATCGATGGGATGGAGAACATGGATTAAAAGACATATTCCTTGAGAGATACCAATATTATTGTAGAGTTCAGGATAAGAAATCCGAGTTGTTTCACATGAATAAAAAAGATGATGAATCCCTTGAAGATTATCTTGAGAGATTTCGGTTTGTGGGATCAAGGGTAAACATTGAGTTGGATGAGGAAGTTCAAAAAGAACTTTTTCTTAAAGGGCTAAAGGAATATGTCCTAGACATACTAAACCTTATGGAAAAAGGGGATATCCATCAGATGGGATTGGGAGAAATCATAAATCTTTGTAGAAATTACTCAAGAAATAAGCCATTAAGAAGCAATAAGCACCCATCATTAGGAGGGGGAGTAACACGAGATGAGATTGGCAATATGCTAGAGAGTCTCAAAACTAATTTATTGAGTACGTTAACATCATCTCTCGACCTCATGGATAAGAAACCAAAGGAGCAAAACATTGAAGAAATATATTGTCACAGATGTCAAAAGAAACACAACTTGAGGGAATGTCCTCTCAACATTACAAACATTTCCAACATCTCTACTTGTTGTAAGATCTGTGACAAGAACCATAACACCAAAAATTGTAAATATATTTTGGCTATTAAGACTGCTATAAAAGATCCTGAGGTCGAAGAAGTATAAGATGTTTACTTTATAGCTCAAATAAGGAATGGTCCATTTAATGGACCACCCAATTGGTCAAACTCAAACTATTCCAACCAAAAAAGACCTAATTATTGGTCAAATGCTCCAAGTTGGATGAATTGGAATCAACCTAATCAAGATTGGAACATGCCTCCTTGGGCACAATTCATGTCCAATTCATATGGAAATTCACCTCCATGGATGGTAGGCCAAAATTAAAATGCATCTAATTGGAATACGAGTGGCCAATACAATCAAAAAGGACCTAGCTAGTCTCAAGGGCAGCCCCAACAAAAAAAATTTCAAAATCAATTTAGGGGGCAAGTACCTCAAAACCAGCCTCAAAACAGACTCCTTCCACCTCTGAACAATGTAAACAATCCTCCTAAGTAGCCACCTTTACCAGCTCAACCGATGCCTAACCCTAATAATAACAAAAATATTCAATAGGTCTATGAAACAAATGAGACATGCTCAATATATGTGGTACCTTGCCAACATATTCAATTAAGATCTAGAAAATATTGGACAATACTAGAGCTACTCTCACAAAAATTGAAGAACCCCCAAAGAATCTATCTGAAAAAGTAAACGAAGATGAAAAGCCTAAAGAAGAGGTGGTAGCTTTACTAGAAAATATTCTAGAAAAACAAAAAGAGATCCAAATTCAAATGAAAGAAGTGGAAATACCATTTCTTGAAATGTTGGCAATACCAAAGGAATCATCTAAACCAGCTTTCAATTTCCTTCAAGAGCTAGAAAATGTCACCATTAAAATTCCTTTGTTACAAGCCATCAAGGACATTCCTATCTATTCCAAGTTAATCAAGAACATATGTACAAATTTAGGAAGGAAAAAGAAGAACGAAACTCAAACCATTCAAGTCATTGGACAATTGTCTAAGATAATGACTGAAGGTAGGTTATTACCAAAATATACCGATCCTGGAATACCTATCCTTATAGTTCACATTGGTAAAATAGCCTTGCACAATATTTTGGTCGATTTAGGAGCTTCTATTAATGTCATGACCAAGGAAACAATAGAATCCTTAGGAGTACACAAATTACAACCCACTTCTATAGTACTCCAACTTGCAGATAGGTCTACTGTTAGACCAGAAGGAAAATTGGAGGATGTTATAGTTTTCATAAGTTCATGGGAATACCCTATAGACTTTATAGTCTTACAACCCAAGAAAAAGTTAGGGGAACATCCCTTAATTCTAGGATGCCCATGGCTTGCAACAACTGATGCCTACATCAGTTGTAGATCCAAAAACATGACTATTTCCAATGGCAAGAACACTAAAGATCTTAGCCTATTTCTTGAATCAATGTTAGATAGAGATTTTTTGAAGAAACTATGGTATGATTTCCCTCATGATTTGGATGATATTCAAACCATATCGATCAATGTTCTAAGTGAACACTTACAACAAGAAGTTGAGGGACCCTTATCACTATTACTAGGAGATCAAAAGGAAGATCAAGGTCAAGATAATAGTTGTTTATCTAAATCTACTATGTTCATTGATGAGGCTAGCACAAGTCAAACTCAACAATTGATACCTTACGACTATCACTTAAATGTGCTTAAACATGAAATGATGGGAATAGATGCAAATACAAAAAGTTACAAACAAATAGATATTACATCGAGAAGAACTTTGAACATTAGTAACGAGCTTACAAGCATACATGAATCACAACTGATTGATGTGCTTAAAAAGCATCGACTTGCATTTGCATGGAACTATGAGGACATGAAAGGAATACACCCAAAAATTTGTACCCATCATATATTTATTCAAGAAGGTTGCCACCCAGTAAGACAACCCCAAAGAATGTTGAATCTAGCTATGAAATATGTAGTTCAGGAAGAAATCATTAAACTCTTGAATGCAGGATTTATATATCCAATTTATGATAGTCAATGGGTATCACCATTAGTGATAGTCCCTAAAAAGAATGGTAAATTAAGGATTTGTGTGGATTACAAGGAATTGAATAAAGTGATAAAGAAGGACTATTTCCCCTTACCATTCATTGATCAAGTTCTTGATACCTTGGCTGGAAAGAAGTACTTTTATTTTTTGGATTGTTTTAGTGGGTAAAATCAGGTTTCCATAGCTGAAGAGGATCAAGAAAAGATAACTTTCACATGTTGTGTAGGCACCTATGCTTATAAAGTCTTACCTTTTGGACTATGTAATGCACCAACCACTTTTCTTGTCTTAGCATTTTTACTGATTTAATTAATGAAAGTGTGGCTATATGGACAACTTCAGATTATATGGTAACACCTTTGAATAAACTTTATCAAGACTACAAAAGGTTCTGATTAGATGCCAAGAACAAAATCTATATCTAAGTCACGAGAAGTGTTTCATGATGATGAGAGAAGGTATTATTTTGGACACTACATATCATAGGAAGGTGTTAAAGTATATCCCACAAAATTTCAAGTTATCCAATCCCTCCAACCTTCAAAAACACAAACAGAGGTAAGAATTTTTTTAGGACATGCAGGATACTACCGTAGATTCATTAAATATTTTAACAAATTTGTTGCTCCCATGCTTAATATTTTAACCAAAGAAAGTGAATTTAGTTGGAGTAAAGCATGTTAGGAAGCCTTCAAAATTATAAAGAACAAATTGATTATTGCTCCAATCCTGAGGGGACCAAATTGGGAATTACCCTTCCACATACATTGTGATGCTTCAGGATATGCAATAGAGGTATTATTGCAACAAATAGAAAACAAAATACCTTATGTTATCTATTATGTAAGTAAAAATTTACATGGGACTAAAATGAATTACATGGTTATCAAAAAGAGTTCTTAGTTGTAGTCCATGCTATTAATAAATTCAAACATTACATAATGGGGTATGAAGTATTTGTTCACATTGATCACTCTGCCATAAGATACTTAATGAAAAAATCCATAGTGGGAGGTATACTGGTTAGATGGCTTCTATTTTTGCAAGAATTTAATGTCACAATTATAGACAAAGCATGAAAGGATAATATCATTGTAGATCATTTATCCCATATGCAAATATTTGACAATGATGAGTTGATTCCTAATAATTTCTCAGATGAACATCTGTTTGCTCTCTCCATTTTTACTCCTTGGTATGTTGATATTGTAAATTACTTAGTAATAGGAAATATACCTTAAAATATTATACCGCATGAGCGTAGAAAACTAATATATCAAAGCACCCCTTACATGTGGATTAATGGAGTCTTGTTTAAATCTTGCTATGACCAAGTAATTAGGAGATGTGTGCAAGAAGAAGATGTGTATGACATAATTCAGATAGGACATAAAGAACCTTGTGGAGTACATTATGTCGTCCAAAGAACAGTCAATAAATTATATCAAACTAGTTTCTTTTGGTCTACTATGAATAAATATGCCTATAAGTTTATTGATATATGTGATGCTTTTCAAAGGACTTATAAACCTACACCTTCAATGAAAATACCTTTGGTACCACAAATAGTGTTTGAACCATTTGAAAAATGAGGAATTGAATTTTTTGGGTCAATAGATCCTCCAAGTGTAGGTAATAAATACATACTTGTGTGTACAGATTATATCACCATGTGGACTGAAGTAAAAACCATACCACGAGATATCATGTAACACTTTGGAGCACCTAGAGAACTAGTTTCAAATCATGAATCCCAATTTCTCCAAGGTGATAGAACATTTTATCAAAATCTATCAAATAAAAAACAAATAGACCTTGCCATATCACCCTCAAGCTAATGGACAAGTAGAAGTTACAAATAGAAAAATTGAAAAGGTCATTATAAAACTGTAACTGTGAATAGGGTTGATTGGGCAAAAAGGTTAAAAGAAGTTGTATGGATATATAACACAACTTGGAAAACCATCATAGGATTTTCACCTTATAAAATGGTCTATGGAAAGCAAGCCATTATACCTATTTAATTTGAGATAGAAACTCTTAGCACAACGGTACAACTTGACATGAACTTGGATCAAGCACAAAAATCTAGATTGGAAAAGTTAAATATTATGGATGAAAGAAGACTAGAGGCATTACACAGGACTGAATTAGTTCAAAAAAAAAGAAAGAAATGGCATGATAAACACATTATAACATGAACATTTAAATCAGGATATTGGGCCTTGTTATTTGGTTCTCTCTACCAATATTTTCAAGGTAAGCTAAGAACAAGATGGCTAGGACCTTACAATATTGAAAAAACATTTGGAAATGGTACAATCAAACTTAAGCCTATAGATGACTCAACAAGAAAATTACTAGTAAATGGGCATAGGCTTAAACTCTATAAGAAACCATCTAAAAAAGATTTCATACATCATCTTAAGCAATAGGTTGACTTGCAGTGCATTTCTAAACTACAACTAACTATTACTAAATGACAACTCATCTTTCTTCATCAATATTTATATATATATACCTATATATACATACGAATAATATTAAGAATAAATAAATATATTATTTGTTATATACCACTTGGTATATAAAAGAAGATTATCATATACTTCCTTTGTGTCAAGATGGATTTCTAATATCTATAATGTTTTCATCTTATTTACCATCAATTCTTAGTCTCAATATTTTTGGATAGATTATTTGAGAACTTGTAGGGAAACTACTACCACATTATGCATAATATTGTGGTTTCTAAACAAAATCTAAGTGTTTTCAATCACTCAACCACTCCTAGTTTTTAGGAAAATCTCCATTGAAAATCGAATAATCCTTAAAATGCCATAGGTTTTTTTTGGTCAATCAAGTTTTCTCCTGGACTAGCACATTATAACAAATAAAAACATTGTGAAGTTGGGAAAGAATAAACCATGAAGTTACTATTACTATAAAGTGAATGGTTTACCCTACTTATCCAATTATGCGCATGGCCTAGAAAGCTAAAGAATTGGAAAAAGGACAAGCTCTCCCTTCACCCTCGAAAAAAAAATCCCTTACTCTCTCAAAATGAGCAAGTATCCCAAAAAGCAATAAGAATTTCCTTACTCCTAAAAAATGAGAAAGTACCCTAAAAAGCAATAAAAAATCCCCTTGCTCTCCTTCAAAACAAGTAAGTATCCTAAATAAAATCCAATAAAAGAAGGGAAAAGAGCTTGAATCCCTAAAATTCTAAATTTTATAGTTGCAAAAGATATTGTGTGAGACATATTTTTGAAGATATATCTCCATAAGAGCAAGCTAAGAGGTATGGGCACATTGTTCCTTATTTAAGGTATTTTTTTGATTAAATGTTTCTGAACATAATGTGGAGTGAAAAGGATTGTTTGATAAGCATTGTTGAAAATATTTGAGTTAGGGTTTGAGACCTACATTATGCTCTATGTTGGAAGAAGTTTTAAAATACTTGTTTAGGGTTTATGAGCAGATTGTGCTTCATTGGTTGAATGAGTGTGTGAAGATTTTGAGCATTGGTTTTGAGTGATATTGAAAGTGAATGTGGAAACATTAAAAATCAGATTTGTGAAAGCAAGTGTGTAAATCAGGAAGATAGGTGTCATATGCTAGACTAGATCTATCTTTAAAAGAGCAATAAATGTGAGACATATGAAAGCAATAGACTTAATTATTGAGTAGAACATATTGAGTTTTTGATAGAACATATCATTCTCTATATGTTCCAAAGGTTAAATGAATTCTAAGTAGAATTTGTTTGTGTGAAGAAAACTTTCTGAATTTTTTTTTTAGTTTTGTTTGTATGCAAATTGAGGACAGATTTGAGCAAGTCTTTGAGAAGGCTTGTGGATAGAATTGAGCAAGTCTTTATAACACTTGAGGATATATTTGAGCAAGTCTTGAGAAATCTTGAGGATAAATTTGAGAAATTCCTTGAGAACGCTTGAGGACATATTTGAGAAAGTCTTTGAGAAGGCTTGAGGACAGATTTGAGCAAGTCTTTGAGAAGGCTTGAAGGTATATTTAAGCAAGTATTTTGAGAATACTTGAAGATAAATTTGATCAATTTTGAAAGCAGGTTTGATTGATGATTTGTTCAAGCTTTGTGTTAATGCTTGAGATAGATTTGAGTAGTGTTGAGAGAAGGTTTTGTTCAAGATTTGTGTAAAGGCTTGAGATAGATTTGAGCAGTGTTGAAAACAAGTTTGATTGATGATTTGTTCAAGCTTTGTGTTAAGGCTTGGGGTAGATTTGAGATAGAATTAATAGCATATTTTTAAGCAAATTTAGAGCAGATTTATGCTAGACTTGGGATAGATTTTGGTGCAGACTCGTGGTAGATTTGAGAGCAGGCTTTGGAGGTGATAGAGTAAAAAGGATATCAATATCCAGTGGAGAGAGATCCATCAGAAAGTACATTGGGGATAGAGATCTCCAATGAAGAGAGATCCACAAGCCAAATTAGTGGGGGTAGAAGTCTTCTAGATCACTAGTCAAAGTAGAGGGGAAAGAGTTCTCCTGTGGAAAGAGATCCATTAACTATAGCAAGGGGATAGAGTTCTATGGAAAGATATCCATGACCCAGAGCAAGGGGATAGAGTTCTCTTGTGGAGAGAGATCCATGAACCAAAGTAAGGGGAAAGAGTTCTCTTATGGAGAGAGATACACAAACCAAAGCAAGAGGAAAGAGTTCTCCTATGGAGTCATATTTGTAAACCAGTTAAGGAGATAGAGTTCTTCTATGTAGAGAAATCCATGAACCAGTTAAGGATATAAAGTTCTCCTGGGTCAAGTTCCATGAACCAAAGCAAAGGGGATAGAGTTCTCCTATGGAGAGAGATCCATAAATCAGAGCATAGGGGATTGGTGTCTCCTTTGGATAGAGGTCCATAAGCATTGTAATAGGGAATTGATTTCCAAAATATTTGTTAAGAAAATTTAGAAAAAAAAATTTATTCGTGGAGTAGCACACATTGGGTGAACCACAATAAATTTGTGTCTCTCATATGTGTGATGATTTATGCATTGATTTTATTACTACTATTGATATTACCATTGATAATATTGTTTGGGAAAGAAAAGTAAAAGTTAATCTTATATTGTTCACCCCCCTCCTAGTATAAACATGTGTTCTTTAATTGGTATTAGAGTGGGTTCCTTCAAAAGAGTCTAACAACTTGAAGGAAGAGGTTACAGGAACACAGATGGCATCTCAGAATAGATATTCATAAAATAAGGCACCATTGTTTGATGAAAATAATTATGCTTTCTGGATCATAAGAATGAGGACTTACTTGATGGCACAAGGATATGAGACATGGCAAGCAGTTGAGGATGGGTTCACACCTACAACTAATCCTCCCACAGATAAATATGATAAGATCTTACATGCAAATAATTCCAAGGCTATGAATGCAATCTTAAGTGGATTACGTGAAGCAAAATTTGTGAAATTTATGCATTGCAAATCAACAAAAGATATGGGAAATTGAAGAAAACCTACGAGGGAAACAAAAAGATCAATATGGAAAAACTACAAAACCACAATAAAATGTTTGAATATTTGAAGATGGAAGATGAGGAAGACATTGCTACATACTTACTTTGTGTGGATGAGATTGTTAATACTATGCTTTGAATTGGATTTAAAATTAAAGAATCCAATGTTGCTTAGAAAGTTTTAAGGTCACTTCCCACAAGGTATGATGAAAAAGTTTCAACTATAGAAGAGATGAAAGATATTGATTAGTTGACTATGGATGAGTTACATGGAATTATCATAGCTTATGAGATGAGAATAGTAAAGGATCCCAAATCCAATAAAGAGGTAACTTTTAAATCATCAAAGAAGACAAAGGATAAGAAACCATAATCAAGTGTCGAGTCAAGCAGTGATGAAAAATATAACTACGGTAGAATAAACAAGAAGGATTCAAGAAAGCACAAAGGTATGAAAATAGTGAAATGTTTCAATTGTGGAAATTTTGGTCACTATTCATCTAATTATCTAGAAGCTGGAAGCAGTAGCAGTGAAGAGAAACAAGATTATAAGAAAAAGGAAGGAGGAAAATCTAGGTATGAAAAGAAAAATAGGTATGGTCAAATCAAGCATGAAAATAAGTTTTTTCATAGGCACAAGAAGAGTTTCTATGTTGATAAGGGAAGCAAGTCTTTAAGTGATAGTGATGAAAGACCTTTAGATAGTGAAGAAGAAGAGATTCTATTTTTGACAATAGGAGAGGAAGAAAATGCTCCTGTTGAAGGTAAAGTTGAAAAATATGAAGATGCTCTTGAAGACCAAAAATTAGAACAAGATTCAGAAAATGAAGAGGAAGGCACAGTAGATATAGAAGAAGAAATTATTGCTGCTCTTAAAGAATTGAAAAAATGTTAGAAAGCAGAATTTAAAATTTAGGGCTGAAGTTCAAGAATGTAATGAAGAAAAAGAAAATCTTATACAAGACCTGACAAACTCAATAGCTAAGACAAGGATATTTAAATAAAAGTTAGAGTCAAAATTCTTAGAATGTGAAAGATTAGAACATGAGGTAGTTTCACTAAGGATGGAAGTGAAATATTATAAGGACAAGCTACATAGGTTTGGGAAAATTTCAAAGACTTTGGATAATATTATCAATGTACAAAGATCTTCATATATCAAAATAGGTCTTGGTTTTGAATAAGGACAAGGGAAACAAGAAGAAGGGTCAAGCTCAAGCACAAAAGAGGAAGAAGTTTTAGAGGAATGGAGTAAAGGAGAAATTGATACTTATGAGGATAAGTCAAAGAATAGAAACTTCACTAAGAAAGGAAACAATGCACAAACAAGGAACATGGATCATCACAAAGAAGAAAGGACTAAGAGACCAATGGATTCAAGACAATATTTCTTCAAAGGATGTTGTTTTTCATGTAACCAATTTGGTCACAAGGCTATGCATTGTAGGATTCATGAAAAGAAGGAATATGGTTTTACTAAAAGGAACTTCAATGATAGACATTTATTTCAAGGGTATTGCTACTCTTGTAATCGATTTGGTGATAAAGCAATCCAATACAGGGTTCATGATAGAAATGAGTATGGCTTCACCAAGAGGAACTTCAAGATATTTGTACCTTCTAAGAACTACAACATTAAGTGTTACAAGTGCAATAATCTAGGGCATAAGGTCAAGTGGTGCAGAACAGATTTTCTAGAGCTTCTAGAGATAAGCAAGAATAGGGACACTCAAAAGGATCAAAAGGGTATGTTGAGAAAGAAGGTTGATAAAGGTAAAGAGAATTGTATGCTAGTAGTTTTACTCCCACCCCAAAATTAATCACCTCAATAAGAGGATGTGGGGAGAGAGTTGAGAAAGAAGGTTGATAAAGGTGAAGTTGGTGAAGTTGCAAATGCTCAAGAGGGAGTTCGAGAATCTGTTCAAGCGGATAGTTGGCAGTCTAATGTATTTGACTGCAACTCGGCCATATATGATGTTCGGAGTCATCTTGATTAGTCGATTTATGGAGACTCTTAAGGACACGCATTGGCAAGAAGGTAAGAGAATCTTACACTATGTCAACGGGACGCGTAACCATGGCATATTTTATGCTAGAGGAGACCAACTGGAACTAATAGGCTACATAGATAACGACTGAGCTGGCAACATTGATGATCGAAAGAGGACTTTCGGATATACATTCCATTTCAGATCGAAAGCAATGTCATGGACATCCAAGAAGCGATCGATCGTTGTGTTATCAATTGTTGAAGTCGAATATATCACCGCCATGTTAGTTGCATGCCAGGAAGTATGGCTATGGAGGGTTTTGGGTGAATTAAACCATCCATCGAAAGGTGCGATAATAGTGTTTTGTGATAACTCTACCATAGCACTATCGAAGGATCCAATGTTCCATGGTCGGATGAAGCACATCGACATCTGATATCACTTCATCAGAGAACTAATGAAGTTGGACAAAATTCAGCTATAGTTTTGCAGATCCAAGGAGCAAGTAGCTGACATTTTCACGAAGCCTTTGAAGGAGGAAGACTTCAACAGATTGCGGGAGCAGTTGGGAGTCAAAGTTCTTGTGAAATCAGGTTTAAAGGAGGGTGTTAGAAACATTAAACCTACTTTGCACCCTCAACCAAAGATCGCTTAGGAGGTGAGCGACTATGGGAATTGCTCGCCTAGAGCAGCGATGAAGGGTTTCCCGCTAAGATAGTTGATTTGACGTCGCACGTGTTCTCTATCACATCAGACATTATTTCTCGCATGCGAGTAGTTGAAGTTTTTCCCACTTTTGTGTTCCAAGCCTAGTTATATAAACCCTAGAGCAGCTGGCATTTTAGCATGGATGCAGATTGATGCAGAGTAGTATAAGAAGAGCAGATTAGGGGAGTAGAGAGAAAAATTGTATCAGTACCGAGCAGCAGTCTTGGTTGTGTTTTTCGTTTCATAGTTTATCCTACATTAGTCTTTGCAGATGACAGTAAACCCTCAGTTGAGGTGTTATGTATTCCGTTCATCCATATAAATAAAATATTAGTTTTATTTAAGGCATTTGAATTGATCTGTCTAAATTCTCTGTGTTTTCAAACCCTTTTGCTCATCTATGTTCAAGCTTAGCTTTGCAGCTGTTTTAAACACAGTTGTTCATTTTCGTGCTAAGTCCTTGAAAGACAGCGATCATTGTTTTGTTGAGCGCTTCCTGTCATTGCTCAAGTCAGAGAGCGACTTCTGACTACAAGCAAGTTTACCTAAATTTTCTCTAAATGGAGGACTTGTGACACCCGATGTCACCGCAAGCAGTGCATGACTCCCGTCATCGCTACCCTTGGTGAGCGATTCTCGTCGTCATCACAAACAGCTCGCGACTCACGTTGTCGTTGTCTTTGGTGAGCGACGCCTGTCATCACCGCAAGCAGTGTGTGACGCTCATTGTCACTACCTGCGGGACGCAATGCCCGTTGTTGCTGGTAAGATTCAGCAACTCCCACGGTCGCTAGATTTTATGACTGTCGACTATCGCTCTCCTTGCGAGCGACATCCAGATTCATTGCAGGCCAACCGCGACTCTCGCATCCGTTAATTCGTCCAACATCACTTGAAAAAGCGATTTCAAAAATTTAAAGTCTTCAAAGATGAGCTTGAGCAGTGCAAGAGATAGCTTTAAATGGATAAGGATGCTGCAGAATCTGTTGCTAACCTCAACCTTGAGCAGCAAATGACTTTTCTTGAGATGCTTGATACAGTTGAAGAGCTCGAAGTTGCAATGCAAGATTGTACGTAGAAGCAAATGTTGTTATGTTTCTTAAGCCAAATGTACTTGAAGAGTACGAGCGTCTACATGAACAAAATAGGAATCGAAGTTTGAAAGTTGAAGAAGATAAACTTGCATTCAACAAGATTATGTCCGAAATAAAAAGTTTGAATGACTCCTGGCTTCCAACATTGAGGAGTCTTGTCTCAAGGATCAATGAAACTTTTGGGCACAATTTTTAGGATATGGCTGTGGTGGGAGAGGTCTCTTTAGATGACCATGTTATGGATTTTGACAAGTATGGCATAGATGATAAAAGTTAAGTTCTAGCAATCTAGGCAGTTGCAGGTATTGAGCGCTCACCATCAATCTGGAGGGGAACGATCTATTGATATGGGGCTGTTAAAATTTGGTATATGCACTCAACTATATTTTAAACACTTGATATCTAAATTTTGGCTGGGTTGAGCATAGCTCAAATTGTGTTTTAAAGTGAATTAACTGAAACTTGGATCAAACAAGTTAAAGATGCATTTCTTGATGGCTAGAGGAAGTGCCTCTTATATATTGTGCTGAAAATATATCAATATTTTTTAGCATAACATTGAAAAAATATATATACGAACAAAAACTATATTTAGGGATATTAAATAAATTAAACAAGGTTGTTTTTATATATGTTCTTACAAATTGAGGCTAACAGTATCATAAGTTCAACCGAAACTTCAACATAAAGATTTAATATTTTTTTTTATTAGTAACGAGTTTTAAAAGGGACCCAAAACCTTATAACATGCTGCAAGGAGGATTTTGTGAAGGTTCAACTCCCTACAGAACAACCTAAAATTGGAACATTCACAAAATCCATAAACTAAAACAGTCTACACTATTACAAACATATCGCCCATGGGAACAAATAGAAAACAAAAACAATATAGATATCACAAGGACCTTCCAAAAAAACCGCATACAAAGAGACAGAGAGAGCACAAAGACCATCCCAGGAAACAAAAGGGGATAGTCCCGTTCAGGACTAGCTGTTTTACTTTGGGATGTAGTCCTCGTCATCTTTGGGATCATCGATAAATACATTAATCATGGCATTAATCATCATTGGTAACAAGTTCACTACAGGAATCAACAATACATTGGGGAAGATTCCCCTGCCACGTCGAAAAAGATTGAACAATTAAGCCAAAGTTTGTCATTGTATCTGTCGCCCGACTGCCTTCCCGATACACATGTTGAATACACCTATTGCCTATCGCCCTTAACTGGACAATGGACTCTTCAATGGTTGGTCCCGCATTCCAAGGAGGATTTGAGACCCCCTTCAAATAGTTTATGGTGTTTAAGGAGTCTCCTTCGACTATTAGGTACTGGATATTGAAATTGATGGCCATTTGGATGCTTCGAAAAGCTGTCCAAGCCTCAGCAAAATTATTAGATTGGACTCCAAGTTTTTCCGCATACACCAAAATGAGTCAAAATGAGTCGACCTCTGTCATCCCGGATCACTCCTCCACAACTCGCAGCGCGAGGATTACCTTTTGAAACACCATCTTGAATTGGTTTTGATTTCCCGTAAAAAAATTAAAATTACCATAACTATACAAATAAAAATTAAAAACATATAACAATATTTACCTAAAAATTTCAGCCAATGTGCCTCCTGACTTTTATTACTTTGCTCCGTGATTTAATTGTCTATAATAAATTCTCCTTTTCAATCTTAGCATAAATGAGATTAAAAGAAAACAAATGCAAAACATAAAATGTCATGGCCATGGCAAAGCATTTCAAAACAAATCAAATCAAATCAATACAGAGCAAAGATCAAAGAGACAAAAATCAAGACAAAATTGAAATGTATTGGACAACTCTTGCAAATTTAAATATCTATTATGCAATGCCATTTTCAAACGTTTATTCCGCAATCAAATTCTCTGAAATGAAAAATATTTAATGTTTAGAAGAAGACATTTAAATTAAACTTCTGTAACAATCCTGGCCTAAAATTTGGAGGAGAAACTTAATATTTTATACGCCCTGCCTGCTTGCTCTGCTGTACTTTCAGTATGGCCGTATTGAAAATCGGTGTCAAGATTCATAGTAATCTTTAAGTGGTCATTCACCGGAACACCTTGCCTTCAATTTCAACTGTTGGGTTGCACCATGCTGTAGTTCGTAGAATCCATCGAGTTTTGATAAATGTATAGCTTACAATTGCAATGGTAGCAATGGACATCAAAGACATCCAACTATCCATTTCTGTGGAAGCAGGCAAGCACTCGTCGCCTATGGAATCGCATGAACTCCTCGCCTAAGGAATTCGTATGCACGCCAGGATTTTGCTTTTGGGATTTTGACGGCCTATTATTTCATGTAGCCGCCTCGGCTTTTGACTTTTCCGGATTTTGACGGCATATTTTAGGCTTTTGGCGGCCTATTATTTCATGTAGTCGCGTATTATTTCTTTTCTCGAGTTTGACGGCATTTGAAGCGAAGATGGAAACGCCTATTTCGGATTTTATTGGCATTTTTAGGATTTTGACGGCCTAATATTTCATGTAGTCGCCTATTATTTCTTTTCGCCATTTTGACGGTTTTTTGAAGCGAAGGTGGAAACACCTATTTCATTTTCGGGATGTTGACGGCCCATTTATTTATTTTAATACGTAAGGAAATAGGGAATTGTAATACTATTGGTTGGTTTGGATAGTTGTTATCATTTAAGTCATTTTTTTGGGTGCGTCATTTTTTTAATTTTAAACATTCTTAAAGAGAGGTCAAAACTCTAATTATTAGGTTGTTTTTATGGGACTACATTTATTTATTTTTAACAAGTTTATTTATATAACAAACTTTACTCTAGTTTAAAATTAGATTTTTCAAAGAAAATGCAAAACCTTAACTATTACTATAACCCACAAAAGTAAATAATTACCAATGTTAAAGAAACTATTTTATATAGAGTCAATTATGACCTGCAAATTCATAAGTATTTGTCCTACCTTGAACTTCTTATATTTATGGATTCAACAGAACTGAAAGCCTCATAATGAGTATTCGTTGTGGTTTATTAGTAATCGGTATTTTATTGTTAGCTTTTCCTCACTAGTTGATAGAAATAAGATATTCAAATCAGAAAAGAGGAACCATGACTCAACAAGATTATTTGTCAAGTTGTAAAGAGTGTGATTTGATCTCTGAATTGAACCCATTGTTGTCTTGGTTTGGGTCTGATTGTATGCACTTCCAAAAGAGTTCTTTTGGATCATATCAAAAAAAGATTTAACCATTGGTCTCACAATGGTTAACCTTTGGGGGTAGATTGATTTTTTTGCAGTCAATCATTTAGACCATGCCAATCTACAAATTTTCTATCATTGCTACTCCACATACCATATGGAAAGAGTTGGACAAGATGCCCATTATTTTTTTTATGGGGAGGATTAAAAGGAGAGAGATGGGTATTAGTAGGCCTGGAGAAAGTAAGACAACCTAAGGCAAAGGGAGGCTTGGGCTTGAGGAGGTTGGAGCTAAATAATAAAGCTTTGGTTGGAAAGCTTTATTGAAGGTGGATCTCCCAACTAGCTTCTTTAATTAGCAAAGTTTTAATTAGTAAATATTTAGGATAGGTGAACCCAAATGAGGTGAGTCGTTTCTCTTTGGATGGTAATGGGTCCCTAGTGTGGCAAGCACTAAAGCTACGATCTCATGTAGTGAAATATGGATTTATTTTGGAAAGTGGGGAGAGGGGAGAATGCATGATTTTGGACAAATTTATGGGTTTAATACCTACCTATCACTGTTGAATTCCCAATAGTGCAACCAGAAAAACAACCATAAAAAGTAGGGGTTGGATCAAGATTGAAAGTTATTTCAACACCATCCAACTGAGGGATTATATGTTTAAGCAATTCAAGAAGTTGGATGAGTGACCAATTCCAATCTCTTTAGATTTAGCACCTGTCATGACTAAAATCCTGGAAAAAAGATTTATCACAAGTAGAAATGAGGAGGATGAATTAGCTTGGGGCTAAGGGAGCCTTGGAGTCTACATGGTGAAGGATGAATATGAAAAAATCCTTCCAAAACCTCATCCTCATGCATATCAAGTTGCGTATTAGAGAAAGATTTGGTAATCTAAGGGTTGACCAAAAATTTGAAATAACTGTTAAACAGAATGAGGAAACCCTGAGTGAACACCATGAGGAAACCCTGAGTGAACACCATACAAAATGCTGAGCAAGAAAGGGATGTTGAGCGGGTTCGCCAAAGAGAAGAACTACTGTAAAAAGTTAATTTACAATAGCTGAAATACGAGAATACATGGAGGCAAAGGAGAAGGAGAGACTGGCAAAGCTCAAGCGAGATGAAATTGCATAATTAATAGCAGAGCAGAAAGCTCTTCTAGAGGAGACAAAACAACAGAAATCTAAACTTGAGGCAGCTTGTAAGAATTTGAATAGTAATATAGGCTTCAATGATAAAAGACGCGGAAATCATACAGACTGAAAATCAGCTAATCCGCTTAGCGTACAAGTCTGGGCAAAAGCAACGGAAATTGAAGAGGTTAAAAAACGAAAAGAATCTCGAAAAAAGAGGATTGCCAGAGCCAAGGATGATCTTGCAGCTGCTGAAGCCCAGCTTGCAAATTTGCTGTGTATGAACCTCCAAAAGAGAAAATAGGAAGTCTTGGGTTCAAATACGGAAGCCAAGGATTAGTAAGACTCTACTTTCTAATTCTCTAAACCCAAAACTTTACATGAAATCCTATGTTTTAAAATTTTAGAGAGTTATGCTTCTAACTTAAACCAGAATTAGGAAGACTCATTTTTATAACTATTACTACAACTATCTTCATTTGCCTTTATTTAAAATTCTACACTAAAATTTAAAGCAATCCTTCCTGGTACAAGTTGGTTAATGAGTATCACTTCCAATAAAATAAAGGTGGCTAGTTTTGTTGTTACTTTAGAAAAGCTTATTGAAATGAATTATAATATCAATGAATCATTTAAACATGTTATTTTTAAACCCATTCAACTACACACAAAAAGGATTCTCTTACGTCCACTTTTTTCCAATGGAATGCATTAATATACAAAACTGACTCGTTTACAAAGTACAAGTCCGACATTATACGTTACTGCAAATATTTTTTTCCTCCTTTTTGACCCAAGGGTAACGAAGTTGGAGAGGAAAGTATTTCATTGGAATCTTCCATGATACTACCCTCATTTAACTGATCATAAAGCTTTCATTTTAAGAAAATAATCCATTTACCTTCCACTACAGCTATTAAAATTGCATTATGAGTTCATCTATTTCATTAATTAAAAATATTGAAAATTTAGGGCTTGATAAAGTATAACAACAAAATATTCTAATTCATTTTAAACATTCAAACCCATAACTGAATTTGCATTTGATAGCTATCATTTACAGTAATTTGTAATAATATAAAGAATATTACCATACCAATTTTTCTAATAACATAGGATGATTTCACAACAGGTCTTTTATATTCATACATATATTGAATATACACTTTTGACGATATTTCATTATTTTTTTCTTATTACATATCACACCCAAAAAGAACAAAGTTTACAAAAAGGAGTCCTGCCTTTCATATTTATACATAGTATGTTTCTTAACTTTACGGGAAAATAGATTATCCATCAACCAGAGTTTGAAATACATTCTTCCTAATATTCTTCTATGGATTCTAAGCTATTCTTGGACCCAACAACATCCATGCAATGGTTTCTCTTATCCACAGTATTAGATGCTAAATACAAATTCACGTCTTGCACTCTTCTTCTGATGCCATCTGCCTATGAATGCATTGGCACTTCCTTTCAATTTTCACAACCCTTGTATGTAGGGTATTTTGGCAAGGCGACCATCCAAGAAATTGGTTTGTAGTTTGCATAAGAAGACTTTAGGTGCCATCAAGGATCAGATATGACTCAAGTTCAATGTTTATGCATTATACTTATGAATACACACATCTATTCTAAAATAAACTCACAAAAATATTATAGTCTCTCTCTCTGCCCGAGATATAATATGAAGAACTCAAACATAGCTCCATCTCTTACTCTACCCATAAGTTCACAACTAGCACTATCATGAATTCTTTATGCACAACAAAGAGCTATTTTTAGCAATCAAAAGCAATAAGAAATTCGAAGTAAATATTTCTTTTCATTTAACCCAACAATATGCCTTCGGAAACAAGTAGGGCTTTTCACGACATATCAATGTTTTCATAACATAAAGAAAATTACTAATTTTCCTACTACTTCAGCATAAACAAAAACAACATTCAAATCATCAAAATTCAGAGCAAGTCTTTCTTTTTTCATATTATTGATTCGTTGAAACATAACTTGCATAGAGAAGCATTTTTAGAATATCCATCTTATTTTCTTACACTACCAAACTTCACATTTTTCCTTTTTCACTTCCTCCTTTGTCGTCTTGTCCCCACAATTCCCAAAAACTCTCTTCTTTCCTTTTTACTTACCCACTTATGTCGAATCCTTTCGACCTCTTCCACTCCATGGAGAACTCAAAAAGTTTGGTATTTTGTCTCCCCATGCATGGTGCTAGATAACCACGGTATACCCTCTTTTCACTTTGTGCACACATCTTGCTATCATATCCAATCCAACAAAACTTGGTATCCTTACGTAAGCTATCCACAACCTAGGGGAAGTACAACTTCATTCACATGCCTAATGGAATTTAATCTTAATAATAATCAAAACCTTATGCGTAATTATTACTTTTAGTTTTTGAACCATATCAATAATAACATAAGCCTCATTACACGGATAACTTGCTTTCTTTTAAAATAAAATATTAATATTATAATTTTTAGCACATGAAAAACCTTTCCTTTTTATTTTAAAAGAAAATTCCAACTTATTTATGGAGTTGTGGGATCAACTCACAGATGAATATTAGGCGTGGTTTGAGGTGATTGGCCTCAAGCAGGTTGTTCATATACTCATTATGATGTCAGATCAGGACTATTTGATGACCTTGGTTGATCGCTTGGATAGCCAGACGAACACCTTTCATATTCCTACTAGCGAGATAACTGTGACACTTGAGGATGTATATTGAATATTTTGCATTCTGATTGAGGGATGCCCCATCACCTCCACTCCCCTTATATAGTGGGAGAGATTACTTTAGAGAGATTTTGGAGCTCACGTAGGGGTTACAATACAACATATGGACCATGGTGGGGTGCTTATTAGAGTATAGTACGATGCTCAAGTATTCACTTTGTGGCACACAGTAGTGATATATGTCATCTCGAACATCCTACTATCTAATTATTCAAGAGTGAAGTTTGCATAGAATCTCCTTGATATGGTTCAAGATCTGATCGAATATGACACTCAATATTTGATGATCATGGTGTGGGGTAGTACCCTATTGGCTCATCTATATGATGATTTATATGAGATACAACATCGAAGTTGACAGGGATTGGGCTATAGTCTGCTTCTTTAGATTTGAGGATGGGAGCACATCTGAGTAGATCGACCAATGGGGTTATTAGTACCACAATCTGAGATGGATAACACTAAGATTAGATATGCAGCTTAGTGGAGATGGGACCAAGAGAGAGGTTAGAGCTAGCTACGAGTAGGTAGACTCTCTCACTATGTAGGATCTCTAGCGGTATTACGACTAGATCAAGTGGTTGGAGGCCCTACTTGGATTGTCCTCATTGGGCAAAGGTAGTAGCATACCTAGGGTGCATGAGGCACAAACAATGGCTTATTGGGCATCACAGTATTGAGCGAAAGTACTTCTAATACTTTCGTATCAGATGATTGTTCGAGATTTATCAAGATATCCCAAAGGATCCCGTCATCTATCATTGTCGAGGGAATGAGACACAGTTGGTGTGTCCTCGAGTGGGGGTACTAAAGGATGAGGAGGATCCTATGATAGTTGAGATAATATTAGCAGATCCTGGTACCAGTGCAAAGTATAATACTTGGTGGGTGACTCGATTACGAAAAGGAGGTGGATCAATGGGTAGGCCTACTGAGGCACAAGCAAAGGAGTCTATAGATGATGTTGGGCGGTGAGTGCATCACCAAATAAATGGGGAGTGGGGTCATACCACAAAGGGGTAGAGGATTTGTAGGATGAGGGCAAGGAGGATAAGGATGACCCTATGAATAAGGTGGTGTATTTGAGAGCGTGGGTGTAGACCCTACATGGGTTGTTGGTGGAGAGAGACTACTTTGGTGATAGTACAAATTCAGCTAAACAGTGGGCAACAATAGTGAAGGGAATTATCTAATGAGAGAGAAACCCTTAAGGCTCAGGTAGATATTACATAGGTATAGATAGATAGGGTTATATTGAGAGGAATCAAGTGATAGTAGAGTGAGACACTTTACGGATCCAGATGGCTGCTTGAACAACAGAGAGGGATGCTAAGATGGTGGAGCAAGATGCTTTGTAGGTTCAGTTGATCATTCTTAGTATAGGTCAAGGACAGGTTGTAGTAGGTATGAAAGTTGTAGGGGATGTCATAGGGTTATAGGTTGAGGTGTCTAGACTACGGGCTCTATTTTATCAGTATGATTCTCAATTCCAGTTTGATGATGCTTATATTCTATAGCTAAAGGGTCAGGTGGCACTACTTGGAGGTACTCTACCTAAGTGATCTACCATAGGGGGATCTCAAATGAGCCAATGCAGTGAGTTTAGGTAATACTTAGTACGACCTAGTCATAGATTGCCAACTAGGCCAGAGATATCAGTGGCCAATGGCTCTAAGCAACATCATAGGGATGAGGCTGAGGATGGAGGTGACTCTAGAGGTACGTGCCCTACATGATTTGTTTTATATATTGATTCTTTCTGGGTGTAAGGTTTGAGGACCTACACAATTGTAGCCTATAGGCCGTTTTGAATCACTATGTACATGTTCTCATATATATATATATATATATATATATATATATATAGTGTGTGTGTGTGTGTGTGTGTGTGTGTGTGAGATCATGTCTCTCATTTTATGGCTCATCTTGTGTAATGTTATGGTTTTATATTATGTTATGGATGCAGTGATGGATGTGATGATTATATGATGTATTGATTTATACATGTGATGTACTAATGACATTCAATGATTAGGTGATGGATGTATGACTAGATTTTGTATTCTAGATATATGGATGCACTATTATGTATGTGTATATGGATACATTGTTAAATGCATGTTTTAAATTTATTTTATTGATTATGCATTTAATTCTTTTTTTTTTAAGCGAAAAACCCCTTGCTGGGCCGCCTTGGTCTGAGAGACCATGAACAGGGGGTTCTACACCGTCAAAGTCACCCGAGAGTCGCACCCGACCCTGCCCGCACCAACATTATCAATTGAATTTTGGATACCCAATTCAACTTTTTGGTAGGGTGGAGATTTGAACCTGGGACCTCCCTTGGAGGATTGCCCTCTCCTCTCCAACTCACCTACAACACCTGGGTGTTAATTCTTGTTATTGATATGACAAATATAATGTGTATATAATGCATTAATTTTATGTGAATGTTCTAATGCAGATTATGGATGTATGTTTTTAATTTATTAAAACATAATAAATAAATCTAATTTGTGTTTAACAAAATAATAGCAAACACCACATAATGTATAAAAATCATGAATTAAAATGTCAACCTTAACACAAGAGTTATATACTTGTATGTGAAATGAAATATGTGAGATGTTCGGGTTTTCCCTATAAGCTTTTGTAAACTAAAAGGTGTGCATAAAATAGTCAATGGTCATCTAAATATCATTGTTAATATTTATCCGGTATCTATCCTATTTAATGAGGATCCTTTAATAAGCAAAATCTCATAAGGAAAACTATGATTATTGACAAGATGATTAGGTGCTATTATGAGATTTTGAGGTTTTTCATGAGACTCAAACACCCTAGTTGATTGTACACTGACTACACAAGACTCTTGAGAGATAAATTTATGTTAAAAAGACCTAGATATTCAATATCCCTATGTGTACATAGTGAATGTATTAACTGATGCATAAGACTACCTCATTGTTAGGCGAGTTACATGCAACCCATTGTTGTAATGAAGATCACCTTATGGTGATCCTAATTCTGAGTTTGGACGTAGTTAGATTAGACTACTAGACAATAAAAACCACCAAAATCTAGCTCAACCATAAGTTGATATTGATTTGTACAAAAGAAGATCATTAATATGACAGACATATCACCGTGCATAAGGCTACTCCATTGCTAGGCGGGTTTCATTCAACCCATTGTTGTAATGGAGATTGTCTCATGGATTTTGAATACTGAGGATTCTAGGGATTCAAGCTCATTACCCCATTCTTTTCTTTTGATTGCTTGGGATACTTGCTCATTGTTACAGTGATGAAAACCACTTTTTTTTTTAGAGCAAGGGATTTTCTTAGTGATGAAAATCACTATTTATTTTGTTTTGTTTTGGGAGTTTGATCATTTTATGGAAGATAAAAGGGATTACTTGGTTAGGGCCTAGGGGGGAGCTTGTCCTTTTGCCAATTATCAACATCATAGACCATGCGCATAATAGGATGAGCAAGGAAAACTTTTCAGTTAAGGTGACCAGGACCACTTTGTAGTGTCATCTTTCCTTGTGCAAACTTGAATTTTAATATTTAAAATTGTGTTGGAATTTTGACATATTCAAGGTACCATCAAAGCGAGACCTCACCTTTTAAAAGCCAAGACAACTTTCTATAAAATATAAAAGATAATTAAGGATGGATGAATGATCAAAAACCCTAGTATATACCCTATAGCAACTCATTAGTTGTGTTGAAAAACATAGTTACTCATAAGGGAAATGTGAATGATAATGATATGTGGGGTGTAGAGGTTTTCCATACAAGATTTTGTAAACTAAAAGGTGTGCATAAAATAGCCAATGGCCATCTAAATATCATTGTTGATATTCATCCGGTATCTAACCTACCTTATGAGGACCTATTAATAAGAAAAAGCTTATAAAGAAAATTTGTGAATGATGATGATTGATAAGGTTGATTTGAGGTTCATGATTGGCATACAAACATGGTGTCACTCGTAAAAATGTAAACATGACATGTTCTAGTGTAAATGCAATGGATGGATATGCCTAATGAAATGCAACTAATCAATGCATACAATTAAATGCATGATAACATAATGTAAATGTTTTTGTATTTTGATGTTTTGTATTATTTTTGTGTTTTTATGCTTTCTAATTTTTTTGGTATTTTTGATCATTTTTTTGTTGTTTTTAAAATTTTGATTGTTTCTAATTTGTAGGGGGAAGGTGCGATACCTTATGCACCCTTAACATGTGTGGTGATCAATGAATGTGGGGAAGGTGAAATACCTTCAAAATCCCCAGTTTGCTTCATCTATTGTGATGTGTATGGTGGGGAAGATGTGGCACCTTGAAGAACCCCAATGTGCATTGTGTTGGATGTGATGTGATTGACTTGGCTAGGAGGCATGATAGGAACTGACCCCATTGTTGCGACACAAAATTGTATGCAATACTAATGTCTCGATAGGATAAAATGAGTGAACTGTTTGTGTAGAGCTCATTTCGTTCTATCATCTCTTTGATCAGACTCTTAAACGAGTAGCAATTACGGATGTCATGCTTGTTCAAATGATTATAAGCACAATATAGGTTTTCATTGTTTTATCCAGGTTTAGATTTTCTCAGTTTGATTTTTGGTAATGTGATTGCATGTGCCTCGTACATTTTTTGAAATAGGGTCGAAGTAGTCATCAAAAATTTGACTTACTGGTAAGGTAGATTTTCAATTTTACGAGGCTACGATTGATCTTGGGGTTGCAAACATGATGATGTGGCCTAAATTGTGGTAGGTTGAGGTGAAGCGGATTAATTGTCTATGGGAGAAGCCTCCTTATCCCTAAGGTCTTGGACCACGTTTTTAAATGCATAACAATTATTAATGTCATTGCCCTCTATCCGATGATAAAGGCAAAAGTGAACTTCCCTAAACCCTTAGGCATAGTCCTGTTTGGGTCTAATGGGTGTATGTTAGGTAGAGTAATTGCTTTTTCCTCTTGTAGCTTTTGAAAAATGGTCAACATGGGCTCGAATAACGGAGTCTAAGTATGAGGAACTTCTCGCACGTATCCTTCGCGATGATTGGCTGGATTGTCATTCACCAATTTATGTGATATTCGATAGCTTATGGACGCGGAACTCATAATTGGGTGATGACCAAACGATGATTGTGGTTCTTTTATCTAGATTTTCGTATACAATTTGTTATCAAAGATTAGATGCTCTGGATGAAGATGCTATCATGTTCTTTTATAAAGGGATTTATGATTTACAGTGGGTGGAGCTCATTAATGGGAAGTTGTGGTTTATCTTTCATTACATTGATTATACGTTGGACAAATGGAAATAATGAAGAATATTCATTACAAGTTAGGGAGACGTTATATAATGTAATGATTAAAAATAAACCAATAAGCAATGGTGGTTACAAATCAAACAAAGAAAGAAAATGAAGTGAATAGGCTTATCGAAAATGAAGTGAATAGGCTTCCATTGAGAAGAATACGAAGTGGAATCAACTAAAATTTTCTATTAATATCCATCGAAGCCAATAAAAAAAAAGGTCGAAAATTTTTTTACAGCAAAAACACATTGAAATTTATAAAATATATATATTTTAATGAAATAAAAACATTGATTATAATATTATACAGTTACAAATGATTTAAATAGTTTGATGAGCTTATATGAATTTTATAATAAAATATACAAACTATACATTTAAGCCATATAAATAAGCCTTTAAAAATAAACTTAATAAATAAATAGTAAAACTATTAATAGCTTAATAAGCAACTTCACAAATTTTTAAAAGAGTAACAAATGTTTGACCTGATTGTTAATTAAGTGATCATCCCCTAATAAAAACCATTTGGCTCTCTTTTTCAAGCCATACCTGATTTAATCCTAGCCACATGTAAATTCAATGGAAGGTCAAGCCATACCTGATTTAATCCTAGCCACATGTAAATTCAATGGAAGGTCAAAATTGAAATTATAAAAAACAGTTCTTGAACTAGAAAAAACAACCACTAGCATTCAAATTCAATATTGAATAGGTTGATAGGACATTTCATGGAAGTGATACGTAAGACCACATTTTTTATAATTATAATTATTTAAAAAAAATTAACAAAAAACAGCTTTGCAAAAAATTTATATTGTTGATCTCCAAAATTTACTATAAGGGGGTAAATTTTCAACCCACATTAGTAAATCCACCACAACTTGCCCGTCCAGTAAGGAATTAGCTTATGAATTAATGATCGTTTAGTAAAAAACTGGCTAAGAAGTAAATTGAATGGAGAATTAGATGTTGGGAGAGCCAACAATGAATGAAGGCGCCAAAAACAGAGTTTCCCAAAGGAGGAGATGGTTATTTGCCAGGCCTTGGTGGAGAACCCCAGGTACTTGGCAAGGCATCGAATATGGTGATTAGGTCAAACGTGTAGAAGAATCTAGATGGATAGGAATTTTCTTGAGTGACAATATGACAGGAGAAAGCATTACTATCGAAGGAAAATTGACAGACAGAATAAATCTGAGTGGCAGATCAATGGGAAAGCAATACGAAAGCTGGATTTTCTGATGTTCTGAGCATTGTTCAAATCTTCAATATCCAAGTGGGCAATTTGACACAGTTTCTACCACAAGACAGGGTATCTGAGTCTCCCAAATTAACCCCCGAACAGCTTTTGGAAGAGACTGAAAAAGCTGTGGGAGATCAAGAGCTCTCAGGGCAACATAGGGTTCTTACAGAGAAAAGGCGGAAGTCGAAAAGATTTGAAATAGCTGTGAAACAGAATGAGGAAACCCTCAGTCAACTCCAGGCATAAAATGCTGAGGAAAGGGATGTTGAGCGGGTTCGCCAAAGAGAAGAACTACTGCAAAAAGTTGATTCTATGAAAAAGAAGTTACCATAGCTGAAATACGACATGAAGAGACTGGCAAAGTGCAAGCGAAATGAAATTGCAAAATCAATAGCAGAGCATAAAGTTCTTATAGAGGAAACTAAACAACAGAAATTTAAACTTGACGGAGCATGTAAGTATCTGAACAGTAACATGGGCTTGAATGATAAAAGATGCAAGGACATCATGCAGATTGAAAATCAGCTTGGAGTACAACTCCGGGCAAAAGCAAGGGAAATTGAAGAGGTTGAAAAACAAGAAGAATCTAGACAAGAGAGGATTTCCCGAGTCAAGAATGATCTTGCAGCTGCTGAAGCCGAGTTTGCAAATTTGCCTGTCTATGAACCATCAAAAGAGGAAATAGAAAGTCTTGGGGCTCAAATACGGAAGCTGGAGATTTCTGCCAATGAAAAGCGACCTCGAATAAGAGAGAAAGGGGTTATATGTTGGATCAAGAGAGATCCACCTGAGATCCACCTTGAACCGGTGTATAAGCAAGTTGAAAGACAGAAAATACAAATATCAGACTTCTTCTGCAGGCATTAAAAGATTCTGGGGTGCGCCTTATATTTCAAGTTGTAGATTGGGTGAAAAGCCATATCAATGATTTCAAAAAGGAATTTTATGGTCCGGTTCTTCTCGAGGTCAATGTTTCTTACAAAGGCCCACAGCCTACTTGTCCCCTTTTACATTTGGAAGTCTTTCATTACCCTAGATTCACATGATTGAGATTTGCTTGTGAAGAACTTGAAACCATTTGATATTCCTGTGCTGAACTACACTGGAAATAGAAAAATGCAAAACAGGCCTTTGCCAGTATCAGATGCGACACGCAATCTGGGGATCACATCGAGGCTTGATGAAATATTTGAAGCCACATCTGCAGCGAAGTCTTTACCAGTCACGCTGCACTAGATTACTCGTTCATGGGTTCAGAAGAGGCCAATCGCAGGGCAGATGAAGCAAACAAGCTAGGAGTGATGGACTTTTGGACTCCTGAAAATCATTATCGTTGGTCTATTTCTTGGTATGGAGGTCACGTTTCAGCAAGTGTAAATCAAGTGCAGGGATCACGGCTGTTTGCTTCCAACGTGGATATCCGAGAAATCAATTGAGCTCTCTTGGAAAAGAAGAGAATGCGAAGAGCATATTGCAAAACTAGATTAACGATTGAACAAAGACATTTGGAAAATGAAGCGGCAAAACTGCACAGGAAACGGGAGGATATTCTCAACAATGTGAGATTAGAACGAAGAAGGCAACAAGAGATGGCCAATCGGATAGATCAGTATAGGAGGAAGCTCGAGTCCATAGAGAAAGAAAAGGATTTAGAAACGGCCATATCTAAACTGACCTACTTTATTGGCAAGGTAAACGTGCCACGCTTTAAACGTGCGATTGAAATGAAGGAATTGTTGAACGAAGCTTGTCTCTCAAGAGACGCTTTGAAGAAAAACAACTCTTTAACTGTTGAGCTTGATATGAAGATATGGGACATGGAAAAGGAACTTAGGGAACCTGAAAAGCGGGGCATCCAAAAAACAAGAACTTACAAAGATGAGCTTGAGCGGCGCAGGAGGCAGCTTCAAATGGCCAAGGATGCAGCAGAATCTGTTGTCAACCTCAACCCTGAGATGCAAAGGGCTTTTCTTGAGCTGGCTGATACAGTTAAAGAACTCGAAGCTGCAATTCAAGATTGTACGGCACAAGCAGTTATGTTTCTTAACCCAAAGGTACTTGAGTATGAGAGTCGACATGAACAGATTAAGAACCAAACTTTGAAAGTTGAAGAAGATAAAAGTGGTACTCAACAAGATTCTGTCCGAAATAAATGGTATGAAGAACTCGGGGCTTCCAATATTGACGAGTCTTGTCTCCAGGAGATGGGTGTGGCGGGAGAGGTCTCGTTAGATGAACGTGTTTTTTTTGACAAGTAGGCGAGTTTGCCAAAATAACCCCCCAGACAGCTTTTGGAAGAAACTGAAAAGATTGTGGGAGATCAAAAATTCTCAGAGCAACACAGGGCTCTTATAGAGAAAAGCGCTGAGCAAACCCTCAGCAAGTTGAAAAGATTTGAAATAACTGTTAAACAGAATGAGGAAATCTTAAGCAAGAAAGGGATGTTGAGCGGGTTTGCCACGGAGAAGAACTACTCCAAAAAGTTGATTTTATGAAAAGAAAGTTACCATGGCTGAAATACCACATGAAGGAAATACAATATATGGAGGCAAAGGAGAAGGAGAGACTAGCAAAGCGCAAGCAAGATGAAAGCGCAAAATTAATAGCAGAGCAGAAAGCTCCTATAGAAGAGACTAAACAACAGAGGTCTAAACTTGAGGCAGCATGTAAGAATCTTAACAGTAACATGGGTTTGAATGATAAAAGATGTAGGGACATCTTACAGACTGAAAATTAGCCTAGTGTACAAGTCCGGACAAAACCAAGGGAAATTGAAGAGGTTAACAAAAGAAGAATCCGACAAGAGAGGATTGCTAGAGTCAAGGATGATCTTGCAACTGCTGAATCCGAACTTGCAAATTTGCCTGTCTATGAACTAATCCAAAACAGGAAATATGAAGTCTTGGGGCTCAAATACTGGAGCTCGTGATTTCTGCCGATGAAAAGCGATCTCAAAATAGAGAAAGGAGTTATATGTTGGATCAAGAGAGGTCCACCTTGAACCGATGTATAAGCAGGTTAAAAGACATAAAAAATGCAAATATTAGACTTCTTCTACGGGCATTAAAAGATTATGAGGTGCGCCATATATTTGAACCTGTAGATTGGGTGAAAAGCCATATCAATGATTCAAAAAAGATGGTTATGGTCCGGTTCTTTTCGAGGTCAATGCTTCTAACAAAGGTCTCACAGCCTACTTGGAAGGTTATGTCCCTTTCTACATTTGGAAGTCTTTTCATGTCCCCTTCTACAAAGATAACCGCAAACCCTACAAATGTTTTAAACAACATCGAATTTTTTTCTTATAAAACGAGGGTTACAAAAGTCTTCAACTGAGGGAAAAACTAACATCTGCAGACTAAAGCTGCAGGATAAACTGAGAGGGAAAACAAATGTCGAGTCTGCTACTCGGACATTAAACAGATGAGCTACTCTGCTCACTAAAATGATCTCGTCTGCTACTCTGCGAATGACTGTTTTTCTCTTGCCTGTTTCTCCAAATTTCCCCCACTCTCCACCCTTTGTCTGAAGACCCGAACTGCCTTATATAGCCGCGAGGAGAGGAAAATAGAGGTTATCCTTTGATAGGTTTTGACAGACCCTGAACTAGGGTTTATGACCAATCGTCGAACTGTCATTAACTTCTGCGGCGATCGGATCTGTCAGACGTCACGTCTGTCAGAAGGCACGTGCGACGTCAAGTCAAAAATTTTGCGGGATCTCCGACTTCGTGAGGGCAGTCCGGCTTCGCCCAAGTTCGAAGCGCAGTCCGACTTCGCCCAAGTTCAAAGCGCAGTTTGGCGAAGGCGTGAAATCAGGATTAATATTTCTAACATCCTCCTTTAAGCCTGATTTCATGAGCGCTTTGACTCCAAGCTACTCTCGCAATCTGTTGAAGTCTTTCGGCTTCGCCCAAGTTCGAAGCGCAGTTTGGCGGAAGCGTGAAATCAGGATTAATATTTTTAACGATTAGTAACCTAACTTTGAAAGTTGAAAAAGATAAACTGGCACTCAACAAGATTCTGTCCGAAATAAATGGTCGGAAGGAGTCATGGCTTCCAACATTGAGGAATCTTGTCTCAAGGGTCAATGAAACTTTTGGGCGCAATTTTCAGGAGATGGCTGTGGCGGGAGAGGTCTCGTTAGATGAGCGTGTTATGGATTCTGACAAGTATGCTATATTGTATCTTGTTTCACTACAGGACTCTGCCCATTTCGTGTGGTACATGAAATCGATCAGGAAGAGAAACATGTTTCAGGTCCAAAATTCAAAATTCAAAACTTTAGTTGATCTCTAAAATCTAGAGGCAATTTTATAATTAAAACTATAATAACTTGAACCCTCGCCCCTCACCCAAAAAAACAAGTCAACTGATCCGGAATTAGCAAATGATCGTCTATTAAACAACTTGTAACTTAATAAAAGCTGGGCTAAAAAGTAAATTGAATGACGAATCAGATGTTGGGAGAGGCAACAATGAATGGGAGGCAGACCAGATGAAAGCCACCCTCCTCCCTCGAAACGACTGAATATAATCAACCATCTAATATCCAAGCCAGCAACATGTCTTAATCTTTGTTATTAGTCCAAGTGGAACGAGAAAAAGCTTTATAATATGTGCTATTGCAGTGGGCTTTCGTGGAGAACCCGAGTTAGTTGGTAGGGCATCGAATATTGGTGATTATGTCAAACGTGGAGAAGAATTTGGATGGATAAAAAGGTAATAGGACAGGACGAACCTTTACTATCAGAAGAAAATTGACATGCAGAATAAATCTGAGTGGTAGATCAATGGGCAAGCAGTACCAAAGCAGGATGTTCAGGGCATTGTATAAACTATAAAGTTTAATATCCAAGAGGGCAATTTGACACAGTTTCTACCATAAGACAGGGTACGTGAGTTTCCCAAATTAACCGCCTTACAGCTTTTTGGAAGAGACTGAAAAAGTTGTGGAAGATCAAGAACTCTCAGGCCAACATAGGGCTCTTATAGAGAAAAGCCGGGAGTTAAAAGATTTGAAATAACTGTTAAACAGAATGAGGAAACCCTGAGTGAACACCATACAAAATGCTGAGCAAGAAAGGGATGTTGAGCGGGTTCGCCAAAGAGAAGAACTACTGTAAAAAGTTAATTTACAATAGCTGAAATACGAGAATACATGGAGGCAAAGGAGAAGGAGAGACTGGCAAAGCTCAAGCGAGATGAAATTGCATAATTAATAGCAGAGCAGAAAGCTCTTCTAGAGGAGACAAAACAACAGAAATCTAAACTTGAGGCAGCTTGTAAGAATTTGAATAGTAATATAGGCTTCAATGATAAAAGACGCGGAAATCATACAGACTGAAAATCAGCTAATCCGCTTAGCGTACAAGTCTGGGCAAAAGCAACGGAAATTGAAGAGGTTAAAAAACGAAAAGAATCTCGAAAAAAGAGGATTGCCAGAGCCAAGGATGATCTTGCAGCTGCTGAAGCCCAGCTTGCAAATTTGCTGTGTATGAACCTCCAAAAGAGAAAATAGGAAGTCTTGGGTTCAAATACGGGAGCTTGAGATTTTTTTGTCACTGAAAAGAGATCTCAAAAAAGAGAAAGGGGTTATATGTTGGATCAAGAGAGATCCACCTTGTACCGGTGTATGTACCGGTGTATAAGCAGGTTAAAAACCATAGAAAATAGAAAATATAAATATTAGACTTCTACAGCCATTAAAAGATTCTGGGGTGTGTCATATATTTGAAGCTGTAGTTTAGGTGAAAAGCCATATCAATGATTTCAAAAAGGAAGTTTATGGTCCGATTCTTCTCGAGGTCAATGTTTCTAACAAAGGTCACACAGCCTACTTGGAAGGTCATGTCCCCTTTTACATATGGAAGTCTTTCGCTATCCAAGTTCCACATGATCGAGACTTGCTTGTGAAGAACTTGAAACTATTTGATATTCCTGTGCTGAACTACAATGGAAATAGACAAATGCAAAAATAGGCCTTTGCCAGTAGCAGATGTGATGCGCAATCTGGGGATCATATCGAGGCTTGATGAAATCTTTGAAGCCCCATCTATAGTGAAGGTAGTCTTAATCAGTCAGGCTGCACTAGATTACTCGTTCATTGGTTCTAATCTTATTCTAATATAACTTAAATAAATAAATAAATGTAATTTGATTAATTTGAATACAAAAAATATTGTTTTAATTTATAAATTTAGGTTTATTTGATTTTTTAGGTTTATAAGTTTATAAATTTAGGTTTATTCAATTGGCCATGAATCAAATTACACTTTCAACACCTCCTATGAATTAAGGGGTCAATAAGAGAAGAAATTAGTGACAATAATATCTCCCCTCATAATGGATGCTCTAGTAGGCCTTTGTATTTTGAGGTAGACTAATATAAATCCCACTTACCATCTAATGTATGTTGTTGCAAAAATGCTTATTATACAAAAGTCTTCTTCGACTAGATTTCAATCATCACTACCACTATTAGACACTCCCACACATATCCAAAAGTACTTATACTAGGGGCTTCAAATGAAGAAGGAAAGTCAAGATCACCCACTCCTCTAAAGATAAGCTCCTTCAATCTTCCATAGTCATATAAGACATGAATTAAAAGTATATAATTTCCTCTTATAGCATACATCACCCCATGCGTAGACTTCCCTTGCCCATAGAAACCTTATTTTGATCACCAAAAAGGATTTGCATGAACCTATTTAAAAGAAGAGCTATAACAAACTTCCAAGAGTACTTGGACAAGAAATAGAATACATAAGAGATCATGAGTAATTAGATCTACATGAATAAGCTGAATCAATTGCCTGAAGAAAGAAGAGACTAACTAAAGCACATATTGAAATATGTTTCTGAAGCCTCTAAAATACTCAAAATCTATTGCAACTATAACATATCCATCTATATCTCCCAAAACATTAGGCCAAAGATTATGATTACATAGAATATAATAAATCCTCTCTTTGATAATAGGGTAATAGGGCTTGAGGACTATTCCACATGATTTAGATTCTAACATTAGAATAAGTTTATAAGCTAATGTCTCTAATGCGTAGAACTCAAGAATCACGTGATTTGAAGAAAATGCACTCAAAATGTTTTTGCATGAAAAAGTTATGATCTCTAGAAGTTTTGCTCTAATAATCTTTAAATAATAAAAAATTCACCAAATATTAGGAAATCAAAATCTACTTGCCTGCTACCACCTAGTGATCTATGATTCACTAGTGTCTTCCACTTATCATTTGCCACATCAGTACCTCTAACCCTATGCGGCAATGGAACTTGATTGCTTTCAATTTGTTGAGTTAGTATGTATGAAAAAAGGATTTGACATAGCCCAAATGATGGCCACATCAATAAAATCTCCATTGCGCTCATTAAAAAATTTCAAAAATGGGACTCAAGCCTGGGTTTTGTGAATGTTTGTCACTTTGGGCTATCCAAGTTGCCTAACATGCCATTGCGAATAAAAGTTACCTCCCCTTGTGCATGAGTCTTAAACTTCGATGCTGAGACATAATAAACTTGCAAAAAAATACCTTCTTATGATTTGACCTTAAGTCCTTAAAGACATGAATGCCTTAGGTGAGACGAGATGACCGATTAGGCCATAACACTCCTTTGGAACTAGTAGCATTGTAATAAATATTTTAAAATATTTATTGTAAAATAAAAACAATATATTCCTATTTGTTGAAATGCAATCTACAATATTGTAGTTTCAAGTTGAAAAGAGTTTTCTTTAAATATCTAAACAAGTTGAAAAGAGTTTTCTTTAAATATCTAAACAATTTGATTCTTTTTATATTGATAAGGCCAAGTTTTGTAAAACAATAATCATACAACCATCTTCTATATGTGCATTTCATTCAAAAATAAACAAAGAAATAACTAGTTTATATGTACTTGAACTAAGAACAAAAATTGAAAAAACTTATTAACAATATACTTCAACCAATTTTTTTTTTTTTTTAAATTATAAATAAACTTATACTTTTATATATATAAATATATAAAAGGTGAAAATTATAAAACAACTAATCATTTTAATAAACAAAAACCATAATACAACACATTTTTATTTTTATAACAAACATTTTAAATAAATTATAAGGAAAAAATTCTCCAAGTTCCATCTAAAAATTATCTAGATTCAAAACCCGCGTAAAGTAATATATTCAATTCTTTACATTAAATAAGCTTAGGTAAACTAGACTATAAATTTTCATATAAAAAAAAAGTGCTTATAAAATAGAAACATAAATTATAAAATTATTCAATTACAAATAACCTAAATAATTTGATGAGCTTATATAAATTACACAAGTTAATGAATTTTAAAAAAATTACATAATAAATACTTTTAAACAAAATTATAATGTTACCTATAATTTGAAAATTTTATATCATTTTATAAATAATAAAACTATTAATAACTTAAAAATTTACAACTTCAAAATTTTCTAAATCGAATTTTAAAAGTTTGACCTGATTGTTAAGTGGTCATCCCTAATAAAAACTATATCGCTCTCTTGTTCAAGTCATGCATAATTAAATTGAAATTAAACTTTTTTTTTAAGTTATTAGGTTTTTAATGGAAAAACTGAATTATATTAATTAGTTAAATTATACAAAATTGAGTGGTGGAAAATTAGTAGTTTGATTTGAATTGGTTGAGTGCACATCAACTCAATGACAACGGGAACGGTAGACCGTTTCGCATTATGTTAACCAACAACAAGGTGAAATAGGGGTTCAAGAAGATGATAGAACCAATCCTGAGGGATCGATGATCCCCTTCAACAATAATGGTACCAGTCCCGAGTGAACGATGGATTGCTTTGCATCATATTAAACAACAACGAGGTGAAATAAGGATTATAAGCAGATGACATGACAATACCAATCCTGAACGCATCGATGATTCCCCTCACGCCACAATGTTATAAGAAAATGATGATATCAATTCCGAGCAACAATGAGGTGAAATAAGAGTTATAGAAAGCAACCCCAAGATTTGAATCCTGCTTGGTAGTAAAAAGAACCGTGTACATAACCGATTCCCTATGTATTAAAAAAATTGAATTGTTCTTTGTATATTATTATTATTTAAAAAAAATTATATTGTTGATCTCTAAAAATTATAGTAACTTTATAGTTTTTTTAATTTAACGAAAAACTTTTTGCGAGGTCTACTTGGTCTCAAAAACTACGAACATGGGTTCTACACCATAAAAATCACTCGAGTGTCGAGAATCGCACCTGATCTTACTACACCAGCATTATCAATTAGATTTTGAATACTCCATATGCATTTGATAAGATGGAGATTCAAATCAAGGATCTCCTTAAAGGATTAGCATACCCTTTTCAACTCACCTAACATGGAATTGACAACTTTATAATTAAAACTATACTAACTTGAACCTCTCACCCTCCCTTCACAAAATAAATAAATAAATAAAATCAACTAATCCGAAATTAGCTAATGAATCAGCAAAGACAACTTGTAACTTAATAAAAGCTGGGCTAAAAAATAAATTGAATGGAGAAAGAAGGCGCCAAAAGCAAAGTCCCCTTCTTCGGAAGCACGGCAGACCACATGAAACCATAACCAACCGCGACGAGGCAACATAGTGAGAAGATGATCACTTGCCAGGCAACATAGTTGAAATTGAGATCCATAACTTTATGACATATAATCATCTAAGGTCCAAGCCAGCATCCCGTCTTAATCTTGTTATTGGGCCAAATGGAATGAGAAGAATCTGGATGGATAAAAACTTCCTTTGAGAGTCAATAGAATAGAACAGGAAAAGCCATTACTATCACAAGGATAAGGAAAATTCCCTGAGTGGCAGATCAATGTACAAAAAGCAGGATGTTCTGGGCATTGTTCAGGAGTTCAATATCCGAGTGGGCAATTTGACATAGTTTGTACCACAAGACAGGGTATGTGAGTTTGCCAAATTAACCCCGTACAGCTTTTTGGAAGAGACTGAAAAGGCTGTGGGAGATCAAGAACTGCCGGGGCAACATAGGGGTCTTATAGACAAAAGCCTGGAGTTGAAAAGATTTGAAATAGCTGTTACGCAGAATGAGGAAACCCTGAGTCAACTCCAAGCACAAAAAGCTGAGCAAGAAAAGGGATGTTGAGTGGGTTCGCTAAGGAGAATAACTACTGCAAAAGGTTGATTCTATGAAAAAAAAAGTTACTATGGCTGAAACAGGACACGAAGAAAGTGCAATGCATGGAGGCAAAGGAGAAGAAGAGCCTGGCAAAGCGCAAACGAGATGAACTTGCAAAATTAATAGCAAAGCAGAAAGCTCCTATAGAGAGACTAAACTAAACTTAGGCAGCTCGAGTCCATGGAGAAAGAAAAGGATTTAGAAACGGTCATATCTAAGCTGACCGTTTGATTGGCGAGCTAAACGTGCAACGCTTTAAACATGCGGTTGAACTGAAGGATTTGTTGATTGAAGCTTTGTCTCTCAAGAGACGCTTTGCAGAAAAACAACTTTCCACTGCTGACCTTGATATGAAGATAAGAGACATGCAAAAGGAACTTTGGGAACCTGAAAAGCAGAGCATCCAAAGAACAAGAACTTGAGCGGTGCAAGAGGCAGCTTCAAATGGCCAAGGATGCTGCAAAATCTGTTGCCAAGCTCAACCTTGAGCTGCAAAGGGCTTTGCTTGAGATGCTCGAAGCTGCAATGCAAGATTGTACTTGAAGAGTATGAGCGTCCAAATGAACAGTATGACAAGCAAATGCTGTTCTGTTTCTTAACCCAAATGTACTTGAAGAGTATGAGCGTCCAAATGAACAGATTAGGTACCTAACTTTGAAAGTTGAAGACGACACACTGGCAATCAACAAGATTATGTCTGAAATAAATGGTCTGAAGGACTCCTGGCTTCCAACATGTACGAGTCTTGTCTCAAGGATCAATGAAACTTTTGGGCGCAATTTCCAGCATGGCGGGAGAGGTCTCGTTAGATGAGCGTGTTATGGAGTTTGACAAGTATGGTATACTGATAAAATTTAAGTTCCGGCAAACCGGGCAGCTGCAGGTATTGAGTGCCACCATCAGTCTGGAGGGTAACGATCCGTATCAACAATATTGTATCTTGTTTCACTACAGGACCTTACAAACTGCACATTTCGTGTCCTATAAATGAAAGGAACATGTTTCAGCATCTTGTCAGGGCTGCAGCTCAACCCAATACACCTCGGTGCTTTTTATTGACACCCAAACTGCTTCCGGATCTAGAATATGCAGTTGTAGCGTAATGGATCTACCAGGTGGAATATGTGTTATTTGAGCAGTTTTAGAATTTTAATTTAGTTTTAGAATTTGAACTCTGTTTAATAAACTTTGTTTGGTAATAAAAACAATTATAGATATGAAAAAAATATTATAAATAAATCCTAAATGTAAATATAATCAACTATCCTAGTCCTTATGAAAAAAATATATATATTATAAATGGACCCTGGATTGACAAGTGATCAAAAGTTTGGAGTAACGGAGTAAAGTGGGTTTCTGTTAAACAAATGTTGTCGCAGCAATCATAACTGGACTTTGTATGATTAGAAAAGGGAAAGGTTTATCAATGGCCATGTTTGATTTGTCTTTGCCCCAGCAATCTTTTTCTAGTGCATTGTATTTACGCACATGTACAGAGAAGCATCTCTTTGTCTTCAGGCTAGGTTTCTAAGTTTTAAGGACATCAATTAGATATAAGAAATAAATAGTTAAGTATTAATATGAATGGAATTTCAAAGAATATATTATTATATTTGTATCATCTTATTAATCAGTTAAGAAGCAAGAGAACCAACCCTACACATGTCCAAACTCAATGAATATATGGATGATATAAAACTGTTAAAATCTAGTATATGAAACTGTTAAAATCTAGTATGTAGCACTCAACTAGTACTTGGTACTCAACTATATTTAAACACTTGATATCTAAAATTTGGCTGGGTTGAGCATAGCTCAAGTGAAATAACTGAAACTTGGCTCAAACAGGTTAAAGACGCATTTCCTGATGCTTAGAGGAAGTGCATCTTATATATTATTCTGAAGATATATCAATACTCTTTAACAAATCATTGAAAAAATATATGCAAATAAAAACCATATATTTAGAGAAACTTCAACATATTATATGAATTAAACAGGGGTTTTATATATGTATTTTAAAAATTGAGGCTAACAATATTATAATTGCAACAGAAACTTCAACATAAAGACTAAACCACTTAAAATAAAATTTAACTTCATTATAAATCAAAGAAAAATATTAAAAACAAATAACAGTATTTACCTGAAAATTTCAGCCAATGTGCTCTGCCTCCTGAGTTTTGTTAATTTGCTGCGTGATCTTATTGTCTATAATAAATTATCCTCTTCAATCTTACGAGAAACAAGATTAAAAGAAAATTAGGAAAACACGACTCAAAGCAAATCTCTGCAGAGGAAAGATCAAAGAGGACAAAAATCAAAACAGAATTGAAATGTAATAACTCTTTAATACATTCTCCTACAACGTCTCGTGCATCATCAACGACTTTTAAATATCAATTATGCAATGCCATTTTCAAAAGTTTATATTGTAGCTCCGCAATCAAGAATTATTGCAGTCACAGGATTAGAGTTTAATTTACATAAAATTAAACTTCTGTATCAATCCTGGCCCTAAAGTTGGACCAGAAACTTAAAATTTTATAGGCCCTGGTGCATCAGCTGCATGCTTTGAGGCAGGTGCTGCTTGTGCACTTTCAGTACCTGCCTGGTCTGCCGGAGCTACTGCTTGTGCTCTTTCAGTATTACGAAAATCAGTGTCAGTGTCAGTACGTACCTGAAAATCCATTATAATGTTTGAGTATTCATTCACTGGAATTTTAATTTGTATTGACACCTTGCCTTCAATTTGAACTCGTCTGTTGCACCATGCTCTAGTTCCTAGAATCCACACAGCTTTGATCAATGTGTAGCTTGCAAGGGCAATAGTAGCTACAGACGCAATTCTAGACATCCAAGAACCCATTTGTCTAGATGGAAGAGGCAAATGCAGCAGGACAGCAGTTCTGGGCATCAAAGTATCGGGCCTTTCTGGGTTTGTATCAAAAAACAAACCTGTTGTCGCAATCACATATCACCGTCACCGTAATAGTGTGAGAAACCCCTAGGTTTGGGTATCCGTTTCAACCTTAACTTAAGGTTTATTTAATTGTTTAGGTGTTACCATGGTTGGAGGTAAAGTCACCAAGAAGGCAAATGCACCACGACAACAGATTACGAACTGGGGCAATTTTGGGCATCTAAGTATTCATTTAGAACTCACGAAGCTCGCTAATCCAAGATAATAGCGGATCAAAAAATTGATTAATTTGAATATCGTTGTTGTTTATTTGTTTTTTTTTCTATAAATTTTTGATTTGGTTATTGTATTGCGAGAAATTTTTAGGCTCTTTTCAACCATAATTTTTGGTCCATAACTTTGCTTATTAATAGAGAATTTAGCACATAATTACTACACACTTACTAAGTTTGATTCATATTTATGTGTATATAAAAATAATTGTAAATAATTAATTTTAAAAGTTTAGGAGTAGTTAAAGGTTATCAGTTTGTTTTTAAAGAATTATGGTATGATTTATGCTTATATTCATAAACAAATAATTATAAATAATTAGTTTTTGAATAGTTGCAAGTTTATTGTAGTGGTAAGGGCTTTGGTCTTTTTCTTTTTAGAGGTTCAAGGTTAAAACCCTACTCAGTATGAGGGGATCGGGATCTCTTATTAAAACCTGTGTAAACTTATTGAAAAAAAAAACAAGTATTTAAAGGTTTTGAATTGAAATTTAAAAAATCTTAACCAAGTATGTATATATAAATAAATAAAAGGTATAAATGCAACCATTGCCATTGTGTGGAGTACTTTAATCAGGATTATTCTCAGAAGAAAAATCAAGCTCTGCTATGGCAACAAAAAAAGGATAGTAGAAATAAAGAAGGTTCGACAGAGAAATCAGCTGGAGAAGCAAGGGACTTTGGTATGGAGATAATGCTCTCATCCAATATGGAGGAGAAAGGGCGAGAGGAAGGAGAAATTATAGAAGAACCTCAATATGTAAGTAATCTCCTTGATATTCTTCTTATTGCTTCAACTGATTTAGTTGTTCATAATTCTTTTGGATGCTTTCAAATCATCTTAAAAGACTTAGATCATAATGCTTCAATTTTTTTATCATGAACAAGAGTAAAACATCCCTGAAGCTGAAACCCAAATAAAAAAATGATTTCCCTCTTGCCTTGGAGGAGAACATTGAGATTCAAGATAGATCACCTAGGGCTCATGAACCTAGAAAGGAACATGGGAGCCCTAATCAAGTCACCAACAACTTTAGAAAAATCGGGACGAATGTTGGGCATGAGGCAAAATAGGGAAGACCTTCTCAATAGCAATTAGGAAAAGGAAAACTACGAAAGACGTGTATGAAACACAAACGACCCTCAAATTGGGCAAGAAAAAATATTCGACCAAAATTAAAAAATGAGAGTCATATCCTAAAATGTTAGGGGCCTTAATGCCCCTTCCAAACACCAGTTAGTGTCATCATTAAGGATGGAACTGTAGCCTCAAATCTTGTTGTTACAAGAAACCAAGTTGGATAACTAAAAACTAGAAATAATTAGGACAAGTATTTGGAAAGAATCCAATTTTGTTGCTAGTGCAATGAAGGGTGTTGTGAGAGGGATTTTGTGTATGTGGGATGACAAATTTGTTGAAGAAAGGGTTATCTCAACTTTCGATAGATTGGTTAATGTGCTCCTCCACTGTAAGAAACTAAAATTAGCTAGGTTTTGACCAATATCTATGCACCAAACACCTGTATAGGATGAAAATAATTATTGAGGGATTTAACTTCAATGAGGAAGGCTTTCCATGACATTGTTTGGGTTTTGGTTGGGACTTCAACACCCCTTTGTATCCATCTTACAAGAAGGGCAGAAACCCTAATACCTTTGAAGGTACGAAATATTTTGAGCAATTTGTCTCAAAGAATGGATTGATCGATGTTGACCTCAGAGGATTTAAATATACATGGAGTAATAGAATACTTGGGAACCAACTGATCCAAATAAGACTTGGTAGATTCTTAATCTCTTAATAAAGGCTAATTAACTTTGGATATACCAATATGATCGTACTCCCTAAAGTAGGATCTAACCATAACCCTCTAGTGTTAGATTTCCAAACCGACAGAAGGAGGTTTTACAACACTTTTAGGTTTTAGATGATGTGGCTTAGAAATGAAAGCCTTGAGCATTACATTAAGGAATTATGGGGGAACAAATTCACTAAATCTTTGATGGTACAAATTGCAAAAAAGCTTAGATTTATTAAACACAAACTCAAAAATTGGAACAAGATTTTTTTTACGATGGCATAGCAACCACAAACTATAGTGGCAATAGAGAAACCACAATGCTGGAAAAGCAACCACAAACTACTATGAAGACATATTTATATACTATTATTGTTATATTTAAATTATCTATATAACTAGTTATTACCATTTGGGACTTGATCAATGGGGAAGATATAGCTGACTTAGCATTGTAAGACAAGATAAGAGATCCTAAATTAATCCTTGCTTTACCTTTGAGATATGGGGATGTGTATATATACCCTAATCTATGTTTGATGTGTTTATCAAGAAACTATTGGAATATATTACATTGTTTGTTACATGCTAATGTACCATCATGGGTACATATTTAGATTAGGAGTGAAGGATGAAAACTTGCACCATACAATGAAATAAGGGAAAAGAAACCTATAACAACATGATGCGACGATGAATCCCATTGTATTAAATTCGTATTGATTTATTTAAAAAATGTTACAAAGAGTCCCTTTCAGGGATTTCATCAATGATATAATATTACAATGAGGGACATGGTTCCTTTGTTCATCAAAAAATATTTTCTAGGTGCAATCTGGAAGGTTCCCATGCCAACACAATATTTTTAAAGAGCAGGTTTCCTTAAGACCATTACATGAGTGAGAGTTCGATCTAGAATATTTCATAATGCTTGAAATCTATAACCTACACACAATGAAAAAAATAGATTAGTACAATTTATGGGGCCCACCGAGGTTGGACCAATATTGATCAAGAAATAAAGCCAATGCATGCGTATAATAACCGAAATCTAAGCTAATGTAATAAAATAAAGTGCATAAAATGAAAGATTCATCATTAAAACAAACATGCAAGTGGAAATCTAAGCTAAAATGCAACAAAAATGATAAAACTAGTCACCTTACTGAGATCATCTCGGGTCGAGACGATCTTGTCTACGGATCATTTTGAGGTGAGACGATCGTTGTCGTAGACCTGCAATTTTGTGAAACCAGGTTTGGGTAAGGTTTGAATGACCCAAGTTTTGGGCATTGAATTGCATCAAGCTTTACTCAATACTATGACTATTTATCTTCCTCCTTTCTATCCAGGCTTGCACCCAATAGCTATAGCTCAACACTCAACATTGGATGGACCAAAATAGGGGTTTCATATCCAACCTCCAGAGTAGGTTGGTTCCTTGTCAACTTAAACAGGGTGTTGACACAATTATGCTCACTTAGGGTTTTAGAGATTAGGGTAAGAAAAGATTAGGGTTAGAAAATGTGAACAACAATGGACGAATAGGCTAACAACATTGTTACTACAGCAAAAAGCTCCCATAAACCAAATTAAAGACACATTACTCAGATCAATATTATCTCAAATTAAATGTACTTTCATTCATTAAAGAACAAAAGAGAAATATTACAGACAACAATTTCAATATCTAAACAATGATAATCCAAATAATAGAATTAATCAATATCTAGATTTCAAAGAAATGCACTCCCTAACAACAAAAATCTAATTCAGAAGCAGATTTTAATTACCCTAGCAGTTAGTAATCCATAAATTTAGCACAAACTAACCATTCAAGTATTCATAGAAATACAACTTAAGAATTCGAACCTTTGATATCGAATTATGAAGATACAAAATTTGAGGCAAAAATCAATGTAATGCTCCTTTCATTAGCCCTTGGGAATATTTACAGTAGCACAGGAAAATGCACTAGAGTAGACCCTTGAAAATGAGGGTTCGACCTCTATTTATAGTTTTGCAAAATTAAAATAATAAGAAACATTACAAAGATTAAATTTTTACAGCTCAACAAAGAGTTCTTGTTGCCATTCTCTTATTGGTTCAACCTCCGAGAAATCTGCTGCAAGTGGACCGCCATGGTAGCTTGGAACCTCTATAACTTGCTGGTTATTTGGCACTAACTAAATTTTTGGCCATTGGAGACTGCGTTGCATTGTTAATTTATCTTGGAAATCTTTCGTCGTTGTCAATCTGCAACCGTATCTAGTTCTTATTTTCTTGAAAACCCTCGACGCTTTGTCTTCCTCCTCCAACTGATTGTTCTTTCAAATTTTGGTGAGAGATCCCTTTTATATGCTTCAAAATTCTTGAAAAAATCTCAACCATCGATCTCTCCCATCATATGGCTATGATTTAATCTGATATAAGCTCGATATAATGGTGGGAAGAGAACATAGTGCCATTCCACTTTTAAAATTGATGACGTCATCTTTCATGCTTCAAAAACTGTGGAACACCAATCTGACACTAAAATGCCTTGAAAGTGAAGCGGGATGAAATCCACCCCTTATCCTTCGTTTTTCTTCTTTGACAATGAAGCATTCACCAATCCACACAAAAAATTTGATGACGTCACATCTCCTTTAAAACTCTACGGATTCCATTTCGGACCTAAGCAAGTGCATTAACTTGTGAACACCATTTTGAACCCGTCATAGTGTAAGGTGACTCTTTCTCCATTCTGCACTGGCTTTAGAGTAAAACACTACTTGTTGCCGTTTCGAGTGAAAATTAGTCAAAATGCCATTCGTTATAAATCTGCATCTCCAATACTTCACTTTATATCTTCTATCACTCATCCGGGTAAAAATATTCTATGCAACTCCCAAAATTGGGCCCTCCAACACTTAGCCACTTTAGAAGATATCAAAAATATAAAGTGGTCGCCAATTCGCACTTATTTTACGTTGACGCCATCCTTCTTCAAATTTTTTTACAGATTCGGAGCATGTCACCAGTATGGAGCCAAAAACATATGAAACTATGTGGAATTGCTCCAAGTGCAAAAGCTTACTAAGTGTTGGGCGGATTTGTAACCTTTGTTACGGATCCATTCCAAAATACACTACAAAGTGTGCGGAATGAGATCTTTAGGCCTTAGACAAAATTTTCCTAAGTATGTGGCCATTTTGGGCCTACATTCGGGTGCCTCTAGGGTGGATTTGCTTGCAAATCCATAGAACTCAGAGTCTTATCCATTGGGCTACAAGAGTCAAAAATCCTCATCTTCAAAAATGTGCTTAAAATAATAATTTCCATATGAACACTACCCTCTGAAAATAGTTCTTGTAGAGAGTAGAAGTTCACATCGAGACCATGCTTAAAGCAACACAGAGGATAACTGCTGAGCAATATACACATGTTCCTCCATTGTTTCCAAAATATATCTCTGCGCCCTTATAGCAAAACTGCTTCACTATCTTTGCAAAATACAGTTCTACTCTTCTTATAAGGCCTACTCATAAAAATTCCTTCATACAAAATACGCTGCTCTCTGCGCCTCTCTAGGCTTCATGCCTTTATTGTTTATTTCTGATAATTATCAGAGCAAAAAAAAAAATACAAAACTTGTGCATATGTACAAAAACAAAAATGAACTAAGTGTGTGCCCCTTCTCGGCCTGTGATAGTTCTATGCTGCTCTACTTCTTGGTGGGCCTCTTCCTCGACCTCCTCTTCATTCTCTTCTTCTTCTTCTCTTTCATCTTCTTCCTCTCGAGGAGATTTGTATTGGTTTCTTCCTCCATAAGTGTCACCAAACAATTGAATCATCAATTTCAAAGTTTCTAAATCCTGTTTCTAGGTTGCTTCAGAGGGGTTTGATGTTTCTTTGAGTTGCTTGTAAATATACTAAAGTTATCCAATATCCTCATAATTAGCAGCATTCCCTCTATTCACCAAATCCTCCATGAGATCTCTTAATCTAGTAAAATGAACAATCAGTTGGGCAGCTTGCTCTTGATTTAGTGGCTCTTCAAGAGAATCAATTCCATAGTCATCTAGCAGATTTTTGTCAATGCTATTTTGGATCTCTTCCACAAATAGCAAGGTATGATCCTCCATCCATAAAATTTTGAAACCAACTTGAACCATTTTCTCATTTACATCCATGACATCCTTAATTACCCTTTCAATTCTACCAAACAACAACCAAGCTTTCTGAAGTACCATGTGCTTTTTTACCATTGTTCTAGCAACAACTCTAGAAATATTCCATTCCTTATTGGGAATTGTCTTAGTAGAATCACTAAGCCTGCTATCAACCAATTTATACATTTACTTTGCTGGAATAACCATAGGTTGTAGCTCTCTAGTGATTCGATTTAAATATTTTTGCACATTCTGGAGTAAACGGCTGACATCATCTAAGTAATCAATGATAAGACGAAGCCCTGAACATTTCTTTTGGACCTCAGAGAGAAATTATTTTCTAATCTTCTTGATTTTAGCTTTAGAAAAACCAGAAGACTTAGCTTTCTAAATTTGAAGCTTTTGTTTTAAACTTTGAATTTCTTTTGCTTTTTCTTCATTCAGCTTCTTTTGCTCTCCTAGTTGATCTTTGAGCTTATTGGCTTCTTAAAAATTTTCTTGCCAGCCCTTAGCCTCTTTTTTTAGAGCCTTTTCTACTTCCTTCTGATTTCTCAAAGTCTTTTGAAGCTTTTCAATATGTTTTTCTAGTTTACCCACCTTCTTTCTGAATATATCATTCTTCACATAGAAGGTGCCCAAGTGGGATTTGGCTATAATTAACTCATCTTCTTCAGGAAGTTTCTTAATATCTTCTGTGACCTCTTCAACTCGGTAATCATGAATAGTCATATCAGTTTTAGGTTTAATTACAAGTGGAGTCATGGATCTAGATATCCTCTACCTGGAAACTGGATCTACATACATGCTTCTTCTCCTGATAGCAATCCTACTAGAATACTTTGATAAATGTTTTGCCCATAAATCATTTATATTTTGTGTGGATGCCTGCTCCTTTGGCAAAGTTATAGGACTTTAAAAACTAGCAACCAGGGGAGATGAAGACACTAGAAATGTAAGAGCGAACTCAACCGTTGATAATGGTGGTATGGAGATAGTTACAAAAGTTTATGTAACAATAGTGGACTCTGTAACTACTACTATGGTTGTTATTGGCTAACTCATAGGAATTGAAACAAGAATAACAATTGGACGAATGAGGATGCTTAGAACGATTTGTCCCTTTGATGGTGGTGATTGCAATGATGAAATTGAAATTATGGGAGATGATGAAGTGGGAACCTCAGATGATGAAAGTGGGATTTGGGGTGACTTTGGGGGAGAAGGGGTGACAGGTACTTTAATGACAATCAATGAAACATAGGGTGGACTATGAGGAGAATACGGTACCTTTGTCACATTTTCTTGACCAAAAAGGGAGAGAAACTTCCTTGGGGATTCAGGAGGATGAAGAGGAGAAGAGGGATTAGAAACCATACCTTCACCTACATATGTAGGGTGTTCTTTTTCTACCTCTATTTCCTATTGCTGCTCTTGATGAGTCAATTCTTTTACAACTCCCATATATATCCAACCTTTGTTTCTTTGAAAAATCTCTTTTCCTTCTTTCTATAGATTTTTTAGCTCTTCTATGAATTAATTGAAAGGAAGTCATCTCACTCTCTAAATATTCTTCAGATACCTCTCCTTATACTGCTCCTGTAAGCAATGATTATTCAGAAATAGGGTGCAACTCTATTGATGCTGCGGTGGTGAAAGAATGGGGTTTGAACCTGAAACTCTCATCCTTCTTTCTCCAGTTGATATTTATGTTTATAGGTTGTCCCCCGAGAGCTAAGCGTTTAGGCCTAGTTTTTGGTTCAATTACTGGAGTACTAACAAATTTTCACCGGAATATTGCATTTTGCTCAGAATATGCGCTCCTTTAGGAAACTTTTCCACTTGCTCAGTGGTAGGCTTAAATGTTTTCAAAACCTTAGTTGTTTCCAAAGGAGTTTCTTGCTCTTCTGTTGGAGCTTCTTGATATGTGGGTGGAGAGAGATATTTAAAACCAATTTGGGATTTTCCACTATTAGTACTATGTTTCTGATATCCTTTTGCTTCGAGGTTATGATATTTTCATCATATTTCTTAGAAAACTCATTATCAATCTTCATTCCAAACCTGGACTTAGGTTTTCCAATCTCAATCCTCATTCTCCACCAATCTGATATCTTCACTACATTCTATTATTCTACTTCTTCTACCTCTTCAACAGTGTTCTCATTAGGTTGAGAGTCATTTTTCTTTGTGATTTTATCTTTAATTTCATGAATGGTGGCTTCTGTGAGCTGATGCCTTTTCTTCTTTTCTAGATCATAATCCATAATCTATTCATAGAAATCTAACCATGGAGGCAGTTGACCCATTTTTGACAGATTCCACTCCAAAAGAGCGGTCTCATCATTATTTTTGCCTTATTCGAAATGAGCCCTAGGCCTCTTTTCAAATATATAAGCTTTTATCTCCATTTAGGGCTACATTCCTTTTGGTGAAAATGTCATCAGGGTCATAACTCCATCTTTGGGAATATAAAATAAACCTAACCTATCAAGGTATTGGTCAATTAGCTCACTCTGCCTTTTTTGTGATAGTAATGTCCTCCATAGTGTGGTAGGTAAGCAAATATTTTCTCTTTCTTCCAGAACCATAATTCAAATCAATGTACTCTACCTGCCTCAAATATTCTAAGGCAAAGAGCCTATCTGTGACAAAATGGGGTAGGAGAAAAGTTGTAATCATGAAACCATATAGTCTGATTACTTTACCCTCATTCAAAAGGTACCAATATCCTTCTTCGACACCCTATGCTCTTAGAATTTTCTTAGCCAAGGGTGGCAATCTAGGGCACTCTCCATACATTATTTTCAAAGCAGGTCCAAGGAATTCCAAATTGAATTAGTAAAAAGACTCACTACTTCTCAAGTGACTTGTCCAATAATAAACCGATAAGGGTTCCCCATCATTGGTTTTGTCCTTGATCAAAATCCATGGCATCTTGTCCTTAATGGCAGCATAAAAAATGCATATCAAACTTGAGCAATGTCTAAAACTAGGAGCATCCGAACCCCTTTTCATTCGTACCAACTGTTCGTGTATCCTTTGGGCAAGAAAGGCTAGCCAGTAAAAATATATGGCCCTAGTATCTTTTTCCTTCGTGCCTTCCTCATACATTCTTTCATTCAAAATACAATAGGCTACGAAAATTTTCTAGCCATGCACCATTCTATCAAAATATAAACCCTCCATACAGGCCAACAAAGAGAATAGCACAGGGTTTGCAAATTCATCAATCAGGATTGAAACTTCAAGCACTTTCTTCTTGGCCCTGGCATCAAAATATTTATAAACTCATCTCTTGAATGACTCACCGTCATTAGCTCATTTCTCTAGGGAGTAATACCCAGCCTGGTTAATCACCCTAAATTATTTTGGTCTCATTGATGGTTTTGATCCTATGACAAAAGGCTGTGGTGATACTAAAAAAGGTTTTGCCTTTAGCAGTTTTCACTGCTTTGGCCATTGGATCATAAAATTTAACTATTGCAGTTATTGATTCTAGACAAGGATGAAAAAAATTACAAATGTAAAAAGACAAGGAAGAAAAGACAGCACATCTACCTTCCACCAATAAAGTTGCTCTTTTCTTAAATATGTTGTTGACGTTCCTCTTGAGCCTCGTTCTCTCTGTGAGGACCATTTTAGTTTCCGCCATAGCTTTTGCTCTATCAATGTATGGAGCTACTACCCTCCTCTCTGAGGTTTTAGCTTCTTGGGTATCTTCAGAAGCCATCTTGCTAGAAACAACACTATGCTCTCTGGTATTTGCAAGGGAAGCTTGAGTACATTTCACTCTTTTCTCCTTCGAGGATGCGATTTACCTCTAAATGAACGTTGCTAGTGCTTTTTGATTATTTTATTTCCTGGGGCATGCATATATTTTGCCATTAATGCGGCTACTACACGATCTGCCCACCAACACACTCTCCAACTTTCACTTATTTCCCTTGGCGGCTCAATGGTGGCATTCTAATTTTTCATTGGTAAAAAATTCAAACTACACGACCACTTCACTGTGTCTCTTTGGCTACTCTTTGGTTCAAGCACGAGTTCATTAGCATTGAATGAGGGCCTTTTCTTTTCTCTCCATGTGGCATGGTCACAATATCACCACTTCGCTCTACCTAAGTTTTGAAACCGGCATATTGAAGACGCCTTTGATTTCGTTGATGCTTAACTTATTTCACATGTGGATAATCATATTGGTTTTGTTCCGTTGAGACCATGTATTTTGATGTGAATTGGAGATGCTCACCATTCCACTACACTTTAGATTTAAAAATCCCTGGATTGGAGACACCTTCACTTCTTTTGACACTTGGCTTTTTCATCAAGAATAAAACAACACTTACACCATTCCGTTGGAACTTTAGTGCATTTTGGTGTGGATTTAGAAGCATCCATCATTCCACTACACTTTACATGTATTTTTGTGCGGAATGGAACCTTGTTGGATCCTTGTCAACACTTAGTAATTTTTGCAAATATTTTTCTTTTTTCAATATGTTAAAGAGAAAAATAACTAAATACAAAGTGCAAAAAGAAGAGAAATATAATATAATGTATATACATATATTACAATGAGCTCATATTTCAAACATAGTAGAGTTTGAGATGAAAAATGTTTACTGGAATCGACTGTATGTTCCCTTCTGGATCTTCCAATTGGAACACATTGGACTCCTTGACCTCTAGTATTTTGAAAGGGCCATCCCAAAAAGAATCAAACTTTTCATGTTTGTCTAGTTTTGCTCTATCAACATTCCACCTGAGAACTGCATCTCCAACTTGGAATTTTCTAAATCTAGCCTTCTTATCAAACCATGTCTTGATATCTGAGGAATGCTTTTGAAAATTATCATATACCTGAGCTCTATTCTCTTCAAGTTGAAGTAAGTGGTTCAACCTATTTTTACTGGATTTTCCTCTGATTCCTTCTCTGTATTTACCATCTTGAGTGTTGGAATATCCAAATGGACCTGTAATATTGCTTCTTTACCATACACCAGTGCATAAGGGGAAGTTTTAATGGAATTTTTTATAGTAATCTTGTCAGCCCATAGAGTTTGGTCTAGCAATAGGTGCAAACTTCTTTTGTTCCCTTCAAGGCATTTTCTAAAAATCCTTAACAAGTTTTTATTGGTAGATTCGGTAAGCCCATTACCCTATGGGTAATAATATGAAGTATTCTTGAGAGTGATGCCATATTTGCTCGCAAAATCAATATAATTGGATCCTATAAAAGTTGGGCCATTGTCATTCACCAAGGCTTCTAGAACTCTAAACCTTGAAATCAAATTTTCCATAAAATTGATCACAACCTCCTGATCTGATTTCTTGGTAAGAATAGCCTCTACCCATCTGGTAAGATAATCTGTGGCATTTAGGATAAACTTATGCTCTGCTGAGGAATTAGGGTTAATGACCCCTTTGAATTCCAACCCCCATTTTTGACAGGTCTCTTCAATTTGTATTGACCTAAGGGGGAATGAAGCATTCCTTGTTCTTCCAACATATCTCTAACATTTGTCATAGGTCCTAGTAATCCTGAAAGCATCAGTAAATATAGTAGGCCAATAATAGCCTACTTTTATGACTTTCAAAGCTGTAACTCTACCTAAGCTATGTCCTCCAGCTAGTCCTCCATGGAACTCTTCAATAACCCTCTATTATTGATAATATTTTAAACATTTAAGGACTCCATACAAAATTTTTTGGTACAGACCTTCTAGAAGCAATACATATTTCAAAGCCTATAATCTGTATCTTCTTCTTTGGAAAGTATTTATATTAGAAGGGTATACTCCAGTTTGGAAATATTTGATCGTATGATCAACCCAATCAGAATCTATTGTTTGTATTCCTTCAACCTGATCTTCTTATTTTGTCTGGCATGTTGTTACTTCTTCTAATATTGCAACCTCTATTAGAGCTTGGAATAGGGCTCTACCTCTTACCAACTTGGTGGGATGTATTTCTACATCATATTATTAAATTTTGGTAATCCAACTAGCCTTTTTTTCTCTTAGATCACCCTACAGGATAAAACTTCTTATATCTGGATGAACCACATATACCAGGGTCTTGCTCTGTACCAAGTACTTCTTGAACTTCTTCATTGACTTCATCACAACAAATAATTGTCTTTAAATAAATTTGTACTTGACATGGTAGTCATGGAGTGTTTAGATCCAAAAGAATATAGGATGTTCCTCACCCTGATCATATTTTTGAGTGAGTACTGAGGCATTAGTATCTTCAGCTCCATAAGCATAAAGAATAAAATCTTTACTAAAATCTGGGTTTACCAGTATTGGGGTTGTTGTAATGGATTGCTTAGTTATCTCAAAAGCTTATTTTCTGACTTCAATCCTATTGAGTTGTATTTTCACCCAATTGTGAAAGTACACTCTTCCTTAGGATTTGGTTTCCAAATCCCTTCTTGCAAAGAAGTTAAACAACTAACTTCTCCAAGGTCTCCGCTATATTAGCATTTGCATATGTGTATTAGTAATCTCAAATAAATATATTCATTTTAAATGATTGGAACACCTTAGTGATTGCAAGTAACTGTAAACAAGGGGCAATGTTGGTTTATTTTACCATGAAACTTTAGTGATTTTTCATTGAACCAAAATAAAGCAAATGTGATTTGGCCCTCATATGACCACGATGTAGTGCCTTAATTCCTTTTATCTTGAGAGTTTTAAGGTAGATTTTATCTTCTTTATTAATTCCAAATATGGCTTCTTTTCATGAAGATAAAGATAGCTTTCAATATTATCGATAAACTATCCCTCTTTGGTGAAATGGATTTTCACAAAGAGGCAATAATTTATGGCCTTGGATAAAGGGCTTTAAATGTCACTTTAACTTATCCCTCTTAAATGAAATCAAATTTTCATCAAGAAGAACAATTAAGTGCTTTGAAGAAAAGACCTTCAATGTAATACTCAAATTACCCCTCTTTCGTAAAATTAGAATTTTTATGAAGAGAGGGTAATTTTAGGCTCAAAACAGAAATTTGTGAAAATGTCATAAAACATAACTCCTTCAATGAAATTGGAATTTTCATGAAGGGAATGTCATCATAGGCTCATGAGCGTAAAAGAAAACCGGAAAAAATTGAATTTGACCTTAAAATGGAAATTTTCTATTTTCAAATTTTTAAAATCTGTAGTAAAACAACTTCAATGAATTTTTAAAAATATTAAACAACTCCGAAAATGAAATTTCAAAGTGCGTATTGGAAGTCTGGAGTATAACCTACGCAATGGTGAAATTATTTTTGGATTTTGAAAATTTTTAAATGTTTATTTTAATGCCTGAAAATAAAATAAAAAATTAAACTTTCTGGAAAATAAGATGCAGAAAAAAAATTGAAAGAAAATGCAGAAAACTGAAAATAAAATGCATTCAGTATGATGCTATCCTATTTCGACAAAATCGAAGATGTGAGGTTTCCATGCATGCAACCTAACCTATTGGACTTGCAAAACAAGCACAATCCACATAGACTAAGTGTTGGTTCCTAGGGTTTAAAATAAATTTCAGGTTCAAGCATTCACATGAAGCAATCAAGCAAACTTGCATTAACTCCATCTACAAACTCGAAATCTGAAAAAGAGAAAAGAAATAGACATTAAATCCATAGCATGCAAAGAGAATCTCCTTCTTTCTTGCCCACAAGATGCAAATTTCTGAAAATTCCTACATTAAAAATATGTCATTTTACAATAGCAGAATTTGGCCTCCAAAAGGCTTCAGCCATGGAAGGAAAAATAGCTCCAAAAGAAACAAATCCAAAAAAAACTCTGCAATCTTGCATTTCCAAAACCATTTTCCAACATTTTGTGGCCTCCTCAAAGATCCAGCCCCTTCATTCCTCTTTTCTTGGCAGATTTATCCCTTTTCGAAAATCACTTTGTTTCCTGGTTTCATCTCTGTTTCAATGCTTGGCCTTTCGGTTTACTTGATTTGGCTTTTCACTTTCCAAACATTTGGTTTTAATATGGCCCTTCTATCTCAAAATAAAACAATCAGTTCATTTTCCCTCCAATGTTTTCGAAGAATCCCTCATTTGTCCTTATTAGACCCGAGGCCGGAGGCTTGTAAAATATGGTGCCCTTTCATTTTTTATCTTGGCCTTCCATTTTCCTCCCACTGGTTTTCGAAACACTTTCCCTTACACATGCTATTTCATTTCATTTTCCACACGGGATGGGAGTCATATTATTATTATATATATATATTTTACTTCGAAAGGATTTGAAGTGCCTTTTCTTTCCATTTTATTTTCCAATATTCCTTATTTTTTTTATTGCTCTGTCACTTTGGAAAACCCTCTTTTTATGAAAACGTCGCTTATCCTTGATAATAAATTCTTTCATATATTTTCAGTCTTCACGGGACCTCCTATTCAATGCATATCACATTACAATATTATAATTTTTTATAATGAAGGCACTTTAATAGTAAAACCATCTACCTCTGAAACATGCAAGGTCCCACTTTTGAAAACCTTGCCACGTTGATTTACAGCCTTCACTGTCCATTTACAACAATCACCGTCTCATCCGCTGGGCGGGGTAACGGCTATAGACACGGTGAGACCCTTTATTCGATGTTTGACATAAATAATGTATTCAAATTAGCTACATTGCTCCTTGGTCATGTTAAACTGCATTGGACCGTATATGACGCAGAAATCATCCAAATTCATTCGAAGTGATCAAATTCAAATCCGTAGTACTGTTTACTCTAGTGTGCTCGTCCCTATGGCTACGAATTTCTCTGCACATCGCTTAACGCTGCACTAGTATGCTTTGCTGTCGGAGTTTTGTTTCACTTTAACTACCTCTTCCTTCCCATTTTAGCAATCTGGAATTGCAACATTGGGACCTTCGATGGTGGTTGTGTTATCTCATTGCCGCTTCTACCGAATGAGATGAATCATCCTAGTCCACCTGTCCGAGAAAATTCTGGCGCCTGTGAACTCCATTTGTCCTCTGATGATAAACTAAACACTGCATTGTCACCATTGTTGATGTTCATGTTCTGCGTTTCTAGATTGTCACAGATAAAATTCCACCCAAAGACCATCTAGATTTTTGCAACGTGTCAGTTTGAGTTGGCCACACTCCGATCCTGCGTCGACCATCGTGACTCGTCTGAACGGTGACGCTATCGCTATTGAAATCCATGTCTGGACATACAAGACCTCTTCATACTTCATCTAGTTGGGTTTGTCCTCATCGTGCGGGCCCTACATCTAAAAATTTGTGCTTTTGATCTGCCACGTTGGCGTCACTGCAGGCCATGTCTCGATGAAGTCTCCCAATGTTCTCTCCACGTCTGAGTCTTTACCATTTTCGCCCGAGTGTTGCATTTCATAATCTGTGTGGTCGACGCTCGGGTTATTCTCTCGTTTCTTCCACCGAAGGGAGCCTCACCATCCCCATCCTCGGTTCATCGCCTATCCAAAGGAGGTACGGGTAGATCCAACGTTCAACTCATCCGCTCACCTGCGCACCAGAACATTGGCATTAGTACCTTCAACACAACTTAAAACAATGAAATAAATATAAATTTAAACCTACGATGGCTTTACTTTGCTTATATACATAAAAAAGAGCAAAGTCCTTTCTTATATATATAAACAAAGGGATTTCTTAGTATATATAGGAAAGCCATGAGAGTTTTTTTTTTTTTTTTTTTTGATATTGAGTAAATACTTCTTATATATATACATGTCCGTTGGGGATTGTACTTCATTTTTTTATTTTAAACATTTATATGTACAAAAAGCTTACCTGAAACACTCAAATGAAGAAAACATAAAATGCAACCATCATAAAAAAAATAACAACAAAACATTAGCAATAATATTGCTAACACAACATTGACGATAAAAATCGTCGACAACAAAATGACATTAAAAATCGTCAATCAACAACTCGAAAATAAAAAAAAAATCGTCGACAATAAAATATCGTCGACAAGAAAAGTCATTGAAAATAAAATATCGTCGACAAGAAAAAGTCGTCGACAATAAAATATCATCGACAAGAAAAAGTCATCGACAAGAAAAAGTTATCGACAAGAAAATATCATTGACAAAGACTAATGATAAACGCAAATTCAAAACAAGCTGAGCATTAGACATTCGAAACCAACATGCAAACACCCAAATACCAAAAACAAAAAAGGTGGGTCCCCAATTTTGGGGTACGTTGTGGAACAACCACAACAAATGGCGACTCTGTTGGGAAATGCTCCTAAGCATTTCGATGAGAACCCAACCTGAAAACCTTCAAAACTCAAATACAAGCATCAAAAAATACCCAAAGAATGAAACTAGATGAGAAATACATGAAGCATTAGAATTATTCAGCGTCAGTTCAATATGTGCAATGTGATTCATTACTTATTGTTTGAAAATTATCAATATTCCATCATCTGTTTCACTTATGATTCGTGCATATGAGAAGTTATGGATGATTCTTGTAGGATTTAATGTATTGTGAAGATTTTAGAGATATAACAACCTGCTTTGCAAAGGCTTAAACTTTGTAGTGCCATGAACAAACATGTTAAAACTGTCAAACCCTCTTAGGATCAAATATGTGTACTAGGTTCATTTACCAGATCCCAAAGTTGGTTATGTGTCACTATCATCTTGAACCAGTGCATGTGTAGGTGGGATCAGAGCTTTGGGGAATAGGATTCCCAACCTAAGCGAGATGGGAATTTAACCCTATCCTTACTACTCTGATATGAAGTTCATTACCTCATCTTGAACAAAATGATTTAACCTGTTATGAATGAAATTGTCAGGATATCCTGTCCGTTTGAGCGATCGAGTGGTCTTGCTTTTAGACAAGACATCTCGCCACGCATGAGCATACTCCACTGCCAGTCAGGCGTCTATAGCCCCGGTGAAGATTCACCCCATAATCCAGGATTTGGCTTTACTTTTGATTTCTTGAACCTTGGGGATGACTACCCATCCTTGTAAGGGACATATAGTACAATCCTTACAATCCAATATCAATGATGAAATGCAAGATATTTGCTTTGGAATTTCAAGTTCTTGAGTGGGCAAAATAGAAGCTTTGGGGAATCGAATTCTTAACCTAAGAGAGATGAGAACTAGACCTTATCCTTACTACTCCATGAAGGTCAAATCAGAGCTTTGGGGAGTTGGATCCTCAACCTAAGTTTGATGGGGATTTAACCCTATCCTTACTACTCCGATTTTAGGCTTTAAGTTCTATGGGAGTGGTAAAAACCACTGTTTTAAGGATTATGTTGCATGATAGGACAGACACGAAATACTCCTTTCGCCTCACCTTTTCTTCCAAGTATGGTTTTGACCATTTTGCTCAAGATCCTCTTTAATATGTGTAGAACGTGCTTAGTTCAAGATAGTTCGGGCATCAGTTCCCAACCTTAAGGATCCTTTTAATATATGTTATATAATAACCCTAAGAGGATTCGACACCTTTTCAATGATTGTATTTGAAATGTAGATGCAACTGAGATGAAATGTATATGCAATGTGGAATGTAATATGAGATATGGATGAATGCGTTGCTCTTTTTTTTTTTTTGAAATGCGGATGGAGTATACCACCTACTTTACCATAATTTGTGAAACCGACAACTTCATGCATCACAAGTTCCAAACGATATTCTTTAATGTGTTTACGATACTTGTGGAGCTTTCTGCAATACAATTCCAATGTTTCATATTCTCTTAGTCTTAGTCAACATTCATAAGGACATAAGTTGACATCTCGCTTTTCTTTTCTCTCTTATTTTTTATTTTTTCTGAAGACAAACCAAAAGTGTCCAAAGGACCAACACACAAAACTTAAAACCAAACCCAAAATGCAATCCCAAAAATGAAACTTGAAAACACAAACCAAAACCAACAAACAAAGTCTATATACAAATGTACAATATGGTACAATATGATGCACAGTTTGGATTATCATTTTCCCGGATCCCAAACATGATTTGAGCATTCCAAAAGACATATAATGTGATACACATGCCAAATGTGGAAGGAATCAAATAAAAACAATATTAGACCAAACAATGCAACCAACTTCAACTTTCCTCTCTCACCCCACCAATTAGATTTTGTTCCATTAGTATTCTCATAGGTGAGATTCAAATTACCAAATTGATTAGACAATGGCTGATTTTCAATTCTTTCTTGTCTATTCTTTAAGGTGTAAATTTCATAATTCCATTCATGATTTAGAACTAGGCTTTCTTTATTCAAAATGAAATTTTGTAAGCAAGAGCCTATTTCTAAAAATTTCAAAGCTAATTCATTTTCCATGTTCTTAGGCCAATCAAAATTGTGCAACAATTTACAAGCATCTAGGATATTTACTAAATGGGGATCATTAGAAGTTTTTATCCTAGGTTCAAGAATTAATTGTTGATGAATTTGATTTAGCAATTTAAGTGCATCAAGCTCCTTTTCATTCATTAAAGTAATGTTATCAAAGGTGTGGTTAGAAATTAATTCTTGTTCTTCATTCACATTCAATGGCATTTCATCATAAATATCATTTGAATTATACAAATCTTCACCTAAATCTTGGATGTTTGGACACAAAGGTTTAGATTTTACCTTTTTCACATTTTCATTTACCAAAACTTGGTGAGGATTTGCAATTCCCTCTTTTACCTCATGGTCTTCATATTCTTCATTGATTACTTGTTCATCAAACATACCAAAATTGGGCACCCAATTGAAAACATGCCCATCCTTTTCAACCCTCAAATATTTTTGGTCAAAGTGTATGTCAAGTAACTCATCTTCATGATCAATCACTTGCGTTGCTTCTAATAGATCAACCACTTTGTCATTTAATTCCAAATCTTTGTTCACTATCCATGGTATCTCTTCATTTGAATCCTCAAAATAATCATGCAAACTTGTATCCGAATCTTCAATGAATTTATATTCAACATGATCGAATTTTGTAACCTTCTCAAATCTTGTGAATGAGAGATCTTCGTATGAAGTAGAAGTTTCAATATCCTGCATATAAATTGGAATAGAGGCTTCATCAATAGGGGTGTGAGGCAATAACACATCTTCATATCTTCCCCAACCATTGTAAAAATTATCTTCCAAATTTGTGGGATGAAACTCCATGGTATTTGTGACATGATCTTTTGATTCATTCATCAATTCACTTTCTTCTTTGTCCTTGGTAGTAGGATCATTATAATATTCCAAAATTTGATGATATTTGAAACCCTCTTCCAAAACATCCTCAAATTGTAAAGGAGTTGTAATATCTTCCTTTGAGTAGGCGATTATGTTGTCTTGTATATCAATTGGCACACAAGTTTCATTAGTAGTTTTGGAGTGAGTGTAGTCTTCCCACTTCTTCCAAGCATCATAATAATCATCTTCCAAAGTCAAGTGGTGACGTTCAACTACTTCTTCAACATATTCCAATTCATCAATGTGTTTCTCATCAAATTCACCTTCACCTTCCTTAGATGGTTCAATTATTTCCAAAAGTGGGTCATTTTTGAATTCAAATTTGTAAGGCTATCATCGTCCAAATTAGTAACCCATGATCCGAATTTCATCACAATTTGGAGGGTGAAGAATTTTTTGATCATTAGTTCCAAGCTTCTCATCGAGAGTGTCTTCCAAGAACAAGTGGTGAAATTCTATCATATCTTCAAATTCATTTATTGATTTTCTTCCAATTTCACTTTCAACCACTTCATTCAATTCTATGGTAAGTTTCGTCCTATCACATATTTCAAACATTGTTGAATTTAGAACCCCTTCATATAAATAATCATGTATCTCTATGAATGAGATCATTTCTGCATAATCCTCATTGGTGGATGTTGGCTTAGCAATTTGCACCTCCTCTTGGACTACATCTAAGGTGGTTGTAACATTTGGACCTTCAAATTCATCCCCTTGATCATTTACCTTAGGTATCATTGGAGTGGAGGGTGCTATATTTGATGGTTGGTGTAGGTTGGCATCACTAACTCCAAAAGAACAATCTCTCATGTGAACATGTTGTGCCTTTTCTTCTTCAAAAACTTGTTCTACCTTTTCCAAGATCTCATAGATTGTCTCTAGAGACAGGTCATCCAAGTTTTTCTTTAAAGATGTAGCAAGTTTGGGGTGTATGGCTCCCATGTATACTTGAATAGCTTCCTCTTCTGATGTGTTAAAATTTTCCCACATTTGGGAGTGCAACTCACGAAATCTTCCATTGAATTGACTCAAGGATTCATTAGGCTCATTACGTATGGAGGTAAACTAATTTTTCAACATCTCTAAGTCAACCTGATTACCAAAATGATAAAGATAGGTTGCTTCTAGTTGTATCCAAGAAGTCCTAACCTCCATGGGTAGTTGGCCATACCAAAAGAATGGTCTATCATCCAAAATGTATGCAAATAACTTACAAGCCACCTCCTCATAGAAAATTTGGAATTGAGATAATGTATTCTTGTAGACATACAATTTTTGCAAGTATCCTAGTGGCACCTCTTGATTAAAACATCGTAGAAACTCCAATAACATTTTAGGAATTTGATAGGGTATCCCATGTATAGAAAAACCCTTATAATGATCCTCCATCATAGATACCATTCTTTCTCTTAGAGATGCTACTTCAGCTCTTATATCGTATGTCGTCATTAGTAAAACTCAAAATATAACTTCAAAACCAATTTGTTAGTCATGAATAAAAGAAGGAACCATGACAAAGAAATATTCTAAAAATGTAAATTAGTTTCTGATTCACCAGATCGCATATGCGCAAGTGAAGAGCATACTCCTAGTGTTGTAGGCTTTCTGATTCACAAGATCGCATTACACGCAAGTGAAGAGCATAATACCGACAACAAATACATTTTAGACAAAATAATTCCTTACAAATAAGCATGAAATGACTAGCAAATATCAAACATGTAACGTATGAATAATCATGTTAGCATCAACCAAGAGATGTATCCATTAAAATCAAATGAAGGTAATTGCATGGAGACAACCTCGTTAGTCAAGACCAAAATTTTTCAAAATCAAATCAAAACACATTATTCCTATATGAACAATCAAAAATAGTTAGAACAATGCATAGCGATTCATGTCCTCCTTTTAACACTACAAGGTTGTATTGTTAAAAGAGGGCTAAATATAATAATCAATAGGGCATGAAATATTCAAAATTTAAATCCCTATAGCATTTAAATCACACTGAAATAAACCAATTCAGGCCCTCCTTCTAGCGCCAATCTGTTGAGTGGTATTTTCACCCAATTGTGAAAGTACACTCTTCCTTAGGATTTGGGTTCCAAATCCCCTCTTGCAAAGAAGTTAAACAACTAACTTCTCCAAGGTCTCCACTATATTAGCATTTGCATATGTGTATTAGTAATCTCAAATAAATATATTCATTTTAAATGCTTGGAACACCTTAGTGATTGCAAGTAACTGTAAACAAGGGGCAATGTTGGTTTATTTTACCATGAAACTTTAGTGATTGTTCATTGAACCAAAATAAAGCAAATGTGAGTTGGCCCTCATATGACCACGATGTAGTGCCTTAATTCCTTTTATCTTGAGAGTTTTAAGGTAGATTTTATCTTCTTTATTAATTCCAAATATGGCTTCTTTTCATGAAGATAAATATAGCTTTCAATATGATCGATAAACTATCCCTCTTTGGTGAAATGGATTTTCACAAAGAGGCAATAATTTATGGCCTTGGATAAAGGGCTTTAAATGTCACTTTAACTTATCCCTCTTAAATGAAATCAAATTTTCATAAAGAAGAACAATTAAGTGCTTTGAAGAATAGACCTTCAATGTAATACTCAAATTACCCCTCTTTCGTAAAATTAGAATTTTTATGAAGAGAGGGTAATTTTAGGCTCAAAATGGAAATTTGTGAAAATGCCATAAAACATAACTCCTTCAATGAAATTGGAATTTTCATGAAGGGAATGTCATCATAGGCTCATGAGTGCAAAACTAAAACTGAAAAAATGAAGTTTGACCTTAAAATGGAAATTTTCTATTTTCGGATTTTTAAAATCTGCAATAAAACAACAACTTCGATGAATTTTTAAAAATACTAAACAACTCCGAAAATGAAATTTCAAAATGTGTATTGGAATTCTGAAGTATAACCTATGCAATGGTGAAATTATTTTTGGATTTTGAAATTTTTTAAATGTTTATTTTAATGCCTAAAAATAAAATAAAAAATTAAAATTTCTAGAAAATAAAATGCAGAAAAAATTGAAAGAAAATGCAGAAAACTGAAAATAAAATGCATTCAGTATGATGCTATCCTATTTCGACAAAACCGAAGATGTGAGGTTTCCATGCATGCAACCTAACCTATTGGACTTGCAAAACAAGCACAATCCCCATAGACTAAGTGTTGGTTCCTAGGGTTTAAAATAAATTTCAGGTTCAAGCATTCACATGAAGCAACCAAGAAAACTTGCATTAACTCCATCTACAAACTCGAAATCTGAAAAAGAGAAAAGAAATAGACATTAAATCCATAGCATGCAAAGAGAATCTCCTTCTTTCTTGCCCACAAGATGCAAATTTTTGAAAACTCCTACATTAAAAATGTGTCATTTTACAATAGCAGAATTTGGCCTCCAAAAGGCTTCAGCCATGGAAGGAAAAATAGCTCCAAAAGAAACAAATCCAAAAAAAATTCTGCAATCTTGCATTTCCAAAACCATTTTCCAACCTTCTGTGGCCTCCTCAAAGGTCCAGCCCCTTCATTCCTCTTTTCTTGGCAGATTTATCCCTTTTCGAAAATCGCTTTGTTTCCTGGTTTCATCTCTGTTTCAACGCTTGGCCTTACGGTTTACTTGATTTGGCTTTTCACTTTCCAAACATTCGGTTTTAATATGGCCCTTCTATCTCAAAATAAAACAATCAGTTTATTTTCCCTCCAATGTTTTCGAAGAATCCCTCATTTGTCCTTATTAGACCCAAGGCCGGAGGCTTGTAAAATATGGTGCCCTTTCATTTTTTATCTTGGCCTTCCATTTTCCTCCCACTGGTTTTCGAAACACTTTCCCTTTCTCATGCTATTTCGTTTCATTTTCCATACGGGATGGGAGTCATTATTATTATTTTTTTCCTTACTTCGAAAGGATTTGAAGTGCCTTTTCTTTCTATTTTGTTTTCCAATATTCCTGTTTTTTTTTATTGCTCTTTGTCACTTTGGAAAACCCTCTTTTTATGAGAACGTCGCTTATCCTTCATAATAAATCCTTTCATATATTTTTAGTCTTCTCGGGACCTCCTATTCAACGCATATCACATTGCAATATTATAATTTTTTATAATGAAGGCCCCTTTAATAGTAAAACCATCTACCTATGAAACATGCAAGGTCCCACTTTTGAAAACCTTGCCACGTTGATTTACAGCCTTCACTGTCCATTTATAGCAATCACCGTCTCATCCGTTGGGCGGGGTAACGGCTATAGACACGGTGAGACCCTTTATTCGATGTTTGACATAAATAATGTATTCAAATTAGCTACATTGCTCCTTGGTCATGTTAAACTGCATTGGACCGTATATGACGTAGAAATCATCCAAATTCATTTGAAGTGATCAAATTCAAATCCGTAGTACTGTTTACTCTAGTGTGCTCGTCCCTATGGCTACGAATTTCTCTGCACATCGCTTGACGCTGCACTGGTATGCTTTGCTGTCGGAGTTTTGTTTCACTTTAACTACCTCTTTCTTCCCATTTTAGCAATCTGGATTTGCCACATTGGGACCTTCGATGGTGGTTGTGTTATCTCATTGCCGCTTCTACCGAATGAGATGAATCATCCTAGTCCACCTGTCCGAGAAAATTCTGGCGCCTGTGAACTCCATTTGTCCTCTGATGATAAACTAAACACTGCGTTGTCACCATTGTTGATGTTCATGTTCTACGTTTCTAGATTGTCACAGATAAAATTCCACCCAAAGACCATCTAGATTTTTGCAACGTGTCAACTTGAGTTGGCCACACTTCGATCCCGTGTCGACCATCGTGACTCCTCTGAACTGTGACGCTATCGCTATTGAAATCCATGTCTCGACATACAAGACCTCTTCATACTTCATCCGGTTGGGTTTGTCCTCGCCGTGCGGGCCCTACATCTCAAAATTTGTGCTTTTGATCTGCCACGTTGGCGTCACTGCAGGCCATGTCTTGATGAAGTCTTCCAATGTTCTCTCCACGTCCGAGTCTTTACCATTTTCGCCTGAGCATTGCATTTCATAATTTGTGTGGTCGACGCTCGGGTTATTCTCTCGTTTCTTCCACTGAAGGGAGCCTCACCATCCACATCCTCGGTTCATCGCCTATCCAAAGGAGGTACGGGTAGATCCAACGTTCAACTCATCCGCTCACCTGCGCACCAGAACATTGGCATTAGTACCTTCAACACAACTTAAAACAATGAAATAAATATAAATTTAAACCTACGATGGCTTTACTTTGCTTATATATATAAAAAAGAGCAAAGCCCTTTCTTATATATATAAACAAAGGGATTTCTTAGTATATATAGGAAAGCCATGAGAGTTTTTTATTTTATTTTGATATTGAGTAAATACTTCTTATACATATACATGTCCGTCGGGGATTGCACTTCATTTTTTTATTTTAAACATTTATATGTACAAAAAGCTTACCTAAAACACTCAAATGAAGAAAACATAAAATGCAACCATCACAAAAAAAATAATAGCAAAACATTAGCAATAATATTGCTAACACAACATTGAAGATAAAAATCGTCGACAACAAAATGACATTAAAAATCGTCAATCAACAACTCGACAATAAAAAAAAAATCGTCGACAATAAAATATCGTCGACAAGAAAAAGTCATCGACAATAAAATATCGTCGACAAGAAAAAGTCGTCGACAATAAAATATCATCGACAAGAAAAAGTCATCGACAATAAAAAGTTATCGACAAGAAAATATTATTGACAAAAACTAATGATAAATGCAAATTCAAAACAAGTCGAGCATTAGACATTCGAAACCAACATGCAAACACCCAAATACCAAAAATAAAAAAGGTGGGTCCCCAATTTTGGGGTACGTTGTGGAACAACAACAAATGGCGACTCTGTTGGGAAATGCTCCTAAGCATTTCGGTGAGAACCCAACCTGAAAACCTACAAAACTCAAATACAAGCATCAAAAAATATCCAAAGAATGAAACTAGATGAGAAATACATGAAGCATTAGAATTATTAAGCATCAGCTCAATGTGTGCAATGTGATTCATTCCTTATCGTTTGAAATTAATCAACATTCCATCATCTGTTTCACTTATGATTCGTGCATATGAGAAGTTATGGATGATTCTTGTAGGATTTAATGTATGGTGAAGATGCTAGAGATATAACAACCTGCTTTGCAAAGGCTCAAACTTTCTAGTACCATGAACAAACATATTAAAGCTGTCAAACCCTCTTAGGACCAAATATGTGTACTAGGAATTAATTTACTAGATCCCAAAGTTGGTTATGTGTCACTACCATCTTGAACCCATGTGCAAGTGTAAGTGAAATCAGAGCTTTGGGGAATAGGATTCCCAACCTAAGCGAGATGGGAATTTAACCCTATCCTTACTACTCGATCTGGAGTTCATTACCTCATCTTGAACAAAATGATTTAACTTTGTTATGGATGAAACTGTCGGGCTAGCCTGTCCGTTTGAGCAATCAGTGGTCTTGCTTTTAGACAAGACATGTTGCCACGCATGAGCATACTCCACTTGCCAGTCAGGCGTCTATAGCCCGGTGGAGATTAACCCCATAATCCAGGATTTGGCTTTACTTTTGATTTCTTGAACCTTGGGGATGACTACCCATCCTTGTAAGGGACATGTAGTACAATCCTTCCAATCCAATATCAATGATGAAATGCAAGATATTTGCTTTGGAATTTCAAGTTCTTGAGTGGGCAAAATAGAAGCTTTGGGGAATCGAATTCTCAACCTAAGCGAGATGAGAATTAGACCCTATCCTTACTACTCCATGAAGGTCAAATCAGAGCTTTGGGGAGTTGGATCCTCAACCTAAGTTTGATGGGGATTTAACCCTATCCTTACTACTATGATTTTAGGCTTTAAGCTCTATGGGAGTGGTAAAAACCATTGTTTTAAGGATTATGTTGCATGATAGGACAGACACGAAATACTCCTTTCGCCTCACCTTTTCTTCCAAGTATGGTTTTGACCATTTTGCTCAAGATCCTCTTTAATATGTGTAGAACGTGCTTGGTTCAAGATAGTTCGGGCATCGGTTCCCAACCTTAGGATCCTTTTAATATATGTTATATAATAACCCTAAGAGGATTCGACACCTTTTCAATGATTGTATTTGAAATGTAGATGCAACTGAGATGAAATGTATATGCAATGTGGAATGTAACATGAGATATGGATGAATGCATTGCTCTTTTTTTTTTGAAATGCGGATGGAGTATACCACCTACTTTGCCATAATTTGTGAAACCGACAACTTCATGCATCACAAGTTCCAAACGATATTCTTTAATGTGTTTGCGATACTCGTGGAGCTTTACTGCAATACAATTCCGATGTTTCATATTCTCTTAGTCTTAGTCAACATTCATAAGGACATAAGTTGACATCTCGCTTTTCTTTTCTCTCTTTTTTTTTTTTTTCAAGACAAACCAAAAGTGTCCAAAGGACCAACACACAAAACTTAAAACCAAACCCAAAATGCAATCCCAAAAATGAAACTTGAAAACACAAACCAAAACCAACAAACAAAGTCTATATACAAATGTACAATATGGTACAATATGATGCACAGTTTGGATTATCATTTTCCCGGATCCCAAACATGATTTGAGCATTCCAACAGACATATAATGTGATACACATGCCAAATGTGGAAGGAATCAAATAAAAACAAGATTAGACCAAACAATGCAACCAACTTCAACTTTCCTCTCTCACCCCACCAATTAGATTTAGTTCCATTAGTATTCTCATAGGTGAGATTCAAATTACCAAATTGATTAGACAATGGTTGATTTTCAATTCTTTCTTGTCTATTCTTTAAGGTGTAAATTTCATAATTCCATTCATGATTTAGAACTAGGCTTTCTTTATTCAAAATGAAATTTTGTAAGCAAGAGCCTATTTCTAAAAATTTCAAAGCTAATTCATTTTCCATGTTCTTAGGCCAATCAAAATTGTGCAACAATTTACAAGCATCTAGGATATTTACTAAATGGGGATCATTAGAAGTTTTTATCCTAGGTTCAAGAATTAATTGTTGATGAATTTGATTTAGCAATTTAAGTGCATCAAGCTCCTTTTCATTCATTAAAGTAATGTTATCAAAGGTGTGGTTAGAAATTAATTCTTGTTCTTCATTCACCTTCAATGGCATTTCATCATAAATATCATTTGAATTATACAAATCTTCACCTAAATCTTGGATGTTTGGACACAAAGGTTTAGATTTTACCTTTTTCACATTTTCATTTACCAAAACTTGGTGAGGATTTGCAATTCCCTCTTTTACCTCATGGTCTTCATATTCTTCATTGATTACTTGTTCATCAAACATACCAAAATTGGGCACCCAATTGAAAACATGCCCATCCTTTTCAACCCTCAAATATTTTTGGTCAAAGTGTATGTCAAGTAACTCATCTTCATGATCAATCACTTGCGTTGCTTCTAATAGATCAACCACTTTGTCATTTAATTCCAACTCTTTGTTCACTATCCATGGTATCTCTTCATTTGAATCCTCAAAATAATCATGCAAACTTGTATCCGAATCTTCAATGAATTTATATTCCACATGATCGAATTTTGTAACCTTCTCAAATCTTGTGAATATGAGATCTTCGTATGAAGTAGAAGTTTCAATGTCCTGCATATAAATTGGAATAGAGGCTTCATCAATAGGGGTGTGAGGCAATAACACATCTTCATATCTTCCCCAACCATTGTAAAAATTATCTTCCAAATTTGTGGGATGAAACTCCATGGTATTTGTGACATGATCTTTTGATTCATTCATCAATTCACTTTCTTCTTTGTCCTTGGTAGTAGGATCATTATAATCTTCCAAAATTTGATGAGATTTGAAACCCTCTTCCAAAACATCCTCAAATTGTACAGGAGTTGTAATATCTTCCTTTGAGTAGGCGATTATGTTGTCTTGTATATCAATTGGCACACAAGTTTCATTAGCGAGTTTTGGAGTGAGTGTAGTCTTCCCACTTCTTCCAAGCATCATAATAATCATCTTCCAAAGTCAAGTGGTGACGTTCAACTACTTCTTCAACATCTTCCAATTCATCAATGTGTTTCTCATCAAATTCACCTTCACCTTCCTTAGATGGTTCAATTATTTCCAAAAGTGGGTCATTTTTTGAATTCAAATTTGTAAGGCTATCATAGTCCAAATTGGTAACCCATTCTTTCGTTTCATCACAATTTGGAGGGTGAAGAATTTCTTGGTCATTAATTTCAAACATCTCATCAAGAGTATCTTCCAAGAACAAGTGGTGAAATTCTATCATATCTTCAAATTCATTTATTGATTTTCTTCCAATTTCACTTTCAACCACTTCATTCAATTCTATGGTAGTTTCCATCCTATCACATATTTCAAACATTGTTGAATTTAGAACCCCTTCATCTAAATAATCATGTATCTCTATGAATGAGATCATTTCTGCATAATCCTCACTTGGTGGATGTTGGCTTAGCAATTTGCACCTCCTCTTGGACTACATCTAAGGTGGTTGTAACATTTGGACCTTCAAATTCATCCCCTTGATCATTTACCTTAGGTATCATTGGAGTGGAGGGTGCTATATTTGATGGTTGGTGTAGGTTGGCATCACTAACTCCAAAAGAACAATCTCTCATGTGAACATGTTGTGCCTTTTCTTCTTCAAAAACTTGTTCTACCTTTTCCAAGATCTCATAGATTGTCTCTAGAGACAGGTCATCCAAGTTTTTCTTTAAAGATGTAGCAAGTTTGGGGTGTATGGCTCCCATGTATACTTGAATAGCTTCCTCTTCTGATGTGTTAAAATTTTCCCACATTTGGGAGTGCAACTCATGAAATCTTCCATTGAATTGACTCAAGGATTCATTAGGCTCATTACGTATGGAGGTAAACTGATTTTTCAACATCTCTAAGTCAACCTGATTACCAAAATGATAAATATAGGTTGCTTCTAGTTGTATCCAAGAAGTCCTAACCTCCATGGGTAGTTGGCCATACCAAAAGAATGGTCTATCATCCAAAATGTATGCAAATAACTTACAAGCCACCTCCTCATAGAAAATTTGGAATTGACATAATGTATTCTTGTAGACATACAATTTTTGCAAGTATCCTAGTGGCACCTCTTGATTAAAACATCGTAGAAACTCCAATAACATTTTAGGAATTTGATAGGGTATCCCATGTATAGACAAACCCTTATAATGATCCTCCATCGTAGATACCATTCTTTCTCTTAGAGATGCTACTTCAGCTCTTATATCGTATGTCGTCATTAGTAAAACTCAAAATATAACTTCAAAACCAATTTGTTAGTCATGAATAAAAGAAGGAACCATGACAAAGCAATATTCTAAAAATGTAAATTAGTTTCTGATTCACCGGATCGCATATGCGCAAGTGAAGAGCATACTCCTAGTGTTGTAGGCTTTCCGATTCACAAGATCGCATTACACGCAAGTGAAGAGCATAATACCGACAACAAATACATTTTAGACAAAATAATTCCTTACAAATAAGCATGAAATGACTAGCAAATATCAAACATGTAACGTATGAATAATCATGTTAGCATCAACCAAGAGATGTATCCATTAAAATCAAATGAAAGTAATTGCATGGAGACAACCTCGTTAGTCAAGACCAAAATTTTTCAAAATCAAATCAAAACACATTATTCCTGTATGAACAATCAAATCGTTAGAACAATGCATAGCGATTCATGTCCTCCTTTTAACACTACAAGGTTGTATTGTTAAAAGAGGGCTAAAGATAATAATCAATAGGGCATGAAATATTCAAAATTTAAATCTCTATAGCATTTAAATCACACTGAAATAAACCAATTCAGGCCCTCCTTCTAGCGCCAATCTGTTGAGTGGTATTTTCACCCAATTGTGAAAGTACACTCTTCCTTAGGATTTGGGTTCCAAATCCCCTCTTGCAAAGAAGTTAAACAACCAACTTCTCCAAGGTCTCCGCTATATTAGCATTTGCATATGTGTATTAGTAATCTCAAATAAATATATTCATTTTAAATGCTTGGAACACCTTAGTGATTGCAAGTAACTGTAAACAAGGGGCAATGTTGGTTTATTTTACCATGAAACTTTAGTGATTGTTCATTGAACCAAAATAAAGCAAATGTGAGTTGGCCCTCATATGACCACGATGTAGTGCCTTAATTCCTTTTATCTTGAGAGTTTTAAGGTAGATTTTATCTTCTTTATTAATTCCAAATATGGCTTCTTTTCATGAAGATAAAGATAGCTTTCAATATGATCGATAAACTATCCCTCTTTGGTGAAATGGATTTTCACAAAGAGGCAATAATTTATGGCCTTGGATAAAGGGCTTTAAATGTCACTTTAACTTATCCCTCTTAAATGAAATCAAATTTTCATCAAGAAGAACAATTAAGTGCTTTGAAGAAAAGACCTTCAATGTAATACTCAAATTACCCCTCTTTCGTAAAATTAGAATTTTTATGAAGAGAGGGTAATTTTAGGCTCAAAATGGAAATTTGTGAAAATGCCATAAAACATAACTCCTTCAATGAAATTGGAATTTTCATGAAGGGAATGTCATCATAGGCTCATGAGCATAAAACAAAACTGAAAAAATGAAATTTGGCCCAAAAATGGAAATTTTCTATTTTCGGATTTTTTAAAATCTGTAATAAAACAACAACTTCGATGAATTTTTAAAAATACTAAACAACTCCGAAAATGAAATTTCAAAATGCGTATTGGAATTATGAAGTATAACCTACGCAATGGTGAAATTATTTTTGGATTTTGAAATTTTTTAAATGTTTATTTTAATGCCTAAAAATAAAATAAAAAATTAAAATTTCTGGAAAATAAAATGCAGAAAAAAATTGAAAGAAAATGCAGAAAACTGAAAATAAAATGCATTCAGTATGATGCTATCCTATTTCGACAAAACCGAAGATGTGAGGTTTCCATGCATGCAACCTAACCTATTGGACTTGCAAAACAAGCACAATCCCCATAGACTAAGTGCTGGTTCCTAGGGTTTAAAATAAATTTCAGGTTCAAGCATTCACATGAAGCAACCAAGAAAACTTGCATTAACTCCATCTACAAACTCGAAATCTGAAAAAGAGAAAAGAAATAGACATTAAATCCATAGCATGCAAAGAGAATCTCCTTCTTTCTTGCCCACAAGATGCAAATTTCTGAAAACTCCTGCATTAAAAATGTGTCATTTTACAATAGCAGAATTTGGCCTCCAAAAGGCTTCAGCCATGGAAGGAAAAATAGCTCCAAAAGAAACAAATCCAAAAAAAACTCTGCAATCTTGCATTTCCAAAACCATTTTCCAACCTTCTGTGGCCTCCTCAAAGGTCCAGCCCCTTCATTCCTCTTTTCTTGGCAGATTTATCCCTTTTCGAAAATCGCTTTGTTTCCTGGTTTCATCTCTGTTTCAACGCTTGGCCTTACGGTTTACTTGATTTGGCTTTTCACTTTCCAAACATTCGGTTTTAATATGGCCCTTCTATCTCAAAATAAAACAATCAGTTTATTTTCCCTCCAATGTTTTCGAAGAATCCCTCATTTGTCCTTATTAGACCCGAGGCCGGAGGCTTGTAAAATATGGTGCCCTCTCATTTTTTATCTTGGCCTTCCATTTTCCTCCCACTGGTTTTCGAAACACTTTCCCTTTCTCATGCTATTTCGTTTCATTTTCCATACGGGATGGGAGTCATTATTATTATTTTTTTTTTTACTTCGAAAGGATTTGAAGTGCCTTTTCTTTCTATTTTGTTTTCCAATATTCCTGTTTTTTTTTATTGCTCTTTGTCACTTTGGAAAACCCTCTTTTTATGAGAACGTCGCTTATCCTTGATAATAAATCCTTTCATATATTTTTAGTCTTCACGGGACCTCCTATTCAACGCATATCACATTGCAATATTATAATTTTTTATAATGAAGGCCCTTTAATAGTAAAACCATCTACCTATGAAACATGCAAGGTCCCACTTTTGAAAACCTTGCCACGTTGATTTACAGCCTTCACTGTCCATTTATAGCAATCACCGTCTCATCCGCTGGGCGAGGTAACGGCTATAGACACGGTGAGGCCCTTTATTCGTTGTTTGACATAAATAATGTATTCAAATTATTGCTCCTTGGTCATGTTAAACTGCATTGGACCGTATATGATGCAGAAATCATCCAAATTCATTCGAAGTGATCAAATTCAAATCCGTAGTACTGTTTACTCTAGTACGGATTCCTCTGCACATCGCTTGACGCTGCACTAGTATGCTTTGCTGTCGGAGTTTTGTTTCACTTTAACTACCTCTTCCTTCCCATTTTAGCAATCTAGATTTGCCACATTGGGACCTCCGATGGTGGCTGTGTTATCTCATTACGGCTTCTACCGAATGAGATGAATCATCCTAGTGCACCTGTACGAAAAATTCTGGCACCTGTGAACTCCATTTGTCCTCTGATGATAAACTAAACACTACGTTGTCACCATTGTTGATATTCATGTTCTGCGTTTCTAGATTATCATAGATAAAATTCCACCCAAAGACCATCTAGATTTTTGCAACGTGTCAGTTTGAGTTAGCCACACTCTGATCCTGCATCGACCATCGTGACTCCTCTGAACGGTGATGCTATCGCTATTGAAATCCATGTCTCGACATACAAGACCTCTTCATACTTCATACTTCATCCGGTTGGGTTTGTCCTCGCCGTGCGGGCCCTACATCTCAAAATTTGTGCTTTTGATCTACCACATCGGCATCACTGCAGGCCATGTCTCGATGAAGTCTCCCAATGTTCTCTCCACGTCTGAGTCTTTACCATTTTTGCCCGAGTGTTGCATTTCATAATCTGTGTGGTCGACGCTCGGGTTATTCTCTCGTTTCATCCACCGAAGGGAGCCTCACCATCCACATCCTCGGTTCATCGCCTATCCGAAGGAGGTACGGGTAGATCCGACGTTCAACTCATCCGCTCACCTGCGCACCAGAACATTGGCATTAGTACCTTCAACACAACTTAAAACAATGAAATAAATATAAATTTAAACCTACGATGGCTTTACTTTGCTTATATATATAAAAAAGAGCAAATCCCTTTCTTTTATATATATATATATATATAAACAAAGGTTTTTTTTTTATATTGAGTAAATACTTCTTATACATATACATGTCCGTCGGGGATTGCATTTCATTTTTTTTATTTTAAACATTTATATGTACAAAAAGCTTACCTGAAACACTCAAATGAAGAAAACATAAAATGCAACCATCACAAAAAAAACTAACAGCAAAACATTAGCAATACTATTGCTAACACAACATTGACGATAAAAATCGTCGACAACAAAATGACATTAAAAATCGTCAATCAACAACTTGACAATAAATAAATAAAATCGATCGACAAGAAAAAGTCATCGACAATAAAATATCATCGACAAGAAAAAGTCATCGACAAGAAAATATCATCGACAAGAAAAAGTCGTCGACAATAAAATATCGTCGACAAGAAAATATCATTGACAAAGACTAATGATAAACGCACATTCAAAAAAATCCGAGCATTAGACATTCGAAACCAACATGCAAACACCCAAATACCAAAAAAAAAAAAGGTGGGTCCCCAATTTTGGGGTACGTTGTGGAACAGCCACAACAAGTCCACTTAAACTTGACATTCTTCTTGAGTAACTCGGATATAGGCCTTACTTTTTGTGCAAAGTCAGAAATGAATTTCTTGACAAAGTTTATTTGACCCAAAAAGGACTGTAAGGTCTTCTTGTTTGTAGGCAGTGTGAGAGCAATAATGGACTTAATTCTATCTGGATCTATGGCCATGCCTTCTTTTGATACCACATTATCTAGCAACTTTTCTTCATGAACTACAAAGAATGATTTCTTAGGATTGAGTGAAATACCAAATTCTATGCACTTTTGAAAAACTTGCTCCAGGTGTGCTAAGTGATCATGCTTATTATGGGAAAACACAGTCATATCATCCAAATATATCAGATTGAATTTATTGATCAGTGCCCCAAAGGCATAGTCCATGGCTCTTTGAAATGTGACTCCCGCATTGGACAACCCAAAAGGTATTCTCTGGTAGGCAAATGTGCCCCATTTGGTGGTGAATGTTGTTTTATACTGATCTTCATCTTTCACCCAAATCTTATTGTATCTATAGTAGCCATCAAGTAATGAGAACCTCTTAGCCCCTGCCACTACCTATAATATTTAATCAATCTAAGGGAGGGGGTAGTGATCTTTAAGGGATGCTTGGTTAAGATTCCTCAAATCTACACAGGTGTATATTACCATTCTTTTTTCTCACGGGTACGAAGTTGGCTATCCAGGTTGAATGTTTTATTGGGTATATGATTTTAGCCTTTAATAACTTTAAGAAATCTTCTCTCATAATGGCTTCGATCCTTGGATTTACAGGCCTTTGCTTCTGCCTAAATGGCTTGGCAGCAGGATCTAGCTCAATAGTATGTTGGATAAAAAAAATTCATATACCTTGAGGTCTTCATATGACCAAGCCACAATATATTGGTATTTTAAGCATAAAGCTTTGATATCTTTTGCTTCCTCTGGTGAACATCGAACTCCAACATTGAGCTTCTTTTCTGTATCGACTTCAACTTCTTTATAGATTTTTTCACTGACTTTCATGGCTTTGGTATTTTTTATGTCCTCATTGTCAAACAAGCTCTCTAGGATAACCAATCCTCTAGGAATGTGAATTTTCCTTAGTTGAATAACATCTTGTTGATCGATATCTTCTGAATCCTCTTCTTGGAAAGTGGAAAGACATGCTTCCCTTACCAAAAATTCAATTATTTGCTCAACCAGAAAATTTGCTTATTGGTACTGCAGGTCTAAAAATCATTTTGATTCCATTAGCTTTCTTGATTCCAAAGTCTATAGAAGGGTTGAAGTTAGCTCCCTTTGTTGCTAATGAATCTAATAGAGTATTCTTTTCTCTGGGAAAAAAAATTGAATTCAGGGCATCAAAGGATTCCATCAGATCCCATACCCTATTTCTGTAAGCTTTTAGGTAATGGTACTTACTGCTGCACCTATTTCTTACCTGATGGACTATCAACTCAGAATAACCATATATGTTCAAAATATTAATGCCCATGTTGTCTTATTGTATCAGTCCGAGACACAAGGCCTCATATTCTACAACATTATTTGTACATAACCATGTTAGTCTATAGACAAAACTCTTTGTCCCCTCTGACTGGGACTATAGTATTACTCCAGCTCCTGGACCATTTTTGCATTTAGCACCGTCAAAGTGCATGGTCCATGTTTCTTTTTATCTGAGATATTGATTGGATATAGAAGGAATTTTCTTCTCTAGTTTAGCTGAGATACTATATATCCCCATACCAGTTCTAAATTGACTATAATCCTCTTTGAAGGGTAACTCATCCTCTATATCCAAGTCATCAAAATTATCAGCCAACTCAAATTGCTCCAGGGGCATAATATTGTACATGTCTTCCTCAATATTTTCAATGTGATAAGCTATTGGATTTTTAGGGGTTATCCTTATTCTTTTTCCTTTGAAAGGGATTACCATACTAGAATAATCCATGTACATACATCCACCTAGTTTTGCAGTAAACTCCCTTGAAAGACATAATCCAAAGTAGGGTTCTAGGTCCACCACTACTATTTCTTGTACTATTGTCACCTCAGGGGCTCTATGTAACCTCATTAATACATCCTTTATAACTCCCACTGTCTTAAAAGGTGTCCCATACAATTGTAACACTTCAGGACAAGATCGAATATACTCCATACCCATTTTCTCACAAACTTCTTTGGGCATAACTGTGGTTAATGCTCCTGAATCTATCATACAATTTAGAACTACCCAACCTTCCATCCTCAGGGATATATAAAAAGGAGGTGGCTTATTTTTTAAAATAGCAGGTGACATTTCTTTCTTTTATGATGGCATAATAAGGATTGTGGTGGCCTGCTTATCTTGCAGATACTTGTTGAGGGATGCCTAAAGTAGGTCTATCTGATCAGGAATGAACAGAGTGTCATATAGGTTGGCTTTTGATAAAATATTTTTCATTTCTTCAACAATATTATACTCAGACTTAGCCAAGGCAGGTCTTTCATACCTTTTTTTTGGCTCACCATATTTTATTTTGTATTACTAAGTGGCTTCTATTATTTACCTTTTTGTAATAGAGGGGAATCTAAGCCTTTCTTGAGCCTCATATTTAGATTTCATCTGGTCTCCTTCAACTTCTTTTTCCAATCTCTTAGGAAGATTATTTGTCTTCTATTTCCCTTTAGCCTGAAGAATAGGAAAAGTATCGATGCTTTGGGGAAGAGGGTCATTTATTTTTTGAGAAGGGACTTGGAACTGCCCCATCTTTTGGTGATCTAATTGCAAGGTTTTCTTTCCAATACTAGTCATAACAACAATTGGGATTTCTTCATCTAGCTCTTTCCCAACCATGATCTGATCAGGGTGCCACAACATGTTTACTATCCCCTTTTGATTTCTTTCAGCTTGATCCATAGCTTGTTGGACATGGTATTGTTACATAATACAAGACTGTGAGTCATGAGGATCATTACATACTAGACACCAAACATTTGCAAGAGTAATATCTGAAGAAAACTCAGGCTCCTCATATGCTGCATTGACTCTGACCCCAGTAATATTATTAGGACCAGGTCTTTGATCTTTGTTCACATATGGAAATCTCCTTTTTTGTGACCTTTCTTAGTCTCTCTTTTTCATTGAATTCATTATGTTGCTCAAAGTTTTTAGTGTGTTTTGTATATCAAGAATAGCAGAAATCTCTGAAGATGGTTGAGAAGGAAGGGGAGGTAAAGGAAATGTAGAGGATGATGGTTTTGGTTGAGGGATTACATTCATTTAAGGAGATGGGAATGATAAAGAAAGATATCCATGTAAGATGGATTTGCAGCTTGGGTTTGGCCAGTTGTGGCTTCTAAGTTATAAGGTAGCACCATTTTGGGGGTAGTCTCCCCACATTAATTAAAATATTCTTAGCATGAACTACTGCATTATAAACTTGGGGGAAGACTTCTACTCCATATTGTTATGTTTGTAATCCTAGCTCTGATCCAAGAGCTCGGATATAATACCTATAGTCCAAACATACAATTGGTCTAGTTTTGGGGGGAATTCTCTTCCATGCTCTGCTAAATCTCAAATTGAAATTTGAGACAATTTATTACTGATATTTTTGCATGGATGTAAACTGGTTAAGCAAGGATAAAGGGTTAGAATATTCATTAAACTCTTACACAAAAGGCTCAGCCAATGATTGCCATGAGGTGATGGTATTATCCTCCAGAGTTCTAAACCAATACAAAATATTTCCTCTAAAGGATAGGGTCAAAATTCTTACAATAATTCCTCTTCTTTTATGTTGTGAATTGTTGCCAGATTTAAAATATTCTGATAGTGCTCATAAGATATCTTTTCAGATCCATCATAAGTAGGAATAGCCTTGGACATATCTTGGGGAATGGCATTCATTTGGGCTAATATCAGTGTACCAGTTGTGTTTTAGCTGGGGTACTTCTATAATGGCTAATTAAGGGCCATATTTCATGTCATATTTCCAAGTGCAGATCTTGTTAGAGGGGATGTTGGAATAACTATAGGATTTTTCCCAAGATCCTCTTCTTCCAAGAGGAAATCTTGATCTAAACGTCTAATAATAGTAGACCCTCTATAAGGTAATTCACTATAGAAAAGGGAGTCAGAGTTATTCCTTTTGAAAGACCTGGTATACATGAAAGGACACTGGTCTACAAGGGTAATTATTTTCTAGGTTTAAGGACCAGGGAGTCACCAGGTGAATTTGCTATTATCCGCTAACAAGGTCAAGATAATTCACCAAATCTTGATTCCTCTAGGTAGAGATAAAATAATAACTCATATGATGGATTTTTGTGTTCCTTGTGAACTAGTCCCATCGAGCGTGCCAAAAACTGTTGGGCACTAAATTGCATCAAGATTTAATCAATATTGTGGTTGTTTATCTTCCTACTTTTTGTCTAGGCTTACACCCGATAGCTACATCTCAACACTCAAAATTGGATGGACCAAAACAAGGGTTTCAAATCCAACCTCTATAGTAGGTTGGTTCCTTGTCAACTTAAATAGGGTGTTGACATAATTATGCTCACTTAGGGTTTTAGAGATTAGGGTAAGAAAATATTAGGGTTATAAAATGTGAACAATAATGGACGGATAGGCTAACAACATTTGTTACTACAACAAAAAGCTCCCATAAACCAAATTAAAGACACATTACTTAGATCAAAATTATCTTAAATTAAATGTACTTTCATAAATTAAAGAACAACAAAGAAATATTGCAGATAACAATTTCAATATCTAAACAATGATAATCCAAATAATATAATTAATCAATATCTAGATTTCAAATAAATGCACTCCCTAACATTAAAGATCTAATTCAGAAGCATATTTCAATTACCCTAGCAGTTGGTAATCCATAAATTTAGCACAAACTAACCATTCAAGTATTCACAGAAATACAACTTAAGAATTCAAACCATTGATATCGAATTATGAAGACACAAAATTTGAGGCAAAAATCAATGTAATTTTCCTTTCATTAGCCCTTAGGAATATTTATAGTATCACAGGCAAACATACTAGAGCTGAACCTTGAAAATGAGGGTTCGACCTCTATTTATAGTTTTGCAAAATTAAAATAATAAGGAACATTCCAAAGATTAAATTTTTACAACTCAGCAGAGAGTTCTTGCTGGCATTCTCTTACTGTTTCAACCTTCGAGAAATCCATTGCAAGTTGATCGCCATGGTAGCTTGGAACCTCTATAAATTTTTGGTTTTTTAGCACTAACTGAAGTTCAACTTACTCTTCCAACTGATTGTTATTTTAATTCCAACAAGAGATCCCGTTTATATGCTTCAAAATTCTCAGGGAAATCTCAACCGTCGATCTCTCCCATCGTATGACTATGATTTAATATGATATAAGCTCAATATAATGGTAGGGAGAGAACACAACACCATTCCACTTTTAAAATTGATGATGTCATATTTCATGCTTAAGAAACCATGGAACACCAATCCGACACTAAAATGCCTTAAAAGTGAAATGGGATGAAATCTGCCCCTTATCCTTCGTTTTTCTTCTTTGGTGACGAAGAATTCACCCATCCACACAAAAAATTTGATGACATAACATCTCCTTCAAAAATCTATGGATTCCATTATGGACCTAAGCAAGTGCACTAACCTGTGAACACCATTCCGAACCCGTTGCAATGTAAGGTGACTCTTTCTGCATTTCGCACTAGCTTCATAGTAAAACATTGTTTGTTGCCATTTCGGGTGAAAATTAGTCAAAATACCCTTCGTCATGAATCCACATCTCCAATACTTTATTTTCTACCTTTTGTCACCATTTTGGGTAAAAATATTCTATGCAGCTCCTGGAATTGGGCCCTCCAACACTTAGCTGCTTCAAAAGATATCAAAAATATAAAGCGGTTGCCAATCCACACTTATTTTATGCTGACATCATCCTTCTTCAAAAAATTTTACGAATTCAAAGCACGTCGCCAGTTCGGAGCTAAAAACATATGAAACCATGCAAAATTACTCCAACTGTAAAAAATTACCAAGTGTTGGGCAGATTTGTAACCTTTTTTGCAGATCCACTCCAAAATACATTGCAAAGTGTGTAGAATGAGATCTTCAGGCCTTAGGCAAAATTTTCAAAATTCTCTTAAGTATGTGGCCATTTTGGGCCTACACGAAGGATGTGTTTTGTCGATGAATTTGATAAATATGGATGCAATTTAGTTGATGTTATGGATCACATGAGCGATGAAATGAGTTGTATGATTACGAGAAATGCTCCTTCGAAACCTACGAGGCAATCTAATGACATAGATTCGACAATAAAGATGGCTTCTCAATTTAGTTTGGTAGCACTCCATTTCTCTTAGTTTGCGTTCTTGAATCAACAAAAAGGAGGGGGAGAGATCCATTTATAGCCTCCTTGGCATGCAACCAAAGAGGTAAATGCCAAAAATTTATAAATAGCAAAAACCGCAAAAAAGGAGTCATTTTCATTGTGTGAGACGAGAGGAGGGCGAGACAAGGAGGAGAGGAGCCAGTTTATTACAATGAAGTGTTGCCAAACTACAAACTAAATGACACAATGGGCCCAATAGGTGCATCCACAAGTAAAGGAGTTGGTGTGAGAAAAGTAAGGATAAAAATCTTGACTTTATTTTTCTAACTAAAATAAACCCAAACTAAATTAGATGGAAACGATTAGGCGGGGTTGGTGAAATGATTAGAATTAGTTGAATGAAAAAGTGGCTGGGGTGATGGGTAGTTAAATTTTAATTATTTTCTCTTTTTTTAGCTTTTTTCACATTTTTAGCATTTTTTATTTTTATGATGTGTGTGGGGGACTATCTCGAGTCGAGATGATCTCGTTCTGTGATCATTTCAAGTCAATATGGTCTCGTTTCGTGACCATATCGGGTCAAGATAGTCATGGTGTGTGAATGTTTTTTTTTTGCAATTTTCATTGAGTGTTTTTATTTTTTTATTAGCTTATTAGAGCCCGACACCGCTTATCGAACCATTTTAAGGAGGCTTATGTTGTGGTGTTGAATAATGAGGATAACTGGATATGGCTGAAATATATGGGCCTTTAGCACATAATATGACTAGAGTCTATTCATGTCATTCAGGCCTACCTGATAGAACTAATAGATAGATGGGACACATAAACTAATATATTTCACATACTTGATAGTGATATTACCATCACATTGGAGAACGTCTACCATATCCTGTGAATCATGATCAAGGGAGCACCTATTTTTACATTTGCAACTACTCAAAGAGATAGATTTATGATGAGTGTATAGAGAGCAATGGAGACTTGTGGACTGTGACATTGACAATGAGGAAGTGTGCGTGGAGGCCACATACAACACCCACCTACTGACAACCAGGTATATAGTGTTAATGACACTAATGTTTGATTTTATTTTGCCTAATTTCTTTGGCACTAGGTTACCTTGGAACCTATTGGACCTTGTTCAAGACCTAGTGGAGTAGCCACAGATCATGACATGGGGCCCTAGATTTCTAACACAACTTTACAAACAGTTGTACAATATTCACCAACATGATAGGTTGGGCTTAGGATGTAGCTTCCTTCTTTAGGTTTAGGGTTGGAAATACTTTAGCATTAAAAAACCACATGGGTTGATTTGGGCCACATAGAGAGACATGGTAGATAGGAAGATCCCCTATAACATGTGATAGCTACACAAGGAGTGGGGCAAGAGCTTCCCTTTCTAGGGAATCCTATAACACTATACAAAGAGCTTCATTGGATTATGATCGAAGCATGTGATATAGCAACCATCATTAGGAGCTCTAAGTTGGAGTGAGGAGGAGGAGCACCTGTAGTTGTGATACGATAGGTAGATGATAGGGCATCATGGAATAGAGAATGAGTACTTTTAGCACTCATGGGTGACTCATCAGCTAGGAGTGAGGTAGGGTATTCCAGATGATCCAATGACCTATAGGTAGAGGACCAGGGAGATCCGACTGCCACTACCATATATTTATCCTCTAGGGGATGAGGACGACTCACCACTACCTATTCTAGATAAAATAGAATCTAGAACCATAAAGTGTATGATGCTTGGTAGACTGCTCAACTATTCTATAAAGTTATTAGACCAAGACTATAGGGAAGCCATTTATGAGATCTTGAGTGCCATGATTTACAGCACCAGGGACCTCAAAGACATCAGGGGTCAACATATCCAAGCAGTCTTGTAGAGACGACGAGGTTGAGGGCAACGATGAGAGTGGTAGCACATGGTCACCTTGAGCAAGGACTTTGTGATCAACTTCACTTTTTGGATGTGAGGTCTAAGGATCCACTCTCAATGTAGTCTACAAGCATTTTTGCATCATGGATGTACTTATTACTTGATATATATATATATATATATATATATATATATATATATATATATTAGATGATATTTATTGATGTCTATATTGTGTTCTATTGTGCATGTGTTTATGTGATTATGAATGTATGCCTAGACTTGTAGATATGATGATGCATATATGTTGGATGGATTTTTTTGATATGATAAATCTATTATTTATGCATAAACCTATATATGTATACGATATACTAATGACATGTGAGGATTTAAACGATATGAAATATGGATGTGTGTTTATTGATGAAACATAACAAATGATTCTAATATGCAATAATAAACTAAGTGTAAGCACCACAAAATGTATGAAAGTCATAAATCTATATTGAAACAATTTCATCTAATGCATACACTAACACATACAAATTGAAATAAAATGTGTACTAATAATATGTAAATGTAATATATGGTGATTACCAAGAAGTCACAAGGGAACAATAAGACTTTCAGGAGATTCAAACACCCTAGTTGACCAGTCAAAAGTTGTATATTGATCATGCAAGAACTTGAAAGATAGAAATATGCTAGGAAGACCAAGATATTCAATATCCATGTGTGTACATAGTAAACTTCATTACTTTGACTTTGTACTCAGTTGGAATTAACTACTATGTAATGCAAGCCATTAAAAACTAGCTCATCTACAAGCTAACATTGGTTTGCACAAGAGAAGGTCACTAATGTGATAGACGTGTCACCATGCATGAGACTACTCCAATGCTAGGTTGGCATCTATAGCCTATTACTAGCGATGGAGATCACCCCATGGTTGTCAAAAATTGATAATTCCAGGGATTCAAGATTTTTTTCATATTTTTTTGGATACTTGCTCATTTTGAAGGAGAGCAAGGGACTTTTATTGCTTTTTGAGGGTCTTGTTTGTTTTGTAGATGAGAAAAAGGGATATTTTTTTAGAGGCTTGCTCATTTTGGGGATGAGAAAGGGATTTTATTTCTTTTGGGGACTTGCTTGTTTTATAGAGGAGTAAGAGGATTTTTTTGTGGGGGTGGGGGGAGAGGAGGAGCTTGTCCTTTTGTCAATTCTTAGCCTTCTAGACCATGTGCTTAATAGGAGAGCAAGGAAAACTATTCACTTTAGAGATAAGAACTATATTATAGTTTTGTCTTTCCTTGTTCATAAATCATACTTAAGAGTGTGAAGATGTGTTGGGATTTTGAGATAAGCAAGGAATATTCAAAGAAAGGCCCGACCGCCAGAGATCAATATGGATTTCTACAATATCTAAAAGAAAAACTAGGTATGACTGAATGATCAAAAGACCTTTTTGAACACCTTGTGACAATTACTTAGAGAAAAAGTAGGAGGGAGTGAAAAAATATTAAGAAAGATAAATGTGGTGGGAAATGAGTAGTGAGATGAGTGTTTTTCTTATGTACTTTCAAAAATTAAGAGGTATGTGTAAAATAGTCAGTGGTAGTATGAACACCATTACTAATGGTCATATAGTGTCTATGCTATATTACGAGGACCGCTTAATAGTCAAGAGACCACAAGGAAAAGTGTAAGCAATGACAAGAGAAAAAGCTTGATCAAGATAAATGACAGTCATACAAACGTGGTGTTATACTTAATGTGAAAGAACCTAGATAGACTAATGTCAATGTAATGAAAAATATGCCTAATGCAATATGACTAGTGTACCTAGATATTGCGAGATGCAACATTGAAAATATTAAAATGCATGGTGCAATAAATGATGATATGCAATGGTATGTGATGCATGGTGAAATGAGGTGCTTGTTTTTTTCTTGTGATTTATTCTTGTTTTTGTTGTTTTATTGTTGTTTTTTTTTATACATAAAATACCCGTAGGTGGAGAATATTAAGGGTTTATGCTCCTCAACACCCTCAAATGAAGTTAATCGATAAGTGCTCGATCCCAAATTCTATGTTATTATGAATGGGCCTAACCAATTTATGGTGAACTTATTGCACAAATGGTTAGGAAAGTTAGAATTCTTCTGGTTCATCACATGTTATACTCAAGAAGGCGATCAAAGACTTTTTGTAAGTCATCGATGTGGTTTTGACATAATAAATATTTGGACAAAATATCATTGACATAATCTTTGACTATCTTGTGCATGTAGTCATGAAAAATGTACATTATTACCCGTTGGTAAGTAGCGCCAACATTCTTTAAGTCAAAGGGAATGACCTTGTAGAAAAAGGACTTGCATGGCATTGTAAAGGTTATCTTAGCCTGATCTTTAGGATTAACTCATATTTTATTGTATCCTGAGAAGCCATCCATGAGGGAAAGCATTTCATGGCCAACAGTCATTTTTACCAGAGTATCGATGTTTGAAAGAAAAATTTCATCTTTGGGACTCGCTTTATTGAGATCAAAAAAATTAGTGCATATGTGCACCCCCCTTTTGATTTCTTGACCGTGTTGGACACCCATTAAAGATAGTCAATTGGTTGGATGAATCCTATATCCAAAAACTTTTGTAATTCATATTTTATCATGAGAGCAATTGTTGGATGCAAATTTTAGGGTTTTTGTTTGATTGGTTTGACTGTTGGATTTAGCATCAAATTATGTACAAGTAAGTTTGGATCCGGATTAGGCATGCCCTTGTAGGACCAAGAAAAAATATTTCTATACTTCTTTAGAAGAGTAAATAATACAACACGTTCTGCTTTTGAGATACCCTTCCCTAGTTTGAGAATTTGAGGATGTTGAGGATCATCACTAACATCTATGTTGATTGTCTTTTCTATTAACATATAGGATCCCTCCTCTAATTTATGAGGATTAGGGATCAAGTGAATATCATTAGCTGAATTAAATGAGTTGGATGCATCATTGGACTCAATATTAGCTTATAAAACATCTAAATGAGGACACAATGAAAAATATAACGGTTGCAACATGTCCTCAAAAGGAAAAAATTAGCTAGTTTTTGACCAATATCTATGTACCAAACACCTATATAGGGCAAAGACAATTATTTAGGGATTTAAATTTAATGAGGAAGGCTTTCCATGACATTGCTTGGGTTCTGGCTAGTACTTCAACACCCCTTTGTATCCATTATACAAGAAGGGCAAAAATCCGAATACCTTTGAAGGTATGGAATATTTGAGCAGTTTATCTCTGAGAATGGATTGATCGATGTTGACCTCAAAGGATTTAAGTATACATGGTGTAATAGAAGACTTGGGAACCGGTTGATCAAAATAAGACTTGATATATTTTTAATATCTTAATAAGGGATAATTAACTTTGGAGATACCAATATGATCATACTCCCCAAAGTAGGATCTAACCATAACCCTCTAGTGTTAGATTTCCAGACCGATAGAAGGAGGTTTTACAACCCTTTTAGGTTTTAGGTGATGTGGCTTAGAAATGAAAGCCTTGAGAATTACATTGAGGAATGATGGGGGAACAAATTCACTAAATATTTGATGGCACAAATTACCAAAAAGCTTATATTTATCAAACATAAACTCAAATATTGAAACAAGATTATTTTTACGATGGCAGAGAAACCATAAACTATAGTGGCAATGGAGCAACCACAAACTATGATACCAACAAAGCAACCACAAACTACTATGATGACAAAATAACCATAGGCATAGGCTATTGGTAATATCATTATAATGGAAAAATTATTGAACCATATGAGGTTATTTAGGGGTGTGGATTCCTTGGCTTAACAACCACAAGAGCAACCACAAACTACTGTGATGACAGTGCAACCACAAACTATTGTGATGATGGTGTAACCACAAACTACCACGATGGTGGTGGTGACGATGGAATAACCACATGTACCATTTTTCGTAATATTCATGTAAAATTCATCTTTGTAGATTTGGTAGTGGTATCTACAACTATTTTAGAACCCATGTCAATTTATTCAGCTTAGCTTAATCGATGATGTCAAGATAATGAAGACAATAAAAGGATAATCATTGTGTTGAGCTCCAAAGAGGCGACAAAGAGAGTGGAGAGGATAGCCAGAGGTCGTGTTTCTCCTTCGTCAACATGACTCCTAGTTGTTTGTTCTCTTGTTATTATATTTTTTTTTATGTTCTAGCTTGCTTATAGTCACTATTTTAATTGTATCCTTTGAAGGGTTGCATATTTTATTTTGTAAAGCAATTTGAGTATGTACCTCTGGTTGGTCTCAGTTGGTGGTCTCTTGATATATCTTTTTGGATGTAAAAGGGTCAGGACCCTTTCAAAGATCCCTTTGCAAACTAAAAAAGAAATTAAAGAATGTATTATATTAAATATTGGATTTAAATTATCTTTAAATAATAATATTTTTTATTAACTTTAAAATTATGATATTATTTAAAAATAAAATATAAATTAATTTTTAAATACCTTGATATTATTGTAATATTTTTTAAAAATATCATAAATAAGTATTACACATCTAAAATTAAATGTGCTTTGTAGTTAAATAATGTTATCTTGTCAATAAGAGTTGTTAGAAGACATCTATATACTATTATTGTTATACTTAAATTATCTATATAACTAGTTATTACCATTTAGGACTTGATCAATGGGGAAGATATAGTTGACTTAGCATTGTAAGACAAGATAAGAGATCCTAAACTAATACTATTTCTAGTCTAAGGTTTGAATGAACCAAGGATATGTTTTGTTAATGAATTTGATAAATATGGATGCGAGTTAGTTTATGTGATCAATCACCCAAGCGATGGAATGAGTCGTATGAATACGAGGAATGCTCCTTCGAAACCTACGAGGCAATCTAATGGCATGGATTTGACAACAAATATGACTTCTTGATTTAGTTTGGTAGCACTTCATATCTCTCAGTTTGAATTCACAGATCAACAAAATGGAGGGGGAGAGCTCCATTTATAGCCTCCTTGGTACACAACCAAAGAGGCAAATGCAAAAAATTTATAAATAGTAAAAATTACAGAAAGGGGGTCATTTTCACTGTGCGATATGAGAGGAGGGCAATACAGGAAGGAGAGGATCTAGTTTCTTACAACGAAGTGCTGCCAAAGTAGAAACTAACTGACACAATGTGTCCAATAGGTGCATCCACAAGTAAAGGATTTAGTGCAAGAAAAGTAAGGATGAAAATCCTTTCTTTTTCTAACTAAAATAAATCCAAACTAAATTAAATGGAAATGATTGGGCAGGGTAGGTAAAATTATTAGAATTAGTTGAATGAAAAAGTGACTAGGGTGATGGGTAATTAGCATTTAATTCATTTTCTCTTTATGTAGCTTTTTTTTATATTTTTTACATTTTTTATTTTTACAATGTGTGTGGGGGATTGTATTGAGTCGAGAAGATCTCATTCTATGATTGTCTCAAGTCGAGATGGTCTCGTTTTGTGACCATATCAGGTCAATATGGTCATGGTGTGTGAATGTTTTTTTTGCAATTTATATTAAGTCTTTTTGTTTATTTATTAGCTTATTAGAACCCAACATCGCTTCTCAAACCATTTCAAGGAGGCTCATGTTGTGGTGTTGAATAATGAAGATAATTGGATATGGCTAAAGTATCTAGATCATGATGTGACTAGAGTCTATTCATGTCGATAAAGCCTACTTGATAGAACTAATAGATATATGGGATTCAAAAACTAACACATTTCACATACCTGATAGCGATATTATCGTCACGTTGGAGAACATCTACCAGATCCTGTGAATCCTGATCAAGGGAGCACCTATTGTTATATCTACAACTACTCAAAGAGAGACATTGTTACAATGAGTATATAGAGAGAAATGGAGACTTGTGGACTGCAATATTGACAGTGAGGAAGTGCGTGTGGAGACCAGATACAACACCCACCTACGATAGCCAGACATGTAATGTTAATGACACTAATGTTTGATTTTATTTTACCTGATTTCTTTGGAACTAGGTTCCCTTGGAACCTATTGGACCTTGTTGAGGACCTGGTGGAGTATCCATAAATTATGCCATGGGACCCTACATTTCGAGCAAAACTTTACAAAGAGTTGTACAAGATTCAACAATGTGATAAGATGGGCTTAGGATGTAGCTTCCTTATTTAGGTTTGGGGTTGTAAATACTTCAATGTTGAAAAACCACATGGGTTGATTTGGGCCACATGGAGATACATGGTATATAGGAAGATTCTCTATGCCATGTGGTACCTATACAAGAAGGAGCAAAGTAAGAGCCATCCTTTCTAGGGTATCCTATCACACTACAAAAAGAGCTTCATTGGATTAAAATCGAAGCACGTGACATAGCAACCATGGTTGGGAGCTCCAAGTTGGAGTGAGGAAGAGGAGCACCTAGGGTAGGTGCAATGCGATAGGTGGATGATAGGGTATCATGGAATAGAGAACAAGTACTTTTAGCACTTGTGGGTAACTCACTAATTAGGAGTGAGGTAGGATATGCCAGATGACCCAATGATATATAGGCAGTGGACCAGGAATATTTGACTACCACTACCATAGATTGAGCCTCTAGTGGAAGAGGATGACGCACCATTACTTGATCTAGATACAACAAACTCTAGAACCATAGAGTGTATGATGCTTGGTATACTGCTCAAATATTCTAGATAGGGATAATAGAGGAGAGAGGAGTTGCAGCAGTAGAGGAGGGAATGACTATAACAACAGAGGATCCATCATAGTGATGAGTACATAACCATGTGGAGAGAGAGGTAGGTATCTCATAGGGAGGTACAAAGGAGGTAGGAACACCTAAGAGGAGCGAGGGACCAAAAAACGATGACCCTCAAGAGTAGATTGTTGCTCTAAGATAGTAGGCTTTGATCCTCCAAGATTAATTGAGTGATAGGGACACAACCCATGCCATAGAGAAGAGTCAGTGGAATGCAAATAGATAGAGATGGTAGAGTTTTTCAAAGAAAAAGGATACATTGCAGGGCTAGGTGGTGAGCATGTAGGATGAGCTACGTAGAGTGATGGTAGAGCAGGATGCTTTGTGAAATCAGGGTAGAGGGATGTCAATCAATTAGGAGGTATAGATGGCCCAATTGAGGGTCAAGTTGAGTGTAGAATAGGCTTAATATTAGGTTGAGCAAGACTACATCCACTGATTAGAGGATGAGGTGGATAGAATTTGTGGATAGCTACCCTTGTGACGATTAGAGTCATCATAGTCACAGTAAAGTTATTATACCAAGACTATAGGGGAGATATTTATGAGACATCAAGTGCCATGATGTCTATCTTGTGTTCTATGGTTCATGTGATGATGAATGTATGCCTAGACTTGTAGATATGATGATGCATATATGTTATATGGATATTTTTGATATTATAGATCCATTATTTATGCATAGATCTAGATATGTATATGATATACTAATGACATGTGATGATTTAAATGATATGAAATATGGATGTATTTTTATTTATGAAACATAACAAATGAATCTAAGATGCAATAATAAACTAAGTGTAAGCACCACAAAATGTATGAAAGTCACAATTCTAGATTGAATTTCATCTAAGGCACACTCTAACACATATACCAAATGAAATAAAATGTGTACTAATAATATGTAAATATAATGGATGATGATTAGCAAGAAGTCACAAGGGAACAATAAGACTTTCAAGAGAAATGTGGTGGGAAATGAGCAATGAGATGAGTGTTTTCGTTATGAAATTTCAAATTTTAAGAGGTGTACGTAAAATAGTTAGTGGTCATATGAACACCATTGTTGATGGTCATACAATATCTATCCTATCTTATGAGGACCGCTTAATAGTCAAAATACCACAAGGAAAAGTGTAAGTAATGATAAGATAAAAATCTTGATCGAGATAAATGATAGTCATACAAACGTGGTGTTATGCTTAATGTGCAAGAACCTAGATTGAATAATGCAATGTAATAAAAAATATGCCTAATGCAATATGACTAGTCTACCTAGATATTATGAGATGCAACATTAAAAATATTAAAATCCATGGTGCAATAAATGATGATATGCAATGCAATAGTAATGTGCAACGATATGTGATGCATGGTGAAATGAGGTGCTTTGTTTTTTGGTTCTTGTGATTTTTCTTGTTTTTATTGTTTTATTGTTGTTTATTTTTATACATAAAATACCCACAGGTGGAGAATATTAATATGTTTATGCTCCTCAACACCTTCAAATGAAGTTAACTGATAAGTGCCTGATCCCAACTTCTATGTTATTATGAATGGGCCTAACCAATTTGTGGTGAAATTATCATGCAAATGGTTAAGCAAGTTAGAGTTTTGTTGATTCATCACACGTTATGCTCAAGGAGGCGATCAAATACTTTTTGTAAGTCATTGATGTGGTTTTAATATAATAAAGGTTTGGCCAAAATATCATTGACATAATCTTTGACTATCTTGTGCATGTAGTCATGAAAAATATACATTATTACCCGTTGGTAGATAGCGCCAATATTCTTTAAGCTAAAGGGCATGACCTTATAGCAAAAGGTCCCGCATGACATTGTAAAGGTTATCTTGGACTAGTATTTAGGATTAATTCATATTTTATTGTATCCTAAGAGGCCATCTATGAGGGAAAGTATTTCATGGCCAACAATTGCATCTACTAGCGTATCGATATTCAAAAGAAAAATTTTATCCTTGGGACTCACTTTATTGAGATTGCAAAAATCAGTGCATATGCGCACTCCCCATTTGATTTCCTGACAAGGACCATGTTGGACATCCATTCAAGATAGTCGATTGGTTGGATGAATTCTACATCCAACAATTTTTGTAATTCATCTTTTATCATAAGAGCAATTATTGAATGTAACTTTCAAAGTTTTTGTTTGATTGGTTTGATTACTGGATTTAGTGTCAGATTGTGTACAAGTAAGTTTGGATCCAGACCAAGCATAGCCTTGTAGCCTTGTAGGACCAAGAAAAAAATTTCTATACTTATTTAGAAGAGTAAATAATACAACACGTTCTTCTTTTGAAAGATGCTTCCCTAGTTTGAGAATTTGAGTATTTTTAGGATCATCGCTAACATCTATGTTGATTGTCTCTTCTATTAACATATGCGACCCCTCCTCCAATTTATGATTAGGGATCAAGTGAATATCGTTAGCTTAATTAAATGAGTCATATGCACCATTGTACTCAATCTCCACTTATAAAACATCTAAATGAGGACATGATGAAAAATGGAACGGTTGCAACATGTCCTCAGAAGGGGAAAAATTGAATGGCAACAATGGAAGAGTAGCACGGTCAAAATAAATAGCCTCAATATTAAGAGGCAATGATTAGGAAGGATTGTTTGGATAATGGAGGGGAGTTGTGTGATTAATGGATATTATGTTGATTCTTGGCGGGTAACCTCCATTCGTAGATGGGAAAAGATAATCAAATATAGGTGGATGAAAATGTACAAGAGGTGGTTGAGGTGGAATTGGGATGATGGGATACACTCTATAGGGAACAAAAACAATAGGCTCCTTAGGTGGGAGAAGCTAACACCAAATGGGTAGCTACCTCAAAAAAATATGAAGATAGAATTCATTAAAATATGTGAGAGGCTTGATGCGGGAGGACTCTTCTTTTGAGCTAAATGAGGTGATGAATAAGGTCTCCCAATCATCTTCTGATACCCTGTCATGTTCTAACTCATAATCATCTTTTGAATCCTCATCTGACCTATCATAGTTAGTAACAAATAATGTAGTGATATTCAAATGATCACTAAGTAGGTGAGCATTACCAGGATCGACATACTGATTACCCAAGATTGATTTATATTTTGGGAGTTGATAATGCAATTCTATAGGGGTTCGAATACCTTGCTCATGTCAAACCAAGCCATTTTCATGCTAATGATAGCAATGAAAGTATCATAAAGCAAAGGAGATATGTAACATGTAATCGATATTATCTTGAAACAGTTCTACCTCTTCAGATATAAGAGGTGTATTTGTGGAGGTATCAATTCCACCATAAACAAAATTTGTTTGACTTTGGTAAGATCCAAGAGGGACAATGGTGCCTATGGATAGTGGCATGCTGTGTGGTAGACCAAAATCTATAATTAGCTCTACGTGAGGGGTGAATATGACATCTTGCACTAAGTATTCACATTTATTGGGCTTAGTATTTACTACATTTTGTATTGTTTGCTTTTATTTCCTTTGTATCCTCCCTTTTTATATTTCTTGAGCTAACATATATCATTTGTGAGCATGTTCTTTCTCTCTTAAAAGTATTTTTCAGGCACCTCTTAGGACACTAGATTGTCTAGAAGACCACTTCTCAACTCCTCTAAGTAGTTCCTCCTAGCTCTTGGCTTTATATCCACCTACATTTTCCTTAGATATGAATGCACTACCTACATTGTTTCACATAGTGAATTTGTTATTGGTGACCTTTTACCTCCCCTTTGACATGTATGTAGTCATTCTATAGACAAAATATACTATAGATAAAAAATACCCTTAGGTTTATTAAATATTACATCATGCAATGTTAGCCTTGGTCATTAACCAAATTACACTTTCAACACTCCCTCATAATGGATGCTCTAGTAGGCCTTTGCATTTTGAGGTAGACTCATATGAATTCCACTTACCACCTAAGATATATTGTTGCAAAAATGTTTATTATACAAAATTCCCCCATATTGGATAACAACCATCACTACCACTAGTAGACACTCTGCCACATCTAAAAGCACTTCTACTAGGGATTTAAATAAAAAAGGAAAGTCAAGATCACCCCCTCATCTAAAAATAAACATAACCTTGAGGTGGATATGGAGGCACTTGAGGGTATTGGTATGCAACATAGTAAGGTGGAGGATAAGGAGCATTTGGAATTTGAAAAGGTAGGGGTAATGGATTCTAGCAAGCCCATTGTTGATTTCAAGAAGAATGAATGCTTAGAAATGGATAAATATATTACAATATCTATGGAGTAACTTGTTGGTATGGAGGAGGTGGGTATTGTTTTGTATTTTTCTATATATCACTAGTTATAGGTGGTGGTGTTCCTTGGGGGTTTGCATAGGTACCTTGGGTCCCCATTTGTCTAGTTGACACTTGTAATGTTTAAGCCAAAACCTAGATTTGATCAGGAAATTTTTGTATTAAATATCCTATAGTTAATGGTAAGGATTGTCTAGGAGGATTATTAAACATGTTGGACAATCTAGACCTAGGTGGACATGATATTAAGCTATACTCATAGGAGTTATGGTTTGAGTACTAGATGCTAGAGGCTGGTTTGTATTTATTGGAATATGAGAGGTCATAAAGTAAGGGTTATTCATGGTTTTATTTAGATCAAAGTATATCCCATAAATGATAATTATGTAAGTCAAGGTAGGACTATTGTTTGTCCAAGTTTAATTATGAAAGCAAATGAATCTCTCATTTGATAGCCAAGCAAACAAATTTCATGGGATATAGAACTCTAATTTATGAGATTGGTCATTGAAATTTTGTATTTTAAATAAATGGTATTATATATTCAAATATCCTTAATCTCATAATCTTGATGCATCCATCTAGTAATTTGTTCTTTCATTTTCTCTTTTGCATATTTTAATGGCACACAATTAGCTTAGGTGATTGATGTTATTTATACAATCATTATTTTCTCAAGCAAGTATTTATAAGCTTGTCCTTATGTTTATACATACCTATATGCACAATATTTTGAGGTAAAAACATAAAAAACCCAATCTATGGAGTGAATTGATCGTAAATTAGAGTGAATCGCTTATAGACTCAAAATTGCTAGCAAAAGTTAAACTTTGAAAATTTTGAAAAGAAAGCAACTAAGCAAATAGCTCTCCAAAGAGGAGTTAGGAATAAATTATCTTTCTAATAAAAAAATTTCATAGAATATAAGTGAATTTCTCTTTGGATTCAACTTGAATTATTCTCACTATTTTGGAGTGAATTGCTTACTGATCAAAGGAAATCACTAGTTGATTTTATCTTTGACAAAAAATTTCCATAATTTGACCCAAATGCTTCCTACCAATGGAAAATATATTATTAGAGGTAAGTATAACATCTCTCATGATTATAATATTGGATTGTTTGATATATTTTCAAAAAATTAAAATTTTAAACTTTTTGTCAAAGTCATCATTTTCAAAGAACCTACAAAAATCATAGATAAATAACAAAATAATTGTGAAATCTAAGGTTAGTTTAATACTAGGCTTGACAAATCAAGTTCTCATACTTGGTGAATTACCATGGATTTAACTTGTGTAAATTTGATAGCTCTAGAGAAAATCATTGGCAATATCAAGTGAACCACTCACTAAAATAGACATAGAATGATTTTTAACTAATTAACTCAACTAGAGTGAATTGCTTCAAATTTGGAGCAAATTGCTACCTATGTTCTAATTTAGAAAAATATCTTATAATTTTAGGCTAATCACTACACCTGTTGTGAATGCAAAATTGGCATTAAAATCAATAAATTTATCCAAATTAGGAGCTAAAGGGCTAGGGTCCTATCAAGTTTTTATAATAACTATGTTGATTTGGAAAAAAGTCTAACTTCTAATAATGCATCCCAATTATAACCTTTCAACTAGTTATTGGATAGAAGGGCTTGTGACCTCTTCCAACCTTAATATTTAGGTTAAAATTCCACTATTCTTGCTAATTTCTAGTCCAATCTATTCTAATAGCATGAAACTAAAGTACAAAATTTAAAATGCATGAAAAGTAATTTTTAAAGTTTAAGGGTGCAAGGGATTCAAATAAAAACATGATCATAACTATAGGAAGAAATTTTGCAATCAATCGACACATGAGAATGTAAATAAAAATAATATTACCATTTGATTAATATAAAATTGTGAATCATATGACAAGATGGCCAAAAAGGGCCATGCCTCAATCACTATGTGTTCTACAATCTACAAGGGCAATGTTATTGATGTAATGCAAAAGACTTTCCAATTTCTTGCTAATTTCATGAGATACAAAGAATAATATGGATTTTAGAGAGTGTAACTATAAATACTTATGGGTAAAATATGTTTACATTCGAGCCCATGGATCCTATTTATAGTAGTTTACCTTCGATTTACTTAGAAAAAAAACTAATACTCCTAGTAAAAGTAAAAGTATGGAGGCATCTCTAATGGGCAAGGGGGCATCTCTAATGTTGCACCTCCAAATATTATATGCCTCTAAATATATCTCTAAAAGGTTTTTAATAGGTCTAAAATAATGTATGGTTCCACTACTTACCAAAACATCATTTTCCAAAGATTCCCCTCAAGATTTTTATCTTTATTTTTTACCCTTTGTAGGTCAACAAGTGATTTGCTTTAGGAAGTGAGAAAATTACTTGACTTTGCTAGAAATTCACTTGCCAACCTTGAGCACTATACTATTATAATAAAATTGGTCCATTCTGCAAGTATATCACTTCTAAAACAATTAACACGTATTGAGAAAATTAGAACTTGTCATACACATAGTCAAAATTTGGGGGATTTTGGAAGGTATTGATAGGATGATTTCATCATTTTGCATCCTTTAAAAATTAAAAATTCTATGGTAGTGACATGTTATTACACTATTACCACAAGAGACTAGTTGATGCAAAAGTATCCAACTACCTTGGAGTAGTGCTATTCTTAAATGAGTTGTTGGGATTATATACCAAAAGATACATAGAACTTCCCAAGATGGTAAAACAACCTATTCAAGTGGTGGTGGTCTCATGTTTACTTACCCTATATCAATAGTTGCTAGATATCAATAAAATTAGCATTAGTTGAGTACATACCTATGATCCACATCACAATACATAGGATATTATCGTATAGAGGACAACTCCCTTGAACAAATATATGGTATTAAGTGAGATTTAACATAAAGTGGTACTACAAGGTAGGACACCAGTGACTTTACTTCTCTATGAAGAAAGAAATATATATATGTACCATATAAAAAACTTGATTGAGCCATAGAGGTCATGGCATGAGCAGATAATTAATTTTACATAAAGGTATTAATTCCAAGGTTGACTGGTGGACTTTGAAATAGGGATGACTTAAGATGAATATTAGGAAAATAATACATATGGATAAAACTCATGGCACTAATACCAAAGGTATCTACCTTCTAATTAACAAAACTACAAGGCTTTATGGAAATTTGTACTAAGCACATCATAGACATGAATGAATATGTACATCCAAAAGTGAACACAAGTACAGACTCATGAGATAATAACTTTTTTGTTACAATAGAAAATTATAATAAATATTCATATAAGAAATAGACAAGGATGCCAAAGGAATAAACTAAATCCTTGAGGAGTATGAGAGGATACAAGCATAATCTCTATTTAGATATTTAATGATACAGGTCATATTCCCAAGAAGGAATATGATGGTGTAATTTAGAACCCTTTACATCAGGGTTATGCATAAATGATCGGTCCCAAAATATATTTATAAAAATTTGGCAAATCGGTTTCAAAATCCAGGTGAATAGTCTCCAAACACATGTAGAAGGTTCACTATTATTAGGGGCAATGTTGGAAATTTAAACTTAAAATGGTCAAATTATTATAAAATTGGGGCGAATCGACCAAAAAAAAAATTGCACCCATAAATTTTTGGCTAATGGACCCTGGTCAAGGGTCCCAAATATTAGCCAATTCCAAATTTTGAAAATCCTAATTTTAGCCAATTTTACGAAAATAGCCACTATGCATAACCTTGCTTTATATAAATGTATTGTGGAATTTGTTAGAAATAGAGTATATTACATCATTTGGGTCATGTAAATGTATCTTCCAAGGTACATACTTAGGACATTAGATTTCTTTAGGGGGAATTTATCTAGTTACTTCATGCAATGTAATAAATGCACAAGTGTCAATGTACAAGTTGTATATGTGCAAGTTGTCCCTTGTACAACTAGGTAGAGTGTTGGCCAAGGAACCTATTTTCCTCTATAAGAAATGCCTCATTGTAATACGGATATAGAGTCAAGGACATAGTATCTTAGAGCACAATACAATTATATGTAGATCACCATCAAGTGGTGATGGGTGTAATGTAGTTCAGTAGCTTTATTAATGGACTGTTCATTTCCTCCATAGCTAAATTGTCTTCATTTATATCATTTCTATTTATTGCATATCTCAATCATCTAGCAGATTTACTTTCTTTTATATTATTTAGCATCTCATGATTGTTATATTTCTTTGGACATTACATCAAAAACTAATAGTGGTATGAGAGCTACAGTAGATCTAGTCATAGTAGGTCAATAAGAGCTAAAGGTGAATTAATTTTGTGATTTATCCAGTGTGAAATACATAATCACTAAATAAAGGATAAATTTATTTTGAATTGATTAAAAACCCGAGCATTTCATCATCAGGAATGAGTGAGCTGAGGTTTAACGGGTACAATGGGAGTGAGGGTTTGAATTTTTTGGGCAGGAATCTCAGCCAAGGCGGCAAAGGTAGAGTAGGTATGGAAGGAGTGGGTGGGAACATCGAGAATGGATCAAGCAAGGATCCAGAGGAATGTGGTCAGGCTATGGTAGATTTGGAGGTGGGCATCATGCAGGGGCCTGACCCTCCTCAGAAAGACCTTAACAAAAAAGATACAAAGGACAATGCGGGGCCCAATAAGTGGCTATCTTTTGCTAAGACTCTTAGAGGAAAAATAAAGGAGGTTCTCTCTCTTCCGCCCCTAGTTCCAATTAATAATAAAATTTTGGCCCCGACAAGTTCCATGAGCCCTTTTCTTTCAATGGAAGAATTCTCCCTGGTAGGCAAGTTTTTGGGAGGAAGGTTAGACATGGAGACTATCAGGGCTTGGGCGACGGGTAAATGGCAACCGATAGGTAGCTTGGAGTTGGTAGCTCTAACTCGAGGGTTCTTCATTATATTTTTTAATAATATGCAAGATGCTAATCACATTTTAACAGGAGGTCCTTAGTTTTTGGGCAAAAGGAGCCCTTTTCTTAGATGATGGGATGATATTTCCCAAAAACCCTCGGTTCGTCCCGCCCCCCTTTATCGAATTTGGGGGGCAAGAACGAGGACGATCCTTGCCCTTGGGAAAGGTGACTATGCACGAATCTGCATAAATGCTAATTTGGATAAGGAATTGCCAAGGTTTATGGAGCTAGAGTATGGAGAATACTATCAAAAACAACCGGTATAATATGAGAACAGACCGACATTATGTGCAAAATGAAAAAATCAAGGACATCTATGTAATTAGTCCCCTTACCTAGCAATGAATAGAGAAAATCAAAAGTAGGGAATTCTAGACAGATAAAATTTGATGAGTTTCCCTAGCAGAGGCGATTTCAATCAGGCAAACTATGTCTACCAAAAAAAGGAAAGAGAAGGTGCATGGTCCCAACAATACAAAGGAAAACAATAGGTTTTTGGTAACAAAAATACTCAGGTAAGTTCCAATCCTCTAGTTTAAAAAAAAAAAATTCAATTCTATCCAATATGGGAGTAGGAGGATTATCGAAAGACATGGAAGCCCAGAACCTTTAGGCTAACCTTTCTGACTCTCTAGAATCCCCATCCAAGTCAGGATCCTCAAACCCTAATGCTAAAATTATTGTAAGCCCCATGGGCATCACAAATCCAAACCCTAATACCCGATCTCTAGAATCCCCATCCAAGTTGGGATCCTTAAACCCCAATGCACTGGCCTTGGGTGTGTTTCCTCTCAGATCGTCCACACTTGGGTGAGAGAGTGTTTTCATTAATCCATTATTGTGATAGCACTTTTACGTGCAGTAATTATATTTTTTGAAATAGATTCGGGTTCACCAAGGGTTTATAGATTCTCTAGTCTAGTTTGATGTGTTAAATTCAACAGCCACCTAGGTTGTGATATATTCTAGGAACTAATGCATAAGTATTTTGATGTAATGCAATATGAAAACAATGATGCAAGAAGAAAATGCTTTCTTATATGTAATTTAACTTTTGGTGAATGCTATCTACACTGAAAATTATTTTTTCTTTTTCTTTTATTTCAAAAAGCGAAGGTGCAAAAAAGGTGTAGAATACAATTTATCCTAGATGCAACTAATATATGCAATTATGGTTAAATACTTGAAAATTGAAGCTAACAATTATACTAGAGTTCTTTTTGTTTTTCCTACTTATATGGGTGTTGAAAAGATATGTATTAGGTAAACAATAAACAAATAACCTATACTACAAACTGGAAACTGGATGACTAGAGGTACCTATCTATTTTGGTATATGGAGCAAATACACCATCTAGAGCGAATCTGATTTTTGGATGAATACATCATCTCGAAACCCTATAGTTGGAAAAAAATTTAATGCCTACAAAATAAATAAAAAAGAAGAGGATTATGATTTGGGGGGTTGCCAAACAACAAGAAGACTAAAGATTCTTGATTGGCATAGTCAAGCCCTCTATTTATGAAAATATTGAGACCACCTTACCTTGGACAAGGATGATGGATGGTTTATGGTGAGTATATCAACTAAAAGTATTCTAGCTAGTGTATTCCTAATGTCACTAAACTAACTTAACAATAAACAAATTGAAAATAAAAGATCTAATATATATTGTTAAAATAAATACAAAGACAAGTTTTATTAGATTGGATGTTGAGATAGCTAAGAATTTGAGGCTTCTCAAATGTATGGAAAATATGTTGCTTGTAATAGTTAAAGATATGGTATTCACTCTTGGGACTAGAAATTGACAAATGACCTTAATTTGTAAAAATGAGGGTACAACTATAACTATGCAAATATGTCACCTAAAGTAAGTTTAGCTAGTAGATTTGCTTAATCCATTAGTGAAAGGATGAATCCAACCATGGGGTGACTATGGATATTTTCTGCTATTGCAGTAGGGGTTTTTGGTTATTTTTTGCTCCCCTGCAAAATCTCCTAAGATGCCTATGGGACCAAAAGAGGATTTTTTTGACAAAATGATCATAATGAAATATAAAGACAAATATTATAAAAATGCATGCTATGAATTTGGATCATTAAAACATTAATGGTAATTGAAAAAAAATCTAAACATATGATGGAAGAATATCACCGATCTTTAGTGCAAGAAGCCCCCTTTTCTTCCTTCAAAGATAAATAATTTGATGACTCCATAAAAGAATTTGGCAACACTTCATTATGCTTGACTTCATTATGAAGTGTGTGTACTTGAATGCTATCCCAATGGGCCAATTTATAGAAATTGGTCCTCCTAGGGTTTCCCAAGTGGGAGGATGTAACAACCCAGGTCTAGCTACTCACCTAATTGCATGGTAAAAAGAACAAGCAAATACCCAAGATATTTTTTTCAATGAGTGTATAGTTCAATACTAAAAATATTTACCTAAATATTAAATTTTGGTTTCCAAGATGACATTTTTTGAATCACCCAATGATTTATAAATACATATAGTCAAATAGCATAGGCATAACAAACCACATTTGGGTTCAACACTACTGTATCCAGTCACCCAAGTGGACAAGATTGATCAAATCTTGTAAATATGCCATTCTATGGTTTCAATTGCCCTCATTTATCGTCCACATATTCTACCATGAGGATCAAACCACGAAAATGAGTATCCCATAGGACCCATAACACCTAGAGGGTGGATGCTTTATTCCCTTTTTATCATACTAAACCCTCAAATATCTAGTCGACTCATTTTTAACTAGTATGAATGAGATTAGTCTACTTATACCCCATAACTAACTAGTGATTCCCTCTTTCCCGGAGTCAATTAGTGTCATGTCAATTCCCTGACCTTGGACTTCATCACACAACTCATTGTAACTCATAGTCATTCGTCCCATACTGAATCTCGTGGTTGTTCTAGCTAAGTTCAATGAGTAAGAAATTTATCACAATGCTTTTCAAATGACAACCTGGAAAAGGCATCCCATACCACCTTCTCATACTAGATCTGACTGAGTCATACTTTGTGACCAACTCTATCAGTCAATAGTTGCCTCAAAGTTTATTGTGTGCATTCCTGCACCTCAACACTATTGGGTATTTTAATTATTTTCCAAGTCATATCCTTCTAATGACTTCAATTATAATTGCTAAACTATCCCTACTAGGATATCATATTTCTTTTCTCAGGTTTAGTGGTTCTCTTCTCTAAAGAAGTTTTTTTTTAAGATTAAAGCAACCAAAAAAGCCAATATTATATTAAAATCACCTTGTCGAAAGCTATCCTATCCGAACGATTAGGAACACTCTACTTTCTAATTATTCAAACCCAAAACTTCACACAAAATCCTATGTTTTAAAAGTTTAGAGAGTTATGCTTCTAACTTAAACCAGAATTAGGAAGACTCATTTTCAAAACTATTACAACTATCTTCATTTGCCTTTATTTCAAATTCTACACTAAAAGTTAAAGCGGTCCTTCCTGGTACAAGTTGGTTAATGAGTATCACTTCCAACAAAATAAAGGTGGCTAGTTTTATTTTTACTTTAGAAAAGCTTATTGAACTAAATTCTAATATCAATGACTCATTTAAACATGTTCTTTTTAAACCCATTCGGCTACACACAAAAAGGATTCTCTTACATCCACTTTTTTCGAAAGGAATGCATTAATATACAAAACTAACTCATTTACAAAGTACAAGTCGAACATTATACGTTACTTCAAATATTTTTTTTCCTCCTTTTTGACACAAGGGTAACGAAGTTGGAGAGGAAAGTATTTCATTGGAATCTTCCATGATACTACCCTCACTTAACTGATCATAAGGCTTTCATTTTAAGAAAATAATCCATTTACCTTCCACTGCAGCTATTAAAATTACATTATGAGTTCATCTATTTCATTAATTAAAAATGTTATTGAAACTTTAGGGCTTGATAAAGTATAACAACAAAATATTCTAATTCATTTTAAGCATTCAAAGCCATAACTGAATTTGCATTTGATGACTATCATTTACAACAATTTGTAATAATATAAAAAATATTACCATACCAATTTTTCTAATAACATAGGATGATTTCACAACAGGTCTTTTATATTCATACATATATTGAATATACACTTTTGATGGTGTTTCATTATTTTTTTCTTATTACATATCACACCCAAAAAGAACAAAGTTTACAAAAAGGAGTCCTGCCTTTCATATTTATACATAGTATGTTTCTTAACTTTACGGGAAAATAGATTATCCATCAACCAGAGTTTGAAATGCGTTCTTCCTAATATTCTTCTATGGGTTCTAAGCTATTCTTGGACCCAACAACATCCATGCAATGGTTTCTCTTATCCACAGTATTATATGCTAAAGATGAATTCACGTCTTGCACTCTTCTTCTGATGCCATCCGCCTGTGAATGCATTGGCACTGCCTTTCAATTTTCGCAACCCTTGCATGTAGGGTATTTTGGCAAGGTGACCATCCAAGCAATCGATTTGTAGTTTGCATAAGACTTTAGGTACCATCAAGGATCATATATGACTCAAGTTCAATGTTTATACATTATACTTATGAATACACACATCTATTCTAAAATAAACTCACAAAAATATTATAGTCTCTCTCTCTGCCCGAGATATAATCTGAAGAACTCAAACATAGCTCCATCTCTTACTCTACCCATAAATTCACAACTAGCACTATCATGAATTCTTTATGCACAACAAAGAGCTATTTTTAGCAATCAAAAGCAATAAGAAATTCGAAGTAAATATTTCTTATCATTTAACCCAACAGTATGCCTTCGGCAACATAGTAGTACTTTTCACAACATATCAATGTTTTCATAACATAAATAAAATTACTAATTTTCCTACTACTTCAGCATAAACAAAAACAACATTCAAATCATCAAAATTCAGAGCAAGTTTTTTCTTTTTTCATCTTATTGATTCGTTGAAACGTAAATTGCATAGAGAAGCATTTTTAGAATATCCAACCTATTTTCTTACACTACCAAACTTCACATGTATCCTTTTTCACTTCCTCCTTTGTCGTCTTGTCCCCACAATTCCAAAAAACTCTCTTCTTTTGTTTTTACTTACCCACTTATGTCGACTCCTTTCTACCTCTTCCACTCCATGGAGAACTCAAAAAGTTTGGTATTTTGTCTCCCCATGCATGGTGCCAGATAACCAAGGTATACCCTCTTTTCACTTTGTGCACACATCATGCTATCATAGCCAATTTAGCAAAACTTGGTATCCTTACCTAATCTATCCACAACCTAGGGGAAGTACAACTTCATTCACATGCCTATTGGAATTTAATCTTAATAATAATCAAAACCTTATGCTTAATTATTACTCTTAGTTTTTGAACCATATCAATAATAACATAAGCCTCATTACAAGGATAAATTGCTTTCTTTTAAAATAAAATATTCATATTTTAATTTTCAGCACATGAAAAACCTTTCCTTTTTATTTTAAAAGAAAATTCCAACTTATTTATGGAGTTGTGGTACCAGCTCACAGATGAAGATTGGGTGTGGTTTGAGGTGATTGGCCTCAAGCAGGTTGTTCAGATACCCATTATGATTTCAGATCAAACCTATTTGATGACCTTGGTTGATCGCTTGGATAGCCAGACGAAAACCTTTTATATTCCTACTAGCGATATGATTGTGACACTTGAGGATGTGTATCGAATATTTTGCATTTCGATTGAGGGATGCCCCATAACCTCCAATCCCCTTCTACAGTGGGAGAGAGTACTTTAGAGATTTTTTTGAGCTCACGCAAGGGTTACAATACAACATATGGACCATGGTGTACGATGCTCAGGTATTCACTTGGTGGCACATAGTAGTGATATAAGTCATCTCAAACATCCTACTATCCAATTATTCAAGAGCGAGGTTTGCATGGAACCTCCTTGATATGGTTCAATATCTGATCGAATGTGATACTCAATATTTGATCATCATGGGGTGGGGTAGTACCCTATTGGCTCATCTATATGATGAGTTATATGAGATACAACATCGAAGTTGACAAGGATTGGGTTGTAGTCTACTCCTTTAGATTTGAGGATGGGAGCACATCCGAGTAGATCGACCAATGGGTTTATCAGTACCACAAGCTGAGGTGCATAACACTGAGATTATATATGCAGCTCAGTGGATATGGGACCAAGAGAGAGGTCAAAGCTAGCCACAAGCAGGTAGACTCTCTCACTATGTAGGATATCTAGCGGTATTATGACCAGATCAGGTGGTTGGAGGCCATACTTGGATTATCTTCATTGGGCAAAGATAGTGGCATACCTAGGGTGCATGAGGTATAGACAGTGGCTTATTGGGTATCATGGTACTGAGCGAAAGTACTTCTAGTACTTTCGTATCAGATGATTGTTCGATATTTATCAAGATATCCCAAAGGAGCCTATCATCTATCATTTTTGAGGGGATGAGACACAGTTGGTGTGTCCTCGAGTAGAGGTACTAAAGGATGAGAAGGATCCTATAATAGTTGAGATAGTGCAAAGTACAATACTTGGTGGGTGGCTCGATTATGACAAGGATGTGGATCAATGGGTAGGCCTATTGAGGCACAAGTAAAGGAGTCTATAGATGAGGTTGGGAAATGAGTGCATCACCAAATAAATGGGGAGTGGGATCATACCACAAAGGGGTAGAGGAGTTGTAGTACGAGGGCAAGGAGGATAATGATGACCCTACCCTATAAATAAGGTGGTGTATTTGAGAGCATGGGTGTAGATCCTACAGGGGTAGTTGGTGGAGAGAGACTACTTTTGTGATAGTACAAAGTCATCTAAATAGTGGGAAACAGTAGTGGAGGGAATTATCTAAGGAGAGAGATACCCTTAAGGGTCGGTTATAAATTACACAGGTAGATATATATAGGGTTATAGTTGAGAGGAATCGAGTGATAGTAGAGTGAGACACTTTACAGATCCAGATGATTGCTCGGACAACAAAGAGGGATGCCAGGATAGTGGAGCAGGATGCTTTGTAGGTTTAGTTGATCATTGTGACTATAGGTCAGGGGCAGGTTGTAGTAGGTATGCAAGTTGTAGGGGATGTCATAGGGTTATAGGCTGAGGTGTCTATACTGCGGGATCTATTTTATCAATATTATTCTCAATGCCAGTTTGATGATGCTTATATTCTATAGCTAGAGGGTCAGGTGGCACTACTTGGAGGTACTCTACCTAAGCGATCTACCATAAAGGTATCTCAAATGAGCTAGCATAGTGATTTTAGGTAATCCTTAGTACGACCTAGTCACAAATTTCCAACTAGGCCAAAGAGATCAGTGGCCAATGGCTCTAAGCAGCATCACAGGGATGAGGCTGAGGAGAGAGGTGACTCTAGAGGTACATGCCCTACATGATTTGTTTTATATATTGATTCTTTCTGGGTGTAAGGTTTGAGGACCTACACAGTTGTAGCCTATAGGCAGTTTTGTATCACTATGTACTTGTTCTCATATATATATGTGTGTGTGTGTGTGTGTGTGTGTGTGTGTGTGTGTGTGATCATGTCTCTCATTTTATGGCTCATATTGTGTAATGTTATGGTTTTATATTATGTTATGGATGCAATGATGGATGTGATGATTATATGATGTAATGATTTATAAATACGATGTACTAATGACATGTAATGATTAGGTGATGGATGTATGACTAGATTTTGTAGTCTAGATGTATGGATGCACTATTATGTATGTGTATATGGATACAATGTTAAATGCATGTTTTAAATTTATTTAGTTGATTATACATTTAATTATTGTTATTGATATGACAAATATAATGTGTATATAATGCATTAATTTTATGTGAATGTTCTAATGCAGATTATGGATGTATGTTTTAATTGATTAAAACATAATAAATAAATCTAATTTGTGTTTAACAAACTAATAGCAAACACCACATAATGTATAAAAATCATGAATTAAAATGTCAACCTTAACACAAGAGTTATATATTTGTATGTGAAATTAAATATGTGAGATGTAGAGGTTTTCCCTATAAGCTTTTGTAAACTAAAAGGTGTGCATAAAATAGTCAATGGTCGTCTAAATATCATTGTTAATATTTATCTGGTATCTATCCTATTTTATGAGGATACTTTAATAAGTGAAATCTCATAAAGAAAACTATGATTTTTGACGAGATGATTAGGTGCTATTATAAGATTTTGAGGTTTTTCATGAGACTCAAACACCCTAGTTGATTTTACACTGACTACACAAGACTCTTGAGAGATAAAGGTATGTTAAGAATACCTAGATATTCAATATCCCTATGTGTACATAGTGAATGTATTAACTTATGCATAAGACTACCTCATTGTTAGGTGAGTTACATGCAACTCATTGTTGTAATGAAGATCACCTTATGGTGATCCTCATTTTGAGTTTAGACGTAGTTAGATTAGACTACTAGATAATACAAGCCACCAAAATCTAGCTCAACCATAAGCTGATATTGATCTATACAAAAGAAGGTCGTTAATATGATAGACATATCACCGTGCGTAAGGTTACTCCATTGCTAGGTGGGTTTCATTCAACCCATTGTTGTAATGGAGATTGTCTCATGGCTTTTGAATACTGAGGATTCTAGGGATTCAAGCTTATTACCCCATTCTTTTATTTTTATTGCTTGGGATACTTGTTCATTGTTATAGTGGTGGAAACCACTTTTTTTTTAGAGCAAGGGATTTGAATAGTGATGAAAATCACTATTTATTTTGTTTTGTTTTGTGAATTTGATCGTTTTATGGAAGAGAAAAGGGATTACTTGGGTAGGGCCTAGTGGGGAGCTTGTCCTTTTGCCAATTATCAACATCATAGACCATGTGCATAATAGGATGAGCAAGGAAAACTTTTCTCTTAAGGTGACCAGGACCACTTTGTAGTGTCATCTTTCCTTGTGCAAACTTGAATTTTAATATTTAAAATTGTGTTGGAATTTTGACATATTCAAGGTACTATCAAAATGAGACCTCACCTTTTAAAATCCAAGATAGCTTTCTATAAAATCTAAAAGATAATTATGGATGAATGATCAAAAACCCTAGTATATACCCTATAGCAACTCATTAATTGTGTTGAAAAACACAATTACTCATAAGGGAAATGTGAATGATAATGATATGTGGGGTGTAAAGGTTTTCCCTACAAGCTTCTGTAAACTAAAAGGTGTCCATAAAATAGCCAATGGCCATCTAAATATCATTGTTGATATTCATCCGGTATCTAACCTACCTTATGAGGACCTATTAATAAGAAAAAGCTTATAAAGAAAATTTGTGAATGATTATGATTGATGAGGTTGATTTGAGGTTCATGATTGGCATACAAACATGGTGTCACTCGTAAAAATGTAAACATGACCTGTTCTAGTGCAAATGCAATGGATGGATATGCCTAATGAAATGCAACTAATCAATGCATACAATAAAATGCATGATAACATAATGTAAATATTTTTGTATTTTGATGTTTTGTATTATTTTTGTGTTTTTATGCTTTCTAATTTGTTTGGTATTTTTGATAATTTTTTTGTTGTTTTTATAATTTTGATTGTTTCTAATTTGTAGGGGGGAGGTTGGATACCTTATGCACCCGTAACATGTGTGGTGATCAGGTTATGTGGGGAAGGTGCAATACCTTCAAAATCCCCAATTTGCTTCATCGATTATGATGTGTATGGTGGGGAAGATGTGGCACCTTGAAGACCCCCAATGTGCATTGTGTTGGATGCAATGTGATTGAATTGGCTAGGAGGCATGATAGGAACCGACCCCCTTGTTGTGATACAAAATTGTATGCAATACCAATGTCTCGATAGGATAAAATGAGTGAACTATTTGTGTAGAGCTCATTTTGTTCTATCATCTCTTTGATCAGACTCTTAAACGAGTAGAAATTGTGGATTTCATGCTCGTTCAAATGGTGATAAGCACAATAGAGGTTTTCATTGTTTGATCTAGGTTTAGATTTTCTCGATTTGATTTTTGGTAATGTGATTGCATGTGCATCGTACATTTTTTTTTGACTTACTGGTAAGGTATATTTTCAGGTTTATGAGGCTACGGTTGATCTTGGGGTTGCAAACATGATGATGTGGCTTGAATTTTGGTAGGTTGAGGTGAAGCGGATGAATTGTCTATGGGAGAAGCCTCCTTATCCCTAAGGTCTTGGACCACGTTTTTAAATGCATAACAATTATTAATTTCATGGCCCTCTATCCGATGATAAAGGCAAAAGTGAACTTCCCTATAACCCTTAGGCATAGTCTTGTTTGGGTCTAATGGGTGTATGTTAGGTAGAGTAATTATTTTTGCCTCTTGCAGCTTTTGATAAATGGTCAACATGGGCTCGAATAATGGAGTCTAAGTATGAGGAACTACTTGCATGTCTCCTTCGTGATGATTGGTTGGATTGTCATTCACCAATTTATGTGATATTCGATAGCTTATGGATGCGGCGCTCATCTTTGGGTGATGACCAAACGATGATTGTGGTTCTTTTATCTAGATTTTCGTATACAATTTGTTATCAAAGAGTAGATGCTCTGGATGAAGATGCTATCATGTTCTTTTATAAAGGGATTTATGATTTACAGTGGGTGGAGCTCATTAATGGAAAGTTACGGTTTGTCTTTCATTACATTGATTATACGTTGGACAAATGGAAATAATGAAGAATATTCATTACAAACAAGTTAGGGAGACGTTATATAATGTAATGATTAAAAATAAACCAATAAGCAATGGTGGTTACAAATCAAATGAAGAAAGAAAATAAAGTGAATAGGCTTCCGTTGAGAAGAATACGAAGTGAAATCAACTAAAATTTTCTATTAATATCCATCGAAGCCAATAAAAAAAGGTCAAAGATTTTTTTACAGCAAAGACACATTGAAATTGATAAAAAATATATATTTTAACGAAATAAAAACATTGATTATAATATTATACAGTTACAAATGATTTAAATAATTTGATGAGCTTATATGAATTTTATAATAAAATATATAAACTATACGTTTAAGCCATATAAATAAGCCTAAAAAAATAAACTTAATAAATAAATAGTAAAACTATTAATAGCTTAATAAGCAACTTCACAAATTTTTAAAAGAGTAACAAATGTTTGACCTGATTGTTAATTAAGTGATCATCCCCTAATAAAAACTATTTGGCTCTCTTTTTCAAGCCATACCTGATTTAATCCTAGCCACATGTAAAATCAAAGGAAGGTCAAAATTGAAATTATAAAAAACAGTTCTTGAACTAGAAAAAACAACCACTAGCATTCAAATTCAATATTGAATAGGTTGATAGGAAATTTCATGGAAGTCATACGTAAGACCACTTTTTTTTATAATTATAATTATTTTAAAAAAAATTAACAAAAACAACTTTGCAAAAATTTTATATTGTTGATCTCCAAAATTTACTAATAATTATATAATTAAGACTATAAGAAGGGTAAATTTTCAACCTACATTAGTAAATCCACCACAACTTGTCCGTCCCGTCCCATAAGGAATTAGCTTATGAATTAATGATCGTTTAGTAAACAACTTATAACTTAATAAAAGTTGGCTAAGAAGTAAATTGAATGGAGAATTAGATGTTGGGGGAGCCAACAATGAATGAAGGTGCCAAAAGCAGATTTTCTCAAAGGAGGAGATGATTATTTGCCAGGCCTTGGTGGAGAACCCCAGGTACGTGGCAGGGCATCGAATATGGTGATTAGGTCAAACGTGTAGGAGAATCTAGATGGATAGAAATTTTCTTGAGAGACAATAAGACAGGAGAAAGCATTAATATCAAAGGAAAATTGACTGACAGAATAAATCTGAGTGGCAGATCAATGGGCAACCAGCACCAAAGCTGGATTTTCTGATGTTCTGAGCATTGTTCAAAACTTCAATATCCAAGTGGGCAATTTGACACATTTTCTACCACAAGACAGGGTATCTGAGTTTCCCAAATTAACCCAAGAGCTCTCAGGGCAACATAGGGCTCTTACACAGAAAAGGCGGAAGTTGAAAAGATTTGAAATAGCTGTGAAACAGAATGAGGAAACCCTCAGTCAACTCCAGGCATAAATTGCTGAGGAAAGTGATGTTGAGCGGGTTCGCCAAAGAGAAGAACTACTGCAAAAAGTTGATTCTATGAAAAAGAAGTTACCATAGTTGAAATACGACATGAAGAGACTGGCAAAGTGCAAGCGAAATGAACTTGCCAAATCAATAGCAGAGCATAAAGTTCTTATAGAGGAAACTAAACAACAGAAATTTAAACTTGACGCAGTATGTAAGAATCTGAACTGTAACATGGGCTTGAATGATAAAAGATGCAAGGACATCATGCAGATTGAAAATCAGCTTGGAGTACAACTCCGGGCAAAAGCAAGGGAAATTGAAGAGGTTGAAAAACAAGAAGAATCTAGACAAGAGAGGATTTCCTGAGTCAAGAATGATCTTGCAGCTGCTGAAGCCGAGTTTGCAAATTTGCCTGTCTATGAACCTTCAAAAGAGGAAATAGAAAGTCTTGGGGCTCAAATACGGGAGCTGGAGATTTCTGCAATGAAAAGCGACCTCGAATAAGAGAGAAAGGGGTTATATGTTGGATCAAGAGAGATCCACCTTGAACCGATGTATAAGCAGGTTAAAAGACATAAAAAATGCAAATATTAGACTTCTTCTGCAGGCATTAAAAGATTATGAGGTGCGCCATATATTTGAAGCTGTAGATTGGGTGAAAAGCCATATCAATGATTCAAAAAAGATGTTTATGGTCCGGTTCTTTTCGAGGTCAATGTTTCTAACAAAGGTCTCACAGCCTACTTGGAAGGTCATGTCCCCTTCTACATTTGGAAGTCTTTCATTACCCTAGATTCACATGATCGAGACTTGCTTGTGAAGAACTTGAAACCATTTGACATTCCTGTTCTGAACCACACTGGAAATAGACAAATGCAAAATAGACTTTTGCCAGTATCAGATGCGATGCACAATCTGGGGATCACATCGAGGCTTTATGAATTATTTGAAGCCCCATCTGCAATGAAGGAAGTCTTAATCAGTCAGGCTGCACTAGATTACTCGTTCATTTGTTCAGAAGAGACCAATCGTAGAGCAGATGAAGCAAACAAGCTAGGAGTGATGTACCTTTGGACTTCTGAGAATCATTATCGTTTGTCTATTTCTCGGTACGGAGGTCACGTTTCAGCAACTGTAAATCAAGTAGAGGGATCACGGCTGTTTGCTTCCAACGTGGGTATGAGAAAAATTAATGAGCGCTCTTGGAAAAGAAGAGAATGCGAAGAGCATATTGCAAAACTAGATGAAGCGAGTGAACAAAGACATCTGGAAAATGAAGCGGCAAAACTGCACAGGAAACGGGAGGATATTCTTAACAATATGAGATTAGAACGGAGAAGGCAACGAGAGAAAGCCAATCTATAGATCTGCTTAGGAGGAAGCTCTAGTCCATGGAGAAAGAACAGGATTTCGAAATGGCCATATCTAAACAAACCGAATTGGTTGGCAAGCTAAACGTCCAACTCTTTAAACATGGAATTGAAATGAAGGATTTGTTGATTGAAGCTTTGTCTCTGAAGAGAAGCTTTGCAGGAAAACAACTTTCAACTGTTGAGCTTGATATGAAGATAAGGGACATGGAAAAGAAACTTAGGGAACCTTAAAAACGGGGCATCCAAGCTCAACAAGAACTTGACTATTGCAAAGATGATCTTGAGTGGTGCAAGAGGCAGCTTCAATTTGGCAAAGGATGCTGGAGAATCTGTTGCCAAGCTCAACCCTGAGCTGCAAAGGGCTTTTCTTAAGATGCCTGACAGTTGAGCTCGAAGCTGAAATGCAAGATTGTACGGCACAACCAAATGCTGTTATGTTTCAGGTTTCTTAACCCAAATGTACTTGAAGAGTATGAGCATCGACATGAACAGATTAGTGAAGATTTTTTTTTTTTTTGCCTTTGCAGTTATCGGGAGCGCAGGCCGAAGGGGGCCCGAAGTCAGGCTGCGCAGCCGAAGTCGGGCTGCACACCCAAAGTCGGGTTGAACTCCCGTCTTTTGCACGGTCGGGCTGCTCAAGTAAAACTTGCGCAGTCGGGCTGTGCAAGGGTTTATGTGCGCAGTGAGGTTGTGCACGAAATATGTGCGCAATCGGGATGCGCACGAAACAAATTGCTAAGTCGAGGAGCGGCTAGTCAACGCCCGACTGTGCTGGTCAAAGGCAGCGAAGTCCGACTTCACTGCGTAGTCGGGTGGACAGCTCCAGACTTAGGCAAATTTTTGCCTTGCGAACTTTTGCTATCGGGAGGCTTGCGCGGCTACAGTGATGGTTTGCTTGGCTTGGCAAGAACTAAATGGGGAGGAGAGAAACACCGAATCTGAATGCAATGTTTCATATCTGAGCTCAAACTTATAGAACACGAAAGAAAAGGCTTTGAGGCGATTGTACAGACAACAACAGATTTTGTGCCGACAAAGATAACCGTAAACCCTATAGATGCCTTAAACAACAACAAATTTTATTCTTATAAGACGAGGGTTACAAAAGTCCATAACTGAGGAAAAAACTAACATCTACAGACTAAAGCTGCAGGATAAACTAAGAGGGAAAACAAATGTCGAGTCTGCTTCTCGGACATTAAACAGATGAGCTACTATACTCACCGAAATGATCTCGTCTGCTACTCTGCGAATGACTGTTTTTCTCTTGCCTATTTCTCCAAGTTTCCCCCACTCTCCACCCTTTGTCTGAGGACCCGAACTGCCTTATATAGCCGCGGGGAGAGGAAATTAGAGGTTATCCTCTTACATGTTTTGACAGACCCTGAACTAGGGTTTCTGACCAATCGTCGAACTGGCATTAACTTTTGCGGTGATCTGATCTGTTAGACGTCACATCTGTCAGAAGGCATGTGTGACATCAAGTCAAAAATGTTGTCAAGATCCTCGACTTCGCTAGCGCAGTCCAGCTTCACCCAAGTTCGGAGCACAGTTTGGCGGAGGCGTGAAATCAGGATTCAAATTTCTAACACCCTCCTTTAAGCTTGATTTCATGAGCGCTTTGAATCCAAGATGCTCTCGCAATCTGCTGAAGTCTTCCTCCTTCAAAGGCTTTGTGAAAATATCTGCCAACTGCTCCTTGGATCTGCAAAACTGCAGTTGAATTTCTCCAGACTTCACCAACTCTCTGATGAAGTGATAACGAATATCAATGTGCTTCGTTTGGCCATGGAACACGGGATCCTTTGATAGTGCAATGGCCGAATTGTTATCACAGAAAATTGTTGTCGCACCTTCCGAAGGATAGTTCAGTTCACTCAGAACTCTTTGCAGCCAAACTTCTTGGCATGCGACTGACGTGATGGCCACATATTCTGCTTTGGATGTGGACAATGCAATGATGGGTTGCTTCTTGGATGCCCATGAGACTGCCCCTGATCCGAGATAGAAAACATACCCAGAGGTGCTCTTTCGATCGTCGGTGCTGCTAGCCCAGCCACTGTCTGTGAAGCCCACCAGTTCCAACTAGTCCTGTCTGGCGTAAAATAGGCCATTGTTCTGTGTCTTGTTGACATAGCGCAAGATCCTCTTGTCTGCTTGCCGGTGCATGTCCTTCAGAGTCTCAATGAAACGGTTGATCAGACTGACTCCGAACATCAGATCTGCCCGAATTGTAGTCAAATACATCAGACTGCCAACTAGCCTCTTAAACAGTGTTGGATCTACATTCCTTCTTGAATCCAGCTTGCTCGACTTCAAACCCGTGGCTACGGGTGTGATGGTAGGTTTGTTATCCTCCATCTTGAACCGCTTCAGGATATCCTTCACATACTTGCCCTGAGAAATGAAGATGCCATCTGCCGATTGGTCAACTTCAATGCCGAGAAAATACTTCATCAGCTCTAAGTCCATCATCTCAAACTCCTTCTTCATGGTCGTTACCGAATCGCGCAAACAGTGTTGTGTTGTTGCCAGTGTAAATTAAATCGTACACATACAGGCAGACGATTATGAGCTCACCTACATCATTTGTCTTCATGTACAGGGTGTGCTCATATGGGCATTTTACAAACCCATTTTTCTGAAAATAACTGTCAATCCGACTGTACCAAGCTCGGGGCGCCTGCTTCAAACCATACAGGGCCTTCTTCAGCTTCAGGACTTTGCCCTCCTAGCCTTCAATTTTTTAACCTGGTGGTTGGTCTATGTAGACCTCCTCCTCCAAAACTCTGTTGAGGAAGGCTGACTTGACATCCATCTAGTACATCTTCCAACCCTGTTGGGCTGCCAATGCCAGGATCATCCTGACTGTGTCAAGTCGGGCTACAGGCGCATAAACCTCATGGTAATCGATGTCTGACTTTTACTTGTAACCCTTTGTCACCAGTCTGCCTTTATGCTTATCAACGTCTCCTTGGGCGTTGAACTTTGTCTTATACACCCACTTGACGTCAATGGTCTTCTTCCCTACTGGAAGATCTGTCAGTTGCCATGTATCATTCTTTTCAATGGCTTCAATCTCCTCGTCCATCGTCTGCACCCACTTCTGATTCTGACTTGCGTATTTGAACTCTACTGGATCAACTTCAGTAAATAATGCAAAGTCATAGTACTCTTCATCTACATGGGTTTGAGTTACCTCGTAGATTTCTCGCAAGCTCATTGTCTTCGCTGGCGTCACTAGGTTCTGGATTCTACTTGCACATGGAGGCGATCGAGATGGAGTGGCTATGCTCTTACTGGCACCGCTGCTGCTGCTGGAGGTTGCAAGTGGCTGCACACTTCCTTCTTCCAAGTCAATAGACTCTACTACTGTTGGCTTTGATCGGCCAGTATCCGACTTCCAGTTCCAGGCTTCATCTTCAAGAAACTTCACATCATGGCTGATGATGAGTTTTTTTGTCATAGGGTTGTACAGCCTATATGCCTTCACCTGCTCACTGTACCCTATGAAAATGCACTTCTCAGCTCTATCATCCAACTTCTGTCGCTTCTCTTCTAAAACATGTGCATATGTAATGCACCCAAACACACGCAAGTGAGCCACACTTGGCTTCACATCGCTCCAGGCCTCCTGAGAGATTTTGTCCTTCACACTTTTGGTGGGACATCTATTCAGCAGGTAGACTGCACATGTTACAGCCTCTGCCCAAAATTCATGTGGTAATCCCTTTGCCTTCATCATGCTTCGTGCCATCCTCATGATGGTCCGATTCTTCCTCTCAGTTACGTCATTCTATTGTGGCGTGTATTTGGCAGTGAATTGCCTTCGAATTTCATGCTTCTTGCAGTAGTTATGGAATTCGTTGGAGATGTATTCACCTCCGCCATCTGTCTTGAGATTCTTGATCTGATATCCGCTCTGTTTCTCCACCAGAGCCTTGAAATCCTTGAATCTGGCAAATGCTTCTAACTTCAGCTTGATGGCATAGATCCAAGTCTTCCGGCTGAAGTCATCTATGAACGTTAAGAAGTATTTATTGTCGACAAACGTGTTGGTCTGCATTGGATCACAAATGTCAGAGTGCACCAGCTTCAGTGGCTATGATGCTCTCCAAGACTGACCGGAAGGGAACGAATCCCTATGTTGTTTGCCGACTAAGTAGCCCTCACAAACTTGATTTTGTTGCTCTATCAAGGGTAAACCCTTCACCATATGCTTCTTGTGCAGTTGATTCAGGCCATTGAAGTTCAGGTGACCAAATCTAAGATGCCATAGCCAGGTAGCATCTTTCACAACTGCACTTAAAGACATCAATGATTCATTTTGAATCTACAGCAGAAATATTTTATTCTTTGTCATGGACATTGTAGCAATTTGCCCATGCGACTTGTCTCTAATGGTGCAAGCTCCGTATTTGAACTGGACCGTATGTCCCTTCTACATGAGCTGTCTAACGCTCTACAAGTTATGCTTCAAGCCAGGCACATAGTAGATGTCACAGATCTGCTTTCGTTCACCGTGCCTGGTGCAGATGAGGATCTTTCCTTTCCCCATTATGGAAACCTTGTTATTGTTCCCCATATTCACCTCAGACTGGACTGTTTCATCCAGTTAGGAAAACATCTCCTTGTTCCCCGTCATGTGGTTGCTACACCCGCTGTGTAAATACCAGACATTCTTCTGGCGCTCCTCAATGTTACAAGTCAACAACACGTTTCCTCCTGCCGCATTTTTGGTTTCGTTCGTGTAATGGGCCTGTTGCTGGTTCTCCTCGACCATCTATTTTTTGCACTATGAGATGTAATGGCCGAACTTCTTGCAGAAATAACACTGGACCTTTGACATGTCCTTCTTCTAACCAGATCCAGCTTGCTAATTTTTTGAACTGCCTCTTCCACTTTGCTGATAGAAATTACAGTTGTTCTCTCCTTCGCTAGGGTTTGACCGTCCTCCTTGCTTGTTGCCTTTCCCACGCCTGTCCCTGCCTCTTGCTTCGTGAGAACTAGAGGCGCAATGGTGGGAATATTGTCTGCCATTGTCTCGAAATGAGACCTGAACCTTGAATGTTTGCTCTAGAGAGGTCTGAGACGAACGACTCAGCCTCTATTAATTTGTCTACAACGAACCCATGATCTCATCTGTCGAGAGGGTTATCAGATCCCTCGACTCTTCGATTGCTATCACAACCAAGTTAAACTTGGCAGCCAAAATTTTGAGAATTTTCTCCATGATTCTCTGGCTCTGTACAATTTCTCTGTTCAACCGCATCTGGTTGATAATTTCCATCGTCCGGGTGAAGAAATCACTCATGGACTCAGACTCACTCATCTGTAGATTTTCAAACTCCCTCTTGAGCATCTGCAGCTTCACCAAATTTACCTTATTGGTGCCTTGGTACGAGTTGGCCAGAATCTCCCAAGCCTGCTTCACCTTGGTGGCTGATGCGATCCACGGGAAGATGGACTCCTCGACCGCTTGCATGATGTAGAAGAGGGCATTTTGGTCCTTCGTGTTCTCTTTCAACAGGTCCTTGTCTTCTTGAGAGAGGGCGGCCAATGCTGCTGCATCTGTCGGTTCTGGGTAGCCATTATCGACTAACTCCCATAGCTCCTGAGATCTGAACAGGATTTTCATCTGGATGCTCCAGTAATCATAATTCTTCTCATTGAAGAGCGGGATCTGCAACTGCAATTTGTTGCTACTAGAAGTCATTCTGCTTCGGTCTCCGCATCAAGGGATCAGTGGCTCTGATACCAATTTAAAGATTTTTTTTTTCCTTTGTCATTATCAAGAGCACAGGCCGAATGGGGGGGGGGTGTAGTCAGGCTACGTAGTCGAAGTCGGGATGTGCACCCGAAGTCGGGCTGTGCTCCCGTCTTTTGCGTAGTCGGGTTGCTCAAGTAAAACTTGCGCAGTCGGGCTGTGCAAGGGTTTATGTGCGCGGTCGGGTTGCGCACGAAATATGTGCGCAATCGGGCTATGCACAAAACAAATTGCTAAGTCGGGGAGCGGCTAGTCAACGCCCGACTGCGCTGGTCAAATGCGACAAAGTCTGACTTCGCTGCATAGTTGGGTGGACAGCTCCAGATTTAGGTAAATTTTTGCCTTACCAAATTTTGCTTTTCGGAGACTTGTGCGGCTATAGCGATGGTTTGCTTGGCTTGGCAAGAACTAAATGGGGAGGAGAGAAACACCGAATCTGAATGCAATATTTTAGATCTGAGCTCAAAATTATAGAACACAAAATAAAACGCTCTGAGGTGATTGTACAGACAACAACAAATTTTGTGCCGATAAAGATAACCGCAAACCCTACAGATGCCTTAAACAACAACGAATTTTATTCTTATAAGACGAGGGTTACAAAAGTCCTCAATTGAGGAAAAAACTAACATCTGCAAACTAAAGCTATAGGATAAACTGAGAGGGAAAACAAATGTCGAGTCTATTGCTTGAACATTAAATAGATGAGCTACTCTGCTCACTGAAACGATCTCGTCTGCTACTCTGCGAATGACTGTTTTTCTCTTGCCTGTTTCTCCAAGTTTCCCCCACTCTCCACCCTTTGTCTGAAGACCCGAACTACCTTATATAGCCATGGGGAGAGGAAAATAGAGGTTATCCTATAATAGGTTCTGATAGACCCTAAACTAGGGTTTCTCACCAATCGTCAAACTAGCATTAACTTCTGTGGCGATCGGATCTGTCAGACGTCACATCTGTCAGAAGGCACGTGCGACATCAAGTCAAAAAATTTTCCTGGATCCCCAACTTCGCGAGCGCAGTCCGGCTTCGCCCAAGCTTGGAGCGCAATTCGGCTTCGCCCAAGTTCGAAGCATAGTTTGGCAAAGGCGTGAAATCCGGATTAATATTTCTAACACCCTCCTTTAAGCCTAATTTCACGAGAACTTTGACTCCAAGCTGCTCTCGTAATCTACTGAAGTCTTTCAGCTTCGCCCAAGTTCAAAGCGCAGTTTGGTGGAGGCGTGAAATCAGGATTAATATTTTTAACAATTAGTAACCTAACTTTGAAAGTTGAAGAAGATAAACTAGCACTCAATAAGATTCTATCCGAAATAAATGGTTTGAAGGAGTTTTGGCTTCCAACATTGAGGAGTCTTGTCTCAAGGGTCAATGAAACTTTTGGGCACAATTTTCATGAGATGGCTATGGTGGGAGAGGTCTCATTAGATGAGTGTGTTATGGATTCTGACAAGTATGTTATATTGTATCTTGTTTCACTACAGGACCCTGCCCATTTCGTGTGGTACATGAAATTGATCAAGGAATAGAACATGTTTCAAGTCCAAAATTCAAAATTCAAACTTTAGTTAATCTCTAAAATCTAGAGGTAATTTTATAATTAAAACTATAATAACTTGAACCCTCGCCCCTCACCCAAAAAAACAAGTCAACTGATCCAGAATTAGCAAATGATTGTCTATTAAACAACTTGTAACTTAATAAAAGTTGGTCTAAAAAGTAAATTGAATGACGAATCAGATGTTGGGAGAGGCAACATTGAATGGGAGGCAGACCAGATGAAAACCACCCTCCCCCCTCAAAACGACTCTATAAACGATCTCGTCTGCTACTCTGCGAATGACTATTTTTCTCTTGCTTGTTTCTCCAAGTTTCCCCACTCTCCACCCTTTGTCTGAAGACCTAAACTGCCTTATATAGTCGTGGGGAGAGAAAAATAGAGGTTATCCTCTGACAGGTTCTGACAGACCTTGAACTAGGGTTTCTGACCAATCGTCGAACTGGCATTAACTTTTGCAGTGATCGAATCTGTCAGATGTCACATCTGTCAAAAGGCACGTGCGACATCAAGTCAAAAATTTTGTCGGGATCTCCGACTTCACAAGCGCAGTCTGGCTTCGCCCAAGTTCGAAGCGCAGTCCAACTTCGCCCAAGTTCGGAGCGTAGTTTTGCGGAGGCGTGAAATCGGGATTAATATTTCTAACACCCTCTTTTAAGCCTGATTTCATGAGCTCTTTGACTCCAAGTTGCTCTCGCAATCTACTGAAGTCTTCCTCCTTCAAAGGCTTCGTGAAAATATCTACCAACTGCTCCTTGGATCTACAAAACTATAGTTGAATTTCTCCATACTTCACCAACTCTTTGATGAAGTGATAATGAATATCGATGTGCTTCGTCCGACCATGGAACACGAGATCCTTTGATAGTGCAATGGTCGAATTTTTATCACATAAAATTGTTGTCGCGCCTTCCGAAGGATAGTTCAGTTCACTTATAACTCTTCGCAGCCAAACTACTTTGCATACGGTTGATGTGGCGACCACATATTCTGCTTTGGCTGTGGACAATGCAATGATGGGTTGCTTCTTGGATGCCCATGAGACTGCCCCTAATTTGAGATGGAAAGCATACCTGGAGGTGCTTTTCTAATCATCGGTGTTGCTAGCCTAGTCACTGTCTGTAAAGCCCACAAGTTCCAACTGGTCCTATTTGGCATAAAATAGGCCATTATTCCATGTCCTATTGACATAGCGCAAGATCCTCTTGCCTACTTGCCAGTGCGTGTCATTCCGAGTCTCCATGAAATGGCTGATCAGACTAACTTCGAACATCAGATCTGGTCGAGTTGCAGTCAAATACATCAGACTGCCAACTAGCCTCTTGAACAGTGTTGGATCTACATTCCTTCCTGAATCTAGCTTGCTCAGCTTCAAACCTGTGGCTACAGGTGTGATGGCAAGTTTGATGTCCTCCATATTGAATCGCTTTAGGACATCCTTCGCATACTTGCCCTAAGAAATGAAGATATCATCTGCTAATTGGTCAACTTCAATATCGAAAAAATACTTCATCAACCCTAAGTCCGTCATCTCGAACTCCTTCTTCATGGTTGTTCTGAACTAGGCCAACAATGTTGTGTTGTTGCCAATGTAAATTAAATCGTCCACATACAGGCAGATGATTATGAGCTCACCTACATCATTTGTCTTCATGTACAGGGTGTGCTCATATGGGCATTTTACAAACCCATTTTTTTGAAAATAACTATCAATCAGGTTGTACCAAGCCCGGGGCGCCTGCTTCAAACCGTATAGGGCCTTCTTTAGCTTCAGGACTTTGCCCTCCTGGCCTTCAATTTTGTAACCTAATGGCTGGTCTATGTAGACCTCCTCCTCCAACACTCCGTTGAGGAAGGCTGACTTGACATCCATCTGGTACATCTTCCAATATTGTTGGGCTGCTAATGCCAGGATCATCCTGACTGTGTCAAGTCGGGCTACAAGCGCATAAACCTCATGGTAATCGATGCTTGAATTTTTCTTATAACCCTTCACCACTAGTCTGGCTTTATGTTATCAACATCTCCTTGGGCGTTGAACTTTGGCTTATACACCCACTTGACCCCAATGGTCTTCTTCCCTATTGGAAGATCTGTCAGTTGCCATGTATCATTCTTTTCAATGGCTTCAATCTTCTCGTCCATCGCCTACACCCACTTCTGATTCTGACTTGCGTATTTGAACTCTACTAGATCAACTTCAGTAAAGAATGCAAAGTCAGAGTACTCTTCATCTACATGGGTTTGGGTTGCCTCGTAGATTTCTCGCAAGCTCCTTGTCTTCGCTGGCGTCACTAGGTTTTGGATTCTTCTTGCACATGGAGGTGATCGAGATGGAGTGGCTATGCTCTTGCTGGCACCGCTGCTGCTGCTAGAGGTTGCAGGTGGCTGCACACTTCCTTCTTCCAAGTCAATAGACTCTAATATTGTTGGCTTTGACTGGCTAGTATCCGACTTCCAGTTCCAGGCTTCATCTTCAAGAAACTTCACATCATGGCTGATGATGAGTTTCTTTGTCACAGGGTTGTACAACCTATATGCCTTCACCTGCTCACTGTACCTTGTGAAAATGCACTTCTCAGCTCTATCATCCAACTTCTGTTGCTTCTCTTCTGGAACATGTGCATATGTAATGCACCCGAACACACGCAAGTGAGCTGCACTTGGCTTCACACCGCTCTAGGCCTCGCGAGGTATTTTGTCCTTCATGCTTTTGGTGGGACATCTATTCAGTAGGTAGACTGCACATGTTACAACCTCTGCCAAAAATTCATGCGGTAATCCCTTTGCCTTCATCATGCTTCGTGCCATCTCCATGATGGTCTGATTCTTCCTCTCAGCTACATCATTCTGCTGTGGCGTGTATCTGGAAGTGAACTACCTTCGAATTCCGTGTTGCTTGCAGTAGTTATGGAATTCGTTGGAGATGTATTCACCTCTGCCATTTGTCCTAAGATTCTTGATCTGATATCCGCTCTGTTTCTCTACCAGAGTCTTGATATCCTTGAATCTGGAAAATGCTTCTAACTTTAGCTTGATGGCATAGATCCAAGTCTTACGGCTGAAGTCATCTATGAACGTTAAGAAGTATTTGTTACCGGCAAACGTGTTGGTCTGCATCGGATCGTAAATGTCTGAGTGCACCAGCTCTAGTGGTTGTGATGCTCTCCAAGACTGACCAGAAGGGAACGAATCCCTATGTTGTTTGTCAACTAAGAAACCCTCACAAACTTGATTTTGTTGCTCTATCGAGGGTAAACCCTTCACCATATGCTTCTTGTGCAGTTGATTCAGGCCACTGAAGTTCAGGTGACCAAATCTGAGATGTCATAGCCAGGTAGCATCTTTCATAACTACACTCAAAGACATCAATGATTCGTTCTGAATTTGCAGTAGAAACATTTTATTCTTCATCATGGACACTATAGCAATCTGTCCATGCGACTTGTCTCTGATGGTGCAAGCTTCATCTTTGAACTGGACCGTATATCCCTTCTACACGAGCTATCCAACGCTCAGTAGGTTGTGCTTTAGGCCAGGCACATAGTAGACGTCAAATATCTGCTTTCGTTCATCGTGCCTGGTGTAGATGAGGACCTTTCCTTTCCCCATTACAGGAACCTTGTTGTTGCTCCCCATATTCACCTCAGACTAGATTGTTTCATCCAGTTGGGAGAACATCTCCTTGTTCCCCATCATATGGTTGCTGCACCTACTATTTAAATACCAGATATTCTTCTAGCACTCCTCAATGTTGTAAGTCAACAACACGTTTCCTCCTGCCGCATTTTCAGTTTCATCCATGCAATGGGCCTGCTGTTGGTTCTCCTTGGACATTCATTTTTTGCACTGTGAGATGTAATGACCAAACCTTCTTGCAGAAATAACATTGGACCTTTGACATGCCCTTCTTTTGACCAGATCCAGCTTGCTAATTTTTCGAACTGCCTCTTCCACCTTGTTGATGGAAATTACAGTTGGTCTCTCCTTCACTAGGACCGTCCTCCTTATTTGTTGCCTTTCCCATGCCTACCCCTACCTCTTGCTCCATGAGAACTAGAGGCACAATGGTGGGAATCTTGTCTATCGTTGTCTCGGAATGAGACCCAAGCCTTGACTGCTTGCTCCAAAGAGGTCTGATACGAACGGCTCAGCCGCTGTTCATGTGTTTGCAACAAAACCATGAGCTCATCTGTCGAGAGGGTTGTCAGATCCCTCGACTCTTCGATTGCTATCACAATCGAGTCAAACTTGGCAGGCAGACTTCTAAGAATTTTCTCCACAATTCTTTGGCTCTGCACAATTTCTCCGTTCAACCGTATCTGGTTGATAATGTCCGTCGTTCGGGTGAAGAAATCACTCATGGACTCGGACTCACTCATCTGCAGATTTTCAAAATCCCTCCTAAGCATCTACAGCTTCACCAACTTTACCTTATTGGTGCCCTGGTACGAGCTGGCCAGAATCTCCCAAGCCTACTTTGCCTTGGTGTTTGATGTGATCCACGAGAAGATGGACTCCTCGATCGCTTGCATGATGTAGAAGAGGACCTTTTGGTCCTTCTTCGTGTTCTCTTTCAATAGGTCCTTGTCTGCTTGAGAGAGGGCAGCCAGTGCTGCTGCATCTACCGATTTTGGGTAGCCGTTCTCGACTAACTCCCACAGCTTCTGAGATCCAAACAGGATCTTCTTTTGGATGCTCCAGTAATCGTAATTCTTCCCATTGAAGCGCGGGATTTGCAACTACAAGTTGTTGCTACTGGAAGCCATTCTACTTCAGTCTCCGCATCAAGGGATCAGTGGCTCTGATACCAATTTGAAGATTTATTTTTATTTTTTTGCCTTTGCCGTTATTGGGAGCGCAGGCCGAATGGGGGGGCCTGAACTCGGGCTGCGCAGCTGAAGTCGGGCTGCGCACCGAAGTCGGGTTGTGCTCCCGTCTTTTGCGAAGTCGAGCTGCTTAAGTAAAACTTGCACAGTCGGGCTATGCAAGGGTTTATGTGCGTAGTCCGGTTGCGCATGAAATATGTGCGCAATCGGGCTGCGCACGAAACAAATTGCTAAGTCGAGGAATGGCTGGTCAACGCCCAACTGTGTTGGTCAAAGGCGACGAAGTCTGACTTCGCTGCGCAGTCGGGTGGACAGCTCCAGACTTAGACAAATTTTTGCCTTGCTAACTTTTGTTGTTCGGAGACTTGCACAGCTACAGCGATTGGCTTGGCAAGAACTAAATGGGGAGGAGAGAAACATCGAATTTGAATGCAATGTTTCAGATCTGAGCTCAAACTTATAGAACACGAAAGACAACGCTCTGAGGTGATTATACAAACAACAACAGATTTTGTGCCGACAAAGATAACCGTAAACTCTACATATGCCTTAAACAACAACGAATTTTATTCTTATAAGACAAGGGTTACAAAAGTCCTCAACTAAGGAAAAAACTAACATCTGCAAACTAAAGCTGCAGGATAAACTAAGAGGGAAAACAAATGTCAAGTTTGCTGCTCGGACATTAAACAGATGAGCTACTCTGCTCACTGAAACGATCTCGTCTGCTACTCTACGAATGACTGTTTTTCTCTTGCTTGTTTCTCCAAGTTTCCCCCACTCTCCACCCTTTGTTTGAAGACCCAAACTGCCTTATATAGCCGCGGGGAGAGGAAAATAGAGGTTATCCTCTGACAGGTTTTGACAGACCCTGAACTAGGGTTTCTAACCAATTGCCAAACTGGCATTAACTTCTACGGTGATCGGATCTGTCAGACGTCACATCTGTCAGAAGGCACGTGCTATGTCAAGTCAAAAATTTTGTCGGGATCCCCGACTTTGCAAGCGCAGTCCGGCTTCGCCCAAGTTTAGAGTGCACTCCGGCTTCACCCAAGTTTGGAGCGCAGTTTGGCGGAGGCGTGAAATCAAGATTAATATTTCTAACACCCTTCTTTAAGCCTGATTTCACGAGCGCTTTGACTCCAAATTGCTCTCGCAATCTGCTAAAGTCTTTCGGCTTCGCCCAAGTTCGAAGCGCAGTTTGGCGGAGGCGTGAAATCAGAATTTATATTTCTAATAATTAGTAACCTAACTTTGAAAGTTGAAGAAGATAAACTGGCACTCAACAAGATTATGTCTGAAATAAATGGTCCGAAGAAGTCCTAGCTTCCAATATTGAGGAGTCTTGTCTCAAGGGTCAATGAAACTTTTGGGCGCAATTTTCAGGAGATGGCTGTGGCGGGAGAGGTCTCGTTAGATGAGCATGTTATGGATTCTAAAAAGTATGCTATATTGTATCTTGTTTCACTACAGGACCTGCCCATTTCGTGTGGTACATGAAATCGATCAAGGAAGAGAAACATGTTTCAGGTCCAAAATTCAAAATTCAAACTTTAGTTGATCTCTAAAATCTAGAGGCAATTTTATAATTAAAACTATAATAACTTGAACCCTCGCCCCTCACCCAAAAAAAACAAGTCACCTGAACCGGAATTAGCAAATGATCGTCTATTAAACAACTTGTAACTTAATAAAAGCTGGACTAAAAAGTAAATTGAATGACGAATCAGATATTGGGAGAGGCAACAATGAATGAAGCGCCTCCCCTTTCTTCAAAAGCACGGCAGACCAGATGAAAACCACCCTCCTCCCTCGAAACGACTCAATATAATCAATCATCTAATATCCTAGCCAGCAACCCGTCTTAATCTTTGTTATTAGGCCAAGTGGAACGAGAAAAAGCTTTATAATATGTGCTATTGTAGTGGGCTTTCATGGAGAACCCGAGTTAGTTGGTAGGGCATCGAATATTGGTGATTATGTCAAACGTGGAAAAGAATTTGGATGGATAAAAAGGCAATAGGAAAGGACGAACCCTTACTATCAGAAGAAAATTGACATGCAGAATAAATTTGAGTGGTAGATCAATGGGCAAGCAGTACCAAAGCAGGATGTTCAGGGTATTGTATAAACTATAAAGTTTAATATCCAAGAGGGCAATTTGACACAGTTTCTACCATAAGACAGGGTACGTGAGTTTCCCAAATTAACCGCCTTACAGCTTTTTGGAAGAGACTGAAAAAGTTGTGGAAGATCAAGAACTCTCAGCCCAACATAGGGCTCTTATAGAGAAAAGCCGGGAGTTAAAAGATTTGAAATAACTGTTAGACAGAATGAGGAAACCCTGAGTGAACACCATACAAAATGCTGAGCAAGAAAGGGATGTTGAGCGGGTTCGCCAAAGAGAAGAACTACTGTAAAAAGTTAATTTACAATAGGTGAAATACGAGAATACATGGAGGCAAAGTAGAAGGAGAGACTGGCAAAGCTCAAGCGAGATGAAATTGCATAATTAATAGCAGAGCAGAAAGCTCTTCTAGAGGAGACAAAACAACAGAAATCTAAACTTGAGGCAGCTTGTAAGAATTTGAATAGTAATATAGGCTTCAATGATAAAAGACGCGGAAATCATACAGACTGAAAATCAGCTAATCCGCTTAGCGTACAAGTCTGGCAAAAGCAAGGGAAATTGAAGAGGTTAAAAAACGAGAAGAATCTCGAAAAGAGAGGATTGCCAGAGCCAAGGATGATCTTGCAGCTTGCAAATTTGTTGTCTATGAACCTCCAAAAGAGAAAATAGGAAGTCTTGGGTTCAAATACGGGAGCTGGAGATTTTTTTGTCACTGAAAAGAGATCTCAAAAAAGAGAAAGGGGTTATATGTTGGATCAAGAGAGATCCACCTTGTACCGGTGTATAAGCAGGTTAAAAACCATAGAAAATATAAATATTAGACTTCTACAGCCATTAAAAGATTCTGGGGTGTGTCATATATTTGAAGCTGTAGTTTAGGTGAAAAGCCATATCAATGATTTAAAAAAGGAAGTTTATGGTCCGATTCTTCTCGAGGTCAATGTTTCTAACAAAGGTCACACAGCCTACTTGGAAGGTCATGTCCCTTTTACATTTGGAAGTCTTTCACTATCCAAGTTCCACATGATCAAGACTTGCTTGTGAAGAACTTGAAACTATTTGATATTCCTCTGCTGAACTACAATGGAAATAGATAAATGCAAAAATAGGCCTTTGCCAGTAGCAGATGTGATGCGCAATCTGGGGATCACATCGAGGCTTGATGAAATATTTGAAGCCCCATCTACAGTGAAGGTAGTCTTAATCAGTCAGGCTGCACTAGATTACTCGTTCATTGGTTCTAATCTTATTCTAATATAACTTAAAAAAATAAATAAATGTAATTTGATTAATTTGAATACAAAAAATATTGTTTTAATTTATAAATTTAGGTTTATTTGATTTTTTAGGTTTATAAGTTTATAAATTTAGGTTTATTCAATTGACCATGAATCAAATTACACTTTCAACACCCCCTTATAATATGAATTAAAGGATCAATAAGAGAAGAAATTAGTGACAATAATATCTCTCCTCATAATGGATGCTCTAGTAGGCCTTTGTATTTTGAGGTAGACTAATATAAATCCCACTTACCATCTAATGTATGTTGTTGCAAAAATGCTTATTATACAAAGTCTCCTTAGACTAGATTACAATCATCACTACCACTATTAGACACTCCCACACATATCCAAAAGTACTTATACTAGGGCTTCAAATGAAGAAGGAAAGTCAAGATCACCCACTCTAAAGATAAGCTCCTTCAAACTTCCATAGTCATATAAGGCATAGAATTTCCTCTTATAGCATACATCACCCCATGCGTAGACTTCCCTTGCCCATAGAAACCTTATTTTGATCACCAAAAAGGATTTGCATGAACCTATTTAAAATAAGAGCTATAACAAACTTCCAAGAGTACTTGGACAAGAAATAGAATACATAAAAGATCATGAGTAATTAGATCTGCATGAATAAGCTGAATCAATTGCCTGAAGAAAGAAGAGACTAACTAAAGCACATATTGAAATATGTTTCTTAAGCCTCTAAAATACTCAAAATCTATTGCAACTATCACATATCCATCTATATCTCCCAAAACATTAGGCCAAAGATTATGATTACATAGAATATAATAAATCCTCCCTTTGATAATAGGGTAATAGGGCTTGAGGACTATTCCACATGATTTAGATTCTAACCTTGGAACAAGTTTATAAGCTAATGTCTCTAATGCGTAGAACTCAAGAATCGCGTGATTTGAAGAAAATGTACTCAAAATGTTTTTGCATGAAAAATTTATGATCTCTAGAAGTTTTGCTCTAATAATCTTTAAATAATAAAAAATTCACCAAATATTAGGAAATCAAAATAGGGGTTATAAGAAGATGATAGAACCAATCCTGAGGGATCGATGATCCCCTTCAACGATAATGGTACCAGTACCAAGTGAACGATGGATCGCTTTGCATCATATTAAACAACAACGAGGTGAAATAAGGATTATAAGCATATGACAATACCAATCTTGAGCGCAACGATAATTCCCTTCACGCCACGTTGTTATAAGAAAATTATGATATCAATCCCGAGCAACTAATAATCCCCTTCATGCCACATTAAACAACAATGAGGTGAAATAAGAGTTATAGAAAGCAACCCCAAGATTTGAATCCTGTTTGGTAGTAAAAAGAACTGTGTACATAACCGATTCCCTATGTATAAAAAAAAATTGAAATTGTTCTTTGTATATTATTATTATTTTTAAAAAATTATATTGTTGATCTCTAAAAATTAGAGTAACTTTATAGTTTTTTTTAATTTAACGTAAAACTTTTTGCGAGGTCTTCTTGGTCTCAAAAACTATGAACATGGGTTCTACACCGTAAAAATCACTCGGCATTATCAATTAGATTTTGAATACACCATATGCATTTGATAAGATTGAGATTCAAATCAAGGATCTTCTTGAAGGATTACCATACCCTTTTCAACTCACCTAACATGGAATTGACAACTTTATACTAACTTGAACCTCTGACCCCTCCCTTCACAAAATAAATAAATAAATAAAATCAACTAATCCGAAATTAGCTTATGAATCAGCAAAGACAACTTGTAACTTAATAAAAGCTGGGCTAAAAAATAAATTGAATGGAGAAAGAAGGCGCCAAAAGCAAAGTCCCCTTCTTCGGAAGCACGGCAGACCACATGAAACCATAACCAACCGCGACTAGGCAACATAGTGAGAAGATGATCACTTGCCAGGCAACATAGTTGAAATTGAGATCCATAACTTTATAACATATAATCATCTAAGGTCCAAGCCAGCATCCCGTCTTAATCTTGTTATTGGGCCAAATGGAATGGGAAAAAGTTCTATTGCCATGCGCCTTGGTGTTGAATATTGGTGATTATGTCAAACGTGGAGAAGAATCTGGATGGATAGAAACTTCCTTGAGAGTAAATAGAATAGAACAGGAAAAGCCATTACTATCATAAGGATGAGGAAAATTCCCTGAGTGGCAGATCAATGTACAAAAAACAGGATGTTCTGGGCATTGTTCAGGAGTTCAATATCCGAGTGGGCAATCTGACATAGTTTGTACCACAAGACAGGGTATGTGAGTTTGCCAAATTAACCCCGTACAGCTTTTTGGAAGAGACTGAAAAGGCTGTGGGAGATCAAGAACTGCCGGGGCAACATAGGGGTCTTATAGACAAAAGCCTGGAGTTGAAAAGATTTGAAATAGCTGTTACGCAGAATGAGGAAACCCTGAGTCAACTCCAAGCACAAAAAGCTGAGCAAGAAAAGGGATGTTGAGTGGGTTCGCTAAGGAGAATAACTACTGCAAAAGGTTGATTCTATGAAAAAAAAAGTTACTATGGCTGAAACAGGACACGAAGAAAGTGCAATGCATGGAGGCAAAGGAGAAGAAGAGCCTGGCAAAGCGCAAACGAGATGAACTTGCAAAATTAATAGCAAAGCAGAAAGCTCCTATAGAGAGACTAAACTAAACTTAGGCAGCTCGAGTCCATGGAGAAAGAAAAGGATTTAGAAACGGTCATATCTAAGCTGACCGTTTGATTGGCGAGCTAAACGTGCAACGCTTTAAACATGCGGTTGAACTGAAGGATTTGTTGATTGAAGCTTTGTCTCTCAAGAGACGCTTTGCAGAAAAACAACTTTCCACTGCTGACCTTGATATGAAGATAAGGGACATGCAAAAGGAACTTTGGGAACCTGAAAAGCAGAGCATCCAAAGAACAAGAACTTGAGCGGTGCAAGAGGCAGCTTCAAATGGCCAAGGATGCTGCAAAATCTGTTGCCAAGCTCAACCCTGACCTGCAAAGGGCTTTGCTTGAGATGCTCGAAGCTGCAATGCAAGCTTGTACGGGACAAGCAAATGCTGTTATATTTCTTAACCCAAATGTACTTGAAGAGTATGAGCGTCCACATGAGGTACCTAACTTTGAAAGTTGAAGACGACAAACTGGCAATCAACAAGATTATGTCTGAAATAAATGGTCTGAAGGACTCCTGGCTTCCAACATGTACGAGTCTTGTCTCAAGGATCAATGAAACTTTTGGGCGCAATTTCCAGCAGATGGCTGTGGCGGGAGAGGTCTCGTTAGATGAGCGTGTTATGGAGTTTGACAAGTATGGTATACTGATAAAATTTAAGTTCCGGCAAACCGGGCAGCTGCAGGTATTGAGTGCCACCATCAGTCTGGAGGGTAACGATCCGTATCAACAATATTGTATCTTGTTTCACTACAGGACCTTACAAACTGCACATTTCGTGTCCTATAAATGAAATGAAAGGAACATGTTTCAGCATCTTGTCAAGGCTGCAACTCAACCCAATACACCTCGGTGCTTTTTATTGACACCCAAACTGCTTCCGGATCTAGAATAGGCAGCGGATCTAGAATAGGCAGTTGTAGCATAATGGATCTACGAGGTGGTGTTATTTGAGCAGTTTTTGAATTTTAATTTAGTTTTAGAATTTGAACTCTCTTTGATAATATAAAATTTGCAGTCTGTTTAGTAAACTTTGTTTGGTAATAAAAAAATTATATGAAAAAAATATTATAAATAGATCCTAAATGTAAATATAATCAACTATCCTACTCCTTATGAAAAAAAAATATATATTATAAATGGACCCTGGATTGACAAGTGATCAAAAGTTTGGAGTAATGGAGTAAAGTGGGTTTCTGTTAAACAAATGCTGTCGCAGAAATCATAACTGGACTTTGGACTTTGTATGATTAGAAAAGGGAAAGGTTTATCAATGGGCATGTTTGATTTGTCTTTGCCCCCAACAATCTTTGGATTTTGTATGATTAGAAAAGGGAAAGGTTTATCAATGGGCATGTTTGATTTGTCTTTGCCCCAACAATCTTTTTCTAATGGATTGTGTTTACGCACATGTACAGAGAAGGCATCTCTTTGAGGTAAGTTTCTAAGTTTTGTATATGTCAAAGATATCAATCAGATAAGAGATAGATAGTTAATAGTTAAGTATTGATGTAAACAGAATTTCAATCATGAAATATGTTATTAAACTTGCATTATCTTATTAACTGATTAGAAAACAAGAGAACCAATCCCACACATGTTCAAACTCAATAAATGTGTAAACAAAATAAGACTGTTAAAATCTAGTATATGCTATTCAACTAATATTTGGTACTCAACTATATTTAAACACTTGATATCTAAAATTTGGCTGGGTTGAGCATAGCTCAAGTTGTGTAAAGTGAAATAACTGAAACTTGGATCAAACAGGTTAAAAGACGCATTTCCTTATGCCTAGAGGAAGTGCATCTTATATATTATTCTGAAGATATATCAATACTCTTTAACAAATCATTGAAAAAATATATGCAAACAAAAACCATATATTTAGAGACTATATGAATTAAACAGGGGTTTTATATATGTATTTTAAAAATTGAGGGTAACAATATTATAATTGCAACAGAAACTTCAACATAAAGACTAAACCACTTAAAATAAAATGTAACTTCATTATAAATCAAAGAAAAATATTAAAAACAAATAACAGTATTTACCTGAAAATTTCAGCCAATGTGCTCTGCCTTCTGAGTTTTGTTAATTTGCTGCGTGATCTTATTGTCTATAATAAATTATCCTCTTCAATCTTACGAGAAACGAGATTAAAAGAAAATTAGGAAAACATAAAATGTCACGACTCAAAGCAAATCTCTGCAGGGCAAAGATCAAAGAGGACAAAAATCAAAACAGAATTGAAATGTAATAACTCTTTAATACATTCTCCTACGTCGTCTCGTGCATCATCAACGAATACACTTTTAAATATCAATTATGCAATGCCATTTTCAAAAGTTTATATTGTAGCTCCGCAATCAAGAGTTATTGCAGTGACAGGATTAGAGTTTAATTTACATAAAATTAAACTTCTGTATCAATCCTGGCCCTAAAGTTAGACCAGAAACTTAAAATTTTATAGGCCCTGGTGCATCAGCTGCCTGCTTTGAGGCGGGTGCTGCTTGTGCACTTTCAGTACCTGCCTGCTCTGCCACAGCTACTGCTTGTGCACTTTCAGTATTACGAAAATCAGTGTCAGTGTCAGTACGTACCTGAAAATCCATTATAATGTTTGAGTATTCATTCACTGGAATTTTAATTTGTATTGACACCTTGCCTTCAATTTGAACTCGTCTGTTGCACCATGCTCTAGTTCCTACAATCCACACAGCTTTGATCAATGTGTAGCTTGCAAGGGCAATAGTAGCTACAGACGCAATTCTAGACATCCAAGAACCCATTTGTCTAGATGGAAGAGGCAAATGCAGCAGGAGAGCAGTTCTGGGCATTAAAGTATCAAACAAGCAAAAATTCTGGGCAGGACAGCAGTTCTGTGCAGGACAACAATTCTCGCCTGTCAGAGGGCGCCCATCCAAGGATCTTACTTCGCATGACGTAATATAACGTTATATTACGTAAGACGTATCCCGTTTCAAGCATAACTTTAGCTCTATTTAATTGTTTAGGTGGTCCCATGGTTGTAGGCAAAGTCACCAAGAAGGCAAATGCACCACGACAACAGATTACGAATTGGGGCAATTTTGGGCATCTAAGTATTCATTTAGAACTCACGAAGCTCGCAAAAAATTGATTAATTTGAATATCGTTGTTGTTTATTTGTTTTTATTTTTTATATATTTTTAATTTGGTTATTGTATTGCGAAAAATTTTTAGGTTCTCTTCAACCATAATTTTTGGTCCATAATTTTGCTTATTAATAGAGAATTTAACACATAATTACTACACACTTACTAAGTTTGATTCATATTTATGTGTATATAGAAATAATTGTAAATAATTAATTTTAAAAGTCTAGGAGTAGTTAAAGGTTATCAGATTGTTTTTAAAGAATTATGGTATGATTTATGCTTATATTCATAAACAAATAATTATAAATTATTAGTTTTTGAATAGTTGCAAGTTTATTGTAGTGGTAAGGGCTTTGGTCTTTTTCTTTTTAGAGGTTCAAGGTTAAAACCCCACTCAGTATGAGAGGACCGGGATCTCTTATTAAAACCTGTGTAAACTTATTGAAAAAAAAAAAACAAGTATTTTGAATTGAAATTTAAAAAATCTTAACCAAGTATGTATATATAAATAAATAAAAGGTATAAATGCAACCCTTGCCATTGTGTGGAGTACTTTAATCAAGATTGTTCTCAGAAGAAAAATCAAGCTCTGCGATGGCAACAAAAAAAGGATAGTAGAAATAAGAAAGGTTCGACAGGGAAATCAGCTGGAGAAGCAAGGGACTTTGGTATGGAGATAACGCTCTTGTCCAATATGGAGGAGAAAGGGCGAGAGGAAGGAGAAATTATAGAAGAATCTCAAATGTAAGTAATCTCCTTGATATTCTTCTTATTGCTTCAACTGATTTAGTTGTTCACAATCCTTTTGGATGCTTTCAAATCATCTTAAAAGACTTAGATCATAATGCTTCAGTTTTTTTATCATGAACAAGAGTAAAACATCCTTGAAGCTGAAACCCAAATAAAAAAATGATTTCCCTCTTGCCTTGAAGGAGAACATTGAGATTCAGGATAGATCACCTAGGGCTCATGAACCTAGAAAGGAACATGGGAGCCCTAATCAAGTCACCAACAACTTTAGAAAAATCAGGACGAATGTTGGGCATGAGGCAAAATAGGGAAGACCTTCTCGATTGCAATTAGGAAAAAGAAAACTACGAAAGAGGTGTACGAAACACAAACGACCCTCAAATTGGGCAGGAAAAAATATTCGACCAAAATTAAAAAATGAGAGTCATATCCTAAAATGTTAGGGGCCTCAATGCCCCTTCCAAACACCAGTTAGTGTCATCATTAAGGATGGAACTGTAGCCTCAAATATTGTTGTTACAAGAAACCAAGTTGGATAACTAAAAACTGGAAATAATTAGGACAAGTATTTGGAAAGAAGCCAATTTTGTTGCTAGTGCAGTGAAGGGTGTCGCGGGAGGGATTTTGTGTATGTGGGATGATAAATTTGTTGAAGAAAGGGTTATCTCAACTTTCGATAGATTGGTTAATGTGCTCTTCCACTGTAAGAAACTAAAATTAGCTAGGTTTTGACCAATATCTATGCACCAAACACCTGTATAGGACGAAAATAATTATTGAGGGATTTAACTTCAATGAGGAAGACTTTCCATGACATTGTTTGGTTTTTGGTTGGGACTTCAACACCCCTTTGTATCCATCATACAAGAAGGGCAGAAACCCTAATACCTTTGAAGGTACAAAATATTTTGAGTAGTTTGTCTCAAAGAATGGATTGATCGATGTTGACCTCAGAGGATTTAAATATACATGGAGTAATAGAAGACTTGGGAACCAACTGATCCAAATAAGACTTGGTAGATTCTTAATCTCTTAATAAGGGCTAATTAACTTTGGATATACCAATATGACCGTACTCCTTAAAGTAGGATCTAACCATAACTCTCTAGTGTTAGATTTCCAAACCGACAGAAGGAGGTTTTACAACACTTTTAGGTTTTAGATGATGTGGCTTAGAAATGAAAGCCTTGAGAATTACATTAAGGAATTATGGGGGAACAAATTCACTAAATATTTGATGGTACAAATTGCCAAAAAGCTTAGATTTATCAAACACAAACTCAAAAATTGGAACAAGATTTTTTTTTACGATTGCATAGCAACCACAAACTATAGTGGCAATAGAGAAACCACAATGCTGGAAAAACAACCACAAACTACTATGAAGACATATTTATATACTATTATTGTTATACTTAAATTATCTATATAACTAGTTATTACCATTTAGGACTTGATCAGTGGGGAAGATATAGTTGACTTAGCATTGTAAGACAAGATAAGAGATCCTAAATTAATCCTTGCTTTACCTTTGAGATATGGGGATGTGTATATATACCCTAATCTATGTTTGATGTGTTTATCAAGAAACTATTGGAATATATTACATTGTTTGTTACATGCTAATGTACCATCATGGGTACATGTTTAGATTAGGAGTGAAGGACGAAAACTTGCACCATACAACGAAATAAGGAAAAAGAAACCTATAACAACATGATGCAACGATGAATCCCATTGTATTAAATTTGCATTGATTTATTTAAAAAATGTTACAAAGAGTCCCTTTCAGGGATTTCATCAATGATATAATATTACAATGAGGGACATGGTTCCCTTGTTCATTAGAAAATATTTTCTAGGTGCAATCTGGAAGGTTCCCATGCGCACACAATATTTTTAGAGAGCAGGTTTCTTTAAGACCATTACATGAGTGAGAGTTGGATCTAGAATATTTCATAATGCTTGAACTCTATAACCTACACACAATGAAAAAGAGAGATCGGTACAATTTATGGGGCCCACCGAGGTTGGACCCATATTGATCAAGAAATAAAGCGAATGCATATGTATAATAACCAAAATCTAAGCTAATGCAATAAAATAAAGTGCATAAAATGAAAGATTCGTCATTAAAACAAACATGCAAGTGGAAATTTAAGCTAAAATGCAACAAAAATGATAAAACTAGTTACCTTACTGAGATCATCTCGGGTCGAGACGATCTTGTCTACGGATCATTTTGAGGTGAGACGATCGCTGTCATAGACCTGCAATTTTGTGAAACCAGGTTTGGGTAAGGTTTGAATGACCCAAGTGTTGGGCACTGAATTACATCAAGCTTTACTCAATACTACAACTATTTATCTTCCTCCTTTTTGTCCAGGTTTGCACCCGACAGCTATAGGTCAACACCCAACATTGGATGGACCAAAATAGGGGTTTCATATCAAACCTCCAGAGTAGGTTGGTTCCTTATCAACTTAAATAGGGTTTTGACACAATTATGCTCACTTAGGATTTTTAGAGATTAAGGTAAGAAAATATTAGGGTTAGAAAATGTGATCAACAATGGATGGATAGGCTAAAAATATTGTCACTACAAAAAAAATCTCCCATAAACCAAATTAAAGACACATTACTCAGATCAACATTATCTCAAATAAAATGTACTTTCATTCATTAAAGAACAATAGATAAATATTACAGAAAACAATTTCAATATCTAAACAATGATAATCCAAATAACAAAATTAATCAATATCTAGATTTCAAAGAAATACACTTCCTAACAACAAAGATCTAATTTAGAAGCATATTTCAATTACCCTAGTAGTTAGTAATCCATTAATATAGCATAAACTAACCATTCAAGTATTCATAGAAATACAACTTAAGAATTTGAACCTCTGATATCGAATTATGAAGATATAAAATTTGAGGCAAAAATCAATGTAATGCTCCTTTCATTAGCCCTTGGGAATATTTATAGTAGCACAAGAAAACACACTAGAGTCGACCCTTGAAAATGAGGGTTCGACCTCTATTTATAGTTTTGCAAAATTAAAATAATAAGGAACATTACAAAGATTAAATTTTTACAGCTCAACAAAGAGTTCTTGTTGCCATTCTCTTACTGGTTCAACCTCCGAGAAATCCGCTGCAAGTGGACCGCCATGGTATCTTGGAACCTCTGCAACTTGCTAGTTATTTGGCACTAACTAAAGTTTTGGTCGTTGGAGACTGCGTTGCATCGTTAATTTATCTTGGAAATCTTCTGTCGCTTTCAATCTGCAACCGTCTCTAGTTCTTGTTTTCTTGAAAACCCTCGACACTTTGGCTTCCTCCTCCAACTGATTTTTCTTTCAAATTTTGGTGAGAGATCCCTTTTATATGCTTCAAAATTCTTGGAAAAATCTCAACCATCGATCTCTCCCATCATATGGCTATGATTTAATCTGATATAAGCTTGATATAATGGTGGGAAGAGAACACAGTGCCATTCCACTTTTAAAATTGATGATGTCATCTTTCATGCTTCAAAAACTGTGGAACGCCAATCCGACACTAAAATGCCTTGAAAGTGAAGCGGGATGAAATCCACTCCTTATCCTTCGTTTTTCTTCTTTGGCGATGAAGCATTCACCAATCCACACAAAAAAATTGATGACGTCATATCTCCTCCAAAACTTTTATGGATTCCATTCTGGACCTAAGAAAGTGCATTGGTCTGTGAACACCATTCCGAACCCATCGTAGTGTAAGGTGACTCTTCCTCCATTATGCATTGGCTTCAGAGTAAAACACTGCTTGTCATCATTGTGGGTGAAAGTTAGTCAAAATGCCCTTCATCATGAATCTACATCTCTAATACTTTGCTTTCCACATTTGGTCACCATTCTGGGAAAAAAATGTTCTATGCACCTCCTGAAATTGGGCTCTCCAGCACTTAGTTGCTTTAGAAGATATCAAAAATATAAAGCAATCGCCAATCCACACTTATTTTTTGTTGATGCCATCCTTCTTCAAAATTTTTTGTGGATTCGGAGCATGTCACAATTCTAGAGCTAAAAACATATGAAACCATGTGGAATTGCTCCAAGTGCAAAAGCTTACTAAGTGTTGGGCGGATTTGTAACCTTTGTTACAGATCCATTCCAAAATTCACTACAAAGTGTGCGAAATGAGATCTTTAGGCCTTAGACAAAATTTTCAAATTTTTCCTAAGTATGTGGCCATTTTGGGCCTACATTCTGGAGCCTCTTGGGTGGATTTGCTTGCAAATCCATAGAACTCAGAGTCTTATCTAGTGGACTACAGGAGTAAAAAAAGTGCTCATATTCAAAATTATGTTTAAAATAATAATTTCCATATGAACACTACCCTCTAAAAATAGTTCTCTTGGAGAGTAGAATTTCACATCGAGACCATTCTTCTAGAAACATAGAGGATAAATATTGATATGTAGATAATAAATATACACATGTTCCTCCATTGTTTCCAAAATTTGTCTCTGTGCCCTTATAGCAAAACTGCTTCACTATTTTTGCAAAATACAGTTCTACTCTTCTTATAAGGTCTACTCACAAAAATACCTTCATACAAAATACGTTTCTCTTTGTGCCTCTCTAGGTTTCATGCCTTTATTATTTATTTCTGACAATTATCAAAGCAAAAAACAAAAATATAAAACTTGTGCATATGTACAAAAAAAAAAATGAACTAAGTGTGTGCCCCTTCCGGGCCTGTGATAGTTCCATCCTGCTCCTCTTCTTGGTGGGCCTCTTCCTCGGCCTCCTCTTCATTATCTTCTTCTTCTTCTTCTTCGCTTTCTTCTTCTCCTTCATCTTCTTCCTCTGGAGGAGATTTGTATTGGTTTCTTCCTCCACAAGTATCACCAAAAAATTGAATCATCAATTTCAAAGTTTGTAAAGCCTATTTCTAGGCTGCTTTAGAGGGGTTTGATGTTTCTTAGAGCTGCTTGTAAATATACTAAAGTTATCCAATATCCTCATAATTAGCAGCATTCCCTCTATTCACCAAATCCTCCATGAGATCTCTTAATCTAGTAAAATCAACAATCAGTTGGGCAACTTGCTCTTGATTTAGTGGCTCTTCAAGAGAATCAATTCCATATTCATCTAGCAAATTTTCATCAATGATCTTTTGGATCTCTTCCATAGAAAGCAAGCTATGATCCTCCATCCATAAAATTTTGAAACCAACTTGAACCATTTCCTCATTTACATCAATGACATCCTTAATTACCCTTTGAATTCTACCAAACAACATCTAGGATTTCTAAAGCACCTTGTTCTTTTTTACCATTATTCTAGCAACAACTCTGGCAAGATTCCATTCCTTATTGGGAATTGACTTAGTAGAATCACCGAGTCTATTATAAACCAGTTTATACATTTACTCTACTAGAATCACCATATTTTGTAGCTCTCTAGTGATTCGATTTAAACATTTTTGCATATTTTGGAGTAAGCGGTTGACATCATCTAAGTAATCAATGATAAGCCGAAGCCCCGAACATTTCTTTTGGACCTCATAGAGAAATTATTTTCTAATCTTCTTGAGTTTAGCTTTAGAAAAACTAGAAGACTTAGCTTTCTCAATTTGAAGCTTTTGTTTCAAAATTTGAATTTCTTTTGCTTGTTCTTCATTCAGCTTCTTTTGCTCTCCTAGTTGATCTTTGAGCTTATTGGCTTCTTAAAAATTTTCTTGCTAGCCCTTAGCCTCTTTTTTTAGAGCCTTTTCCACTTCCTTTTGATTTCTCAAAGTCTTTTGAAGATTTTCAATATGTTTCTCCAGTTTACCCACCTTCTTTTTGAATATATCATTCTTCACATAGAAGGTGTCCAAGTGGGATTTGGCTATAATTAACTCATCTTATTCAGGAAGTTTCTTAATATCTTCTATGACCTCTTCAACTCAGTAATCATGAACATTCATCTCATTTTTAGGTTTAATTACAAGTGGAGTCATGGATCTAGATATCCTCTACCTAGAAACTGGATCTACATACATGCTTCTTCTCCTGTCATCCATCCTACTGGAAGGCTTTGATAAATTTTTTGCCCATAAATCATTTATCTTTTGTGTGGTTGTCTGCTCCTTTGGCAAAGTTATAGGACTTTAAAAACTAGCAGCCAGGGGAGATGAAGACACTAGAAATGTAAGAGTGGACTCAATTGTTGACAATGGTGGTATGGCAATAGTTTATGTAACAATAGTGGACTTTGTAACTACTACTGTGGTTGCTATTGGCTAACTCATAGGAATTGAAGTAAGACTAACAAGTGGACGAATGGGGGTGCTTAGAACAAATTTGCCCCTTTGATGGTGGTGATTGCAATGATGAAAGTGAAACAATAGGAGATGATTAAGTGGGAACCTCAGACAATGAAAGTTGGATTTGGGGTGACTTTGGGGGAGAATGGGTGACTGGTACTTCAATGACAATCAATGAAACATGGGGTGGACTATGATGGGGAGACGGTACCTTTGTCGCATTTTATTGACCAGAAAGGGAGGGAAACTTCCTTGGGGATTCAAGAGGATGAAGAGGAGAAGAGGGATTAGAAACCATACTTTTGCCTACAGATGTAGGGTGTTATTTTTCTACCTCTATTTCCTCTTGCTGCTCTTGATGAGTCAATTATTTTACAACTCCCCTCTATATCCAACCTCTGTTTCTTTGAAAAATCTATTTTCCTTCTTTTTGGAGCTCTTTTAGCTCTTCTATGAATTAATTGAAAGGAAGTCATCTCACTCTCTAAATCTTCTTCAGATACCTCTCCTTATACTGCTCCTGTAAGCAATGCTTGTTCAAAAATAGGGTGCAACTCTACTGATGCTGTGGTGGTGAAAGAATGGGGTTTGAACTTGAAACTCTCATCCTTCTTTCTCTAGTTGATATCTATGTCTATAGGTTGTCCCCCTAGAGCTAAGCGTTTAGGACTAGTTACTAGTTCAATGACTGGAGTACTAACAACTTTTTCACTGGAATATTGCATTTTACTCAGAATCTGCGCTCCTTTAGGAAACTTTTCCACTTGCTTAGTGGTAGGCTGAAACGTTTTCAAAACCTCAGCTATTTCCAAAGGAGTTTCTTGCTCTTCTATTGGAGCTTCTTGATATGTGGGTGGAGAGAGACATTTAAAACCAATTTTGGATTTTCCACTGTTAGTACTATGTTTCTGCTATCCTTATGCTTCAAGGTTATGATATTTTCATCATATTTCTTAGAAAACTCATTATCAATATTCATTCCAAACATGGACTTAGGTTTTCCAATCTCAATCCTCATTCTCCACCAATCTGATATCTTCACTACATTCTATTATTCTACTTCTTCTACCTCTTCAGCAATGTTCTCATCAGGTTGAGAGTCCTTTTTCTTTGCGGTTTTTTCTTCAATTTCACAAATGGTGGCTTTTGTGAGCCGATGACTTTTCTTCTTGTCTGGATCATAATCCATAATCTATTCATATAAATCTAACCATGGAGGCAGTTGACCCATTTTTGACACATTCCACTCCAAAAGAGCGGTCTCATCATTATTTCTGCCTTTTTCAAAATGAGCCCTAGGCCTCTTTTCAAATATATAAGCTTTTGTCTCCATTTAGGGCTACATTCCTTTTGGTGAAAATGTCATCAGGGTCATAACTCCATCTTTGGGGAATATAAAATAGACCTAACCTATCAAGGTATTGGTCAATTAGCTCACTCTACCCCTTTTTTGTGATAGTAATGTCCTCCATAGTGTGGTAGGTAAGTAGATATTTTCTCTTTCTTCCAGAACCATAATTCAAATCAATGTACTCTACCTTCCTCAAATATTCTAAGGCAAAGAGCCTATCTATGATAAAATGGGGCAGGAGAAAAGTTGTAATAATGAAACCCTATAGTCTGATTATTGTACCCTCAGTCAAAAGGTACCAATCTCCTTCTTTGACACCCTATGCTCTTAGAATTTTCTTAGCCAAGGGTGGAAATATAGGGCACTCTCCATACATTATTTTCAAAGCAGGTCCAAGGAATTCCAAATTGAATCAATAAAAAGACTCACTACTTTTCAAGTGACTTGTCCAATAATAAACCGATAAGGGTTCCCCATCACTAGTTTTGTCCTTGATCGAAATCCATAGCATCTTGTCCTTAATAGAAGCATAAAAAATCCATATCAAACTTGAGCAATGTCTAAAACTAGGAGCATCAGAGCCCCTTTTCATTCTTACCAACTGTTCATGTATCCTTTGGGCAAGAAAGGCTAGCCAATAAAAATATATGGCCCTAGTCCCTTTTTCCTCTGTGCCTTCCTCATACATTATTTCATTCAAAATACAATAGGCTATGATAATTTTCCATCCATGCACCATTATATCAGAATCTAAACCCTCCATACAGGCCAACATAGAGAATAGTACAAGGTTTGCAAATTCATCAATCAGGATTGGAATTTCAAGCAATTTCTTCTTGGGCCTAGCATAGAAATTTTTATAAACTCATCTCTTGAATGACTCACCGTCATTGGCTCATTTCTCTAGGGAGTAATACCCAGCCTGGTCAATCACCCTAAATTATTTTGGTCTCACTGATGGTTTTGATCCTAGGATGAAAAGATTATGACAGAAGGTGGTGGTGATAGTAAAAAAGGTTTTGCCTTTAGCAGTTTTCATTGCTTTGGCCATTGGATCATAAAATTTAACTATTGCAGATGTTGATTCTAGACAAGGATGAACACAATTACAAATGTAAAAATATAGGGAAGAAAGGACAGCACATCTACCTTCCACCAACAAAGATGCTCTTTTCTTAAATGTGTTGTTGACACTCCTCTTGAGCCTCGTTCTCTATGTGAGGACCATTTTAGTATCTACCATAGCTTCTGCTCTATCAATGTATGGAGCTACTACCCTCCTCTCTGGGGTTTCAGCTTCTTGGGTATCTTCAGAAGCCATCTTGCTAGAAACAACACTACGCTCTCTGGTATGTGCAAGGTAATCTTGAGTACATTTCACTCTTTTCTCCTCTGAGGATGCGATTTACCTCTAAATGAACATTGCTAGTGCTTTTGTATTCTTTTATTTCCTGGGGCACACATATCTTTTGCCATTAATGCAGCTACTGCACGATCTGCCCACCAGCACACTCCAACTTTCACTTATTTCTCTTGGCGACTCAACGGTGGCATTCTAATTTTTCATTGATAAAAAATTCAAACTGCACGGCCACTTCACTGTGTCTCTTTGGCTACTCTTTGGTTTGAGCACAAGGTAATTAACATTGAATGAGGGCCTTTTCTTTTCTCTCCATGTGGCACGGTCACAATATCACCACTTCGCTCCATCTAAGTTTTGAAACCGGCATATTGAAGACGCCTTTGATTTCGTTGATGCTTAACTTATTTCACATGTGGATAATCATATTGGTTCCATTTCGTTGAGACCTTCATGTATTTTGATGTGAATTGGAGATGCTCACCATTCCACTACACTTTAGCTTTGAAAATCCTTGGATTGGAGACACCTTCACTTCTTTTGACACTTGGCTTTTTCATCAAGAAGAAAACAACACTTACACCATTCCGTTGGAACTTTAGTGCATTTTGGTGTGGATTTAGAAGCATCCATCGTTTCACTACACTTTACATGTATTTTTGTGCGGAATGGAACCTTGTTGGATCCTTGTCAACACTTAGTCATTTTTGCAAATATTTTTTCTTTTTCAAGATGTTAAAGAGAAAAATAACTGAATACAAAGTGCAGAAAGAAGGAGAAATATAATATAATGTATATACATATATTACAATGAGCTCATATTTCAAACATAGTAGAGTTTGAGATGAAAACTGTTTACTGGAATCGGCTATATGTTCCCTTCTGGATCTTCCAATTGGAACACATTGGACTCCTTGGCCTCTACTATTTTGAAAGGGCCATCCCAAAAAGAATCAAACTTTTCATGTTTGTCTGGTTTTTCTCTATCAACATTCCACCTGAGAACTACATCTCCAACTTGGAATTTTCTAAATCTAGCCTTCTTATCAAACCATGTCTTGATATCTAAGGAATGCTTTTGAAAATTATCATATACCTAAGCTCTATTCTCTTCAAGTTGAAGTATGTGGTTCAGCCTATTTTTACTAGATTTTCCTCTGATTCCTTCTCTGTATTTACCAGCTTGAGTGCTGGAATATCCAAAGGGACCTGTAATATTGCTTCTTTACCATACACCAATGCATAAGGGAAAGTTTTAATGGAATTTTTTAAAGTAATCTTGTCAGCCCATAGAGCTTGGTCTAACAACAGGTGCCAAATTCTTTTGTTCCCTTCAAGGCATTTTTTAAAAATCCTTAACAAGTTTTTATTGGTAGATTCGGTAAGCCCATTACCCTATGGGTAATAATTTGAAGTATTCTTGAGAGTGATGCCATATTTTCTAGCAAACTCAATATACTTGGCTCCTATAAAATCTGGGCCATTGTCACTCACCAAGGCTTCTGGAACTCCAAACCTTGAAATCAAATTTTCCATAAAATTGATCACAACCTCCTGATCTAATTTCTTGGTAGGAATAGCCTCTACCCATATGGTAAGATAATATGTGGAATTTAGGATAAACTTATGCTCTGCTGAGGAATTAGGGTTAATGATCCCTTTGAAGTCCAACCCCCATTGTTGAAAGGTCTCTTCAACTTGTATTGACCTGAGGGGGAATGAAGCATTCCTTGTTCTTCCAACATATCTCTAACATTTGTCACAGGCCCTAGTAATCCTGAAAGCATCAATAAATATAGTAGGACAATAATAGCCTACTTTTATGATTTTCAAAGTTGTAACTCTACCTAAGCTATGTCCTCCAGCTAGTCCTCCATGGAACTCTTCAATAACCCTCTATTGTTGATCATATTTTAAGCATTTTAGAAGGACTCCATACAAATTTCTTTTGTACAAACCTTCTAGAAGCAATACATATTTCAAAGCCTACAACCTGTATCTTCTTCTTTGGAAAGTATTTATATTAGGAGGGCATACTCCAGTTTGGAAGTATTTGATCGTATGATCAACCCAATCAGAATCTATTGTTTGTATTCCTTCAACATGATCTTCTTCTTTTGTCTGGCATGTTGTTACTTCTTCTAATATTGTAGTAGAGCTTGGAATAGGGCTCTACCTCTTACCAACTTGGTGGGATGTATTTCTACATCATATTCTTAAATTTTGGTAATCCAACTAGCCCTTTTATCTCCTAGTTCACCCTGTAGGATAAAACTTCTTATATCTGGATGAACCACATATACCAAGGTCTTGCTCTGTACCAAGTACTTCTTGAACTTCTTGAGTGACTTCATCACAACAAATAATTGTCTTTAAATAAATTTGTACTTGACCTGGTAGTCATGGAGTGTCTGGATCCAAAATAATATAGGATGTTCCTCACCCTGATCGTATTTTTGAGTGAGCACTGAGGCATTAGTATCTTCAGCTCCATAAGCATAAAGAATAAAATCTTTATTAAAATCTAGGTTTACCAGTATTGGGGCTATTGCAATGGATTTCTTGATTATCTCAAAAGCTTATTTTATGACTTTAGTCCACTTAAACTCAACATTATTCTTGAGTAACTCAGATATAGGTCTTACTTTCTACGCAAAGTCATAAATGAATTTCTTGACAAAGTTTATTTGACCCAAAAATTACTGTAACGTCTTCTTGTTTGTAGGTAGTGTGAGAGCAATAATGGACTTAATTCTATCTGGATCTATGACCATACCTTCTTTTGATACCACATGATCTAGCAACTTTCCTTCATGAATTGCAAAGAATGATTTCTTAGGATTGAGTGAAATACCAAATTCTCTGCACTTTTGAAAAACTTGCTCCAAGTGTGCTAAGTGATCATGCTTATTATGGGAAAACATAGTCATATCATCCAAATATATCAGATTAACTTTGTTGATTAGTTCCCCAAAGGCATAGTCCATGGCTCTTTGAAATGTGACTCCCGCATTGGAAAACCCAAAAGGTATTCTCTAGTAGGCAAATGTGCCCCATTTGGTGGTGAATGTTGTTTTATACTGATCTTCATATTTCACCCAAATATTATTGTATCTAGAGTAGCCATCGAGTAATGAGAACCTCTCATCCCCTGCCACTACCTATAATATTTGATCAATCTAAGGGAGGGGGTAGTGATCTTTAAGGGATGCTTGGTTAAGATTCCTCAAATATACACACAGGTGTATATTACCATTTTTTTTCTCACGGGTACCAAGTTGGCTATCCAGGTTGAATGTTTTATTGGGTATATGATTTTAGCCTTTAATAAATTTAAGAGCTCTTCTCTCATAATGGCTTCGATCTTGGATTTATAGGCCTTTGCTTCTGCCTAAAAGGCTTGGCAGTAGGATCTAGCTCAATAGTATGTTGGATAAATTTTTTTCATATACCATGAGGTCTTCATATGACCAAGCCACAATATATTGGTATTTTAAGCATAAAGCTTTGATATCTTCTGCTTCCTCTGGTGAACATCGAACTCCAACATTGAGCTTCTTTTTTGTATCGACTTCAACTTATTTATAGATTTTTCACTGACTTTCATGGCTTTGGTCTTTTTTTCTGTCCTCATTGTCAAACAAGCTCTCTAGGGTAACCAATCCTCTAGGAATGTGATTTTTCCTTAGTTGAATAACATCTTGTTGATCAATATCTTATGAATCCTATTCTTGGAAAGTGGAGAGACATGCTTCCATTACCAGAAATTCAATTATCTGCTCATCACTCTCAAAAACTTACCAAAAAAATTGCTTATTGGTACAGGTCTAAAAATAATTTTGATTCCCTTGGATTTCTTGATTCCAAAGTCTATAGAAGGGTTGAAGTTAGCTCCCTTTGTTGCTAATGAATCTACTAGAGTATTCTTTTCTCTGGGAACAAAATTTAAATTTAGGGCATCAAAGGATTCCATCAAATCCCATACCCTATTTTTGTAAGATTTTAGGTAATGGTACTTACTGCTGCACCTATTTCTTACCTGATGGACTATCAACTCAGAATAACCATATATGTTCAAAATATTAATGCCCATGTTGTCTTCTTGTATCAGTCCGAGACATAAGGCCTCATATTCTACAACATTATTTGTACATGACCATGTTAGTCTATAGACAAAACTCTTTGTCCCCTCTGATTGGGATTGTAGTATTACTCTAGCTCCTACACCATTTCTGCATTTAGCACCATCAAAGTGCATGGTCCATGTTTCTTTTTCTCTCAGATATTGATTGGATATAGAAGGAATTTTCTTCTCTAGTTTAGTTGAGATACTATATGTCCCCATACCAGTTCCAAACTGACTGTAATCCTCTTTGAAGGGTAACTCATCCTCTATATCCAATTCATCAAAATTATCAACCAACTCAAATTGCTCTAGGGGCGTAATATTGTACATGTCTTCCTCAATATTTTCAATGTGATAAGCTATTGGATTTTTAGGGGTTATCCTTATTCTTTTTCCTTTGAAAGGGATTACCATACTAGAATAATCCATGTACATACATCCACCTAGTTTTGCAGTAAATTCCCTTGAAATACATAATCCAAAGTAGGGTTTTAGGTCCACCACTACTATTTCTTGTACTATTATCACCTAAGGGGCTCTATGTAACCTCATTAATACATCCTTTATAACTCCCACTGTCTTAACAGGTGTCCCATACAATTGTAACACTTTAGGACAAGATCGGGTATACTCCATACCCATTTTCTTACAAACTGCTTTGGGCATAACTGTGGTTAATGCTCCTGAATCTATCATACAATTTAGAACTACCCAACCTTCCATCCTCAAGGATATATAGAAAGGAGGTGGATTATTCTTTAAAATAGTAGGTGACATTTCTTTCTTTTATGATGGCATAATAAGGATTGTGGTGGCTTGCTTATCTTGTGGATACTTGTTGAGGGATGCCTTAAGTAGGTCTATCTGATCAGGAATGAACATAGTGTCATATAAGTTGGCTTTTGATAAAATATTTTTCATTTCTTCGACAATATTATACTTAGACTTAGCCAAGGAAGGTCTTTCATACCTTTTTTTTTGCTCACCATATTTTATTTTGTACTATTGAGTGGCTTCTATTATTTACCTTTTTGTAATAGAGGGGAATCTAAGCCTTTCTTGAGCCTCATATTTAGATCTCATCCGGTCTCCTTCAACTTCTTTTTCCAATATCTTAGGAAGATTATATGTCTTATATTTCCCTTTAGCTTGAAGAATAGGAAAAGTATCAATGCTTTGGGGAAGAGGGTCATTTATTTTTTGAGAAGGGACTTGGAACTACCCCATATTTTGGGGATCTAATTGCAAGGTTTTCTTTCCAATACTAGTCATAACAACAATTGGGATTTCTTCATCTAGCTCTTTCCCAACCATGATCTGATCAGGGTTCCATAACATGTTTACTCTCCCCTTTTGATTTCTTTTAGCTTGATCCATAGCTTGTTGGACATGGTGTTGGTACATAATACAAGACTGTGAGTCATGAGGATCATTACATACTAGACACCAAATATTTGCAAGAGTAATATCTAAAGAAAACTCAGGCCTCTCATATGCTGCATTGACTCTGACCCCAGTAATATTATTAGGACTAGGTCTATGATCTTTGTTCACATATGGAAATCTCCTTTTCTATGACCTTTCTTAGTCTCTCTTTTTCATTGAATTCATTATGTTGCTCAAATTTTTTAGTGTGTTTTGTATATCAAGAATAGCAAAAATCTCTTGAGATGGTTGAGAAGGAAGGGGAGGGAAAGGAACTGTAGAGGATGATGGTTTTGGTTGAGGGATTACATTCATTTAATGATATGGGAATGATATAGAAAGAGATCCATGTAAGATGGATTTGCAGCTTGGGTTTGGCCAGTTGTGGCTTCTAAGTTATAAGGTAGCACCATTTTGGGGGTAGTCTCCCCACATTAATTAAAATATTCTCAGCATGAACTACTACATTATAAACTTGGGGGAAGGCTTCTACTCCATATTGTTGTGTTTGTAATCCTAGATCTGATCCAAGAGCTCGGATATAATACATATAGTCCAAACATACAACTGGTCTAGTTGTGGGGGGAATTCTCTTCCATGTTCTGCTAAATCTTAAATTCAAATTTGAGATAGTTTCTTATTGAGATTTTTGCATGGATGTAAACTGGTTAAGCAAGGAGAAAGGGTCAGAATATTCATTAAAATATTACACAAAAGGCTCATCCAATGCTTTCCATGAGGTGATGGTATTATCCTCCAGAGTTCTAAACCAATACAAAATATTTCCTCTAAAGGATAGGGTCAAAATTCTTACAATAATATCCTCTTATTTTATGTTGTGAATTGCTGCCAGATTTAAAATATCTTGATAGTGCTCATAAGATATCTTTTCAGATCCATCATAAGTGGGAATAACCTTGGACATAGCCTGGGGAATGGCATTCATTTGGGCTAATCTCAGTGTACCAACTGTGTTCTAGCTAGGGTACTTCTATAATGGCTAATTAAGGGCCATATTTTATGTCATATTTCCAAGTGCAGATCTTGTTAGAGGGGATGTTGGATTAACTACAGGATTTTCCTAAGGATCCTCTTCTTCCAAGAGGAAATATTGATCCAAACGTCTGATAACAGTAGACCCTCTATAAGGTAATTCACTATAGAAAAGGAAGTCAAGGTTATTCCTTTTGAAAGACCTGGTATACATGAAAGGACAATGGTCTACAAGGGTAATTCTTTTCTAGGTTTAAGGACCAGGAAGTCGCCAGGTGAATTTTCTATTATCCTCTAACAAGGTCAAGACAATTCACCAAATCTTGATTCCTCTAGGTAGAGATAAAATAATAACTCATATGATGGATTTTCATGTTCCTTGTGAACTGGTCCCATAGAGCATGCCAAAAATTGTTGGGCACTGAATTACATCAAGCTTTAATCAATATTGTGGTTGTCTATCTTCCTACTTTCTGTCTAGGCTTACACCCGATAGCTACATCTCAACACTCAAAATTGGATGGACCAAAATAGGTGTTTCAAATCCAACCTCCAGAGTAGGTTGGTTCCTTGTCAACTTAAATAGGGTGTTGACATAATTATGCTCACTTAGGGTTTTAGAGATTATGGTAAAAAAATATTAGGGTTATAAAATGTGAACAACAATGGATGGATAGGCTAACAACATTTGTTACTACAACAAAAAGATCCCATAAACTAGGTTAAAGACACATTACTCAGATCAACATTATCTTAAATTAAATGTACTTTCATAAATTAAAGAACAACAAAGAAATATTGCAGACAACAATTTCAATATCTAAACAATGATAATCCAAATAATAGAATTAATCAATATCTAGATTTCAAAGAAATGCACTCCCTAACAAAAAAGATCTAATTCAAAAGTAGATTTCAATTACCCTAGCAGTTAGTAATCCATTAATCTAGCACAAACTAACCATTCAAGTATTCACAGAAATACAACTTAAGAATTTGAACCATTGATATCGAATTATGAAGACACAAAATTTGAGGCAAAAATCAATGTAATGCTCCTTTCATTAGCCCTTGGGAATATTTATAGTATCACAGGAAAACACACTAGAGATGAACCTTGAAAATGAGGGTCCGACCTCTATTTATAGTTTTGCAAAATTAAAATAATAAGGAACATTACAAAGATTAAATTTTTACAGCTCAGTAGAGAGTTCTTGCTGGCATTCTCTTACTGTTTCAACCTCCGATAAATCCGTTGCAAGTTGACCGCCATGGTAGCTTGGAACCTCTATAAATTGCTAGTTGTTTAGTACTAACTAAAGTTCAGCTTCCTCCTCCAACTTATTGTTATTTTAATTTCAATGAGAGATCCCTTTTATATGCTTTAGAATTCTCAGGGAAATCTCAACCATCGATCTCTCCCATCGTATGGCTATGATTTAATCTGATATAAGATCAATATAATGGCAGGGAGAGAATACAATGCCATTCCAATTTTAAAATTAATGATGTCATATTTCATGCTTAAGAAACCGTGGAACACCAATCCGACACTAAAATGCCTTGAAAGTGAAATGGGATGAAATCCGCCCCTTATCCTTTGATTTCCTTCTTTGGCGATGAAGCATTCACCCATCCACACAAAAAATTTGATGACATCACATCTCCTTCAAAACTCTACAGATTCCATTATAGACCTAAGCAAGTGCATTAACCTATGAACACCATTTCGAACCCATCGCAATGTAAGGTGACTCTTTCTCCATTTCGCACTGGCTTCATAGTAAAACACTGCTTGTTGCCATTTTGGGTGAAATTTAGTCAAAATACCCTTCATCATGAATCCGCATCTCCAATACTTTATTTTCTACCTTCTGTCACCGTTTCGGGTAAAAATATTCTATGCAGCTCTTGGAATCGGGCCCTCCAACACTTAGCCACTTCAAAAGATATCAAAAATATAAAGCGGTTGCCAATCCACACTTATTTTATGTTGAAATCATCCTTCTTCAAAAACTTTTACGAATTCAGAGCACGTCACCAGTCCAGAGCTAAAAACATATGAAACCATGCAGAATTACTCCAAGTGTAAAAAATTACCAAGTGTTGGGCGGATTTGTAACCTTTGTTGCGGATATACTCCAAAATACATTGCAAAGTGTGCAGAATGAGATCTTCAGGCCTTAGGAAAATTTTTCAAAATTCTCCTAAGTATGTGGCCATTTTGGGCCTACACCAAGGATGTGTTTTATCGATGAATTTGATAAATATGGATGCAATTTAGTTGATTTTATCGATCACCTGAGTGATGAAATGAGTTGTATGAATACAAGAAATGCTCCTTCAAAACCTACGAGGCAATCTAATGACATATATTTGATAATAAATATGGCTTCTTGATTTAGTTTGGTAGCACTTCATTTCTCTCAGTTTGAGTTCATGAATCAACAAAAAGGAGGGGGAGAACTCCATTTATAGCCTCCTTGGCATGCAACCAAAGAGGTAAATGCCAAAAATTTATAAATAGCAAAAATCGCAGAAAAGGAGTAATTTTCATTGTGTGAGATGAGAGGAGAGCGAGACAGGGAGGAGAGGAGCCATTTTATTACAATGAAGTGTTGCCAAACTACAAACTAAATGACACAATGGGCCCAATAGGTGCATCCACAAGTAAAGGAGTTGGTGTGAGAAAAGTAAGAATGAAAATCTTGACTTTATTTTTCTAAATAAAATAAACCCAAACTAAACTAAATGGAAACGATTGGGCAGGGTGGATGAAATGATTAGAATTAGTTGAATAAAAAAGTGGCTGGGGTGATGGGTAGTTAACTTTTAATTATTTTCCCTTTTTGTAGCTTTTTTCACATTTTTAGCATTTTTATTTTTATGATGTGTGTGGGGGACTATCTCGAGTCGAGATGATCTTGTTCTATGATCATTTCAAGTCGATATGGTCTCATTTCATGACCATATCAGGTCAAGATAGTCATGGTGTGTGAATGTTTTTTTTTTGCAATTTTCATTAAGTGTTTTTATTTTTTTATTAGCTTATTAGAGCTCGACACAGCTTCTCAAACCATTTCAAGGAGGCTTATATTGTGGTGTTGAATAATGAGGATAACTGGATATGGCTGAAATATATGGGCCTTTAGCACATGATATGACTAGAGTCTATTCATGTCATTCAGGCCCACCTGACAAAACTAATAGATAGATGGGACCCACAAACTAATATATTTCACATACTTGATAGCGATATTACCATCACGTTGGAGAATGTCTACCATATCCTGTGAATCATGATCAAGGGAACACCTATTTTTACATTTGCAACTCCTCAAAGAGATAAATTTATGATGAGTGTATAGAGAGCAATGAAGACTTGTGGACTATGAAATTGACAATGAGGAAGAGTGCGTGGAGGCCAGATACAACACCCAACTACTGACAACCAGATATATAGTGTTAATGACACTAATGTTTGATTTTATTTTGCCTAATTCCTTTGGCACTAGGTTACCTTGGAACCTATTGGACCTTGTTCAAGACCTAGTGGAGTAGCCACAGATCATGACATGGGGCCCTACATTTCTAACACAACTTTACAAATAGTTGTACAATATTCACCAACATGATAGGTTGGACTTAGGATGTAGCTTCCTTCTTTAGGTTTAGGGTTGGAAATACTTCAACATTAACAAAACACATGGGTTGATGTGGGCCACATAGAGAGACATGGTAGATAGGAAGATCCCTTATACCATGTGATAGCTACACAAGAAGGAGTGGGACAAGAGCTACCCTTTCTAGGGTATCCTATCACACTATACAAAGAGCTTCGTTGGATTACGATCGAAGCATGTGATATAGCAACCATCATTAGGAGCTCTAAGTTGGAGTGAGGAGGAGGAGCACCTGTAGTTGTGATACGATAGGTAGATGATAGGGCATCATGGAATAGAGAATGAGTACTTTTAGCACTCATGGGTGACTCATCAGCTAGGAGTGAGGTAGGATATTCCAGATGATCCAATGATCTATAGGTAGAGGACCAGGGAGATCCGACTACCACTACCATAGATTGATCCTCTAGGGGAGGGGGACGACTCACCACTACCTAATCTAGATAAAATAGAATCTAGAACCACAGAGTGTATGATGCTTGGTAGACTGCTCAACTATTCTATAAAGGGATAATAGAGGAGAGGAGTTGCAATAGTAGAGGAGGGAACGACTATAACAACATAGTATCCCTCATAAAAATGAGTATGTCACCACGTGGAGAGAGAAATGTATCTCATAGGGAGGTACAAAGAAGGTAGGTACATCTGAGAGGAGCGAGGGGCCAAACAAGAATGACCATCAGGAGTATATTGTTTCTCTAAAAGAGTAGGTTTGGATCCTCTAAGGTTAGTTGAGTGATAGGGACACAAACCATGCCATAGAGAAGAGTTAGTTGAATGCAAATTGATAGAGATGGTAGATTTGGTCAGAGGAAAGGGACACATTGTAGGCCTAGGTGGTGAGCCTATAGGATGAGTTGAGTAGAGTGATGGTAGAGAAGGATGCTCTATGAACTCAGGCTAGAGGGGTGCTAACCAAATAGGAGGTAGATGTGGTCCAACTGAGAGTTAGATTGAGTGTAGAGTAGGCTTACTATAAGTTCAAGTGAGCCTAAATATATTAACTAGAGGATGAGGTGGATAGACTTGGTGGATAGCTACCCTCATGACGATTAAAGTCATCATAGTCACAGTAAATTTATTAGACCAAGACTATAGGGAAGCAATTTATGAGATCTCGAGTGCCATGATTTATAGCACCAGGGACCTCAAAGACATCATGGGTCAACATATCCAAGTAGTCTTGTAGAGACGATGAGGTCAAGGGCAATGATGAGAGTGGTAGCACATGGTCACCTTGAGCAAGGACTTTGTGATCAACTTCACTTTTTGGATGTGAGGTCTAAGGATCCACTATCAATGTAGCCTACAAGCATTTTTGCATCATGGATGTACTTATTACTTGTTATATATCAGATGATATTTATTGATGTCTATATTGTGTTCTATTGTGCATGTGTTTATGTGATTATGAATGTATGCCTAGACTTGTAGATATGATGATGCATATATGTTGTATGGATATTTTTGATATGATAAATCTATTATTTATGCTTATACCTATATATGTATACGATATACTAATGACATGTGAGGATTTAAATGATATGAAATATGGATGTGTGTTTATTGATGAAACATAACAAATGAATCTAAGATGCAATAATAAACTAAGTGTAAGCACCACAAAATGTATGAAAGTCATAAATCTAGATTGAAACAATTTCATCTAATGCATACACTAACACATACAAATTGAAATAAAATGTGTACTAATAATATGTAAATGTAATAGATGGTGATTAGCAAGAAGTCACAAGGGAACAATAAGACTTTCAGGAGATTCAAACACCCTAGTTGACCAGTCAAAAGTTGTATACTGATCATGCAAGAACTTGAAAGATAGAAATCTGCTAGGAAGACCAAGATATTAAATATCCATGTGTGTGCATAGTAAAGTTCATTACTTTGACTTTGTACTTAGTTGGACTTAACTACTCTATAATGCAAGCCATCAAAAACTAGCTCATCTGCAAGCTAACATTGGTTTGTACAAGAGAAGGTCACTAATGTGATAGATGTGTCGCCATGCGTAAGACTACTCCACTGCCAGGTTGGCATCTATAGCCTATTACTAGCGATGGAGATCACCCCATGGTTGTCAAAAATTGATAATTCTAGGGATTCAAGCTCTTTTTCCTCTTTTTTTGGATACTTGCTCATTTTGAAGGAGAGCAAGGGACTTTTATTGCTTTTTGAGGGTCTTTTTCATTTTGTAGATGAGCAAAAGGGATATTTTTTTAGAGGCTTGCTCATTTTGGGGATGAGAAAGGGATTTTATTTCTTTTGGGGACTTGCTTGTTTTATAGAGGAGTAAGAGGATTTTTTTGGGGGGGTGGGGGTAGAGGAGGAGCTTGTCCTTTTGTCAATTCTTAACCTTCTAGACCATGTGCATAATAGGAGAGCAAGGGAAATTGTTCACTTTAGAGATAAGAACTATATTATAGTTTTGTCTTTCCTTGTTCATAAATCATACTTAAGAGTGTGAAGATGTGTTGGGATTTTGAGATAAGCAAGGAATATTCAAAGAAAGACCCTACTGCCAGAGATCAAGATGGATTTCTACAATATCTAAAAGAAAAACTAGGTATGACTGAATGATCAAAAGACCTTTTTGAACACCTTGTGACAATTACTTAGAGGAAAAGTAGGAGGGAGTGGAAAAATATTAAGAAAGATAAATGTGGTGGGAAATGAGTAGTGAGATGAGTGTTTTTCTTATGTACTTTCAAAAATTAAGAGGTGTGTGTAAAATAGTTAGTGGTAGTATGAACACCATTACTAATGGTCATATAGTGTCTATGCTATATTACGAGGACCGCTTAATAGTCAAGAGACCATAAGGAAAAGTGTAAGCAATGAAAAGAGAAAAAGCTTGATCAAGATAAATTATAGTTATACAAACGTGGTGTTATACTTAATGTGAAAGAACCTGGATAGACTAATGTCAATGTAATGAAAAATATGCCTAATGCAATATGACTAGTGTACCTAGATATTGCGAGATGCAACATTGAAAATATTAAAATGCATGGTGCAACAAATGATGATATGCAATGCAACGGTAATGTGCAATGGTATGTGATGCATGGTGAAATGAGGTGCTTGTTTTTTTCTTGTGATTTATTCTTGTTTTTTTTGTTTTATTGTTGTTTTTTTTTTATGCATAAAATACCCATAGGTGGAGAATATTAAGGGTTTATGCTCCTCAACACCCTCAAATGAAGTTAATCGATAAGTGCTCGATCCCAACTTCTGTGTTATTATGAATGGGCCTAACCAATTTATGGTGAACTTATCACACAAATGGTTAGGAAAGTTAGAATTCTGTTGGTTCATCACATTTATACTCAAGTAGGCGATCAAAGACTTTTTGTAAGTCATCGATGTGGTTTTGAAATAATAAATATTTGGACAAAATATCATTGACATAATCTTTGACTATCTTGTGCATGTAGTCGTGAAAAATGTACATTATTACCCGTTGGTAGGTAGCGCCAGCATTCTTTAAGTCAAAGGGCATGACCTTGTAGAAAAAGGTCCTGCATGGCATTGTAAAGGTTATCTTGGCCTGATCTTCAGGATTAACTCATATTTGATTGTATCCTGAGAAGCCATCCATGAGGGAAAGCATTTCATGGCCAATAGTCATGTCTACCAGAGTATCGATGTTTGAAAGCAAAATTTCATCTTTGGGACTCGCTTTATTGAGATCAAAAAAATTAGTGCATATGTGCACCCCCATTTTGATTTCCTGACAAGGACCGTGTTGGACACCCATTCAAGATAGTCAATTGGTTGGATGAATCCTATATCCAAAAACTTTTGTAATTCATCTTTTATCATGGGAGCAATTGTTGGATGTAACTTTTAGGGTTTTTGTTTGATTGGTTTGATTGCTGGATTTAGCATCATACTATGTACAAGTAAGTTTGGATCCAAACTAGGCATGTCCTTGTAGGACCAAGAAAAAATATTTCTATACTTCTTTAGAAGAGTAAATAATACAACACATTATGCTTTTGAGAGACCCTTCCCTAGTTTGAGAATTTGAGGATGTTGAGGATCATCACTAACATCTATGTTGATTGTCTTTTCTATTAACATATAGGATCCCTCCTCTAATTTATGAGGATTAGGGATCAAGTGAATATCATTAGCTGAATTAAATGAGTTGGATGCATCATTGGACTCAATATTAGCTTATAAAACATCTAAATGAGGACACAATGAAAAATATAACGGTTGCAACATGTCCTCAAAAGGAAAAAATTAGCTAGTTTTTGACCAATATCTATGTACCAAACACCTATATAGGGCAAAGAAAATTATTTAGGGATTTAAATTTAATGAGGAAGGCTTTCCATGACATTGCTTGGGTTCTGGCTAGTACTTCAACACCCCTTTGTATCCATTATACAAGAAGGGCAAAAATCCCAATACCTTTGAAGGTATGGAATATTTGAGTAGTTTGTCTCTGAGAATGGATTGATCGATGTTGACCTCAAAGGATTTAAGTATACATGGTGTAATAGAAGACTTGGGAACCGGTTGATCAAAATAAGACTTGATATATTTTTAATATCTTAATAAAGGATAATTAATTTTGGAGATACCAATATGATCGTACTCCCCAAAGTAGGATCTAACCATAACCCTCTAGTGTTAGATTTCCAGACTGATAGAAGGAGGTTTTACAACCCTTTTAGGTTTTAGGCGATGTGGCTTAGAAATGAAAGCCTTGAGAATTACATTGAGGAATGGTGGGGGAACAAATTCACTAAATATTTGATGGCACAAATTACCAAAAAGCTTATATTTATCAAACATAAACTCAAATATTGAAACAAGATTATTTTTATGATGGCAGAGAAACCACAAACTATAGTGGCAATGGAGCAACCACAAACTATGATACCAACAAAGCAACCACAAACTGCTACGATGAAAAAATAACCATAGGCATTAGCTATTGGTAATATCCTTATAATGGAAAAATTATTGAACCATATGAGGTTATTTAGGGCTGTGGATTCCTTGGCTAAACAACCACAAGATGCAGTGGAACAACCACAAACTACTGTGATGACGGTGCAACCACAAACTACTGTGCTGATGGTGTAACCACAAACTAATACGATGGTGGTGGTGATGATGGAATAACCACATGTACCGTTTTTGGTAATATTCATGTAAAATTTATCTTTGTAGATTTGGTAGTGGTATCTACAACTATTTTAGAACCCATATCAATTTCTTCAGCTTAGCTTAATCGATGATGTCAAGATAATGAAGACAATAAAAGGATAATCATTGTGTTGAGCTCCAAAGAGGTGACAAAGAGAGTGGAGAGGATAGCCAAAGATTGTGTTTCTCCTTCGTCAACATGACTCCTAGTTGTTTTTTCTCTTGTTATTATCTTTTTTTTATGTTCTAGCTTGCTTATAGTCACTATTTAAATTGTATCCTTTGAAGGGTTGCATATTTTATTTTGTAAAGCAATTTGAGTATGTACCTCTGGTTGGTCTCGGTTGGTGGTCTCTTGATATATCTTTTTGGATGTAAAAGGGTTGGGACCCTTTCAAAAACCCCTTCGCAAACTAAAAAAGAAATTAAAGAATGTATTATATTAAATATTGGATTTAAATTATCTTTAAATAAATAATATTTTTTATTAACTTTAAAATTATGATATTATTTAAAGATAAAATATAAATTAATTTTTAAATACCTTGATATTATTGTAATATTTTTTAAAAATATCATAAATAAGTATTACACATCTAAAATTAAATGTGCTTTGTAGTTAAATAATGTTATCTTGTCAATAAGAGTTGTTAGAAGACATCTATATACTATTATTATTATTATACTTAAATTATCTATATAACTAGTTATTACCATTTAGGACTTGATCAATGGGGAAGATATAGTTGACTTAGCATTGTAAGACAAGATAAGAGATCCTAAACTAATACTATTTCTATTCTAAGGTTTGAATGACCCAAGGATATGTTTTGTTAATGAATTTGATAAATATGGATGTGAGTTAGTTTATGTGATCGATCACCCAAACGATGGAATGAGTCGTATGAATACGAGGAATGCTCCTTCGAAACCTACGAGGCAATCTAATGGCATGGATTCGACAACAAATATGACTTCTTGATTTAGTTTGGTAGCACTTCATATCTCTCAGTTTGAATTCATAGATCAACAAAATTGAGGGGGAGAGCTCCATTTATAGCCTCCTTGGTACACAACCAAAGAGGCAAATGCAAAAAAATTATAAATAGCAAAAATTGCAGAAAGGGAGTCATTTTCACTGTGCAAGATGAGAGGAGAGCAAGACATGAAGGAGAGGATCTAGTTTCTTACAATGAAGTGCTGCCAAACTAGAAACTGACTGACACAATGTGTCCAATAAATGCATCCACAAGTAAAGGATTTAGTGCGAGAAAAGTAAGGATGAAAATCCTTTATTTTTCTAACTAAAATAAATCCAAACTAAATTAAATAGAAATGATTTGGCAGGGTAGGTAAAATTATTAGAATTAGTTGAATGAAAAAGTGATTGGGGTGATGGGTAGTTAGCATTTTATTCATTCTCTTTTTGTAGCTTTTTTTTAATATTTTTTTTATTTTTACAATGTATGTGGGGGACTGTATCGAGTCGAGAAGATCTCGTTCTGTGATCGTCTCAAGTCAAGATGGTCTCGTTTTGTGACCATCTCAGGTCAATATGGTCATGGTGTGTGAATGTTTTTTTTGCAATTTATATTAAGTCTTTTTGTTTGTTTATTAGCTTATTAGAACCCAACATCGCTTCTCAAACCATTTCAAGGAGGCTCATGTTGTGGTGCTGAATAATGAAGATAATTGGATATGGCTGAAGTATCTGGACCTTTAGCACATGATGTGACTGGAGTCTATTCATGTCGATCAAGCCTACCTGATAGAACTAATAGATATATGGGATTCAAAAACTAACACATTTCACATACCTGATAGCGATATTATCGTCACGTTGGAGAACATCTACCAGATCCTGTGAATCCTGATCAAGGGAGCACCTATTGTTACATCTGCAACTACTCAAAGAGAGACAATGTTACAATGAGTATATAGAGAGAAATGGATACTTGTGGACTGCAATATTGACAGTGAGGAAGTGTGTGTGGATACCAGATACAACACCCACCTACGATAGCCAGACATGTAATGTTAATGACACTAATGTTTGATTTTATTTTACCTGATTTCTTTATAACTAGGTTCCCTTGGAACCTGTTGGACCTTGTTGAGGACCTGGTGGAGTATCCACAAATTATGCCATGGGACCCTACATTTCTTGCACAATTTTACAAAGAGTTGTACAAGATTCAACAATGTGATAGGATGGGCTTAGGATGTAGCTTCCTTATTTTGGTTTGGGGTTGTAAATACTTCAATGTTGACAAACCACATGGGTTGATTTGGGCCACATGGAGATACATGTTATATAGGAAGATTCCCTATGCCATGTGGTACCTATACAAGTAGGAGCAAAGTAAGAGCCACCCTTTCTAGGGTATCCTATCACACTACACAAAGAACTTCATTGGATTAAAATCGAAGCACGTGACATAGCGACCATGGTTGAGAGCTCCAAGTTGGAGTGAGGAAGAGGAGCACCTAGGGTAGGTGCAATGTGATGAGTTTCGTTGAGTCTCATAATTTAATCTCAATGATTTATCAATTCGAGGTGGTGTCCAAGGCTGTCTACGATAGAAGGCTAGGCCAGAGTACAATTCAGGCATTCAGATTTCAAGCATTTATTGGTGAAGCAGATTTTGGTTTAGCCTTTTGGTGTCACACTAAACCTAGTCTGAAGAATGGAAACTAAAATAAATTACAAGAATTGAAAACTAATTCTAAGTTGCAAGAATTGAAATCTAACTACAATTATATAAATTGGAATTGCTAAATTGAAAGTCTAATCTACACTTGCAGAATTTAAATTGTTGAAATGAAATCCTAAGTTACATTTACAGAATTGAAATCTAGTTACTTTTGCATAATTGAAATTATGCTTGTAAATGAAACTTATTCTAAAAACACTTGTCAATGCCCTGCCACAAAATGTCGTCAAGCTTCTACTATAGGAATTGACAACAAAATGAAATATGCTAAAAATGAAAAGTTGCTAAAATAGAAAGCAGGGAAGACATAGAAAGCAAAGGAAAAATGCGTAATATAATTTGTCAGCTGACATACACACAAAATTTGTACAAAAACATAATAGAAAATATAAATCACGTAATGCAAAATAAAAATAAGAAAATGAAATCTGGCAAGCAATCTATTAATTTTTTACAAAATTCTGATTAAAACCTGCCATAAAATCCCTCCTTCTAGATCTAAAAGTGGGCCCATACTTCCTAATCTAGAAGGAGGTGAAAAACACTCCTTAACTAATTAACACTCAAAATAGAAAATGATAAAATAGCTACACTTTTATTGATGACAGAACATGTTGAAAATTGTTACGAAAATTGTTGTACGCCTAATTCCCTATTGAAAACTCTCCTCTATTCTAATTCATAACTGGCTCAACCAATGAGGGAGATGTGTTATTTATATAAATATTTACAATATATCCCATGCTCAAATCAGCCTATGTGCTACTTTACAATGATTTGCCAATAATTTTGGATCTGAAATAAATGTAAATTTGGACAGTTTGTGTTGCAATAGTAGTCATTGGCCCTTAGAAAACATCTTCAGTGGTGGAAGTATGTGGGAGGAGTCTAGAAATATCTCACACATCATTCTCCACTTCAGAATATGTCATTCCTATCTTGCAAACAACTTTATATTATGCTATAGTTTTTCTGGCTTTATCTTAGAAGAGGATCAAAATTGATCTTTTCCATTAATGGTGGCTTTGGACGATAAGGACGACAAAGTCATATGGGAGATATTTTATTTTAACATTTTCAACCTTCTTTCCATTTTTCCATCATCAAAAATTAGTCAACAAGTCAAAAAGCACTTTATGTTCTCATTTTGAAGATAAGTGGCTCATTCCAAGAGCGCATTTCTCATTCCGAATTTTCATTCGAAGATCTTGGATGAACAACTATTGCTCTTCAAGTGATTTTAGCTACATTTCGGGTGGATTATCCCTCAAGATCGATTCAATAACCTTCATTCCTCCCCATGTGTGAATTCCATGCCTTGCCATTCATTGGTAGCTCAATAATGTAAATTACTACATTTTCCAACTCCCCCATAGTTGTAAAATTTGGCATTTCTTACAAATTCAAACAAATTAAAACATGAAAAATTATTCAAATATCAACATGAAGGAGTACATCAAGTTCTAATTTATACTCTTCATTCACCAAGTAACCATCCTGAAATAGTGCAAATTTCCTTATACCCTATTCCTCATTTAGACCATGTGGGAATGCTTCTAAATAGGTTATACATATTTTTTAGCCTTCCAACTCATTCTATGCATATCCTCATGCTTTCTTGACAACTTCAAGGTGTTCCTATAAAGTGGCTTCTAATTTTTATATGGCTATTTTTCCCTTTTTAGATTTATGATAGTCCTAAAATTTTGGCTTTAATGTATTTGAAACAAGTTGAAGGGCAGAAAACCATTCAAAAACCATTGAGAAGTTAATGGATATCCAGATACCCATTTGTTAATTGAAATGCATGTTTTTACTTCTACTTAATCAAACAAATCAGTCACAAAATGCTGAAAATAGTCAAAATAGAGATATAGTATTCCTAACATAAAATCATGCAAACACTTAACAAATAGTATATTTTAGTCAACTATTTGGCAATTAACTTATCATATGGTAGTCAAACATTGTGCAATAATGAGGTACTTTTGGACCTCATCATCCCCACCAACTTGAACTGATGCATGCCCTCATGCATCTTAGTAAGCCATAGTAATATGCAGGTTTTATTCTTGTGAACAACATTATTTGCTACCCCTAAGAAATTTCTCCTTGTTGCACTATATCAAGTATTTTATAATTAAGCATATATATGACTCTTTTCCTATTTTTCTACAAGTTTTATCATACCTCTTAAAGGCTTGATATCATATGATTCATCTTGCAATAGTCTTGTTGTGGAACCTTGTACTACTACTAATGGAATTTTTTCTTACAACATTTCAGCCTAAATGCTTATTTTTGTTTTTTACACCTTTTGAACAAAATTGATTTTTTTTTTTGATTTGAAATGCTTGAGGGATGTACTTACTTGTGGTAGAGCCTTATAAACCTCAATATTTGATGTACCCTCCTCTTTTTGCTATTCTATAGCATTTTTAGCAATTTTGGTACAGTTTCTGCTCATTTCGAAGATATCCTGCTCATTCGAAGATGTCTGCTCATTCCGAAGAGACTATATTTCTCATTCCAAAATCCCCCTCATTTCGAAGGGACTGTATTTCTCATTTCAAATATGTCTGCTCATTTTGAAGAGACTGTATTTCTCATTTCGAAGATGTCCGCTCATTCCAAAGAGACTACATTTCTCATTCTGAAGATGTCTGTTCATTCCGAAGATCTTCAAAAAAAATGCAGAAATGACCTCTTATGCAAAATTTAGATATTCTATTGTGGGCCCATCTCTAGAGTGTATAAGCCTTCCATAACATCAAAAATCCTTTCTTCATCCTTTTGTTTAGATGTTATTCTTTGTTTTGTATGTTGTTTTATTCCAATAGTACTAAAATAGAACCTTCAGGTGCATTTTGTTGATTATCCCCCTTCAATTTATCAAACAATTGTGAGATATAAACTTGCAGTTCTCCTTCTGAAATTTGCCCTACAAATTGAAATAGAATTGTTTCCATGTTTGTCCCAAAATCAGGTTTTTGCATAGTTTTGGAGTTTCCATGCAATTAAGGGCATAAGGGGGTGTTTTTTGACATCGTGAACATGTTCCTTTTTCAACTTGTCAATATTGTATGAATAGATTATGCCAAATACCGAACTATCATACACTAAATGCTAAATGTTTACTATGAATTAAATGCAAGAAACACATACCTTACTGTCCTGAAAATTGGTCATGCACCTTACAAGCTGCTTTTGATGATTGTTAGCAGGCTATCTAAACATAAACATAACACGTGTAGTGTGATATTTGTACAATGGTGGAACAATGATGGGTATATCAACAAGGCAATGCATGCCGAAAAATAGATTTTCATGCAAGCCAACTTAGTAGCACCTCCAAGAAGGTTTTCACTACTGAATTATTCATTTTTTTTTCTTTTCTTTCCTTTTTTTTTCATTTTTTATTTTTTCATCTCTTTTTTCATTTTTCATCGAGAGTTCTATTTCTGGTTTTCAACCAACTTGTCCTCTTTTTTTTTTTCAAGTACTTCAATGAGAGATAAAATCTCTCACTCTTATTTGGATAAGACCAATCCTTATTCCCAAAAACATGTCAATTGTTGTATGAAAACACCATCTCTTTCTGTTGAAACTTGCAACATTGATGCAACCTTCCTTTCTAGATGAGTAGTAAGAATATTCATACATCATAATTGCTTCCTTATTGCTAGAAATGAAGTATTGGCTCCATTGTTCCTCTTTATTGTTGAAATTGATGCTTGTCCTCATGTATCCCCATTTTGTGGGACATGCCTTTCCTCCATTTTTTTCCCTTTTTTTTCAATTTTTCTTGTCTTGCTTGTACCCAAAAGGAAGTTCACAAACAAGACTATTCTTCTTTTCCTTTTCTTATATTTTTTTTTTTGTCAAACTTTTTATCATCACTCGAATCGATATTGAAGAGAAATTCTCTTCCATTATGTGTACATCCAATGGAATATCCTTCAAGAACTCCTCCTTAGTTAATGGTGCATGGTATACCCGAAGGCAATGTCCATTCACCATTAACATCCTCCATGAATTACCAATGGGAGAAAGAAGCACTGCTCCATATCTGAAAACTTCTTCAATCAAGTGTTGTCCATGCCTCCTAGTCTACAAAATCTTGTCAATTTGTTCTTGAAATAATTAAATACCAATTCCCAAAATATGTTAAGTGCTTACATCAAGATAAAATCTTGATATACCCTTGTAATTCCATGTAAAGGGATTGAAATATTGTTTCAAAATAACAACAATTTTTCTTTTTGTTTATACGTCACTAATAATGTTCAAGAATTTTCTTGGCTGCACTTCAATTTGTTTCATTCCTAGGAGGACAAAATTTACCCCTTTGTAAAATGGAAGTAAATTTTCTATGTGTAGTTTTTCTAGTTTTTTCTCCTTTATCCAAGGCTAATTTTTGTGTGTTTGGACTAAAGGTTTTTTGTGTATCTCCATTTATTTTTGTCTCTTCAAGCTTAGGTAAGTTCTTTTTTGAGCACAGTTGGATGTTGTTGCAGTCAATAACATTTCCTGCAATTTTTTTTTTTATATACCGTTCGACTACATAGACCGGGGTTGTCTATCTCGTATTATTCAGACTGATCACATGTTGGGATTAAAAAAAAAAAATATTTTGGTTTGCACAATAAGACAAGAAGTGTACAACTTTAGCATATCAACTACTTGTTAGGTAGGATCACCTCTAATGAGATCAACTATTGTCTGTGTAGGCTAAGAATTGTTAGGTTACGGTTTAGCACAGTAAAATCCTAACAATATTTAAGTAATAATGGAAAACTCTAGGATCATCATTAAGTTGTAAACTCCTATTTTGATTGTGCAAAAGTTTTTGTGATTTTTTTTTTATAGCTTACATAGACAAGGGTTGCCTGTCCTATATTATTCATATTGGCCACAAGTTGGGCTGAAGGTGGTGGTTGATTTACTTACCCTGTTTGTTGTTGTTGGGATCTCTCTTTGAGAAGAATTCAGACTAGGCAACATATTTTGTATCTCTAAGTTATGGAAGTAAATGACATTCATCAATGATATGTCCTTGTGAAAAAATGCTATAGGTAGCTGATATGGCTATTTTGTTCAAGGGATAGTCTTGTATATCTACCATGATATCTTTCCAACACCTAGTAAAAATTTGTTTATACTACCCTGATGATATGGATATAAAAATGGTAGTACTAGCAGATGGCTCCTTTAAGAGATCTTATGTTTCTTGATAATGAGGATGATGAATTCTTTCAATTTTTATTAAGAATTTCAAACATAAGAAATTTAACCCCCAAGTGTGAAGATCACCTCCCTGTGGTTGCTTGTTTTCTAAATGGACTCGAATTCAACTATCAATAATTATTATTTATACCACCTATTACATTCCATTTAACTCGAACTTCATAACTTAGCACAATAATAATTATTTGACTACTTTTACCCTCTAACAACACCATGTTCCCAAGCAACGACACCAAAATGATGAGTGTCATTGAGTCTCATCATTTAATCTCAATGATTTATCAATCTGGGGTGGTGTCCAAGGTTGTCTACGATAGAAGGCTAGGGGAGTACAATTCCATTCGATTTCAAGAATTTATAGGTGAAGCGATTTTGGTTTAGCCCTTTTGGTGTCACTCTAAACCTAGTCCCCCAAGAATGGAAACTAAAATAAATTACCGAATTGAAAACTAATTCTAAGTTGCAATAATTGAAATCTAACTACAATTGCAGGAATTGGAATTGCTAAATTGAAATTCTAATCTACTCTTATAGAATTTAAATTGCTGAAATGAAATCCTAAGTTACATTTACAGAATTGAAATCTAGTTACTTTTGCATAATTGAAATGATGCTTGTAAATGAAAACTTATTCTAAAAACACTTATCAATGCCCTGCCACAAAAGGTCGTCAAGCTTCTACTATAGGAATTGACAACAAAATGAAATATGCTGAAAATGGAAAGTTGCTAAAATAGAAAGCAGGGAAAACATGGAAAGCAAAGGAAAAATGCGTAATATAATTTGTCAGCTGACATACACACAAATGTTGTACACAAACATAATAGAAAATATAAATCACATAATACATAATAAAAACAAGAAAATGAAATCTGGCAAGCAATCTATTAATTTGTTGCAACAAAATTATAGATTAAAACCTGCCATAAAATCCCTCCTTCTAGATCTGAAAGTGGTCCCATACTTCCCCGATTTAGAAGGAGGTGAAAAGCACTCCTTAACTAATTAAAACTCGGAATGAAAATGATAAAATAGCTGCACTTTTATTGATGACAGAACATGCTAAAAACTATTACAAAAAATTGTTGTACAGTCCTAATTGTTGCTATTGAAAACTCTCCTCTATTCTAATTCATAACTAGCTCAACCAATGAGGGAGATGTGTTATTTATATAAATATTTACAATATATCCCATGCTCAAATCAGCCTATGTGATACTTTACAGTGATTTACCAATAATTTTGGATCTAAAATAAATGCAAATCTGGACAGTTTGTGTTGCAGTAGTAGTCATTGGCCCTTAGAAAGCATATTTAGTGGTGAGAGTATGTGGGAGGAGTCTAGAAATATCTCACACATCATTATCCACTTCAGAATATGTCATTCCTATCTTGCAAACAACTTTCTATTATCTTGCAGTTTTTCTGGGTTTATCCTAGAAGAGGATCAAAATTGATCTTTTCCATGAATGGTGGCTTTGGATGGCAAGAACGGAAAAGTCAGATGAGAGATATTTTTTAAACCTTTTCAACCTTATTTCTCTTTTTCCATCATTAGAAATCAGTCAACAAGTCAAAAAGCACTTTCTATTCTCATTTCGAAGATAAGTGGCTCATTCCGAAGAGACTGCATTTCTCATTCTGAAGATGTCTATTCATTCCCAAGATCTTGAATGAACAACTATGTGCTCTTCAAGTGATTTTATCTGTATTTCTCAGGTGTATTAGCCCTTAGGATCAGATTGCAATAGCCTTCATTCCTCCCCATGTGTGAATTCCATGCCTTGCCATTCATTAGTAACTTGCTAGAATTTACATGGTAAATTACTGCATTTTCCAGATCTACTGCACAGTTATAAAATATTGGCATTTCTTGAAAATTCAAAAAAATTAGAACATGGAAAAATTATTCAAATATCAACATGAAGGAGTACATCAAGTTGCTACTGAATTTATACACTTCATTCACAAAGTAACCATGCTGAAATAGTGCAACAGTGCTACACAATTGTCCTTGCTTTGTTATACCCTATTGCTACCTATTTAGACCATGTGGGAATGTTTCTAAATAGGTTATATGTCTTATGTAGTCCTTCTAAACTCATTCCATCCATATCCTCATTTTTTGCTTGACAACTTCAAAGTGTTCCTATAAAGTGACCCACTTTGATTTTTATATGGCTATTTTTTCCAGATTTTTAGATTTATGACAGTCCTAAAATTTGGCTTTAATGTGGATTTGAAACAAGTTGAAGGGCAGAAAAACATTCAAAAACCATTGAGAAGTTAATGGATATCAGCATACCGCATTTGGTTAATTGAAATGCATGTTTTTACTTGCTACTTAATCAAGCAAAATCCGCCAACAAAATGTTGAAAATAGTCAAAAATAGAGATATAGTATTCCTAACATAAAATCATGCAAACACTTAACAAATAGTATATTTTAGTCAACTATTTGGCAATTAACTTATCATATGGTAGTCAAACATTGTGCAATAATGAGGTACTTTTGGGCCTCATCACAATGCAATAGGTGGATGATAGGGTATCATGGAATAGAGAACGAGTACTTTTAGCACTTGTGGATGACTCACCAATTAGGAGTGAGGTAGGATATGCCAGATGACCCAATGATATATAGGCAGTGGACCAGGAAGATTTGACTACCACTACCATAGATTGAGCCTCTAGGGGAAGAGGATGACACACCATTACCTGATCTAGATACAACAAACTCTAGAACCATAGAGTGTATGATGCTTGGTATACTGCTCAACTATTCTAGATAGGGATAATATAGGAGAGAGGAGTTGCAATAGTAGAGGAGGGAATGACTATAACAACAGAGGATCCCTCATAGTGATGAGTACATAACCATGTGGAGAGAGAGGTAGGTATCTCATAGGGAGGTACAAAGGAGGTAGGAACACCTGAGAGGAGCGAGGGACCAATAAAGGATGACCCTCAAGAGTAGATTATTGCTCTAAGATAGTAGGTTTCAATACTCCAAGGTTAATTGAGTGATAGGGACACAACCCATGCCATAGAGAAGAGTCAGTGGAATGCAAATAGACAGAGATGGTAGAGTTTTTCAAATAAAAAGGATACATTGTAGGCCTAGGTGGTGAGAATGTAGGATGAGCTAAGTAGAGTGATGGTAGAGCAGGATGCTTTGTGAAATCAGGGTAGAGGGGTGCCAATCGATTAGGAGGTAGAGATGGCCCAAATAAGGGTCAAGTTGAGTGTAGAGTAGGCTTAATATTAGGTTGATCAAGCCTACATCCACTGATTAGAGGATGAGGTGGATAGAATTTGTGGATAGCTACCCTCATGATGATTAGAGTCATCATAGTCACAGTAAAGTTATCATAGCAAGACTATAGGGGAGCTATTTATGAGACCTCAAGTGCCATGATTCACAACACCAGGGACCTCAAATACATCAAGGGCCAACATATCCAAGTAGTCTTATAGAGATGAGGTTGAGGGCAATAATGAGAATGGTAGTGCAGGGCTAGATTGAGCAAGGACTTTATGATCAACTTCACTTTTTGGATGTGAGGTCTGAGGACCCACTATCAATGTAGCCTACGAGCATTTTTGTATCATGGATGTACTTATTACATGATATATATATATATATATATATATGAGATAAAATTTATTGATATCTATATTGTGTTCTATTGTGCATGTGTTTATGTGATGATGAATGTATGCCTAGACTTGTAGATATGATGATGCATATATGTTAGATGGATGTTTTTGATATTATAGATCTATTATTTATGCATAGATCTAGATATGTATATGATATACTAATGACATGTGATGATTTAAATGATATGAAATATGGATGTATTTTTATTTATGAAACATAACAAATGAATCTAAGATGCAATAATAAACTAAGTGTAAGCACCACAAAATGTATGAAAGTCACAATTCTAGATTGAATTTCATCTAAGGCACACTCTAACACATATACCAAATGAAATAAAATGTGTACTAATAATATGTAAATATAATGGATGGTGATTAGCAAGAAGTCACAAGGGAACAATAAGACTTTCAAGAGAAATGTGGTGGGAAATGAGCAATGAGATGAGTGTTTTCCTTATGAAATTTCAAATTTTAAGAGGTGTACATAAAATAGTTAGTGGTCATATGAACACCATTGTTGATGGTCATACAGTATCTATCCTATCTTATGAGGACCGCTTAATAGTCAAAATACCACAAGGAAAAGTGTAAGTAATGATAAGATAAAAAGCTTGATCGAGATAAATGATAGTCATACAAATGTGGTGTTATGCTTAATGTGCAAGAACCTAGATTGAATAATGCAATGTAATAAAAAATATGCCTAATGCAATATGACTAGTGTACCTAGATATTACGAGATGCAACATTGAAAATATTAAAATCCATGGTGCAATAAATGATGATATGCAATGCAATAGTAATGTGCAACGGTATGTGATGCATGGTGAAATGAGGTGCTTTATTTTTTGGTTCTTGTGATTTTTTCTTGTTTTTGTTGTTTTATTGTTGTTTCTTTTTATACATAAAATACCCACAGGTGGAGAATATTAATATGTTTATGCTCCTCAACACCTTCAAATGAAGTTAACTGATAAGTGCCTGATCCCAACTTCTATGTTATTATGAATGGGCCTAACCAATTTGTGGTGAAATTATCGTGCAAATGGTTAGGCAAGTTAGAGTTTTGTTGGTTCATCACATGTTATGCTCAAGGAGGCGATCAAAGACTTTTTGTAAGTCATTGATGTGGTTTTAATATAATAAATGTTTGGCCAAAATATCATTGACATAATCTTTGACTATCTTGTGCATGTAGTCATGAAAAATGTACATTATTACCCGTTGGTAGGTAGCGCCAATATTCTTTAAGCTAAAGGGCATGACCTTATAGCAAAAGGTCCTGCATGACATTGTAAAGGTTATCTTGGCCTAGTATTTAGGATTAATTCATATTTTATTGTATCCTGAGAAGCCATCTATGAGGGAAAGTATTTCATGGCCAACAATTGCATCTACTAGCATATCGATATTCGAAAGAAAAATTTTATCCTTGGGACTCACTTTATTGAGATTGCAAAAATTGGTGCATATGCACACTCCCCATTTGGTTTCCTAACAAGGACCATGTTGGACACCCATTCAAGATAGTCGATTGGTTGGATGAATTCTACATCCAAAAATTTTTGTAATTGATCTTTTATCATAAGAGCAATTATTGAATGTAACTTTCAAAGTTTTTGTTTGATTGGTTTGATTACTGGATTTAGTGTCAGATTGTGTACAAGTAAGTTTGGATCCAGACCAAGCATAGCCTTGTAGCCTTGTAGGACCAAGCAAAAAATTTTCTATACTTATTTAGAAGAGTAAATAATACAACACGTTCTTCTTTTGAAAGATGCTTCCCTAGTTTGAGAATTTGAGGATTTTTAGGATCATCGCTAACATCTATGTTGATTGTCTCTTCTATTAACATATGTGACCCCTCCTCCAATTTATGAGTAGGGATCAAGTGAATATCGTTAGCTTAATTAAATGAGTCATATGCACCATTGGACTCAATCTCAACTTATAAAACATCTAAATGAGGACATGATGAAAAATAGAACGCTTGCAACATGTCCTCAGAAGGGAAAAATTGAATGGCAACAATGGAAGAGTAGCACGGTCAAAATCAATAGCCTCAAGATTAAGAGGTAATGATTGGGAAGGATTTTTTGGATAATTGAGGGGAGTTGTGTGATTAATGAAGATTATGTTGATGCTTGGCGGATGACCTCCATTCGTAGATGGGAAAATATAATCAAATATGGGTGGATGAAAATGTACAAGAGGTGGTTGAGGTGGAATCGGGATGATGGGGTACACTCTATAGGGAATAAAAACAATAGGATCCTTAGGTGGGAGAAGCTAACACCAAATGGGTAGCTACCTCAAAAAAATATGAAGATAGAATTCATTAAAATATGTGAGAGGCTTGATGCGGGAGGACTCTTCTTTTGAGCTAAATGAGGTGATGAATAAGGTCTCCCAATCATCTTCTGATCCCCTGTCATGTTCTAACTCATAATCATATTTTGACTCCTCATATAACCTATCATAGTTAGTAACAAATAATGTAGTGATATTCAAATGATCACTAAGTAGGTGAGAATTACCAGGATCGACATACTGATTACCATCAATGTCTCCCTCTAAGCCTAAGTTAAGGTGTTGTAGGGGAAAAAAAAGAAGCTCATCAGGCATGCATGTATGATATCCCAAGCTTGATTTATCTTTTGGGAGTTGATAATGCGGTTCTATAGGGGTTCAAAGACCTTGCTCATGTCAACCCAAGCCATTTTCATGCTAATGATAGCGATGAAAGTATCATAAAGCAAAGGAGGGATTTAACATGTAATCGATATTATCTTGAAACAAGTATACCTCTTCAGATATAAGAGGTGTATTTGTGGAGGTATCAATTCCACCATAGACAAAATTTGTTTGACTTCGATAAGATCCAAGAGGGACAATGGTGCCTATGGGTAGTGGCATGTTGTGTGGTAGACCAAAATCTCTAATTGGCTCTACGTGAGGGGTGAATATGACATCTTGCACTAAGTATTCACATTTATTGGGCTTAGTATTTACTACATTTTGTATTGTTTGCTTTGATTTCCTTTGTATCCTCCCTTTTTATATTTCTTGAGCTAACATATATCATTTGTGAGCATGTTCTTTCTCTCTTAAAAGTATTTTTCAAGCACCTCTTAGGACACTAGATTGTCTAGAAGACCACTTCTCAACTCCTCTCAGTAGTTCCTCCTAGCTCTTGGCTTTATATCCACCTACATTTTCCTTAGATATGAATGCACTACCTACATTGTTTCACATAGTGAATTTGTTATTGGTGACCTTTTACCTCCCCTTTGACATGTATGTAGTCATTCTATAGATAAAAAATACCCTTAGGTTTATTCAATATTACATCATACAATGTTAGCCTTGGTCATTAACCAAATTACACTTTCAACACTCCCTCATAATGGATGCTCTAGTAGGCCTTTGCATTTTGAGGTAGACTCATATGAATTCCACTTACCACCTAAGATATATTGTTGCAAAAATGTTTATTATACAAAATTCCCCCATATTGGATAACAACCATCACTACCACTATTAGACACTCTGACACATCTAAAAGCACTTCTACTAGGGCTTTAAATGAAAAAGGAAAGTCAAGATCACCCCCTCCTCTAAAAATAAACTCCTTCAATATTCCATAGTCATATAAGGCATGACTTAAAGGCATAGATTTTTCTATTATAGCATACATCACCCCATGTGTAGACTTCCCTTGCCCATAGAAACCTTATTTTAGTCACCAAAAAGGCTTTGCATGAACCTATTTAAAATAAGAGCTATAACAAGCTTCCAAGAGTACTTGGACAAGAAAAAGAATATAAAAGATATCACGAGTAATTAGATCTACATGAATAATCTAAATCAATTATCTAAAGAGAGAAGAGAGACTAACTAAAGAACATATTGAAATATATATATATATATATATATATATATATATATATATTTTTTTTTTAATTTACATGGTGGAATCGGTAGATGCCACAAATTCGGGCAGGTTGTCCGGCTTTTATGGCTGCCATAGTATTCTGTGCTATCCACCCTAGAAGCCACCACATAGATCTTCGTGCAGTCTTCCCCTATAACCACCATGCCACAATCATTTTAAACCTTTTATGCCACTGAAAGCACTAGGAAAGGGACAAGTGTTCAGTTCAACGAGGCCCGAGATTTGAACCTTGGACCTCCGCCCCCTTACGGGGTTTGGTCGAACCAATTGGTCTAAGCCTCTAAAATACTCAAAATATATTGCAACTATCATAAATCCATCTATATCTCCCAAAACATTAGTGTTAGGTACCCAATATGGTACCTAAAAATTAGGCCAAAAATTATGATTACATAAGATATGATAAATCCTCCCTTTCAAAATAGGGCAATAGGGCTTGAGGACTATTACACATGATTTAGATTCTAACACTAGAATAAGTTTATAATCTAATGCCACTAATGCATAGAGCTCAAGAATAATACAATTTGAAGAAAATGTACTCAAAATGTTTTTGTATGGAAAATTTATGACCTCTAGAATTTTTTCTCCAGTAATCTTCAAATAAAAAAAATTAATTCACCAAATCTTTGGAAAGTAAAATCTACTTACCTAAGGTCTGAGGTGTAGACCAATTGGTTCAACCAAACCCCGTAAGGGGGCGGAGGTCCAAGGTTCAAATATCGGGCCTCATCGAATTGAACACTTGTCCCTTTCCTAGTGCTTTCAGTGGTGTAAAAGGTTTTAAATGATTGTGGTAGGGTTGTTATAGGGACAAACTGCATTAATATCTATGTGGTAGCTTCTAGGGTGGACAACGCAGAATACTATGGCAGCCATAAAATTTGGACAAACTTTTCAGATCATGGCGACTATCGATTCCACCATGTAAATTAAAAAAAAATCTACTTACCTGCTACCACCTATTGATCTATGAATCAGTAGTGTCTTCCACTTATCATTTGCCACATCATTTATTGGATTTAGTTTTTGCTACATTTTGTATTGTTTGCTTTGATTTCCTTTGTATCTTCCCTTTTTATATTTCTTGATCTAACATATATCATTTGTGAGAATGTTCTTTCTCTCTTGAAAGTATTCTAAATCTTTAAAAATGTCCAATAACTTTGGCTCTTCCATTACTGAATGATTGTATAAATATTCTTCAATTTTTTCAATATGGAAATATACAAGCTTCTCTGGGGTTATTCTTATTCTTTTTCCTTTGTAGGGAATCATCATACCAGAGTAGTCTAAATACATATATCTTCCCATTTTGGATGTAAATTATCTTCAAAGGCATATACCAAAATAAGTTTCAAGATCTACTACCATAATTTCTCGCATAATGGTAATCTCTGGAGCCCTATGCAACCTCATAAATACATCCTTTATAACTCCTATAGTCTTAACCGGGGTACCATCAAGTTGTAAGACTCCCTGGCAGGACCTTGTGTATTCCATGCCCATCTCATCACAAAATGCTTTTGGCATAATAGTCATTGAGGCCCCTGAGTCTATCATACAGTTGTGAACTATCCATCCTTCCATTCTATGAGATATGTAGGATGGAGGAGTTTTGTTCTTCACGGTGGAAAAATATATCTTTTCTTTATCTTGCACCAAATTGAACATTGTTGCGGTGTATTTTCCTTGGGACTTCTTATGGAGAGAAGCTTTCAAAAAATTTATTTGGCCAAGGAAAAAAATGTATCATACAAGCTTGCTCTAGATGGAACTCTTTTCAATTTATCCATAATATTATACTCAGACTGAATTGGTGGAGGCCTTCCATATCTTTTTCTAGTTCTCCATACTTCCTTTTGTACTGATGAGTAGCCTCTATTCTCTGACCCTTAGTGATTGAAGGAAGCCTCAATTTTTCTTGGGCTTCCCTTTTCTCACATTTTGGTTCTTTGCTATTTTTCTTTTCACCTTCTCTTGGGAAATTCACTTCCCTTTCTTATCTTCTAGGAACTATATCACTTCTATCACCATCTTGTAGAATAGAAAACTTATTATTGCCCTGTGGTGGTGGTTCCATTTTCTTTTAAGAAGGCACTTGGAAACCACCCATTTTCTATGGGTATACTTCTAAGGACTTCTTTCAAGACCTAGTCATGACACATACTTGTTCTTATTCAAGAAAATATTGTTCAGTCATAACTTGATCATGCTACCACAACATGTTAACTTTTCCCTTTTGATTTCTCTCTACCTTTTCTATATCTTGTTGCACATGATGTTGGTACATCATATAGGTTTCAGAATCATGTGGATCATTGTAAACTAAGCACCAAACATTGACCAAAATAGTTTTAGGCACATATTCTTATTGCTTGACTTGCATTGACTTTGGATCCTGCACTACCACTTGTACTAGGCTTATGATCTTTATTGATATAGGGAAATCTTCTTGGTTGAAATATTTCCATTTTCCTATTTTCCATTGCATTGACCTTGTTGATTTTTTTTAGGGTATTCTGAAAATCCAAAAATATAGACTATTCTTAAGGGTTTTAAGATGGAAGAGGTGGAAAAGGGATAATAGGGATTGTTTTAGGAGGGATTAATAGAGTTGCTTGTGGAGCTAGTGGAGGATCCATATACAAAGGAGAGACTACTTTTGGCAAAAACTAAGAAATCTCAGAATAATAAGGCATGGCCATTTTTTGTGGAAGCCTTCCTACAACAACTAGCATATTTTCTTCTTGGATAGCTATTTGGTAGACATGTGGGAAGGTGTTTATGCCTGACTACTGAGTTTGTAGCCCTAAGTCTGAACCAAAGGATCTAATGTAATACATATAGGCTAAATATGCATTTGTCTGGCTTCAAGTGGAATAAGTTCCCATGTTCTATTGAACCTTAGGTTGAAATTGAAGACTAACTCATGCTAATGTTTTTGCATAGTTGTAAATTGGTTTAGGAGTGAAAAGGGATCAGATGACTCATTGAATTCTTCTACAAAAGGGCTAGCTAACATTTTCCATGAGGTAATGGTTTTGTCTTCCAAGGTTCTAAACCAATGCAGAATCTTTCCTCTAAAAGAAAGAGCCATAAGCCTGACTATAACATATTCATTCTTGATATTATGAATAGCAACTAAGTTCAATATATCTTGGAAATGCTCATATGCCATATTTCTTGTACCATAAAAAGTGGGTATGGATTTTGTAACAACCTAGAAGATATCATTCATATTAGTGAGTCCAAGAGGTATAGAAGTATCCCAACTAGGATAATTATATGGGGGTTGATTCCGGTTAACATTCTAGTTTTGAACCATTGCAGACGGTGTTTTTGATGGAGCTGGTCTTGGAGGTACCATAGGAGCTTCTTCAACTAATACCTCTTCCAAGTGTAAGTATGGGAACAAACTTCTTATGATATTGGATCCTCTTAGGGGTAGCTCATAAAATATAATGGGATCTTGACTATTTTTAATAGATGACCTAGTATTCATGAAAAAATATGGACTACTAGGGAGGCTTTTTTGGTTTCTTTCACTTAGGGAGTCACCAAGTGAATTTAATTTCACCGCTAAATGAGGTCAAGACAACTCACTAAATCTTTATTTCTTCAAAAATTATCAACAAAGAAATGGGTAGGGGAAAGATAACATGTCTTTAGGGTTTCACCAGACATGCCAAAATAGTTGGGATCTGAATTGGCATCAAGGAAATCATAAACTATGACTATCAATCTATGACATTTTTGAAGGTGCACACCTGCTAATCATAGCTCAAACCATGATATTGGATGGATCAAATATTTCTTCAATTCAACCTCCAGAGTAAGCTAGTATACCTTGTCAACTAATTGTATGTTGACTCAATTAAGCTTAGTTTAAAAGGTAATATTAGGGATAGAAATAAGGTAAGGGTTAGAAACAATTGAATGAATAATGGTTGGATAAAGCTAACAATATTGACAACTATAAAGAACCTTCTGATAGATCACATTTCTAGTATGCCACACTTGTAACTAACAACATTCAAAATAAATGATCTTCATCATTACAGAACCAAAAAATACTCAGAGAACTATTTCAAACATCCAAAATGTTAATAGCAGAATTAGATCAACATCCATATTAATAGAAAAAGAAGCTCTCTATAGCATTTGTTTAAACATGAAGTATTCCAATTTACCCTAAGTCAACAATCCAATATCAGTAGAATTGACTAACCATAACAACAATAGCATAAATGAATTCATAGATTAAACTCACAAGAAAATGAAGATAAAATCTTGAGGTAAACATCCAAGTAATGCTCCTATTGATTTCTCAAAAAATTACAAGAATAGGACAAGCAAACACTCCAGATTCGACCCTTCAAATCGAGGGTTCGACCTCTCTATAGATATTTTATAATAAAAGTAGAAAGAATAGGAAAATTACAAGGAATTTCATGCTATATCAATAGGGTGTTGAGGTGGCAACCTCTGATTTGCTCATAGGAAGAAAGAGAAAGAGTTGCACTCCATGAAACTCTACAACTCTAATCTCTACAAGTTGCTCGATATTTCACAAAATTTGATGGTTGCACTAGTTGTGGGTTGATCTGGTCCATCCCTTGTTTTTAATTAGGCTTCTCCACCATATATCTATAATTGAAGACAAAGGTGGATCTTGATTTTTGTGACATTTGATCTTCCTTGGTTTACCTTCAACTTGCACTCAATGATCGTGTGGACTAAGACTCATTTCAATAGAAAGGAATCTTTTCCCTTTTAACTCAGATTGAAATTAATCGCCCACCTCTGATATACCTTTGAACGACTGAGATGAAGGATGACTTGGCACATTGGGAATCCATCCATCACATGCCCTTTTGGTTTCAAAATCCACTCATTGAAATTTCCACTCTCCCTCTTGTTGCATCTTATTCAGTGTAAGAATCCACTCCTTGAATTTTTTCTCCCTCAGGTTTGACCATGTTGACTATGAAATGTAGGCTTAGAGACGCTTTGCCTTTGAAAAATTCCATTGTGGGTTACTTTCTCCTCAAAAATCTGCTCCCTCTGGTTTGACCATGTTGACCACATAATTTTACCTTGCAGCATGGGTGAGTGGAGAAAATCATAGGACCTTGCTTAGCATTGAACCAAACCTCCCATCGGGTCATATTTTTTAAAAATCCACTCCTCCAAATTCTGTTGGGCACTATTTGACCAATTTGACCATGATTTTTTGCTCTTTGGCAAAATTTAACATTGGAAACTATCTTGCACGGAAATTAACACTAACCTGGAGTTTTCTTCATCTTTCCCTCTTCAAAATCTGCTCCTCCGAATTTTTCTAGGCATTGTTTGACTAGTTTGACCTTAATTTTTACAATGAGTTCACCCTCTAGATGATTTTAACACTGTCTTTGAGGTTATTTTAACATAGCCAAATTTTACAAAATTTGCTAAGTATGTGGTATTTATGGGCTTACACAAAGGTGTGTATATAATTACAAAATAGTTGATGGAAAAAATTAGAGGTCCAAAACTAGGAGTGAATGATTGTAGGATGGTTATATAAGACTAACAAAATAAAAATCCTACCAATCTACTTTTTAGGACATGGCAAGTCAGAAGATAGGCTCACAAGCCTTTTATGACAATTTTAAAGCCTAATAATTAAAAACTTAATTAATTTTATTAATTAATTAAACCTATAGTTTAATTAATTTATATTATTTAAATCCTTAACAATCCTCCCAACCATAAAAGCATTGGATTCCAATGTGTACAAATGAGAAAGAGAAACAACTAAAAGAGCACAAAAATTGGAAGAGAGATGATCCAAACATTATCACTTCAATAGTTGGAGTAGGTCTTCACAAAACATAAAAATATTACTTCCACTAGGTCAATTTTGGAAAGAGCTTTCTAAAGACTATAAATAAGGCTATGCTTATTTCTAATTGGGTGCCTTGATTTACAAAAAAAAGGTGCTTCTAATAATAAAAATATAAAAAGTAGAATATCTTTTACATCTAAGAATATTTTCTAGAATATTCTTCATGAGATGTTTTTTTGGTGCATCTGATATAGTAAGTGAATGATCCATTGAAGAGGGTGAGAGTGCACTATGTGATAGGCTGGTGCAGTCAACACTAGAGGACAATGCGGGGGCTACATATCAACTGCTAAGAGGAGATCATGGTGCAATGTGATGGAAAACAGTGCCAATGATATCACTCTAGGAAGAAAGGCATGATAAGAAATATGGAAAAAAAAAATCAACTAGCCAAAAAATGAGTAAAACAATAAGGGCTAAATCAAAAATGCCAAAGTATGATCTAGAGGTAAAAAAATTGTAAATATGAGTTGATTTTATTGAAAACACACCTATAATGGCTTGCATTGACAAACCACAAAGAGGTTAGAGGTGGTTGATGGTCCAAAGTGGGGTGTTGTAGTGAAAATATTGCATCAAATAGTTGGATTTATGGTGGCCAAGGAAGTGGCCAACTACAACCTAGACTACAATTAAGTAGGTAGAAATATTTTGGAAATTCTATTGCTTCTCAAATTTTGCCATGATCAAGAAAGCCAATGTGAACTTATCAAAGAAAGTTTACTATGGAAAAATTTTCTTAGGTATCCAAAACGTTGTATTTTAGGTATGCTATGGTGACATGTGGTACATAAAAATCCATTAAGACATACTTGACAAAGTTATATATGAAACTATACATCATTATAGAAATAATGCATCTTCTTCAAAATGAAAATTACTTCAACAACATTGGTAGGAACAATACGTTGGTTGGATAGAGAGACAAGAATAGTATTGTTAGAAAAAGTAGCAATAACAACATAAAAAATATTTTCTTTAGGAGGTATCAAATTTTCTTTTGCTTCTAAATCTTCTTTAAACAAATAATATTTTTAGGTATTCTTTTCTTCTTTATCAAGAAAATTTTTAGATTATTTTTCTTCTACAATAGTAACAATATAGTCCAATGGGAGGATTATAGGCTTCATGGCCATAGATCCTAGTTCAAATATAGGTAGTTTTAACACTTCAGATGAATCATTTTCTTCTTCAGCAATTGCTTTTTTAGCATCATAAATTTTTTCTTCAAGAAAAATAATTTATTCTTGAATGGTAAGCATATCATTCTAGTCAGAGCCATCCATTGGCATGGTGGCCATTATCTAATTACAAAGATTCTTAGATTATTGTGATAAATCCTTCATATATCTCATGGATTCTTTATTAGGCAACATGGTGCCTAAAACTAAAACTAAAACAAGAACAGACATGAGCAAGAACGATGTTCTAATACCATTGATGAGGATTAAACTTTAACAAAGCTTACCTTATTTTTATTGATAATCAAACACGTATATATACAAATTATAAGATAATTGATGGGTAAAAATAGAGGTCCAAAACTAAGAGAAAAGGATTACACGATGGTCAGATAAGTCTAAAAAAATAAAAAGCCTATCAATTTACTTTTTAGACCTAACAAGTCAGAAGATAGACTTGCAGGATTTTCTTGTCAAATTTAAAACTTGATTAATTTGATTAATTAGTTAAACCTATAGTTTAATTCATTAATATTATTTAAATCCTTAACACCATTGCTCCTAAGTTCAACATGAAATCAAGATGATTGTCTAGAATTACAATTGCGTATGAGTAACATTCAATAACGACACATTCTAAATGTCTTATAATCCAACAAACATGGTAGTAATAATAAAAATTTGTATTTAAAAAAGCAATATTCTAAAAATAAATTAACAAAATAGAAAAGAAAGTATCTATACAAGAATAGAGAAATAATAGTCTATGTAGGTCAATGCAAGACCTATGGGATCCCAAGGGATGTGCACATGACTGATATGTAGGAGAGAGATACAAAGATGAAAACTTGGAATCTTGGAGGATGTAGGATGTTTGAATAGATGAAACAAAATTCCTCCAACTAAGACAAGGATTCTATCTAAATTGCATATGTTTTAAATTAGGGTTATGCACAGTGGCAAATATTCACAAATTGGGTGAATATTAGGATTTTCAAAATTAAAAATTGGCGAATATGAGGACCCTCAACGTCAGCCCATTCACCTAAAATTTTTAGGACCAATGTTTTCTTAGGATCAATTCGCCATTATATATATCCAAACATAGGCATATTTGTACTCGTTGGAAAGCTCTTTTCAAGACTGATCTAATGGTGGTGTTTTTATGAAGTTATAATATGATTTAATAGTTCAAAAGTGGCCCTAAATATGACCTTAAATTTTAGGGATTCAAATACCCCAAATTTTGGTATGAAGATGCTCGATTTGATTTTCTTAGGATTCACCATTTTTTTACAAGTATATTTTGAGTTCAACCCCTTATGCATAACCCTGTTTTAAATTGCTTGAACTTTGGATGGACATATTGATAAACCAATAGGTTGAGTAGATGTGGTTACTCCTACCATAAATATCAAATGGTTATAGATCAAAGCATCTAATGGATTCATACACCTATCTTCCATAGTGACTACATATGTACCTAATTCTTGTATTATTATACCATTGTTCAAATTTGAGGAGGAATATCATGCCTTGGCCATGCTTGCCTAATCCTTGACCTGTATAAACCATGTTCTTCAAGATCTTCAAATTGATTTCAATAGTGTACTTCTCAAATTAATTAAAAGAATCTAAGGAATGTACTAATTGTTGAAAAGGGTAAGGCTCACAAAATTAGAATTTATTTATGCATATTCCTATAAACATGGCTACTCTACATGCAACTTGTTAAAATTATCCCATAGAAATAAGAACTTGTGTTGTAAAGTTTTCTAGATAAATTCCTCATCGTCTAATTATTATTGAAGTCTCTTTATAGTTTTTTTTAATTGCTTCTCAATATTGTGAATACCTTCAACTATCTAGTCTCATAGGTTGAAACACTTCATTCACAACTCTTCCATGGATGAAATAACTAAATGAAGGTTTTCTTTCTTTGCTCTAATGTCATCCTATAGCTCTTTGAACCATATAGATCCTTTTGTAGTTATTAATTTTATTGTTTGAGTGTTTGCATCCTTCCTATGATGAATGAAGATGAAAGTGTTAGACCATAGATAGGCTCTAAAACCACTTGATATGCATTATGAGGACCAATATACAGAGGCTCATAGGATAACTCCCCTAAACTAGATTATGATATCAAGTGATCTCTTACACAAAGTGGCACTACTAAGTAGGGTATCAATGACTTAACTACTTTGTGAAGGAGGGAAGATAGATATTTATTCTAGGAAAGTATTAAATTAAGTCATAGATGCTAAGGCATAAGAATATGGTTGATTATGTATGAAATTTTTAATGTCAAGGTTTACCAATATATATTAAACAATGGATTACCAAGGCTTGACATCAAAACAAGGCTACACATAGATAAAACTCATAATACTGGTACTTAAGGTATCTACCTTATCACTAACAAAACTACATGTGAGTACAACACAAGCATGAACAAATGTATATATGTTCAACTAAACACAAGAAAATACCCATGAGATAATAACACTTATAGGTATTTACAATATTTTAACCGATTTCAAACTAGCTCATCCTTTTACATAAAAATAAACAAATAGAACTCTTTAAAAAACCTTTAAAGCTCATCTATTATTTATTTGAGTTGGAACTTTTCAACCATGTTGATAATATAAATCCATTTTCTAGAGTTATTGCTCGCATTAATGTAAAATTTGACCTTTTAATATTTATAGGCTAAACACATTTGAATAAACAATTGCATCTAGATGAGAAATTAGAGGATAAATATTCAACAAAGAAAAAGTTTTGGAACCCTCCTCATTGAATAACCATTTAATATGATTCTTGATCAATTGAAAACTATCTCATATGAAGTCTCATATTATTGAGATTGTAGGTAGGTTTCTTGTCTTGAATAGTTGTATTGTGTCAATGTAACATATATTTTTGAAGTAACATTTTTTTTAACTCTTTCCTTGATGGGAAATATGATGGGTTAGTTTTTGGTTGAATGTTTGGAATGGGCTACATGGAAGGCATAGATTCAAAAATATATGAATTTTATTAAACATAGAGAGCATAGGCAATAAGTGGGATAGGTGGTAATTTTTATACCTTAATAAAAACATATTTTGCATAAGTTGCTTCTTCAAAAGTTATAGCTAGAGTATTGTGGTTAGCATTACAAACCATTAAAGCCAAGTCAGATTATAAATTGTTGATATAATGTGAAGGATATTATTTTTCATTTGGTCCAATATTTTATGAAATCAAATTTAAGGTCCTTAAGTATCAAATATTATAATAATGTATAATTTCCTAAGGTTGTCTTTGCATTACATTCAATTGAAACAAGACTTAGAATCCATTACCTATACTATCAAATATATACATAAATGGTTGTACAATTGATGTCAAACTAGTAACAAAATTATTAGGCAATCCCATATATCATAATATAGTTTTGTCATATAAATAATAAATCACTAAGCATATCATAATATTACCCTTCTAAAGGAAATGAATCAATTTAAGCATAGAAAATTTGTTGAGGTGATCTAATGTCATCTTATTCCCACTCCTATAAATGGTAGATAATAATTTCATAGTGATAGGTATGATAAATAAATAGGCCCCTAGACTTAATGGCTCTTAATAGGTTCAATTAGAAAGTTGGTTCTCATGTCTAGGGAGTTGAGTCACTAGATTATTCTATGGAGGAGGAGGTTTACCATACTATTAATTTGGTTATCGATAAGGACATATTGAATAACCTTGAGGTGGATATGGAGGCACTTGAGGGTATTGGTATGCAACATAGTAAGGTGGAGGATAAGGAGCATTTGGCATTTGAAAAGGTAGGGGTAATGGATTCTAGCAAGCCCATTGTTGATTTCAAGAAGAATGAATGCTTAGAAATGGATAAATATATTACAATCTCTGTGGTGTAACGTGTTGGTATGGAGGAGGTGGGTATTGTTTTGTAGTTTTCTATATATCACTAGTTATAGGTGGTGGTGTTCCTTGGGGGTTTGCATAGGTACCTTGGGTCCCCATTTGTCTAGTTGACACTTGTAATGTTTGAGCAAATACCTGGATTTGATTAGGAAATGTTTGTATTAAAGATCCTATAGTTAATGGTAAGGATTTTCTAGGAGGAATATTAAACATGTTGGACAATCTAGACCTAGGTGGACATGATATTAACCTATACTCATAGGAGTTATGGTTTGAGTACTAGATGCTAGAGGCTGGTTTGTATTTATTGGAATATGAGAGGTCATAAAGTAAGGGTTATTCATGGTTTTATTTAGATCAAAGTATATCCCATAAATGATAATTATGTAAGTCAAGGTAGGACTATTGTTTGTCCAAGTTTAATTATGAAAGCAAATGAATCTCTCATTTGATAGCCAAGCAAACAAATTTCATGGGATATAGAACTCTAATTTATGAGATTGGTCATTGAACTTTTGTATTTTAAATAAATGGTATTATATATTCAAATATCCTTAATCTCATAATCTTGATGTAGCCATCTAGTAATTTGTTCTTTCATTTTCTCTTTTGCATATTTTAATGGCATGCAATTAGCTTAGGTGATTGATGTTATTATACAATCATTATTTTCTCAAGCAAGTATTTGTAAGCTTGTCCTTATGTGTATACATACTTGTATGCACAATATTTTGAGGTAAAAACATAAAAAACCCAATCTATGGAGTGAATTGATCGTAAATTAGAGTGAATCGCTTATAGACTCAAAATTGCTAGCAAAAGTTAAACTTTGAAAATTTTGAAAAGAAAGCAACTAAGCAAATAGCTCTCCAAAGAGGATTTAGGAATAACTTATCTTTCTAATAAAAAAATTTCATAGAATATAAGTGAATTGCTCTTTGGATTCAACTTGAATTATTCTCACTATTTTGGAGTGAATTGCTTACTGATCAAAGGAAATCACTAGTTGATTTTATCTTTGACAAAAAAATTCCATAATTTGACCCAAATGCTTCCTACCAATGGAAAATATATTATTAGAGGTAAGTATGAGGTCTCTCATGATTATAATATTGGATTGTTTGATATATTTTCAAAAAATTAAAATTTTAAACTTTTTGTCAAAGTCATCATTTTCAAAGAACCTACAAAAATCATAGATAAATAACAAAATAATTGTGAAATCTAAGGTTAGTTTAATACTAGGCTTGACAAATCAAGTTCTCATACTTGGTGAATTACCATGGATTTAGCTTGTGTAAATTTGAAAGCTCTAGAGAAAATCATTAGCAATATCAAGTGAATCACTCACTAAAATAGACATAGAATAATTTTTAACTGATTAACTCAACTAGAGTGAATTGCTTCAAATTTGGAGCAAATTGCTACCTATGTTCTAATTTAGAAAAATATCTTATAATTTTAGGCTAATCACTACACCTGTTGTGAATGCAAAATTGGCGTTAAAATCAATAAATTTATCCAAATTAGGAGCTAAAGGGCTAGGGTCCTATCAAGTTTTTATAATAACTATGTTGATTTGGAAAAAAGTCTAACTTCTAATAATGCATCCCAATTATAACCTTTCAACTAGTTATTGGATAGAAGGGCTTGTGACCTCTTCCAACCTTAATATTTAGGTTAAAATTCCACTATGCTTGCTAATTTCTAATCCAATCTATTCTAATAGCATGAAACTAAAGTACAAAAATGAAAATTCATGAAAAGTAATTTTTAAAGTTTAAGGGTGCAAGGGATTCAAATAAAAACATGATTATAACTATAGGAAGAAATTTTACAATCAATCGACACATGAGAATGTAAATAAAAATAATATTACCATTTGATTAATATAAAATTGTGAAGAAAATGACAAGATGGCCAAAAAGGGCCATGCCTCAATCACTATGTGTTCTACAATCTACAAGGGCAATGTTATTGATGTAATGCAAAAGACTTTCCAATTTCTTGCTAATTTCATGAGATACAAAGAATAATATGGATTTTAGAGAGTGTAACTATAAATACTTATGGGTAAAATATGTTTACATTCGAGCCCATGGATCCTATTTATAGTAGTTTACCTTTGATTTACTTAGAAAAAAAACTAATACTTCTAGTAAAAGTAAAAATATGGAGGTATCTCTAACAAAATGTTGCACCTCCAAATATTATATGCCTCTAAATATATCTCTAAAAGGGTTTTAATAGGTCTAAAATAATGTATGGTTCCACTACTTTCCAAAACATCATTTTCCAAAGATTCCCCTCAAGATTTTTATCTTTATTTTTTACCCTTTGTAGGTCAACAAGTGATTTGCTTTAGGAAGTGAGAAAATTACTTGACTTTGCTAGAAATTCACTTGCCAACCTTGAGCACTATACTATTATAATAAAATTGGTCCATTCTGCAAGTATATCACTTCTAAAAAAAGTAACACATATTGAGAAAATTAGAACTTGTCTTACACAATAAAAATTTGGGGGATTTTGGAAGGTATTGATAGGATGATTTCATCATTTTGCATCCTTTAAAAATTAAAAATTCTATGGTAGTGACATGTTATTACACTATTATAGTACCACAAGAGTCTAGTTGATGCAAAAGTATCCAACTACCTTGGAGTAGTGCTATTCTTAAATGAGTAGTTGGGATTATATACCAAAAGATACATAGAACTTCCCAAGATGGTAAAACAACCTATCCAATTGGTGGTGGTCTCATGTTTACTTACCCTATATCAATAGTTGCTAGATATCAATAAAATTAGCATTAGTTGAGTACATACCTATGATCCACATCACAATACATAGGATATTATCGTATAGAGGACAACTCCCTTGAACAAATATATGGTATTAAGTGAGATTTAACATAAAGTGGTACTACAAGGTAGGAAACCAGTGACTTTACTTCTCTATGAAGAAAGAAAGATATATATGTACCATATAAAAAACTTGATTGAACCATAGAGGTCATGGCATGAGCAGATAATTAATTTTACATAAAGGTATTAATGCCAAGGTTGACTGGTAGACTTTGAACTAGGGATGACTTAAGATGAATATTAGGAAAATAATACATAAGGATAAAACTCATGGAACTAAAACCAAAGGTATCTACCTTATGATTAACAAAACTACAAGGCTTTATGGAAATTTGTACTAAGCACATCATAGACATGAATGAATATGTTCATCCAAAAGTGAACACAAGTAGAGACTCATGAGATAATAACTTTTTTGTTACAATAGAAAATTATAATGAATATTCATATAAGAAATAGACAAGGATGCCAAAGGAATAAACTAAATCCTTGAGGAGTATGAGAGGATACAAGCATAATCTCTATTTAGATATTTAATGATACAGGTCATATTCCCAAGAAGGAATATGGTGTAATTTAGAACCCAAGAAGGTATCTCATATGAAGTCTCATATTATTGAGCTTGTAGGTAGGTTTCTTGTCTTGAATAGTTGTATTGTGTCAATGTAACATATATTTTTGAAGTAACATTTTTTTTAACTCTTTCCTTGATGGGAAATATGATGGGTTAGTTTTTGGTTGAATGTTTGGAATGGGCTACATGGAAGGCATAGATTCAAAAATATATGAATTTTATTAAACATAGAGAGCATAGGCAATAAGTGGGATAGGTGGTAATTTTTCTACCTTAATAAAAACATCTTTTGCATAAGTTGCTTCTTCAAAAGCTATAGCTTGAGTATTGTGGTTAGCATTACAAACCATTAAAGCCAAGTCAGATTATAAATTGTTGATATAATGTGAAGGATATTATTTTTCATTTGGTCCAATATTTTATGAAATCAAATTTAAGGTCCTTAAGTATCAAATATTATAATAATGTATAATTTCCTAAGGTTGTCTTTGCATTACATTCAATTGAAACAAAACTTAGAATCCATTACCTATACTATTAAATATATACATAAATGGTTGTACAATTGATGTCAAACTAGTAATAAAATTATTAGGCAATCCCATATATCATAATATAGTTTTTTCATATAAATAATAAATCACTAAGAATATCATAATATTACCCTTCTAAAGGAAATGAATCAATTTAAGCATAGAAAATTTGTTGAGGTGATCTAATGTCATCTTATTCCCACTCCTATAAATGGTAGATAATAATTTCATAGTGATAGGTATGATAAATAAATAGGCCCCTAGGCTTAATGGATCTTAATAGGTTCAATTAGAAAGTTGGTTCTCATGTCTAGGGAGTTGAGTCACTAGATTATTCTATGGAGGAGGAGGTTTACCATACTATTATTTTGTTTATCGATAAGGACATATTGAATAAACTTGAGGTGGATATGGAGGCACTTGATGGTATTGGTATGCAACATAGTAAGGTGGAGGATAAGGAGCATTTGGCATTTGAAAAGTTAGGGGTAATGGATTCTAGCAAGCCCATTGTTGATTTCAAGAAGAATGAATACTTAGAAATGGATAAATATATTACAATCTCTATGGAGTAACTTGTTGGTATGGAGGAGGTGGGTATTGTTTTGCATTTTTCTATATATCACTAGTTATAGGTGGTGTTTTTCCTTGGGGGTTTGCATAGGTACCTTGGGTCCCCATTTGTCTAGTTGACACTTGTAATGTTTAAGCCAATACCTGGATTTGATTAGGAAATGTTTGTAGTAAAGATCCTATAGTTAATGGTAAGGATTGTCTAGGAGGAATATTAAACATGTTGGACAATCTAGACCTAGGTGGACATGATATTAAGCTATACTCATAGGAGTTATGGTTTGAGTACTAGATGCTAGAGGTTGGTTTGTATTTATTGGAATATGAGAGGTCATAAAGTAAGGGTTATTCATGGTTTTATTTAGATCAAAGTATATCTCATAAATGAAAATTATGTAAGTCAAGGTAGGACTATTGTTTGTCCAAGTTTAATTATGAAAGCAAATTAATCTCTCATTTGATAGCCAAGCAAACAAATTTCATGGGATATAGAACTCTAATTTATGAGATTGGTGATTGAACTTTTGTATTTTAAATAAATGGTATTATATATTCAAATATCCTTAATCTCATAATCTTGATGCATCCATCTAGTAATTTGTTCTTTCATTTTCTCTTTTGCATATTTTAATGGCACACAATTAGCTTAGGTGATTGATGTTATTTATACAATAATTATTTTCTCAAGCTAGTATTTATAAGCATGTCCTTATGTTTATACATACCTATATGCACAATATTTTGAGGTAAAACCATAAAAACCCAATCTATGGAGTGAATTGATCGTAAATTAGAGTGAATTGCTTATAGACTCAAAATTGCTAGCAAAAGTTAAACTTTGAAAATTTTGAAAAGAAAGCAACTAAGCAAATAGCTCTCCAAAGAGGATTTAGGAATAACTTATCTTTCTAATAAAAAAATTTCATAGAATATAAGTGAATTGCTCTTTGGATTCAACTTGAATTATTCTCACTATTTTGGAGTGAATTGCTTACTGATCAAAGGAAATCACTAGTTGATTTTATCTTTGACAAAAAAATTCATAATTTGACCCAAATGCTTCCTACCAATGGAAAATATATTATTAGAGGTAAGTATGAGGTCTCTCATGATTATAATATTGGATTGTTTAATATATTTTCAAAAAATTAAAATTTTAAACTTTTTGTCAAAGTCGTCATTTTCAAAGAACCTACAAAAATCATAGACAAATACCAAAATTATTGTGAAATCTAAGGTTAGTTTAATACTAGGCTTGACAAATCAAGTTCTAATACTTGGTGAATTACCATGGATTTAACTTGTGTAAATTTCATAGCTCTAGAGAAAATCATTAGCAATATCAAGTGAATCACTCACTAAAATAGACATAGAATAATTTTTAACTAATTAACTTGTTGGCATTTTTGCCACATTGATTCTCATTGATGAATGCATTGATGTATTGTTGGGGATCTGACCTTTGATTGATGCAGCTTGGGCGAAAAAAGGAGAAAAAATGAGCAAAAAATGGTTAAGTCTGAAAACTGCAGCGACGCGCTGACATGTTGCAGAATCGCGGTCAACTCAGTCAACGCAGGCAGGTTGGCGGAACCGTCGCGATATCGCGACGTGTTCCGGAATCGCGGGTCGGCGGGCAAAAAAACATTAAGTTGAAAACATGCAGCGATTCGCTGACATGTCAGCGAATCGCGACCGGGGCAGCGTCGAAGGCAAAAAGTGCAAACTTGCAGCGCGTCTCTGACATGTCAGCGAATCGCGACCAAAAATGGCGATTGATGCGGCGACGGAAACATGTAGCGAAATCGCTACATGTTCCGATTTCGCGGGGCAGAGCGCAGGGAGGAGCCAACGGCGGAAACATGTAGCGAAATCGCTACATGTTCCATTTTCGCGGGTCTTCGGTGGTCGAAGCGTACGGCGGAAAAAGACGTCGCGATTTCGCGACCCGTCGCATTTCGCGACCTGCGCAGTTTTCCCGCCAAGTGCAGTATGAACGGCCGAGAGGGTTTTTCCGATTTCCGATGATTTAATGCTGACCCGAATTAAATAATTTGCGGATTTCCGATGCGGTTAAGGTCGAAGAGTGCCCAGGCCACCAAAATTAAAGGATTTATTGGTTCAAAGCTGCGGTTCGTGGATTAATTCAACGGTTTTCATGCACATGTTTGAAAAAACGAATTTAATGAAGGGCCGCGAACGTTTAATGGTATTTAATTTTTATTTCCTCGAGGCCGCTATTAAGGGGTCGTGTTCCTGATTTTCAAGATATTATTGTAGATCACGAGGAAGTTGGTTTTACGTTTTTAATGCTTGCAAAGAGGACGGACCTCTATAAAAACCAATGTAATTTTCATTTGCAATGGTTGGAAAAACTTACTTGCTAGAAAGCTGGAATTGTATTTGCGGGAATACAAGGATCGACTTCTAATTTTTCAAGCGTCGCATGGATGAATTTGCTTTACGTTTTCTGCATTTCTAATAGCATTCGTACTCTGCATTGCTATTACATTTAAATTCTGCATCTTGGATTTAAATACTGCGGTCAGGGTACAATTCCTGGAATGTGGGTTTGGAGGGATTTGCGGCATGTGATTGTGCGAGGATGAAGCTGATTTCTTGTGTTACTTGCTGTTGTTGCGTTTGTAGTTTCCTGCTTGTTGTTTTTTGATCCCATCACTTCGGCTGTGGCCATATTTCCCATTCCTTTACGCAACCTTTTAAATCTCTTTCCGGCAACCCTTATCTTAACCCAAGTTTAGAATAGTGAAGGGAACCGGCCCACTACGGAGATTGGTGCAGGAGCCATTTCTTGCTTCCGACCTTTCAATGTTGGCCGGGTCTAGGGCGCAATTGTAAAAATCCTTCCTGTGGCAGATTCGTGACCAACAATTTTTGGCACGCCCGGTGGGACAGACTGTTTCTGTCTCCAAGAATTCATAATCGGTGGGATATGCATAATTTTCCAAAGTGATAACCCCACCGGTGCCAACAGTTTTGGCACGTTTTAACACCCGGAGGTCTCAAGATTTGATGAGCTGTCTTGGCCCCACAGCGGAGATTTGTAAGTTCATCCGGCGACTTTCTTGAGTTGAAGATCCGTTCGTGGCGCCTTTGTTTTTGTTTATAAAAAAAAAAAAAAAAAAAAAATTTCAAAGAATGTTCATCTGGCGGCTCGACTTAATGGCGATGGCCGTGATTCCATCAGACCACTGCCACAAAGGCGAGGGTTTTTTCTAGATGGGATGATCCTGGCCCTCTGAATCTGCAAGTTCGGCATGAAATTCCCGAAGGTGCCCTGAAGAATCTAGCAAAATATGATGGTACCGAAGGCAAGGCTCTGGCACATGTTGAAGACATTGCTATTCTGTCCATGATCCATGTCATAGAACACGAAGATGTTATGATCCGACTTCTAGTTCAGTCTTTGGAAGGAAGAGCATTGCAGTGGTATAGATTGCTCAAACGTCAAAGCATCAGCTCATGGGACGATCTAGCGGGAGCACTGATCAAAAGATTTGACGAAGATCCTTTCTATAGTTCTTTGGATCTCTACCAATTTTTCATGTACATCAAGAGAGCACCTCAAGAAAGCATCACGGACTTCAATGTCCGATTCTTGAGAAGCTGGCAGAGAATTCCAGAGAAGATCCGTCCATCACCCACCCAAGCCCACCTCTTTTATGTTCGAGCTTTCCATCCTGACATAGGTCTCTTTTTGCTGCAGTCAGGTGAACAACGGTTCCCACAAATATTTGAGGAAGCAGTGCGAGCAGAACAGATGTTGCACTTATCAAGAAAGTTACCGTGGGGAGAAACTCCATTACCTTCTCCGGTGGTTACTGCTCCTGTTTACCCTGCACATTCATGCCAGATCCCTGAGATGCAGTCATGTGAAGTTCAAGGGACGGATCTCGTCCAAAGTCAAGGATTGGAACATGCAAGCACTTTTCCAGCAATGAACAATATGGTTGCTTGCAGTTTTCATCAAGAGATGGGCCAAGTAGAAGAACAAGTGCAAATTCCAGAATCTGAGGAGATCCCAGAATCCGAGTTCTCACTTGAAGAGCCCTATGATCACATCAAGGAGTTAGAGGAGCCTGTACTCAGCCCACAACCAGTAAAGTCTGCAAAGTGGTGGTGTTGGTTCCAGCCACTACATCCGGTACCTGAAGAAGTCCTCCATGTGGGTACTAGTAAGAAGGATAATCTGCTGAATTGCATCCTATCAGCACCATGGAGAACTTCAGGAAGGAGCCAGCCCAATTTCAAGGACCGACTTAAGTATGATCAGATCTGGTCGGGACATTGCAGATTTACCGGATAACATTTCGAGATTGGGTGTCTGGTGGCGACATGCCAATCATGTCGTGCATTATTGTATATAGTATTTTGAAAAAAACACAAAAAAAATAGAAAAAGAAGAAGAAAAAAAAAAAAAAAGTGGTATTGTTTTTATTTGTTCATCTCGGTTCTTGTTGCCTGCGAGCCGTAGATGCTTGTTTTTCCTTTGTTTTTCTCCTCCCAACAGTTTGGTGGCTTTCTAGCACTTTCTTCTTTTCCCTTCCCTTTTTCTTTCCTTTCCCTTCTTCATCTTCCTTCTTTTACTTCTTTTTCTTCTGCATTAAAACAAAATGAGCCACAGCTGTTGTTTCTTTTCCCTTTTCTGTTTTTCCCCGTATCTTCTTATCCCTTTCCTCTAAGTTCGAGTCTTTTATGCTTATTTGCTAGCAGTCTAGTTCATTTCATTTCACAGCTTTTCTAGTTCCATTCCCACTCCATAAATTCGTTCATTTTCATTTCATCATTCCATTGCAGTCATCGCTTGCACAATCGCAGGAGCTTACTCCACCATCACATTCCATTTCTTCAGTTTATAACCGCTTCTATGCAGGTTCTTCCAGTTCTAGTTTTCCGCAGCAGAAGAAGTTTGGCAGCAGTCCCCGACATGTTTTGCAGCAGCTTGTTTACGATTCTAATGACTCTGTGCCCAATGGACTAAGGCCTGGATTCTTGCATACAGCGAGCTGTATACCCCGCGAGCCGCCAAGAATGTTGGCATTTTTGCCACATTGATTCTCATTGATGAATGCATTGATGTATTGTTGGGGATCGACCTTTGATTGATGCGGCTTGGGCGAAAAAAGGAGAAAAAATGAGCAAAAAATGGTTAAGTCTGAAAACTACGACGACGCGCTGACATGTTGCAGGAATCGCGGTCAACTCAGTCAACGCAGGCAGGTTGGCGGAACCGTCGCGATATCGCGACGTGTTCCGGAATCGCGGGTCGGCGGGCAAAAAACATTAAGTTGAAAACATGCAGCGATTCGCTGACATGTCAGCGAATCGCGACCCGGGCAGCGTCGAAGGCAAAAAGTGCAAACTTGCAGCGCGTCGCTGACATGTCAGCGAATCGCGACCGAAAATGGCGATTGATGCGACGACGGAAACATGTAGCGAAATCGCTACATGTTCCGATTTCGCGGGGCAGAGCGCAGGGAGGAGCCAACGGCGGAAACATGTAGCGAAATCGCTACATGTTCCATTTTCGCGGGTCTTCGGCGGCGAAGCGTACGGCAGAAAAACACGTCGCGATTTCGCGACCCGTCGCATTTTCGCGACTGCGCGAGTTTCCCGCCAAGTGCAGTATGAACGGCCGAGAGGGTTTTTCCGATTTCCGATGATTTAATGCTGACCCGAATTAAATAATTTGCGGATTTCCGATGCGGTTAAGGTCGAAGAGTGCCCAGGCCACCAAAATTAAAGGATTTATTGGTTCAAAGCTGCGGTTCGTGGATTAATTCAACGGTTTTCATGCACATGTTCGAAGAATCGAATTTAATGAAGGGCCGCGAACGTTTAATGGTATTTAATTTTTATTTCCTCGAGGCCGCTATTAAGGGGTCGTGTTCCTGATTTTCAAGATATTATTGTAGATCACGAGGAAGTTGGTTTTACGTTTTTAATGCTGCAAAGAGGACGGACCTCTATAAAAACCAATGTAATTTTCATTTGCAAGGGTTGGAAAAACTTGCTGCTAGAAACTGGAATTGTATTTGCGGGAATACAAGGATCGACTTCTAATTTTTCAAGCGTCGCATGGATGAATTTGCTTTCTATTTTCTGCATTTCTAATAGCATTCGTACTCTGCATTGCTATTACATTTAAATTCTGCATCTTGGATTTAAATATCTGCGGTCGAGGTACAATTCCTGGAATGTGGGTTTGGAGGGATTTGCGGCATGTGATTGTGCGAGGATGAAGCTGATTTCTTGTGTTACTTGTTTGTTGTTGCGTTTGTAGTTTCTACTTGTTGTTTTTTGATCCCATCACTTCGGCCTGTGGCCATATTTCCCATTCCTTTCTGCAACCTTTTAAATCTCTTTCCAGCAACCCTTATCTTAACCAAGTTTAGAATAGTGAAGGGAACCAGCCCACTCTGGAGATTGGTCTGGGAGCCATTTCTTGCTTCCAGCCTTTCAATGTTGGCCGGGTCTAGGGCGCAATTGTAAAAATCTTTTCCTGTGGCAGATTCGTGACCAACATTAACTCAACTAGAGTAAATTGCTTCAAATTTGGAGGAAATTGCTACCTATGTTCTAATTTAGAAAAATATATTATAATTTAAGGCTAATCACTACACCTGTTGTGAATGCAAAATTGGCATTAAAATCAATAAATTTATCCAAATTAGGAGCTAAAGGGCTAGGGTCCTATCAAGTTTTTATAATAACTATGTTGATTTGGAAAAAAGTCTAACTTCTAATAATGCATCCCAATTATAACCTTTCAACTAGTTATTGGATAGAAGGACTTGTGACCTCTTCCAACCTTAATATTTAGGTTAAAATTCCACTATGCTTGCTAATTTCTAATCCAATCTATTCTAATAGCATGATACTAAAGTACAAAAATTAAAATGCATGAAAAGTAATTTTTAAAGTTTAAGGGTGCAAGGGATTCAAATAAAAACATGATCATAACTATAGGAAGAAATTTTACAATCAATCGACACATGATAATGTAAATAAAAACAATATTACCATTTGATTAATATAAAATTGTGAAGCAAATGACAAGATTGCCAAAAATGGCCATGCCTCAATCACTATGTGTTCTACAATCTACAAGGGCAATGTTATTGATGTAATGCAAAAGACTTTCCAATTTATTGCTAATTTCATGAGATACAAAGAATAATATGGATTTTAGAGAGTGTAACTATAAATACTTATGGGTAAAATATGTTTACATTAGGGTCCGAGGTGTAGACCAATTGGTTCATCCAAACCCCATAAGGGGGTGGAGGTCCAAGGTTCAAATCTCGGGCCTCGCCAGACTGAACGCTTGTCCCTTTCCTAGTTCTTTTAGTGGCGTAAAAGGTTTAAAATTATTGTGGCATGGTGGTTATAGGGGAAGATTGCACAAAGATCTATGTGTCAACTTCTAGGGCGGACAACACAGAATACTGTGGCGGCCATAAAAGTTGGAAAGCCTGCCCGGATTCGTGGCAGGCTTTCCACCATGTAAATTCAAAAAAAAAAAAAAAATATTATAAATATATATATATATATATATATATATATATATATATATATATATATATATATATATATATATATGTATGTATGTTTACATTCGAGCCCATGGATCCTATTTATAGTAGTTTACCTTTGATTTACTTAGAAAAAAACTAATACTCCTAGTAAATGTAAAAATATGGAGGCATATCTAACAAAATGTTGCACCTCCAAATATTATATGCCTCTAAATATATCTCCAAAAGGTTTTTAATAGGTCTAAAATAATGTATGGTTCCACTACTTACCAAAACATCATTTTCCAAAGATTCCCCTGAAGATTTTTATCTTTATTTTTTACCCTTTGTAGGTCAACAAGTGATTTGCTATAGGAAGTGAGAAAATTACTTGACTTTGCTAGAAATTCACTTGCCAACCTTGAGCACTATACTATTATAATAAAATTGGTCCATTTTGCAAGTATATCACTTCTAAAACAATTAACACATATTGAGAAAATTAGAACTTGTCTTACACATAGTCAAAATTTGGGGGATTTTGGAAGGTATTGATAGGATGATTTCATCATTTTGCATCCTTTAAAAATTAAAAATTCTATGGTAGTGACATGTTATTACACCATTATAGTACCACAAGAGTCTAGTTGATGCAAAAGTATTCAACTACCTTGGAGTAGTGCTATTCTTAAATGCGTAGCTATGATTATATACCAAAAGATACATAGAACTTCCCAAGATGGTAAAACAACCTATCCAATTGGTGGTGGTCTCATGTTTACTTACCCTATATCAATAGTTGCTAGATATTAATAAAATTAGCATTAGTTGAATACATACCTATGATCCACATCACAATACATAGGATATTATCGTATAGATGACAACTCCCTTGCAAAATATATGGTATTAAGTGAGATTTAACATAAAGTGGTACTACAAGGTATGACACCAGTGAATTTACTTCTTTATGAAGAAAGAAAGATATATATGTACCATATAAAAAACTTGATTGAGCCATACAGGTCATGGCATGAGCAGATAATTAATTTTACATAAAGGTATTAATGCCAAGGTTGACTGGTAGACTTTGAACTAGGGATGACTTAAGATGAATATTAGGAAAATAATACATATGGATAAAACTCATGGCACTAATACCAAAGGTATCTACCTTCTAATTAACAAAACTACAAGGCTTTATGGAAATTTGTACTAAGCACATCATAGACATGAATGAATATGTACATCCAAAAGTGAACACAAGTAGAGACTCATGAGATAATAATTTTTTTGTTACAATAGAAAATTATAATGAATATTCATATAAGAAATAGACAAGGATGCCAAAGGAATAAACTAAACCCTTGAGGAGTATGAGAGGATACAAGCATAATCTTTATTTAGATATTTAATCATACAGGTCATATTCCCAAGAAGGAATATGATAGTGTAATTTAGAACCCTTTATATCAGGGTTATGCATAAGGGATCGGTCCCAAAATATATTTATAAAAATTTGGCAAATCATTTTCAAAATCCAGGTGAATATTCTCCAAACACATATAGAAGGTTCACTATTATTAGGGGCAATGTTGGAAATTTAAACTTAAAATGGTCAAATTATTATAAAATTGGGGCGAGTCGACCAAAAAAAAATTGCACCCATAAATTTTTGGCTAATGGAACCTGGTCAAGGGTCCCAAATATTAGCCAATTCCAAGTTTTGAAAATCCTAATTTTAGCCAATTTTATGAAAATAGCCACTCTGCATAACCCTGATTTATATAAATGTATTGTGGAATTTGTTAGAAATAGAGTATATTACATCATTTTGGTCATGTAAATGTATCTTCCAAGGTACATACATAGGACATTAGATTACTTTAGGGGGAAGTTATCTAGTTACTTCATGCAATGTAATAAATGCACAAGTGTCAATGTACAAGTTGTATATGTGCAAGTTGTCCCTTGTACAACTAGGTAGAGTGTTGGCCAAGGAACCTATTTTCCTATATAAGAAAGGCCTCATTGTAATATGGATATAGAGTCAAGGACATAGTAGCTTAGAGCACAATACAGTTATATGTAGATCACCATCAAGTGGTGATGGGTGTAATGTAGTTCAGTAGATTTATTAATGGTCTGTTCATTTCCTCCATAGCTAAATTGTATTCATTTATATCATTTCTATTTATTGCATATCTTAGTCATCTAGCAGATTTACTTTCTTTTATATTATTTAGTATCTCATGATTGTTATATTTCTTTGGATATTACATCAAAATCTAATAATGGTATGAGAGCTATAGTAGATCTAGTCATAGTAGGTCAATAAGAGCTAAAGATGCATTAATTTTGTGATTTATCTAGTGTGAAATACATTATCATCAAATAAAGGATAAATTGCTTTTGAATTTATTAAAAAACTAAGCATTGCATCATCAAGAATGAGTGAGTTGAGGTTTAGCGGGTGTGGCGGGAGTGAGGGTTTGAATTTTTTGGGCAAGAATCTCAGCCAAGGTGGCAGAGGTAGAGTAGGTATGAAAGGGGTGGGTGGGAACCTCGAGCATGGATCAAGCAAGGATCCAGAGGAAGGTGGTCAGGTTGCTATAGATTCGGTGACGGGCATCACGCAGGGGCCCGACCCTCCTCAGAAAGACCTTGACAAAAAATATACAAAGGACAATGCGGGGCCCAAGAAGTGGTTGTCTTTTTCTAAGACTCTTAGAGGAAAAAGAAAGGAGGTTCTCTCTCTTTCGCCCCTAGTTCCAGTTAATAATAAAATTTTGGTCCCGACAAGTTCCATGAGCCCTTTTCTTTCAATGGAAGAATTCTCCCTGGTAGGCAATTTTTTGGGAGGAAGGTCGGACATGGAGACTATCAGGGCTTGGGCGATGGGTAAATGGCAACCGATAGGCAGATTGGAGTTGGTAGCTCTAACTCGAGGGTTCTTCATTATCTGTTTTAACAATATGGAGGATGCTAACCACATTTTAATAGGAGGTCCTTGGTTTTTGGGCAAAATGAGCCTTTTTCTCAAATGATGGGGTGAAGATTTCAACCCTAAAAAGCAAAATATTAACATTACCCCTATTTGGGTTCATCTCCCGAGTCTACCTGCCCAGTTATTCAATGAATATTGGTTGCAGGGCATATCTAGAACTATAGAGGACTTGATCTCCATTGACCATGCGACCTTGTCCAGGATAAGGATGACTCATGCATGAATCTACATAAATGCTAATTTGGATAATGAATTGCCAAGGTTTGTGGAGCTAGAGTATGGAGAATACTATCGAAAACAATTGGTAGAATATGAGAACAGATCGAAATTCTGTGCAGAATGCAAAAATCAAGGACATCTATGCAATCAATACCCTTACCTGACAATGAATAGAGAAAAGCAAAAGCAAGAAATTCTAGACAGAGAAAATTTGAGGAGTTTCCCTGGCAGAGGCGATTTCAATCAGGCAAACTATGTCTACAAAAAAAAGGAAAGAAAAGGTGCAGGGTCCCAACAAGACAAAGGAAAATAATAGGTTGTTGGTAACCAAAATACTACGGTAAGTTCCAATCCTCTAGTTTCAAATAAATTTTCAATTCTATCCAATATGGGAGTAGGAGGATTATCAAAAGACATGGAAGCCCAGAACCTTCAGGCTAACCTTTTTGACTCTCTAGAATCCCCATCCAAGTTAGGATCCTCAAACCCTAATGCTAAAATTACTATAAGCCCCGTGGGCATCACAAAGCCAAACCCTAATACCCGATCTCTAGAATCCCCATCCAAGTTGGGATCCTTAAACCCCAATGCTGAAAATACTTCAAGCCCAATGGGCATCCCAAAGCCAAACCCTAATTTTGAAGAACTTAGGAAGAAAGTTGAGGCATTGGAAAATAAAAAATTTCATCTACCTAACATCATCACTAGGAGTTAGGTGAATCCTACTGAGGGGTCGTCTTGTAGACCAGGGGAATACAAGAAAAAAATGAGAAGATTTGGATGTAGGGGTGGAGATATGTGAAAATCTTCAGACTGAGGAATATGGCAGTCCGGTTCTGCAACAAATTGCCTCCCCCAGTTTAGTCCTAAAAAAACCAGGAGCATTGTGAAGTCTCCTATAGATTTTGGCAGTGAAAAAATAAGAGGGAGAATATCAAATGTTGAGCATAAAAAAATTAAAACTGATAATGGCATTGCCAATGGAAAATAGAGAACCTTGTTTCAACAGGTTATTTTGGGTTTTGAAGACAACAAATTAGGAAAACCCCCTCAAGGGAGGGGGAGAGGAAGAAATCCCAAATAATCTAAATGAAGTTCCTCTCATGGAACGTGAGAGGCCTCAATGGCATACCCAAACACAGGGAAGTTAGTGCAATAAGAAATCAAGTGAATCCAACTATTATCATGTTGCAAGAAATAAAAACTAATGAGATTCAGTCAAAAAAAGTAGCAAAAAAAAAATTGGAATCAAGTTGAGATGGTTTGCAAATAAGCCAGAGGAGAGTCTGGAGGCCTTATGACTTTGTGGTATCCCCGGATAGTAGAAGGCATTATTATTCAGAAAGATGATAGGGTTCTTAGTCTTTTATTTAAGAAAATAAACAACAATAGGTCATGGATCCTTTCAAATATTTATGCCCCGACTTCAATTCAAGGGAGAGCTCTACTGTGGGAGTACTTAGGCAATCTGAGTGAAATCTTCCATAATGTCCCCTGGATTTTGGCTGGGGATTTTATCACTCCTCTTTACTCTTCTGACAAAATGGATGGAAATGGACCACCTATCAGGAGCATGGATGAGTTCAATGACTTTGTGAACTCCAAAATTTTGATGGATGTAAAACTTAGAGGAGCGAATTATACCTGGAGCAATCAATGGATAGGGTGTCATCTCATTCAAGAAAGGCTTGACAGGTTTTTTCTATCAAAGGAGGCTACAACTTTATTCGGTGATTCTACCCTGCAAGCCCTTCCTAAAATTGCCTCTGATCATAATCCCATTTTTTTGGAGATCCCTAAATATTTGTCCTTCAAGAAACATTTTATATTTTAATCTATGTGGATCAAACATTCCAGTTTCAGATATAACTTAATTCAGTGGTGGCAGTAGCCTGTCAGGGGTAGTGCAACTTTTAAACTTGCTAGCAAATTAATGTTTGTTAAGAAAAAGCTTTGAACTTGGAACAAAGAGGTCTTTGGGAACCTCTTTGAAAATAAAAAATAGGTTGTTGAAATTTTGAAGATAATTTATTAGAGGATTCAACATGGTGATGCTGATGAAACTACTAGGCAAGAGGAACATACAAAACTAGCAAAGTTTCATAAAATTTTGTCTTGTGAGGAAATCTATTGGAGGAAAAAATCAAGGGCTCTTTGGTTGAAATATGGAGATTCAAATTCCAAGTTTTTTCACGTCACCACGCTTAGAAACAGAAGCAATAACAAGATAATTTTTTTTTAAAAGCAGATGGTTCTATTACTCAGGACTTAACAGAAATCAGAAAGGAGGTAGTAACTTATTTCAATTCTATCCTTGGTCAGGAATCACAGTGCAATGAGGAGGCCAAAGATATTCTCTTGCAATCCATTTCTAGCATAATAAATGATGATATAAACCTTAAGCTTCTAGCTCCCTTTTCTTATGAGGAAATTAAGGAAGCCTTGTTTAGCATGGAGCCAGACAAAGCCTCGGGACCCGATGGATTTCCCCCTCGTTTCTATCAAGATTTTTGGGACATCGTAAGTGAGGATGTAATTTTTGCTGTTAGAGAATTCCAAGCAAGTAATAATATCCCAAAAGGTCTCAACTCTACTTTTATTTCTCTAATTCTGAAGAAGCAAACCCCTTAATCTATGGCTGACTTCAGGCCAATCAATCTGCGCAATGTTTCTTACAAGATCCTAACTAAATCCATTGTAAATATAATGAGAGATGTTCTACCCCACATCATAGATCCATGCTAGGGAAGCTCTGTCCAAGGCAGGTCAATCTTGGATGGATTTATCACAGTTCATGAAGCTCTGCACTCTACTCATAAGACTAACAGGTCTGTTTTTCCCTCAATATTGATATGAACAAAGCATTTGATAGGCTAAATTGGGACTTTATGATTGCTTTCCTCATTAAGTTTGGTTTTCACCACCAATGGGTTAATTTGATCAAAGAATGCATTTATAAAGAATGGTTCTCGATTCTGGTTAATGGAACAACTGCTGGTTACTTTCAAAGTCATAGAGGAATTCGGCAGGGGGACCCTATCAGCCCCATGTTATTCATCATTGTGGAAGAAGCTTTAGGCAGAACCATAAAAATTACTTGTAGTTTAAGGCTAATATCAGGAATCAAGGCAACATCTCTCACTAGGGCTATTTCTCACCAATAATTCATCGATGATACCCTTCTATTGACTAATGCATCGGTGGTTGAGGCCAAGAGAATTAAATACATCTTACAACTCTGTTGGTCAGAAAGTTAATTTCAATAAAAGCAAGTTATATTTCTTGAACACCCCCATTCAAAGGCAAGGAAGGATTGCAAAAATTTTAGAGTGTGATATAGCAAACCTCCCCACTTCGTATCTTGGTCTCCCTATTTTCATTGGTTCTCCGATAGAGTCAATGTGGGATAGGATTATTGAAAGAATTCAAAAAAAACTTACTGGATGGAAAGGTCATCTTCTATCTCAAGCAGAAAATCTAACCCTCACTAAGGCCTCTCTTCAGAGCATTCCAGTCTATTTTCTCTCCGTTTTCAAAGCCCCTGTGAAGAAACTCCAAAAAGAATTTTTATGGATTGGATCAGAGGAGAAAAAAAGGATACACCTTCTAGGATGGACTAAAGTGTGTAGGCCCAGGAAAATTGGGGCTTAGGTCTGACGAGAATTACTCATATGAATTTAGCTTTACTAGTTAAGCAGGCATGGTGCCTCATTTCTGGTGAAGAAAATGAATGGACAACTATCATCAAATGAAAGTATCTTCAAAATATGGAATTTCTTAGTGAATCAATTCCAATCAGAGGTTCTACTTTTTGTAAAGCAATTCTCAATTGTAAGGAAATCATCAAAAAAAGGTTTAAGATGGGTTTTAGGCAATGGTGAGAGGATAAATTGTTGGAATGATAGGTGGGCTAAGGATGAACCACTGACACAATATCCTAACTTAGCCCGAATAAGAGATATCATGGAAGAACTCATTGGTAGAAAAGTAGTCAATTATATGGTTGAGGACAGAGGCAGAATGAAGTGGAAATAAATAAGGATTCAAGGATTTCAAGTGGAATCAAATGATATTTGTAACATTCTTGGGCAACATTTTATCCCCATGAGACCCAAGGAAGATCAAGTGACCTGGGCTCCTACGAAAAATGGGTAGTTCATTGTTAAATCAACTTATAAGCTTCTGCTTGATGACGAGGATTTTATCCTCCAAAAGGACTTAGTTTGGATAAAAAATTTAATTCCAAAATTTGCAGTCTTTTCATTGTTGGTTATCCAAGGAAGAATTCTAACCACTAATAATATGATGCGTAAAGGTATTTGTATCACTAATCATTGTTATCTATGTAGGGCTAATTGGGAGACCATTTATCACATTTTCCTTGAGTGCCCTTTTTCCTTGACTATCCTAAGTGGGGTTTTTTAGGCCTTCAATATTTCTTGGGTTAAACCAGCCATCATACTTGATTTGTTCATCTAGTGGCCTTGCCCATTTTCAAGCCAAAGACTTAGATACATGTGGAAAATTTTTCTCAATCACTATCTTTGGTAGGTATGGTTAGAAAGGAACCATAGAGTCTTTAATGAGTCTATCTATGATCATCAAACTATTATTGCCAGGATCCTATCCTTTGCCAACGAGAATGTGAACCTTATCCATTTTGATAGTTGTAAACCTCATCTGTAGGAGATCACAATTGCTCAATATTTAAGCTTAACCTTGTTAGATGAGTCTGTGCCTAGGGTAGTCAACCCCAGAGCCAATGTTAAGTGGTCCCCACCTCCTATGGGTTGGTTTAAGCTTAATTTTGATGGAGTGGCTAAGGACAATTTTGGTAGAGCAAGCGTTGGTGACATTGTGCAAGATCATAATGGGAATATGATGCTTGTGTTTTTTGAATATTTGGGAACAAGGACGAACAACGAATCTAAAGCTAGAGCTATGTGGAGAGGCCTTCAAATGACTCAAGACTTAGAAGGCAATTTGATTATAGAAGGAGACTCTATGCATGTTATAAATCTCCTCAATAATTGGAAAACACCTCCTTGGAGGATTAAAACAATTGTTGAAGAGGCTAGGATCCTTTTCTAGGGAAGACAGGACAGAAAACCCAACATGTCTTTCGGGAAGCTAACAAAGTTGCTGATAAGATGGCCAATTTGGGTGTCGATGGTGAAAAACTTTTCAAATGGGAACACGGTGTCCTGAGTGAAGTAGAGGAGCTTATTCAATAAGAATTCCAAGAATTATAGTCGAATTTACCAACATGGAAGGCATTGTAAGTTCGAAGGCTATGAGTATTCCCATATCTTTTTTGAAATGGAATCACAATAAAAATTATCTGAGCTATTAGTATTGGTGGATGCTGCTTGGAAATACCACAAAGACTAATGGGGACAGTCACACATCAGATAACATGGCTCCTAGTCATCTTAGTAATTTTAGGTTGGTTGATAATCATAGGGTAGGAAAGAAACGACAATATAATACTTTGAACCAGAGCCACGTGGACCACCAGATAGCCACCGTCATAAATCTAGCCAATAGGTTCACTTTTCCAAGGCTGATTGGCCAAGACGGGATGTGGTCCCAAAGTATGTCATATATGGAAGAAAGCAATTACCAAATAATTATTAAGAGTAACTGTCAATACAGAGCTTGTGGGAGTTTTTTTCAGTACTCTGCTATGTGTGTCTGCAGATTTTTGTTTCTCCACTATTTCAAGGAAGGGATCTATGTCTGTTTCTTTTTTTTAATTATGATGTAGGTGTGTTTTCTCGGGGTATACCCAAAATGTTGTATGGAAATTTTCTTTTTGATAATAGGCTATGTGCCTTACCGGATGTAATGGCTTTAGCGGCATGTATATTTTACATATATAGGATCCTTAGTAAGGACATGTTCATCAACAACCCTTAATGCTGATAGTATCTTATCTACCAAAAACAAATAGTAGGTCAATAAGAAAATAATCATCATTATTGAGCCTGAGTTTCTTTGTCAAAACTCTAAGAAAAATCTAGGTGGTAGAATTAGGAAAAGTCACAAGTGAGGATTGAAAGAAATATCAGTTCCCAAAAACACTTAGATTCCATTTTACTAGAGTTTTTCCACAAATTTATCGAAAAAACTCGTGAAGACTATGACTCATCATTCAATCCACTAGATTGATAGATCATCTAGTGAAGATCATCTAGGATATCTAGAACTTGCTAACTATTACCCAAAGTTTCTTTTGTTGCAGATAATTAATTCTCAAAGGATTAGTACTCCTACAATAAAAATCTAGGAGACTCCAACTTCGTTTCCCGAAGGTTGATGTGCCCTCATAGTGCAAATATTAGTTCCTTGTGCAAGAGAATAACACTATAGAAGAAGACTTCTAGAGAAGAACCATGGTGAAGTTAGGAGACTGAAGATATTCATTGCTATATTGAAGAACTTCACAATTGAAGAACATGGCATAGAAGTCTTGATACAAAAGGCCATAAAAGCCTTGAATAAAATATCATAGAAGCCTTGAAGAAAAATCCATAGAAGTCTTGATACTAAAAAGGTCATAAAAGCCTTGATACTGAAAAGGCCATAAAAGTCTTGATACTGAAAAGGCCATAGAAGCCTAGATACTGAAAAAGGCTCCAAAAGCCTTGATCCTAAAGAAGAATTCAAAAAAATATTAGATTCAGATGCAGATTAATATTTTAGTACTAATATTTTTGTTGTAGAGAAAGAAAATTCAGTGAGTTGGAAAACTTCCTACAAGAAAGTTAGGAAGGGTATCTTCTTTGGAATCAATTCAACACCTAAAGCAAAATAGATCAAGAGAATATCTCACTAGAGAAATCCAGTAAAAGGCTAGGAGAGCCTTACTAAAGAAATAATCAAAGGAGAACTCACTAGAGAAATCCACCACCAATGAGAAGCCCTTGATAGTGAAGTACTTGGGACAATTATCACCATCCGACAACAAGCCCAAGAGAAGGAGAATTTTATAAGGAGTGCCAAATTCAAGAAGAATAATTTGGAAAGGAATGCCAAATCCTAGAAGAAAAATTCATTGAAGACCTCAAGATATTTGGAATGCCAAATCCTAGAGGAATATCCTGCTTGAAGTCAGAATTCAATAAGAAGACTTGAAGATAAAAGAATCTCATCAAATCTAGGAGATTTGAAGATTACCTCTCATAGCAAGAAGGCACCACTTCAGAGACAAAGACTTATAAAAATCTACAGTAGAAGGGGGATACCACAATAGGAGAACAAGCAACCAAATCTTAGGCTCGTGAAAGAAAGTTCAAGACCATATTGTGGTGAAGGAGTTGTTCAAGACAGTCTACAAAAAGATCTAAGATCCTACTTGAAGCAGTAACTTGGTGATCTTAGACATCAATATCCACATCATCTACAAAAGCGAAAAAAGAGATACATAATATTTTAAAAAGATATGCAGCTACTGGTGCTAGCTAACTCATTAATTGGATTACTTATCAGATTCATTGGAGCACCTTATTTGGATTAAAGTTGCAAGTAGGGAAAGCAAAATTACAGTCTTCAAAAGTGCAAAAAAAAAATGTTCATTTTAAGGGTCATTTGCACATTAGGGGTTGATTAGATTTTAGAGTTATCTATCAACTACCTATCTTTTATTTTGAAAAAAAAATGAGAAAAAGAAGACTTGATCCTACAACTGTGTCTGTAGTGAAATATGCATGGGTTCATTCTAGATTATGCTTGAAAGGTTGCAATAAAATTATTAAGGGCATTTTTAAGAGATTAGTGGAGTAATAAGGTGAGATTATTGTTACCATTAAAAGGTGTATTGTTAAGCACTATACTAGTTGATTTGTTAACTAGTTATCTCAATTAATTTATGTTGTTGAACGCATAAGAATTAGCACAAAATATGTAGCACTTTCGTGGCCTATAGAAGCCACCATTGGAAGAAAAATGTGAAGAAGAAAACTACCATTGAAGTCCTTGAAGGAAGCCTCAAATCAAGACATTGGAAGTCTCAAGATTCAAGGAAATTATAAGGGGTTCATTTTAGTGCAAAGAGTAGGAATTCCTATTCAAAATCAGCATTAGCTTGGATCATCTATCATCCAAGGAAAGAGAAATATTTAGCTTCAAAAACAGATTACTCTGTATCATATGAAGACACAGATTACCTATTGAACCTAAATATAAAGAATGCAGAAGAAGAGTACAAATTTTAGGATGATGATGAAGAAGAAGAAGATCCATATTGAATACTAAAGTCTTCAATACCCAAAAAATGTAATATATGGGGGTGTTAGAAATAGAGTATATTACATCATTTGGGTCATGTAAATGTATCTTCCAATGTATATACTTTGGATTCTAGGACATTAGATTACTTTAGGAGGAAGTTATCTAGTTACTTCATGCAATGTAATAAATGCACAAGTGTTAATGTGCAAGTTGTATATGTACAAATTGTCCCTTGCACAACTAGGTAGAGTGTTGGCCAAGGAACCTATTTTCATATATAAGAAATGCCTCATTGTAATACATATATAGAGTCGGGAACATAGTAGCTTAGAACATAGTACAATTATGTGTAGATCACCATCCAATGGTGATGGGTGAAATGTAGTTCATTTATATCATTTCTATTTATTGCATATCTTTGTCATATAGCATATTTATTTTCTTTTATATTATTTAGCATCTCGTTATTGTTATCTCTCTTTGGCCATTACATCAAAAGCTAACAGAATTACGTCCCTAGCATGTAAATATTATTATTAGTCTCATTGGTGAGATATGATCCAGTTATAACTATTCAGTCTTTAGTTCTCTTGTTTCTATCTATTTTTATTTATACTATCCTCTTCTCTCCTCTTGCATTGTGTCAAGAAAATCCTTTATGTAGGAGGGTGTAATAAAATAATAAAGGACAATATTGAAATATAGAATAGTCCATTCCTCATCTACAACTAACAGTTACAATACAAGTGAAATAATTTGTCTTCTAAGTATATAAAATAGTAATAATATTCTAGTGTTAATGCTAGCGTCAATGTTGGTTAGTGGTGTTAATGTTGGAATCTATTGCTAATACCAATATTGAAGGATGGTGATACATCCTTCAATGTATGCATGGGGATACCCCTTATATTTAAAAAATTAGCCTTTTTTTGAGGTCTTACTTTTTTATTCTAAGGCATATGATGGCATTCATTGTAGCTTCTCATACTAGCATCAAAGTTGAAGGATGAATATGAATGTGTCCTTCAATGTATTCATAGGGATACTCTTATATTTAGATCGTTTTCCCTTTCTTGGGAGGTGATGACACCCATTTCTCACTTTTCAATCCTTAGGTTGTGATGTTAATGAGTTAAGAAGTCTCTTGTACAAGTTGGCATTAGATGAAGTTGAGGCCTATATGAGTAATAGGCCATATAGTTCTAAGGTTTTTTCTTCTAGTGCACCCAAGAATAATATTTGGATGTTGAGGAATAATGGAGGTCAACATCAAATCTATTTAAACATTAGACTATAGTTCTAACCCAAGAGAGCAATTATTGTTTAGCATATTATTGATAAGCATAGAGGAAACTAGGGTAGATAGGCAACACAGATAGTGATAATTGAAGCTTTACATATGATGCTCAATGTTAGAGAGATATAGTTTCTATTTTCCTAAGATTTTTTGGTGATAGGACACTAACATTTAATGTACTCAAGTATGTTAGAGTTTATGATATGGCATGAATGACACCATATAAGATAAAGTGTTAAAGCTAATATTGAAGTCGTAAGTGGATTTGGTGCTATAAAAATATGTGGTACCATATGTCCTGACGATGTTAGCCCATTATCTATTATTTATTGGAGGTGTTATTCTTCAACCACATTGGTAATATAAATCTATTTTCTAGAGTTTCTACTCACATTAATGAAAATTTTGACCTTTTAATATTTATAAGCTAAACATGCTTATAAACAATTATATTTGGATTAGAAACAAGATGTAACATCCTTATTACTTGTCATTTTTTTATTTGGAAGAATGTGATTCTGTGATGAGTTTTGTGATGCAGGTGCAGGTTTATATGCAGAAGCATAAAAGAACACCCACCCCTTGATAGAGACAGAGGTTAGAAGCATTAGGTAAGGTGGGATATGATGTCGTGCCTCGTGCACCTTAGCCTGTGGGTACATGGAAGCCCATCGTAGAAATTTACATACAAATATCATTATGTTTGCCATTGCATTTAATGCATGTGTGTGACTGCATTTCATATATGACTGCTATTGTATTTTATGTATGTTGCTTGTTATAGCTCAAGGTGTCAATGTTTTAAAATACACATATATGTCAAATATATATATATATATATATATATATAATATAATAATAAATGGTAATAATAAATAAAACAAAAATAATAAATAAATAAATATAAAATATATATTGATAGTATAAAATAACTGCATCCTTTGTAGGAAAGGAACTCTCACGGTATTTTAAATTATATATGTGTAAGTACAAATAAGCAAGCCTTAAATAATTAAAAATATAATAATGTTATATGAAATAGTTGGGAGTAGTAGAGCATAACCGAGAAGGAATTATTATTAAAAAAATATATAATATTATTAAAAAAAATTACCCTCACTAGCCGGGGAAGGAAGCAATTCCACCTGGCTATGCTTGGAAGGAACTATCTGACATTACATTTTGGAAGGTGTCAACCTGGTGTGTCACGAATTCTCCTATAAAACAATGTCGAAAAATATGTTTCAAATCATCATGGGATTTGGAAATTGCATTACATAAGTTGTCATCTCTGATTGAAGGGCAAGAGTCCATCATCTTATTGTTACGTCGTATGAGTGGCGTTGCATAACTAGGTTAGACCCATATATTATCTTGAGGTATAATTACATGTTGTCTGTTTTAAAATGTTCTTTCAGTGTTTTGTATAACCAAATTATTACTCATAATAAAATTACATTAATGTGATATTGTAACTAGTGTTAATTAAGGAGGTATTGTTAATGTACTTTGTTAAAAATAATAATGTTTTTTTTTTTCTGCATGACTGCTTTTGAGCAAGGCACTGCTATTGTTTAAATTTCTTGAAATATAATTTCTTTGCATGTCTCTGCATGGTTGCATTGGAGTAAGGCATTGCTATTATTTTTAATTTCTTGGGATGTAAATCCCTAGCCTGTCTCTCTATGGGACTGCGATAGAGTAAGGCATGGTTTTTATATTAATTTCTTGAAAAAAAAATCTCTCTGCGTAACTGTACTATAGTAAGGCACTGATAATATTTTAAGATTTAGAATGGCAACTCCCTGGCTTGTGTTTTTTGCATGTTTGCATGGTGCATATTAGCTGCATTTAATGGGCCAAGCTGACCTTAAATTAATAAATACCTTTGAGACCTTGTCTCTGTCTGTGTGAATAGGATTATGACAAAGAATTGGCAACCTAGCATCATGGATGGGATGCGCTGCTATTTCTATTGGTTAAAAGGGTCGCAACACTATTGAGTTGTCTTTAAATAATAGCTATGACTCATTGCCCATTTTATTTATATTGGTCTGCAGTGTATGGAAAAATATGAACACTACTTGTTATTGGGATTTATCATTAGAATTTAAGAAAATGTCGTGCTTAGATAAACTAAGGGTTCTATTGTAGAGACTCAGTTCAAATAATTCTACTGTGCTAAGGCTGTGTTACTGATTGAAAACCCAAATTTAATTTATATTAAATGTAGAAATTCGTTAAGTAATGGCCAAAGCTTATCTTTATCTCTTGTTCCAAGTATGCATTGTGATGGGTTGGTTCCAAAACGTAGGCGAAATATGGCGATGAAAGAACAAAGTAGTGAAAGAGTTTGATTTATTTTTTCTTTAATATTAAAGTTAAATGCCGAATCCATTCACCATCCTATCAATAGTATAATGAAATCCAAAGAGTTTATCATACCAGTTTGTTTTATATATGTAGACTTAGGAAAAAAATATATCTTCAATATTTATAATCATTTTTCCCTAAATGTGATAGCGTGTTTCTCACGATAAATATATTAGAGAACTATCCACAAATTGAAAAAAACTTAGAATAGTTGGAAACCATAATGAAAAACAAAGTAGATTTTAATTAGTGTATATTATTTCATAGTTGAGCATCATGATTTTAATAAATCCATATATGGGATATGGTGTAATTATAATATTTATACAGTTTCAATAGAGAACGTGATTACTATCACCATGAGTGCTTTATATAAGTTTTAGAGAAATAGGTGGTTACCGTGCCTTTGGAGGAAAAATAACAAATATTTTTCTTGTAATCCAATTTTAGGGTTCCTTTTGTGAATTTGTGGCACCTTGATTGTATATAATACTGGTGAACTATAGGTTTTGTTTTTGTTATGTACTGTATTATCTCTACAAAGAAAAAAAGGTTGTATATATTTTTTAAGATAGCTTTTTAATATAGTAAAGCTTTAAATTTGATTTACATAGAAGTTAAATTAAAAAGCATGTTGGTTTTATTTTCAAGTTAAATAGATTAGATGTTCTATTAAATAGTATTATGTGGTTTTGATTTATATTCAATAAAATATTTTGAATGTAAAGTAAATAGCCTTTAAATGTAAGATCTTTATTATTTTTGAATTTTTAAAATTGATTTACATAGGTTGGGTTTATTTCAAGTTAAATTTTCTAATGAATTGTATTACGTGGTTTGAGTTATAGTCTATGAAAGACTTGAGTGTAAAATATATAAGATATATGAGAATTTCAAATATAACCATGTTACCTGGTAACTAAAACTAGACCAAGACCTTGGTAACCCTAGCATGAAGGTATTGAAATCATAATGAAAAGAGTAAAATTTTACATTCACTTGAGAGCTAGTGCTTATTGAGAAGGATAACACTAACCCATATCTGGTAGCTGACAGTTACGGCCACCATGAACTAGTGTTATCCATCCCAAATAACGGAGGTTCTGTGCTATTGAGAGCAAGATACAATGGTATGGGACATTACCTCTAGATAACACATGCTTAGTACGTGAGGATACTTACGAACCTGCTCAATTGCAAAATCGCCAACAGGAATCATAACTAGAGGGATGGTTTATGAGGTTGGAAGGTCCAATGATAAATGGTATGGGTAGCATTACTATAAACCAGAGTGGGTACTAAGTGATCTGGTCCATAACCATATGATGGGGACCCTAATAAAATCTTAATTGAAGGTCAATGGTTAGTCACAAGCATAACAATGCTAGTTCCAAAGCATAAAGTTAATAAGTTCTTTCGGGTATGAGATGGGAATTGCGAATTCCTATGCTTTGGAACGTGGGAATTATCGCGTCCACTTCTCCAGGTGATATGGACCCTGGAAGAGAAAACCCATGCTAGGATCTAATGATATCTAAGGAAGGGTTAAAATCTTCTATATGGTAATCTATTACGAGAAGTTGGCCAGTCCCGAGCACTTAAGTCACCATCTGCAGTGGTTGAAAAACTTGAAGTGAAGTTGACAACAAGGTGAGTATACCTAGGTTGTGATAGTTGGAATCATAGCCTAGGTTGTAAAACCTTGGTTAATAACATGAATAGTTGTTCTGACATAACTCTTTTGATGACAGGTATGGCATGTACGTCGTGGAGGACCAATGTGAATTTGTAAGAGGAAATTGCAGAGGTTTTGATAAAGGAACCAAGACGACTCATAAAGGAATCTGAAAGGGTGCAAGTTGCTGAAGTACCACTATGGGTGGTCTAAAATAAAAAAGAGCCTGTAGCTACGAGAGCTACTCAACATGATGAGAATATGGCTCGAATGATTCAGCTCATGCAGGATCAATTGAATTAGCAACATGAGCAAATGAAAATCTAGAAAGCTCAAATGAGTGAGCATATGGATCAACAACGAGTAAAAATGGCCCAACAGTAGAAACTAATCACCCAACAACAAAAAGTTATTGAAAATTTGACTAAGAGGAAGGAAACTAAAAATATAAATGAGTTTCCAAAGGGTTCCTCGAGGAGTAAAGTGGGTAATGAGCTGAAAAAGGAAATAAAGAAGTTGGATATGTCTAAATTTTATGGAAGAGGTGATGGCGAAACTATCGTTAATTGGCTAAGTGAAGTCGAGGGGTATTTTGCAATTCAACCCCTTTGTTCTGAGTCTAAAACTACTTGGACAGTAGCACATTTAGAGGGTCCTACAAGAGATTGGTGGACCATGTATAAGAAAATTACCTAGAAGGAAGCGACATATATACCATGGGAAGAATTTGAAAGAGAATTCAAAGATCGCTTTCTTACTGAACAATTTTATATTGAGAAACATGATAAGTTCACCAACCTACAACAAGGCAATATGACGAAAATTGAATATTACCAGAGGTTTGTGCAACTTCTTAAGTATGAACCAAAATATGATGGTTAGGAAAGTTTAAAAGCCCATAATTTTTTATGGGGTTGAACCCAAAATACAGCCAAGCAGTGGGAAGAAAATTACCTCAAACATTGACAATTACCTATGTTACTACTCGGTATGAGGAATCAAGCCAGAAGGAGGTAAAGGTTTACTATCAACAAGTTGAAAGAGATAATTCAAGGAAAAGGAGGTATCCTAAGTAGAATAGAGGTAAAGATCAGTACCGAAAATTTAGATATGGAGGACATAATAGAAATGATAGTAGAAATAAAGGTAAATACCAGGGGCACAAAGGGCAGCCAGATCATAGGAATTTTTAGGAGAAGAAAAACAACAATAGGAAACAGGGTAAAAATGGCAATTAGAATAAGGATGGTGGTAAAAAAAAGAATGATGGACCAAATGCATGCTTTGCATGTGGGTCACTAGACCATTTTGCTAGAAAATACCCAAACAAAGCAGATCGTAGAAATACTACTAAGGAAGCATCGCACAAATATTTTTTTGCCATAGGCAACCCTAAACTTTCGGGGTAGGTAAGCTAATACTTTTTAAATTAAAGGAAAATTATGCAAAAGAGATGTACACATTTTAATTGATAGTGTTCCTACAGATGGTTTCATTTCAAATAGTATTTTGAGGGATATACCTGTTAAACCTAGGGTTATGGCAAAAGGGTGGCAAGTCGAGTATGGCTCAGGATAAAATTACTTGGTCAACCAATGTTTATTTGAACCACAAATAGAGATACCTTAGGGAAAGATCAACTAGAACCTGTATGTGGCACATTTACATGCATTTGACATAGTCCTAGGAGTAGAGTAGTTAAGAGCCCATAAAGCCCTATTGAATTTTGAGGAAAGGTGGTTGGACTTTACAGATGATGCTAATCAGCAAATTCGTATCCATTGCACCTGAACATCTTTTGAGCCTCATCTGATGACCACCATGTAAGTCAAAAGAGCCTTGAGAAAATGATGAAAATTGTATATGGTTAAATTGAACAAAAAGAAAGAAACTAACTTAAGTTTCACATTATTTCAACAATACCCAGTGTTAAATGAATTTAGGGATGTTTTTCTAGAATATCTACCTAGACTTACTCCAAAAATGGAGTTTTATTTCCCAATTGAGCTTATGCTAGCAGCAACTCCGGTGGTCAGGACTCTCTATCGTATGACACCACTTGAGTTTCAAGAACTTAAAACTCAGCTACAAGATTTATTGGAAAAGGGGTAAACCTAGTGTATCACCATAAGGAGAACCAATTATATTTCTCAAAAAGAAATATGGATCATTAATATTGTGTATTGACTACAGGATGCTTAACAAGATGACTGTTAAGAATAAGTATCCTTTACCCAAAATTGATGATTTGTTTGATCAATTGAGAGAGGCTACAATTTTCTCTAAAAAATATCTTAGATCAGGTTACCATCAGTTAAAGATCTAGGAAGAAGATACTTATAAGACTACTTTTAGAACTCGATATGGACATTATGAGTTCACAATATTGCCATTTGGATTAACCAATGCTCCAGCGGTATTTATGAACTTGATGAACAACGTGTTCAGGGAATAGTTAGACTGATTTGTACTAATATTTTTGGATGATATTTTGATTTACTCTTGAAATAGATAAGAACATGATGAACACATGAGAATAGTGCTAAAAGTTCTCAGGAAAAATCAATTATATGGTAAGTTATCCAAATGTGAGTTCTACACATCACAAGTTCAGTACTTGGGGCACATTGTCTCAACCAAAGGAATAGTTGTAGATCCTAAAAATATTAAGGCTATAATAAAATGGCCAACTCCAACCAATGTATCAAAAGTAAGAATTTTTATGGGTATGGTTGGCTACTATCGGTGATTTGTTAAAGGATTTTCAAAAGTTGCATTTTCCATTACCAACCTACAAAGAAAAGGAAAAGCATTTAGGTAGACAACATAGTGTGAAGAAGCCTTCAAAAATCTTAAGGAGAAGTTGACAACTGCACCTATACTAAAAGTACTTGATCCAAACAAAACTTTTTTTATATGTACTAATGCCTCGTTGAAAGGACTAGGTGGCATTTTAATGCAAGATGAGGTTGTAGTAGCATATAAGTCCAAGAAACTCAAGAAACATGAAATAAATTATGCTACACATGATTTAGAGCTGACAGCAGTAGTTCATGATCTTAATATTTGGAGGTATTATCTGCTAGGAAAACCCTTTGAAATTAAAACCAATCATCAGAGTTTGAGATATATTTTTACTCAGCCTCTGTTAAATGCTCGACAATGAATGTGGATGGAGTTTTTGGTTGAATATGACTTTGGTATTGAATATATCAAAGGGAAAGAAAATAAACTGGTAGATGCTCTCAGTAGGAGAAGGCATATAACAACTCTTACAAAATTTCAGTATGGGATGAAAGAGCAGATCATGGAGATGTAGAAGAATGATGAGTTTTGCAAACAATGTCATAAAAGGGTTGAGCAGGAACCAAATCGACACGAAGATTATAGTGTAAAGCAAAATCTGTTATATTTTTGAAAAAGAGTAGTAGTACCCAATGATGAAGGAATTAAAAGAACTATCCTACAGGAAGCTCATTATAATCCATATTCTGCTCATCTAGGGGTAATTAAGATGAGAGAAACTCTGAAAAAATACTACTTTTGGCCTAGGATGAAAAAATATGTGGTACAATTTGTAGCAAAATTCCTGGAATGTCAGAAGGTCAAAGTAGAACACCAACAACTTAGAGGTCAATTGCACCTATTTGATGTGCCAGAGTAGAAGTGGCAAGTAATTTCTATGGATTTTATAGTTGGCCTTCCCAAGACACGATTCCAGCATGATGTGATTTTTGTGATTGTGGATAAGTTAACCAAGGTGGCACATTTTATACCAAGTAATGTTTGAGATGATGCACCTGCTATAGCACAAAATTTTACATGGGAAATCATGAGGTTGCATGGTTTTCTTGAAATAATCATCTCGGATAGAGATTGAAGATTCACTTCTGAGTTTTGGTAAGATTTACACCGAACTTGGAGAACAAAGCTCAATATCAGCACTGCTTATCATCCTAATATGGATGGATAGATCGAGCAGGTCAATCAAGTGCTAGAAGACATGCTACCCATGTACTATATGGACCACTAGAGTAAATGGGAGGATTATCTCTTCCTGGTGGAATTTTCTTATAACAACAACTATCATACCATGTTGGTCATGGCCCCTTTGAGGCCCTATACGGGCATAGGTGCAAGACACCATTAACGCAGGATAATATTGATGATCGAGAAGTGATTGATCTTGATGTTGTTAAACAAATGGAGATTCAGCTAAAATAAATTCGTTAGTGACTTCATGAAGTCGTTGATCGCCAAATGAGTTATGTTGACTTAAAGCAAACCCTTCATGAGTTTGCCACATGTGACAAAGTTTTCCTTAGAGTCAAGCCAACCAAAATTTCAATTAAGTCCACTAAATTAAGCCCTATATTTGTTGGTCCATTTGACATTGTTGCCAAAATTAGTCCTATTGCCTACAAACTCACACTGCCACTGAACTTGTCAAAAATTCACAGTGTTTTCCATGTGTCCCTCCTTCACAAATATATAGTTGACCCATCACATGTATTGGATGTATCTCATTTGCATACTTTAGATCCACAACTAATTGAAGATTGACCAGTTAAAATTTTGGGTTTCAAAACCAAACAACTAAGAAAAGGATTGCGAAACAGTGTAGGGTCCAGTGGGATCACTACTCCGAGAAAAATGCCACCTAGGAGGATGTTGCTGCTATGAGAAACCAATTTCCATACTTATTTGAAAATTAATAACTAAGAGACAATTTGTTTGATATGTAAAACTTAATGTATTGACATGATGGGACTTGATATAGTAGATATGACTGTTGTATATGCTATATTTTTTATGATATTGTTAATTGCATATATATGATCAAATGATATGGAAATATGTTCTATATTTTCTTTGTATTTTCTAGCTAACACAGGGACTATGTTAATTCCTAGAGGGGGAGTATGTAACATCCCTACTACTTGTTAGTTTTTTATTTGGAAGAATGTTATTTTGCGATGCTTTTTGTGATGCAGGTGCAGGTTTATATGCTGAAGCTAAAAAGAACACCCACCCCTTGACAAAGATAGAGGTTGGAAGCGTCAGGTAAGGTGGGATATGATGTCGTGCCTCGTGCACATTTGTCGGTGGGTACATGGAAGCCCATCGTAGAAATTTACATACAAATATCATTCTGCCTATCGTTGCATTTAATACATGTGTGTGACTGCATTTCATATATGACTGCTAATGTATTTTATGTATGTTGCTCGTTATAGCTCAAGGTGTCAATGTTTTAAAATACACATATATGTAAATATATATATATATATATATATATTATATATATATATAATATAATAATAAATGGTAATATTAAATAAAAAAATAATAATAAATAAATATAATATACACATATATAATATATATATATATAATAAAATACAATAAAAAATATATTGATAGTATAAAATAGCTTCATCCTTTGTAAGAAAGGAACTCTCACGATATTTTAAGTTATATATGTGTAAGTACAAATAAGCAAGCCTTAAATAATTAAAAATATAATAATGTTATATGAAATAGTGGGGAGTAGTAGAGCATAACCAAGGAGGAATTATTATTAAAAATATATAATATTATTAAAAAAATTACCCTCACCAGCTGGGGAAGGAAGCAATTCCACCTGGCTATGCTTCGAAGGAACTATCTGGCATTACATTTTGGAAGGTGTCAACTTGGTGTGTTACGAATTCCCCTATAAAATAATGATGAAAAATATGTTTCGAAACATCATGGGATTTGGGAATTGCATTACAGAAGCTGTCGTCTCTGATTGAAGGGCAAGAGTCCATTGTCTTATTGTTACGTCGTATGAGTGGTGATGCATAACCAGGTTAGACCCATCTATTGTCTTGAGGGATAATTGCATGTTGTCTGTTTTAAAATGTTCTTTCAGTGTTTTGTATAACCAAATTATTACTCAAAATAAAATTATGTTAATGTGATATTGTAACTAGTTTTAATTAATGAGGTATTGTTAATGTACTTTGTTAAAAATAATAATGTTTTTTTCTGCGTGACTGCTTTTGACCAAGGCACTGCTATTGTTTAAATTTCTTGAAATATAATTTCTTAGCATATGTATCTACGTGGCTGCATTGGAGTAAGGCATTGCTATTATTTTTAATTTCTTGGGATGTAATTACCTAGCCTATCTCTGTGTGGTACTGCAATAGAGTAAGGCATAGTTTTTATATTAATTTCTTGGAAAACAAATCTCTCTGCGTAATTGTACTCGTAGCAAGGCATTGATAATGTTTTAAGATTTAGAATGGCAACTCCCTGACTTGTATTTTTTGCATGTTTGCATGGTGCATATTAGCTGTATTTAATGGGCCAAGCTGACCCTAAATTAATAAATACCTTCGAGACCTCGTCTATGTCTGTGTGAGTGGGGCTTTGGCAACGAATTAGCAAACTAGCATCATGGATGGGATGTGTTGTTGTTTTTGTTGGTTAAAAGGGTCGTGGCGCTGTTGAGCTATCTTTAAAGAACAGCTTTGACTCATTGCCCATTTTATTTATATTGGCCTACTGTGTATGGAAAAATATGAACACTACTTCTTGTTATTGGGATTTATCATTTGAATTTAAGAAAATATCGTGCTTAGATAAACTAAGGGTTCTATTGTAGAGACTTAGTTCAAATAAGTCTACTGTGCTAAGGTTGTGTTACTGATTTAAAACTTGAATTTAATTTATATTAAATGTAGAAATTCATTAAGTAATGGCCAAAGCTTATCTTTATATCTTGTTTCAAGTATGCATTGTGATGGGTTGGTTCCAAAACATAGGCGAAATATGGCGATGAAAGAACAAAGTAGTGAAAGAGTTTGATTTATTTATTTTTTAATATTAAAGTTGAATGTCGAATCCATTCACCGTATTATCAATAGTATAATGAAATCCAAAGAGGTTATCATACCAGTTCGTTTTATATATGTAGACTCAGGAAAATATATATATATATTATATATATATATATATATATATATATATATATATATATATATATTTTTTCAATATTTATAATCATTTTTCCCTAAATGTGATAGCGTGTTTCTCACAATAAATATATTAGAGAACTATCCACAAATTGTAAAAAAACTTAGAACAGTTGGAAACCATAATGAAAAACAAAGTAGATTTTAATTAGTGTATATTCTTTCATAGTTGAGCATCATGGTTTTAATAAATCCATATATGGGATATGGTGTAATTGTAATCTTTATACAGTTTCAATAGAGAACGTGATTACTATCACCATGAGTGTTTTATATAAGTTTTAGAGAAAAATCATTTACCATGTCTTTGGAGGAAAAATGACAAATATTTTTCTTGTAATACAATTTTAGGGTTCCTTATGTGAATTTGTGGCTACCTTGGTTGTATATAATATTGGTGAACTATAGGTTTTGTTTTTGTTACATACTGTATTATCGCTGGGAAGAAAAAAAAGTTGTATATTTTTTTTAAGATAGCCTTTTAATATAGTAAAGCTTTAAATTCGATTTACATAGAAGTTAAATTAAAAAGCATGTTGGTTTTCTTTTCAAGTTAAATAGATTAGATGTTCTATTAAATAGTATTTTGTGGTTTTGAGTTATATTCAATAAAATATTTTGAATGTAAAATAAATAGCCTTTAAATGTAAGATCTTTATTATTTTTGAAGTTTTAAAATTGATTTGCATAGGTTGGGATTATTTCAAGTTAAATGTTCTAATGAATTGTATTATGTGGTTTGAGTTATAGTCTAAGAAGGACTTGAGTGTAAAATATATAAGATATATGAGAATTTCAAATATAACCATGTTACCTGGTAACTAAATCTAGACCAAGACCTTGGTAACCCTAGCATGAAGGTATTGAAATCATAATGAAAAGGATAAAATTTTACATTCACTTGAGAGCTAGTGCTTATCGAGAAGGATAGCACTAACCCATCTTCGGTAGTTGGCAATGGCGACCACCGTGAACTAGTTTTATCCATCCTAAAGAATGAAGTTTTTGCCCAATTGAGAGCAAGAGACAATGGTATAGGACATTGACTCTGGATAACACATGCGTAGTACGTGAGGATACTCACGAACCTGCTCTATTTTGGAATTGCCAACAAGACTCATAACCAAAGGGATGGTTTATGAGGTTGGAAGGTCCTACGATAAATGGTATGGGCAGCATTACTGTAAACCAGAGTGGGTACTGAGTGATCTGGTCCATAACCATACGATGGGGACCCTAATCAAACCTTAATTGAAGGTCAATGGTTAGTCACAAGCATAACAATGCTAGTTCCAAATCATAAAGTTAATAAGTTCTTTTGGGTATGAGATGGGAATTGCGAATTCCTAAGCTTTGGAACGTGGGAATTATTACATCCACTCCTCTAGGTGATATGGACCCTCGAATATCAAACCCAAGCTAGGATCTAATGATATCTGAGGAAGGGTTAAAATCTTCTATATGGTAATCTATTGTGAGAAGTTGGCCAGTCCTGAGAACTTAAGTCACCATCTACAGTGGTTGAAAAACTTGAAGTGAAGTTGACAACAAGGTGAGTATACCTAGGTTGTATTAGTTGGTATCATAGCCTAGGTTGTAAAACCTTGGTTAATAACATGAATAGTTTTTCTAACATAACTCTTTTGATGACAGGTATGGCAGGCACGTTGTGGAGGACCAATGTGAATTTGTAAGAGGAAATTGCAGAGGTTTTGATTAAGGAACCAAGATGACTCATGAAGGAATCTAAAAGGGTGCAAGTTGTTGAAGTACCATGATGGGTGGTCAAAAATAAAAAAGAGCCTGTAGCTACGAGAGCTACTCAACATGATGAGAATATGGCTCGAATGATTCAGCTCATGCAGGATCAATTGAATTAGCAACATGAGCAAATGAAAATCTAGAAAGCTCAAATGAGTGAGCATATGGATCAGCAATGGGTAAAAATGGCCCAACAATAGAAACTAATCACCCAACAATAGAAATTTATTGAAAATTTGACTAAGAGGAAGGAAACTGAAAATGTAAATGAGTTTCCAAAGGGTTCCTCGAGGAGTAAAGTGGGTAATGAGCTGAAAAAGGAAATAAAGAAGTTGGATATCTCTAAATTTTATGGAAGAGGTGATGGCGAAACTATCATTAATTGGCTAAGTGAAGTTGAGGGGTATTTTGCATTTCAACCCCTTTGTTCTGATTCTAAAACTACTTGGCCATTATCACATTTAGAGGGTCCTGCAAGAGATTGGTGGACCATGTATAATAAAATTACTTAGAAGGAAGCACCATATATACCATGGGAAGAATTTGAAAGAGAATTCAAAGATAGTTTTCTTACTGAACAATTTTATATTGAGAAACATTATAAGTTCACCAACCTACGACAAGGCAATATGACGGAAATTGAATATTACAATGCAACAAAATATGAGTGAGGGACCCAAAATACAACCAAGCAGTGGGAAGAAAATTACTTCAGACACTGACAATTGCCTATGTTACTACTCGGTATGAGGAATCAAGCTAGAAGGAAGTAAAGGTTTACTATCAACAAGTTGAAAGAGATAATTCAAGGAAAAGGAGGTATCCTAAGTAGAATAGAGGTAAAGATCAGTACCGAAAATTTAGATATGGAGGATGTAATAGAAATGATAGTAGAAATAAAGGTAAATACCAGGGGCACAAAGGGTAGCCAGATCATAGGAATTTTTAGGAGAAGAAAAACAACAATAGGAAACAGGGTAAAAATGGCAATTAGAATAAGGATGGTGGTAAAAAAAAGAATGATGGACCAAATGCGTGCTTTGCGTGTGGGTCACTAGACCATTTTTTTAGAAAATACCCAAACAAAGCAGATCGTAGAAATACCACTAAGGAAGCATCGCACAAAATTTTTGCTGCCATAGGTAACCCTAACCTTTCAGGGTAAGCTAATCCTTTTTAAATTAAAGGAAAATTAGGCAAAATATATGTACACATTTTAATTGATAGTGTTCCTACAGATGGTTTCATTTCAAATAGTATTTTGAGGGATATACCTGTTAAACCTAGGGTTATGGAAAAAGGGTGGCAAGTCAAGTATGGCTCAGAATAAAATTTCTTGGTCAACCAATGTTTATTTGAACCACAAATAGAGATACCTTAGGGAAAGATCAACTAGAACCTGTATGTGGCACATTTACATGCATTTGACATAGTCCTAGGAGTAGAGTAGTTAAGAGCCCATAAAGCCCTATTGAATTTTGAGGAAAGGTGGTTGGACTTTATAGATGATGCTAATCAGCAAATTCGTATCCATTGCAACTGAACATCTTTTAAGCCTCATTTTATGACCACCATGTAAGTCAAAACAGCCTTGAGAAAATGATGAAAATTGTATATGGTTAAGTTGAACAAAAATAAAGAAACTAACTTAAGTTTCACATTATTTCAACAATACCCAGTGTTAAATGAATTTAGGGATGTTTTTCCAGAAGATCTACCTGGACTTACTCCAAAAATGGAGTTTTATTTCCCAATTGAGCTTATGCTAGCAGCAACTCCGGTGGTTAGGACTCTCTATCGTATGACACCACTTGAGTTTAAAGAACTTAAAACTCAGCTACAAGATTTATTGGAAAAGGGGTAAACCTAGTGTATCACCATAGGGAGAACCAATTATATTTGTCAAAAAGAAATATGGATCATTAATATTGTGTATTGACTACAAGATGCCTAACAAGATGACTGTTAAGAATAAGTATCCTTTACCCAAAATTGATGATTTGTTTGATCAATTGAGAGAGGCTACAATTTTCTCTAAAAAATATCTTAGATCAGGTTACCATCAATTAAATATCTGGGAAGAAGATACTTATAAGACTACTTTTAGAACTCGATGTGGACATTATGAGTTCACAATATTGCCATTTGGATTAACCAATGATCCAACGGTATTTATGAACTTGATGAACAACGTGTTCAGGGAATAGTTAGACTGATTTGTATTAATATTTTTGGATGATATTTTGATTTGCTCTTGAAATAGATAATAACATGATGAACACATGAGAATAGTGCTAAAAGTTCTCAGGAAAAATCAATTATATGGTAAGTTATCCAAATGTGAGTTCTACACATCACAAGTTCAGTACTTGGGGCACATTGTCTCAACCAAAGTAATAGTTGTAGATCCTAAAAATATTAAGGCTATAATAGAATGGCCAACTCCAACCAATGTATCAAAAGTAAGAAGTTTTATGGGGATGGTTGGCTATCGGTGATTTGTTAAAGGATTTTCAAAATTTGCATTTCCCATTACCAACCTACAAAGAAAAGGAAAAGCATTTAGGTAGACAACATAGTGTGAAGAAGCCTTCAAAACTCTTAAGGAGAAGTTGACAACTGCACCTATCCTAAAAATAATTGATCCAAACAAAACTTGTTTTGTATGTACTAATGCCTCGTTGAAAGGATTGGGTGGCATTTTAATGCAAGATGAGGTCGTAGTAGCATATAAGTCCAAGAAACTCAAGAAACATGAAATAAATTATGTTGCACATGATTTAGAGCTGACAGCAGTAGTTCATGATCTTAATATTTGGAGGTATTATCTGCTAGGAAAACCCTTTGAAATTAAAACCGATCATCAGAGTTTGAGATATATTTTTGCTCAACCTTTGTTAAATGCCCGACAATGAATATGGATGGAGCTTTTGGTTGAATATGACTTTGGTATTGAATATATCAAAGGAAAAGAAAATAAACCAGTAGATGCTCTTAGTAGGAGAAGGAATATAACAACTCTTACAAAATTTTCGTATGGGATGAAAGAGCATATCATGGATATGTAGAAGAATGATGAGTTTTGCAAACAATGTCATAACAGGGTTGAGCAGGAACCAAATCGACACGGAGATTATAGTGTCAAGCAAAATCTGGTATATTTTTGAAAAAGAGTAGTAGTACCCAATGATGAAGGACTTAAAAGAACTATCCTACAGGAAGCTCATTATAATCCATGTTCTGCTCATCTAGGGGTAATTAAGATGAGAGAAACTCTGAAAAAATACTACTTTTGGCCTAGGATGAAAAAATATGTGGTACAATTTGTAGCAAAATTCCTGGAATGTCAGAAGGTCAAAGTAGAACACCAACAACTTAGAGGTCAATTGCACCTATTTGATGTGCCAGAGTAGAAGTGGCAAGTAATTTCTATGGATTTTAGGGTTGGCCTTCCCAAGACATGATTCCAGCATGATGTGATTTTTGTGATTGTGGATAAGTTAACCAAGGTGGCACATTTTATACCAAGCAATGTTTGAGATGATGCACTGCTATAGAAAATTTAGAAATCGTGAGGTTGCATGGTTTTCTTGAAATAATCACTTGGATAGAGATTCAAGATTCACTTAGTTTTGGTAAGCTTTCCGAGTTGGGGAACAAAGCTCAATACATTTATCATCCTAATATGGATGGATAGATTGAGTAGGTCAATCAAGTGCTAGAATACATGCTACCCATGTACTATATGGACCACTAGAGTAATGGGAGTATTATTATCTGTGGATCTTATAACAACTATCATACCATGTTGGTCATGGCCTTTGAGGCCTATATGGTAGTGCAAGACACCATAACGTGGATAATATTGATGATAGAAGTGATCGATCTGAAGTTGTTAAAAAATGGATATTCGGCAAAATAAATTGTTAGTGACTCATGAAGCCATTGATTCAAATGAGTTATGTGACTTAAAGAAACCCTTAGTTTCCACATGTAAAAGTTTTCCTAAGTCAAGCCAACCAAAAGTTCAATTAAGTCCACTAAATTAAGCCTTAGATTTGTTGATCCTTTGACATTGTTGCAAAATTAGTCCTATTGCCTACAAACTACCTACTTCAAAAATTCAAGTTTTTCCATGTGCCTCCTTCACAAATATATAGTGACCCATCACATGTATTGGATGTACTCATTTGCAAACTTTGGATCCAACTAATTGAAGATGCGTTAAAATTTTGGGTTTCAAATCAAACAACTAAGAAAAGGATTGAAGTTAGGGTCCGGGATCACTACTCGAAAATGCCACCTAGGAGGATGTTGCTGCTATGAGAAACCAATTTCCATACTTATTTAAAACCTAAGAACAATTTTTGATATGTAAAACTTAATGTATTGACATGATGGGACTTGATAAGAGAATTTTTATATGCTATATTTTATGAATTGCATATATAGACAAAGATAGGAAATATGTTCTTGTATTTTCTAGCTAACATAGGGACTAGTTAATTCTAGAGGGGAGTATGTAACATCCCTACTACTTGTTATTTTTATTGGAATAATGTGATTTTCGATGATTTTTGTGAGCGTGTAGTTTAATGCAAAAGCTAAAAGAACACCCACCCCGACAAAGATGGAGGTTGGAACGTAGGTGGGATATGATGTCATGCCCGTGCACATTTCGTGGGTACATGGAAGCCCACATAGAAATTTACATACAAATATCATTACTATCGTCATTTAATACATGTGTGTACGCATTTCATATTTTAATGTATTTTATGTATGTTGCTCGTTATAGCTCAAGGTGTCAATGATTTAAAATACACATATATGTAAATATATATATATATATATATATATATATATTTTTTTTTTTTTTTAAAAAAAAATAATAAATGGTGATATTAAATAAAACAAAAATAATAAATAAATATAATATATATATATAATAAAATACAATAAAAAATATATTGATAGTATAAAATAGCTTCATCCTTTGTAAGAAAGGAACTCTCATGATATTTTAACTTATATATGTGTAAGTACAAATAAGCAAAGCCTTAAATAATTAAAAATATAATAATGTTATATGAAATAGTGGGGAGTAGTAGAGCATAACCGAGGAGGAATTATTATTAAAAATATATAATACTATTAAAAAAATTACCCTCACCAACTGGGGAAGGAAGCAATTCCACCTGGCTACGCTTCAAAGGAACTATCTAGCATTACATTTTGGAAGGTGTCAACTTGGTGTGTTACGAATTCCCCTATAAAATAATGACAAAAAATATATTTCGAAACATCATGGGATTTGAGAATTGCATTACAGAAGCTGTCGTATCTTATTGAAAGGCAAGAGTTCATTGTCTTATTGTTACATCGTATGAGTGGCGATGCATAACCAGGTTAGACCCATCTATTGTCTTGAGGGATAATTGCATGTTGTCTATTTTAAAATGTTATTTCAGTGTTTTTTATAACCAAATTATTACTCAAAATAAAATTACGTTAATGTGATATTGTAACTAGTTTTAATTAATGAGGTATTGTTAATGTACTTTTTTAAAAATAATAATATTTTTTTCTGTGTGACTGCTTTTGACCAAGGCATTGCTATTGTTTAAATTTCTTGAAATATAATTTCTTAGCATATGTATCTACGTGGCTGCATTGGAGTAAGGCATTGCTATTATTTTTAATTTCTTGGGATGTAAATCCCTAGCCTATCTCTGTGTGGTACTGCAATAGAGTAAGGTATAGTTTTTATATTACTTTCTTGGAAAACAAATCTCTCTGCGTAATTGTACTCGTAGCAAGGCATTGATAATGTTTTAAGATTTAGAATGGCAACTCCCTGACTTGTATTTTTTGCATGTTTGCATGGTGCATATTAGCTGTATTTAATGGGCCAAGCTGACCCTAAATTAATAAATACCTTCGAGACCTCGTCTTTGTCTGTGTGAGTGGGGCTTTGGCAACGAATTAGCAAACTAGCGTCATGGATGGGATGCGTTGTTTTTATTGGTTAAAAGGGTCGCGACGCTGTTGAGCTATCTTTAGAGAACAACTTTGACTCATTGCCCATTTTATTTATATTGGCCTACTGTGTATGGAAAAATATGAACACTACTTCTTGTTATTGGGATTTATCATTTGAATTTAAGAAAATATCATGCTTAGATAAACTAAGGGTTCTATTGTAGAGACTTAGTTCAAATAAGTCTACTGTGCTAAGGTTGTGTTACTGATTTAAAACATGAATTTAATTTATATTAAATGTATAAATTCGTTAAGTAATGGCAAAAGCTTATATTTATCTCTTGTTTCAAGTATGCATTGTGATGGGTTGGTTCCAAAATGTAGGCGAAATATGGTGATGAAAGAACAAAGTAGTGAAAGAGTTTGATTTATTTTTTTTTAATATTAAAGTTGAATGTCGAATCCATTCACCATATTATCAATAGTATAATGAAATCCAAAGATGTTATCATACCAGTTCCTTTTATATATGTAGACTCAGGAAAAAATATATATATTCAATATTTATAATCATTTTTCCCTAAATGTGATAGCATGTTTCTCACAATAAATATATTAGAGAACTATCCACAAATTGAAAAAAACTTAGAACAGTTGGAAACCATAGTGAAAAACAAATTAGATTTTAATTAGTGTATATTCTTTCATAGTTGAGCATCATGGTTTTACTAAATCCATATATGGGATATGGTGTAATTGTAATCTTTATATAGTTTCAATAGGGAACGTGATTACTATCACCATGAGTGTTTTATATAAGTTTTAGAGAAAAAAGCATTTACCATGTCTTTGGAGGAAAAATAACAAATATTTTCCTTGTAATGCAATTTTAGGGTTCCTTATGTGAATTTGTGGCTGCCTTGGTTGTATATAATATTGGTGAACTATAGGTTGTGTTTTTGTTACATATTGTATTATCGTTGGGAAGAAAAAAAAATTGTATATTTTTTTTAAGATAGCCTTTTAATATAGTAAAGCTTTAAATTCGATTTACATAGAAGTTAAATTAAAAAGCATGTTGGTTTTCTTTTCAAGTTAAATAGATTAGATGTTCTATTAAATAGTATTTTGTGGTTTTGAGTTATATTCAATAAAATATTTTGAATGTAAAATAAATAGCCTCTAAATGTAAGATCTTTATTATTTTTGAAGTTTTAAAATTGATTTGCATAGGTTGGGATTATTTCAAGTTAAATGTTCTAATGAATTGTATTATGTGGTTTGAGTTATAGTCTAAGAAGGACTTGAGTGTAAAATATATAAGATATATGAGAATTTCAAATATAACCATGTTACCCAGTAATTAAATCTAGACTAAGACCTTGGTAACCCTAGCATGAAGGTATTGAAATCATAATGAAAAGGATAAAATTTTATATTCACTTGAGAGCTAGTGTTTATCAAGAAGGATAGCACTAACCCATCTTTGGTAGCTGGCAGTGGCGGCCACCGTGAACTAGTTTTATCCATCCTAAATAATGAAGGTTTTGTGCAATTGAGAGCAAGAGACAATGGTATAGGACATTCACTCTGGATAACACATGTGTAGTACGTGAGGATACTCATGAACCTGCTCGATTTTGGAATTGCCAACAAGACTCATAACCAGAGGGTTGGTTTATGAGGTTGGAAGATCCAGCAGTATAATGTATGGGTAGCATTATCATCAACCAGAGTGGGTACTAAGTGATTTGGTCTATAACCATGTGATGGGGACCATGATCAAACCTTAGTTGAAGGTCAATGGTCAGTCATAGGCATAGCAACGCTAGTTCCAAAGTATAAAGTTAATAAGTGCTTTCAGATATGATATGGGAATTACGAATTCCCAAGATTTGGAATGTGAGAATTATCGTGTCCACTCCTCCAGGTGATATGGGCCCTGGAAGAGCAAACCCATGCCAGGATCTAATGATACCCGAGGAAGGGGTAAGATCTTCTATATGGCAATCTGTTGCGGGAATTTGGCCGGTCTCGAGCACTTAAGTCACCATTTGCAGTGGTTGAAAAACTTGAAGTGCAATTCCTCTATGCCTTGTACTCTTAAACAATTGAGTGAAAAAAACAAACATATGTGTCATAAGTAAGCTCTCTTTCAAAAAAAAATTATATTTTGAAGTTGACAACCAGGTGAGTAGACCTGGGTTGTAATACAAGAGGATAAGTCTTCAACCAAGCACCAAACCAAATTTTTTTGGAATCCTCCTCATTGATTAACCATTTAATATATTTCTTGATCAAATGAAAACTATCTCGTTGAGCCTATAGGCAGGGTTATTGTCTTAAATAATTTTATTGTCTCTACGTAACATATATTTTTGAAGTAACATTTTTCCCAACTCTTTCCTTGATTTTTAAATAATCTCAAACCATGTTTTAACCCTAATTCCAAACTTGTAAGTCTATAGTTTCATAAGCCTTCACCTCTAATATTATTTCCTTTGTAAACCTTATACCACTTACAAAAAGGAAGTCTAAATTTTTCCTCACATCCTTTTTAAAGAAAATACATGTGAATTTTATCAAATTCAAATGGTATACCTACTAGCAATTACTAGCAATTTTGAAAGTGACATGTCAGTGCTAATAATTAAGATCAATGTATACAATTATTTTATAACAATTATTTTGTTGGTTTTCATAGAGCTCAAATTACGTACATCATTCCCAACTTTAAGTTAAATTGCACTTTTGATGTGACTAATATTTTGCATATAGATTATCACACTCTTATGCAACTCTTTAAACTTCAATATATTGAAAATAATTCATGCTTTAATACATTAGGTATATTATTCGCCATTGATATAGATGGTTAAAAATTATGCAAGTTACATTCGTTATCAATTATGAGTGAAAACAAACTAAAAAATAAAATTATATCATTCCATGTATTGTACTTTGTCCTCATTTAAATTGTTCTTAGAAGACTTCTTTACTATAGTTAATGATAATATGTATATTTAGATCTATATTTATAATATATATCAATATTGCCTTTATCTTTGATGTTTGAATTGAAAATTAAATGATTTAATACCTAACAAAAAAAAATGAGCAAGTACCAAAGTTAAGAAGAAACTGCAATAAAAATAAATTATAAAAACTAAATTCCAAAAATTGAGAAGAAATATTATTCATGCACAAAAAATTCATTTGCATTAAATATTCATGTGAAATAATGTATATTGTATTAAATTATTAAAATAAATAATTGATCCATATATAAACCCTTTTCAACATGTACATCAAAAGCAAATGTTGTTTCCCATAAGTGATATGCTCTTCCTTTATAAGCTAATTAGCATGTGGCTACAAGATTATGACACTCAAACAATTCACATGTATACACCATCTATATCCTATTTCAATACTAGATTGACAAAATTTCTTTAATTAACTCGTTAAGTTGTTTTTATATGTTAGATAACCATCACGAGCTAACATTTATTTGCATAACTTTCATTCCATTTTTGTAGTATAAACACAAGAAACCAAGTAATGTCTTGAACTAACTCTATTAACATCTGAGATAATTGGCTACATTTATTGTAATATAGTTGAAAATCAACCTTGAATAAATATCTACTTTTTTAAAGTATTGGCCTTTTGTTCCTCAAGTGATTTAACCATAAATATTCGTATTATTTTATAATTTTCACTCTCGTTCCAAAAAAATGAATCCATTAGTTTATTTTTAACTCAGTTTTTTTTAGTATTTCTTCATTTTTAACTCGATTTTTTAGTATTTCTTTATTTTCTCGTAGACTAATAAAGAATTGACTTGTAAAACTACCATATAAATTGAACACCTTTTAAAAGTCCCAAATAAATTTTATGACAATCCAAATTTCTTCCATCTCTTCCAATTTTCACTTGTATTTTAATAGCTCCTTCGGGATTGGCTCTCTTAGGGATCACATATGTGAACATTTCTTATAGATGGAATTTTTATTATTTTTTAGATGGAATTTTTAATATTTTTTTAGAAATAAATAGAAGTAATTTATTTACTCAAATATTATTTAAAAAATGTAAAAGGATGAATGAAAATAATAGAAACACATATTTAAGGGAACTCATAGATATCATAAATAATATTATGCATAGATAAGATCACAACATTTATTATCCAGGAATGATTAGAAATATTTATACCAATACCAAGATTTCAAATACATTAAAAAAAAAACTTAAAAACAAGAAATACATTCAAATTAATTACAATAAGATGTGTCTAACGTGAAGGCTAACCATGGATAGTACGAATTAGATAATAAAACATTACAATAAATTCATTACATTGTATAGTGAATACCTTTAGTTTTATTCAATATTACATCATACAATGTTAGCGTGGGCCATGAATCAATATTAACATCATACTTGATGTCTAGGGTTATAGTTTTACAGTTTATATTTTTTCATTCTATTAGTTATGTTGTGTATTCGCCAAGGGTGAGTGAGTACCTGAGTTGGTGTGAGACAGCCAGTTGAGGTCTATGATCCATACCGTAGGTCTATTCAACTCCGGTTCAAATCACATTGGCTATCATGAGCCCTTTTAACCCCTAAGGGTTAGGTGGATTGGTAAGTGCTAGTCTGGTTGAACACTTACTAAGAAGAGACCCAGGTTCAAACCTTGGGGGAAGCTTGTCGTAAAGGTAGTAGTTTGATCTGAATCCTCTGAGTGTGCACCAAACTCACGATAAGGGTACAAATACCAAGCATCCGGTGGTCCATTTCATGTTGGGCTATAAAATAATGAGGTGGAATAGGTTTGGTGGATACAACCCCTGTGGTTTAAAGCTTTAAACGTGCGATTGAAATGAAGGATTTTTTTATTGAAGTTGTGTCTCTCAAGAGACGCTTTGCAGAAAAACAACTTTCCACTATTGACCTTGATATGAAGATAAGGGACATGAAAAAGGAACTTAGGGAACCTAAAAATCAGAGTATCCAAAGAACAATAACTTGAGCGATGCAAGAGACAGCTTCAAATGGTCAAGGATACTGTAAAATTTATTGTCAAGCTCAACCATTGATCTCTAGGGATGTCTCTCATATCAAGCTTAATCTTCTTTTTGTTATACTCATTAAGTCTTCAACTTGTTTAATTATGCCTCCTACTTTGGCTTGATCTTATTTAAAGTATGTTGTTACTTCCTCTATAGATTGTGCAGTAAATTTTAGGTAGCTTACGACTTAGTAAGCTTTGAGATCATATTGGAGGACCTTGTTCCAACTATCCTTTCTCAACTCCATTATCTTCTTTTTCCATTATTTATTTTATTCTACAAGACCTTTTTCACATTTTGCTCTTCTTTATCTATTTTCTCCAACTCCTTGACTTCCTTTTCCAATTATCTACATCTATATTTCCTTTGGTCACCTTACAAATAGATAGTGTTGATGTGGGTGTGGGCGTTGAGCAAAGAGTCATCTAATAATAGTTGGAAAATATCTATAATTTGTGTATTCACATAGTAATCATCAGGTGTCATCTCAACTTCTGGCTTATTTACTCTTGGCATAGTTGTGACCCTCATCTACTGATAAGTAGTTGGATCAACTGTAGTCATTTTTCTAGGAGGAGCACACTCCTCTACCTACCTAGATGATTTATTCTTCCACCATTCTTGAGAATTGGGGCTTATATCCTTGAGCTTATTAATGGTGGTCATAGATGGATGATTAGGTGGTGGCATAGAGAAAAATATGGATTATAATATGGGAAAGGAATATGAAGAAAGTTCTTAAACAATTGTTGTGGTAGTGGTTGTAGGGGTTTGTATGGATGGAGTGGATGTGGTTAGGAGTATTTTGGATGTGGGATTATTTTGGATAGTTGACCCATATGTAGAGTTTTGTGGTGGTGAAGAAAGGGAGGGAACATTGATAGGGATCGAAGAAGTAGAAGAAGCAATAGTAGGGTTCAAAGAAACCATACCTATTTATATTATTGAAGGTTACTCTATTGTTGGCTTCATTGTTGTCCTAGTTGTTGGAGGTGGCCTCTAGATCGTTTGTTTCTTACTAGACTTTTCTTACAATTCTCTAATAGGATTAGCTTTTCTTTTTCCAGCTACTATTAAAGGAGTTGCATGGTTAAATAAAATTAGTCATGGTAGTTGTTGCATATATGATTGTATGCTCATGTTAAATCCCTGATTATTATTCATGGGTTGGTTCGATGTTTGTGTTCCCTTATCCGACACTCCTTACTCCTAAATGTTTTGATGTTCTATAGGCACTAGAACAAACTTGGGTGCTAGTCTAATAGGAGACTCTAAAGTGTGTCTCTGACTTCTCCTTTTATTTATTTCTAAAGAAGGAGAGCTAGGGAAGGATGATCCTAAGACTAAAATCTAAGGGCATTTCTACAATTGTATGATTATTTATGAATCGTAGGCTATTTTCCCTAAACCTCCTCTAGTGTATCCCATCTTGCCTATGATCTTGGATCCTTTTGGATATATCTGCTATTGTAATTCTACTGGAACAAAGGTCATAGCTTGCTATCTTGACTAGAGAGTTCTTGTTACAACCACTTGCTTCTCTGGGTCAATTACAATATTGTTCGTAGTTGGCTTTTCTTTTGATGTCTAAATGCTATTTGCAGTGGGACCATTCTTGGAGATTATTTGCTCCACTTTAGCTTCCTCCCCTATTAGGGGTTCATCATTCTACACTTCTCTACCTTGGTTGTCAACAACAACTTTGACTTGTTCATCCTAAGGTTTCCATGTTTCTACCTTCTCATCGTATTTTTGTGAGAATGTTTTGTCCATTGATAGTAAAAATCTAGATTTATGCACTTTTTTTGTAGTTACTATAATTGGTTCATAAGTGAATGGGTAATCATAGGTGTCCTTTTTTATTAACCCTAGTGTCAAATGTTACATTGATGGCATATGTCTGCCTACAATATTCCATAACAAAAAATCTATCTGTGATATAATATAATAGAAAAAAATATTTCTCCATGAAACCATACAACCTTATCATTGTCTCTTTCATAAGAAAGTACCAGCCTCCTTCTCCCATTTAAGGGCTTTGTAATGTGAATTTTGCTTCTGGAGACAACTAAGGCATTTCTCCATAAATTGTTATTAGTGTAAGGTCCAAAATTCTTTGTTAAAATAATAATATGGCTTAGAATTCCTAAGGTAGTCCAATGTATTACCACCAAGTTTTACCCTTGGTCATTTATTTTTTTACACCTATCTAGAAAATATCATGAATAATATTGAACAAAAAGAGCCATGCTAGATGTGAACAATATTAGAATATGTGATATAGATATATTTGGAGTTATGCGATCTACTCATGCATCTTCTCACACAGATAATGGACCTAATCAAAGAAAAGAGGGTAAGTAGACTGGTTCGAATGAGACTAGCCATAATAATGAGGATTGGAAATAGCATATGCCATGGAGATTTGATAATCATATACTTCTTTATCAGTTGGCAAACCAAATATTATGGCTAGCATAGAGAACACTTTAGGGTAAACTCTGCAATCTTTATTGGGATCTCAAGGAGCACATTTCTTGTTGGAGGATTATGCAACTATGAATTGAGCCAATTTTTGAAATTCTTACCCCCTTCTTTATGTCACCTTAGGTCATAGAATTTCCTCTGGTCTTTAGAATTAAAGGGTTTGGGGGAAGTCCTAAGCCTAACCCCTATGGAAAATCCATCCATGAACAGGTCTAGGGTGAGCTAAAACAATATTTACCCCTTATAATTTTATACCATTATCATTTGAGGATTATAGAACTTGGCAACTGTAAGCACTAGTTCTAGTCAAGGGTGTGTAAGCCTTTAAATGTACAAAGATAAGAAGGAATGCCATGTAAATGTACCTGGGTTACTAGGAGTAACTCCTTGTACTCGTTGTTCAACACCTTCATGTAGATGTTTTTGGTTGAACCTCAAGGTAATTTTAGTATCTCAAATTTAGCATATTTGATCTTAGAGCATTTTTTCTTTCTATGCTTTTTGTGCACTGTTGGATGCTCTTGTGCTATTGACCATTGTTGGTGGACTTACACTTTTATATGCTTCTATTTTGTGCTTTTGTAAATGCTTTGAGAACTAGTTTCATAGCTTTCATCTCAAAACAACTTGTAAATGAAATTGCCTTCTCTATGTAATTTTGCAAGGTAAAATTTTGTTTAAGTGTTGATTTTGTGAAGTGCTATACTAGTTGTTGCATAGTTATAATGGCAATTGAACTCTGAGTTGCTTTTTTCAAAGCTCACTTTTCATGTTATTTTAGATCATATAAAATATCTTTTTATGTCAATTAAGATTTTTTGGCTATCACAACCTTTGACCAATGAATGTGTGGCATCACAAAATTGGAGTCGGTTAGATCTAGTTTTGGCCAATCAGCTTAGTCAATTCAAAATTGTCATGGCCTATTTTATTTTTACATTCTTCTATGTACATATGATACAAATGGTTGGTGATGCCTTACATGAAGCATTTTAAATGGTGGCCATTTACCAATATTGGCAAAATATGGCTACTTTCATCTGGTAGTTGATACATGTTATGCTCTAATTTCATGGTGATCCAATATGGTCTAGACCAAAATGAATTAAATTTTTTATGGTTCCCTAGTTTTGATTTGTCCTCTTCTCATTTGAGAATAAGGTCATCGACTTTATAGTCTCTAGATGTCATATTTTTATCAAACCATTATTTTGCCATGGTTGAATGGCTTTGGAAATTATTGTAAGCCTTTTCCCTCTATTTGTCTAATCATAACAACTATGATAGTTGTGCCTTTACTACTTCCATATTGGGAATTTCTACCCAAAGTATTAGCTTTATAGCTAGCAGTTTTATATGCAACGAGAGAATGGCCTCCTTGTCATATACTAGCAAATAAAGCAAAGCTTTTATTGATTTCTTCACTATGATTCAATCCATCCATAATGCTTGATCAAGCAAAAGGTGCCAACTCATTTTATTTTCTTTGATATTCCTCTTGATGATTTTCAAAATATTCTTATTGGTTGATTCGATCAAATCCATTTCCCTACAGATGATAATTGGATGATATCTTCAAGTAAATGCCATACTTGCTAGTAGAATCAATAAATATCTCTCCTATGAAGGTAGATCCATTATCGCTTACCAATGTACCTAGGATGTCAAATCTTATTACTAACTTTTGACAAATTTGATCATTGTGTTCTTATTGGCTATTGTGTTCAATAAATATCGCTCCTATAAAGGTAGATCCATTATCGCTTACCAATGTACCTAGGATGTCGAATATTATTACTAACGTTTGAAAAATTTGATCATTGTGTTATGATTGGAAACCTGAGTCAGATGTTGAGTGGGTTCGCCAAGGAGAAGAACTACTGCAAAATGTTGATTCTATGAAAAAAAAAGTTACCATGGCAGAAACAGGACACGAAGAAAGTGCAATACATGGAGGCAATGGAGAAGAAGAGCCTGGAAAAGCGCAAGCAAGATGAACTTGTAAAATTAATAGCAAATCAGAAAGCTCCTATAGAGGAGACTAAACTAAACTTAGGCAGCTTGAGTCCATGGAGAAATAAAAGGATTTAGAAACGGTCATATTTAAGCTAACCGACTTGATTGGCAAGCTAAACGTGCAACACTTTAAACATGCGATTGAAATGAAGGATTTGTTGATTGAAGTTGTGTCTCTCAAGAGACGCTTTGCATAAAAATAACTTTCCACTGTTGACCTTGATATGAAGATAAGGGACATGCAAAAGGAACTTTGGAAACCTCAAAAATAGGGCATCCAAAAAAACAAGATCTTGAGCGGTGCAAGAGGCAACTTCAAATGGCCAAGGATGCTGTAAAATCTGTTGCCAATATTGGGATTCACTGCATAAATATAAATACATAAGAGAAATAATAAACAAGCAAGATAAGAGAAAACACGACATATAATGTGGTACATTCAGTGTGGGTTACATCCACCAAGAAACACCAGTATTTTGCATTAACACCAATACAATATCTAAAGGGAGTAATCCTGCAACACAACCAGTTGCAAATTCCTTTTTCAAAACACTAGCATTTCCACACAATTACTCTAACAGTAATTCAACATGCAAACACCCTTGCATCAAGCTCTATACCAAGCTTCGTGATCTCTCTACAGGAATGCACAATCCTATGCACTTCCTACAAACAAGATACACTCCTCTCTACCGAATGTATTACATAAATAGGGAAACCCAGTTACATGAATGCTAAAACAAGCATCCTATAATTAACCCAATCCCCACTTAAGGCCTAGTTCAAACATACAATCCTCTCTACTAGAGGTATTACATAAATAAGGAAATCAGTTACATTCATGCTAAAACAAACATCCTATAATTAACCCAATCCCCACTTAAGGCCTAGTTCAAACTTACAATCCTCTCTACCGGAGGTATTACATAAATAAGGAAACCAGTTACATGCATGCTAAAATAAGCATCCTATAATTAACCCAATCCCCACTTAAGGCCTACTTCAAACTTAGAAAGTTTACAATTAGAAAAATGGTTAATTTTAGTCAATCCTAAAATTAACTTTTTCTTTTCCACCTCTAGTTCGGGATTGGTCATCAACAGTCTAGTTAACGAATAGATAAATTGTTTTATCCATATTTAGCCGAGATCGGACTCCACAACCTAACAATATCCCACTTGGAGACTGATCCACAACAACTCTACCGTTGTTGCATCCACCAAAGAATATCTTCAAGCCAAACAAGGAATGTCAACTCCTCCATATTGTTGTAACCATGCTTTGAACCATCACACCGGACTAGTGTCATCCACGCACTTTTATCCTGTGATCAACAAGCAACACACAATCTCTCTACCACAAATCAGTGATAATAACAATATCCTCAAAATTACTTTGTATCATGGTGAATCAAACATCACCACCATGGCAAGATATACATACTATGGATGACCCATAACATGCACACACAAAATATGTCTTTACCACTAGCTTTGAAAGCACACTCCCCAAGTGTGGAATTACCTTCCAACTTAGGGACTTTGGGTCGCAATGATCCAAAGCTATAACCATATTATGTATTCCATCCTAAAAATCATACAATAAATCCTGAGCCATGTCTATCTTCATAGACATGTCTCCCAGTTCCCATTGCTTGAGAACTCTCTGGTCCTCCAACGTCAATGTCAAGACTAGCCATATCAGAAAGTGTCAAAATTTCACTCATTAGATTCACATTTGACCTTTCTCCTCCATCTCTATCCTGAGACTAGTAATCCTTTTTTAGGTGCCCCTTCTTGCTGCAATGGTGAGAAACCAGGGCCCTTCTGCTCTTGCTACATAGCACCCAAAAAATATTTACCCTCTTCGACATCACACCTAACAGCTCCATTATAGTCCTTCGCGAAGATCTCCGTAGTTAATTTCTGCCAAATGAAACAAACACCCTGAACTTCTCTTCTTCTGTAATTGCTCCCACTCAAGTCAAGCTCCCACTCAATCCTGAATCCCAAACTTGCTCTGATGCCAATTGTTAGGATTCACTGATTAAATATAAAATACATAAGAGCAATAATAAATAAGCAAGACAAGAGAAAACACGACATATAATGTGGTTCATCCAGTGTGGGTTACATCCACCAAGAAATACCAATCCTTTTCATTAACACCAATACAATCTCTAAAGGAAGTAATCCTGCAAAACAACCAATTGCAAATTCCTCTTCAAAACACCAACATCTCCACACAATTACTCTAATAATAATTCAAAATGCAAACACCCTTGCATCAAGCTCTACACCAAGCTTCATGTTCTCTCTACCAGAATGCACAATCATATGCACTTCTCATAAACAAGATACAATCCTCTCTATCGGAGGTATTACATAAATAGGGAAACCCAGTTACATGCATGCTAAAACAAGCATCCTATAATTAACCTAATCCCCACTTAAGGCCTAGTTCAAACTTACAATCCTCTCTACCGGAGGTATTACATAAATAAGGAAACTAGTTACATGCATGCTAAAACAAGCATCCTATAATTAACCCAATCCCCACTTAAGACCTAGTTCAAACTTACAATCCTCTCTACCGGAGGTATTACATAAATAAGGAAACCAGTTACATGTATGTTAAAACAAGCATCCTATAATTAACCCAATCCCCACTTAAGGCCCACTTCAAACTTAGAAATTTTACAATTAGAAAAAGGTTAATTTTAGCCAATCCTAAAATTAACTTTTCCTTTTCCACCTCTAGTTTGGGATTGGTCATCTATAGTCCAGTTAAGGAATAGATAACTATTTTATCCATATTTAGCCGAGATCAGACTCCACAACCTAACAATCTCCCACTTGGAGATTGATCCACAACAACTCTACCGCTGCTGCATTCGCCAAAGAATATCTTCAAGCCAAACAAGGAATGTCAACTCCTCCAAATTGTCGTAACCATGCTTTGCACCGCCACTAGTGTCAACCATGTGCACTTTCATTTGTGACCAATAAGAAACACACAATCTCTCTACCATAAATCAATGATAATAACAAAATCCTCAGAATTACTTTGAATCATGGTGAATCAAACATCACCACCATGGCAAGATCTACATACTATGGATGACCCATAGCATGCACACACACAATATGGCTTTGCCACTATCTTTGAAAGCACACTCCCTAAGTGTGGAATTACCTTCCAACTTAGGGACTTAGGGTCGCAATGATCCAAAACTATAACCATATTATGTGTTTCATCCTAAAAAACCATACATTAAATCCTGAGCCATGTCCATATTCCTAGACATGTCTCCTAGTTCTCACTGCTTGAGAACTCTCTGGTCCTCCAACGTCAATGTCAACACCAGCCATATCATAAAGTCTCAGAATTTCACTCATTAGATTCACATATGACCTTTCTCCTCCATCTCTATCCTAAGACTAGCAATCCTTTTTCAGGTGCCCCTTCTTGCTAAAATGGTGAGAAACCAGGGCCCTTCTGCTCTTCCTGCATAACACCCAAAAAATATTTACCGTGTTCGGTGTCACACCTAACAGCTCCATCACAATCCTTCATAAAAGAGCTCCGTAATTAATTTTTGCCAAACGAAACAAACACCCTGAACTTCTCTTATTCTGCCATAGCTCACACTCAAGTCAAGCTCGCACTCAATCTTGAATCCCAAACTTGCTCTGATACCAATTGGTATACCAATTTTTAGGATTCACTACATAAATATAAAATACAGAAGAGCAATAATAAACAAGCAAGACAAGAGAAAACACAACATATAATGTGGTACACCTAGTGTGGGTTACATCCACCAAGAAACATCAGTCTTTTGCATTAACACCAATACAATCTCTGAAGGGAGTAATCGTGCAACACAACCAGTTACAAATTCCTTTTTTAAAACATCAAAATTTCCACATAATTACTCTAATAGTAATTCAACATGCAAACACCCTTGCATCAAGCTCTATACCAAGCTTCGTGATCTCTCTACAGGAATGCACAATCATATGCACTTCCCATAAGCAAGATACAATCTTCTCTACCAGAGGTATTATATAAATAGGGAAACCCAGTTACATGCATGCTAAAATAAGTATCCTATAATTAACCCAATCCCCACTTAAGGCCTAGTTCAAACTTACAATCCTCTCTACCAGAGGTATTACATAGATAGAGAAATTAGTTACATGCATACTAAAACAAGCATCCTATAATTAACCCAGTCCCCACTTAAGGCCTAGTTCAAACTTACAATCCTCTCTACCATAGGTATTACATAGATAGGGAAACTAGTTACATGCATACTAAAACAAGCATCCTATAATTAACCCAATCCTCACTTAAGGCCTAATTCAAACTTACAATCCTCTCTACCAAAGGTATTACATAAATAAGGAAACCAATTACATGCATGCTAAAACAAGCATCCTATAATTAACCCAATCCCTAGTTAAGGCCTACTTCAAACTTAGAAAGTTTACAATTAGAAAAAGATTAATTTTAGCCAATCCTAAAATTAACTTTTACTTTTCCACCTCTAATTCAAGATTGATCATCAACAGTCCAGTTAAGGAAAAGATAATTATTTTATCCATATTTAGTCGAGATTAGACTCCACAACCTAACAATATCCCACTTGGAGACTAATCCACAACAACTCTATCGTTGCTGCATCCGCCAAAGAATATCTTCAAGCCAAACAAGGAATGTCAACTCCTCTAAATTGTTGTAACCATGCTCTGAATCATCACACTAGACTAGTGTCATCCATGCACTTTTATCCTGTGATCAACAAGCAACACACAATCTCTCTACCACAAATCAATGATAATAACAAACATCACACCAGACTAGTGTCATCCATACACTTTTGTCAGAATTACTTTGTATCATGGTGAATCAAACATCACCACCATGGAAATATATACATATTATGGATGACCCATAGCATTGACACACAAAATATGGCTTTGCCACTAGCTTTGAAAGCACACTCCCCGATTGTGGAATTACCTTCCAACTTAGGGACTTGGGGTTGCAATGATCCAAAGCTATAACCATATTATGTGTTCCATCCTAAAAAATCATATAATAAATCCTGAGCCATGTCCATCTTTCTAGACATGTCTCCCAATTCCCACTGCTTGAGAACTCTCTGGTCCTCCAACGTCAATGTCAAGACCAGCCATATCAGAAAGTGTCAGAATTTCACTCATTATATTCACATCTGACATTTCTCCTCCATATCTATCCTAAGACTAGCAATTCTTTTTTAGATGTCCCTTCTTGCTGCAATGGTGAGAAATGTCCCTTCTTGCTGCAATGGTGAGAAACCAGGGCACCTTTCACTTTTGCTGCATAGCACCTAGAAAATCTTTATCGTCTTCGGCATCACACCTAACAACTCTATCACAGTCCTTCACAAAGATCTTCGTAGTTACTTTCTACCAAATGGAACAAACACCCTGAACTTCCCTTCTTTTGCCATTGCTCCCACTCAAGTCAAGCTCCCACTCAATCCTGAATCTCAAACTTGCTCTGATACCAATTGTTAGGATTCACTGATTAAATATAAAATACATAAGAGCAATAATAATCAAACAAGACAAGAGAAAACATGACATATAATGTGGTTCACCCAGTGTGGGTTACATCCACCAAGAAATACCAATCTTTTGCATTAACAAAAATACAATATCTGAAGGGAGTAATCCTGCAACATAACTAGTTGCAAATTCCTCTTCGAAACACCAGCATCTCCACACAATTACTCTAACAGTAATTCAACATGCAAACACCCTTGCATCAAGCTCTACACCAAGCTTCCTGATCTCTCTAATGGAATGCACAATCCTATGCACTTCTCATAAACAAGATACAATCCTCTCTACCATAGGTATTACATAAATAGGGAAACCCAGTTACATGCATGCTAAAATAAGCATCCTATAATTAACCCAATCCCCACTTAAGGCCTAGTTCAAACTTACAATCCTCTCTACCGAAGATATTACATAAATAAGGAAACCAGTTACATGCATGCTAAAACAAGTATCCTATAATTAACCCGATCCCCACTTAAGGCCTAGTTCAAACATACAATCCTCTATACCAAAGGTATTACATAAATAAGGAAACCAGTTACATGCATGCTAAAATAAGCATCCTATAATTAACCCAATCCCCACTTAAGGCCTACTTCAAACTTAGAAAGTTTACAATTAGAAAAAGGTTAATTTTAGACAATCCTAAAATTAACTTTTCCTTTTCCACCTCTAGTTCGGGATTGGTCATCAACAGTCCAGTTAAGGAACAAATAACTGTTTTATCCATATTTAACCAAAATAAGCCTCTACAACCTAACAATATCCCACTTGGAGATTGATCCACAACAACTATACCACTGCTGCATCCGCCAAAGAATATCTTCAAGCCAAACAAGGAATGTCAACTCCTCCAAATTGTTGTAACCATGCTTTGCATTGCCACTAGTGTCAACCATGTGCACTTTCATCTGTGACCAACAAGCAACACTATCTCTACCACAAATCAGTGATAATAACATCCTCATAATTACTTTATATCATGGTGAATCAAACATCATCACCATGGAAAAATCCACATACTATGGATGATCCATAGCATGCACACACACAATATGGCTTTGCCACTAGCTTTGAAAGCACACTCCTCGAGTGTGGAATTACCTTCCAACTTAGGGACTTAAGGTTGAAATGATTCAAAACTATAACCATATTATGTGTTCCATCCTAAAAAATCATACATTAAATCTTGAGCCATGTCCATCTTCCTAGACATGTCTCCCAGTTCTCACTACTTGAGAACTCTCTGGTCCTCCAACGTCAATGTCAAGACCACCTATATCAGAAAGTGTCAGAATTTCACTCCTTAGATTCACATCCGACCTTTCTCGTCCATCTCTATCCCGAGACCAACAATCCTTTTTTAGGTGCCCCTTATTGCCATAATGGTGAGAAACCAGGGCCCCTCGCTCTTGTTGCATAGCACCCAAAAATATTTACCGTCTTCGGTGTCACACCTAACAGCTCCATCATAGTCCTTCGTGAAAGAGCTCCGTAATTAATTTCTGCCAAACAAGAAAAACACCCTGAACTTCCCTTCTTCTGCCATAGCTCCCACTTAAGTCAAGCTCCCACTCAATCCAGAATCCCAAACTTGCTCTGATACCAATTGGTATACCAATAGTTAGGATTCACTACATAAACATAAAATATATAAGAGCAATAATAAACAAGCAAGACAAGAGAAAACATAGCATATAATGTGGTATACCCAGTGTGGGTTACATCCACCAAGAAACACCATTCTTTTGCATTAACACCAATACAATCTCTGAAGGGAGTAATCATGTAACACAACCATTTGCAAATTTCTTTTTCAAAACACCAGCATTTCCACACAATTACTCTAGTAGTAATTCAACATGCAAACACCCTTGCATCAAGCTCTATACCAGGCTTCCTGATCTCTCTACAAAAATGCACAATCCTATGCACTTCCCATAAACAAGATACAATCCTCTCTACCGGAGGTATTACATAAATAGGGAAACCCAGTTACATGCATGCTAAAACAAGCATCTTATAATTAACCCAATCCCCACTTAAGGCCTAGTTCAAACTACGATCCTCTCTACTGGAGATATCACATAAATAAGGAAACCAATTACATTCATGTTAAAACAAGCATCCTATAATTAACTCAATCCCCACTTAAGGCCTAGTTCAAACTACGATCCTCTCTACTGGAGGTATCACATAAATAAGGAAACCAATTACATTCATGTTAAAACAAGCATCCTATAATTAACTCAATCCCCACTTAAGGCCTAGTTCAAACTTACAATCCTCTCTACCGGAGGTATTACATAAATAAGGGAACTAGGTACATGCATGCTAAAACAAACATCGTATAATTAATCCAATCTCCACTTAAGGCCTACTTCAAACTTAGAAAGTTTACAATTAAAAAAAAAAGTTAATTTTAGCCAATCCTAAAATTAACTTTTCCTTTTCTACCTTTAGTTTGGGATTCGTCATCAACAATCCAGTTAAGAAACAGATAAACTGTTTTACATCCTATAATTAATCCAATCTCCACTTAAGGCCTACTTCAAACTTAGAAAGTTTACAATTAAAAAAAAAAGTTAATTTTAGCCAATCCTAAAATTAACTTTTCCTTTTCTACCTTTAGTTCGGGATTCGTCATCAACAATCCAGTTAAGAAACAGATAAACTGTTTTATCCATATTTAACCGAGATTGGACTCCACAAACCTAACAGCCAAGCTCAACCCTGAGCTTGCAAAGGGCTTTTCTTGAGATGCACAGTTGAAGAGCTCGAAGCTGCAATGCAAGATTGTGCAAATGCTGTTATGTTTCTTAACCCAAATGTAGCGTCTACATGAACAGATTAGGTACGTAACTTTGAAAGTAGAAGAAGATAAACTGGCAATCAACAAGATTATGTCTCAAATAAATGGTCTGAAGGACTCCTGGCTTCCAACATACGAGTCTTGTCTCAAGGATCAATGAAACTTTTAGGCGCAATTTCCAGCAGATGGCTGTGGCGGGAGAGGTCTCGTTAGATGGGCGTGTTATGGAGTTTGACAAGTATGGTATACTGATAAAATTTAAGTTCCGGCAAACCGGGCAGCTGCAGGTATTGAGTGCCACCATCAGTCTGGAGGGGAACGATCCGTATCAACAATATTGTATCTTGTTTCACTACAGGACCTTACAAACTGCCCATTTCGTGTCCTATAAATGAAAGGAACATGTTTCAGTATCTTGTCAGGGCTGCAACTCAACCCAATACACCTCGATGCTTTTTATTGACACCCAAACTGCTTAATATGCAGTTGTAGCGTTTTAAATATTACCTGCTTAATATGAAGTTGTAGCGTTTTAAATATTATCAACGGACTTAACCAGGTGGAATAGGTGTTATTTGGGCAGTTTTAAAATTTGAATTTTTTTAGATGTTATTTGGGCAGTTGAATTTAGATTTAGAATTTGAACTAGGAAAAAAAACTTTACAATTTAAACTCTAAAAAGAATTGTAGATGTAAAAAAAATATTATGAATAAACCTATAACTCTCTACTCCTTAGGAAAATATATATATTATAAATGTACCTTAATTAAATAAATAAATATATATATATACCTTGCATTGACAAGTGATCAAAAGTTTGGAGTAATGGAGTAAAGTAAAGTGGGTTTTTGTTAAAGCAAATGCTGTCGCAGCAATCATAACTGGATTTTGTATGATTAGAAAAGGGAAAGGTTTATCAATGGCCATCTTTGATTTGTCTTTGCCCCAGCAATCTTTTTCTATTACGCACATTTATGTCTTCATTCTAAGTTTTGAACGTGTCAAAGGACACGAATCAGATACAAGAGAGGATAATGAATGTGTGGATGATATGGCGCTGTTAATGTTGTACTCAACTATATTAAAATCTGGTATGTGGTACTCAAGTATATTTAAACACTTGATATCTAAAATTTGGCTGGGTTGAGCATAGCTCAAATTGTGTAAAGTGAAATAACTGAAACTTGGATCAAACAGGTTAAAGACGCATTTCCTGATGCCTAGAGGAAGTGCATCTTATATATTATTCTGAAAATATATTAATACTCCTTAACAAATCACTGAAAAAATATATGCAAACAAAAACATATATTTAGAGATTATATGCATTAAACAGGGATTTTATATATGTATTTTTTTTGGTAAGTAACATTATATACATAGCGGGTTTTTTAAGAGGATCCCAAAACCTTATAACAATAGAAGGAGAGCACCTTTAGGGCTGCAAGGTTGAGACAAGAAACCACATCTCAGATCGAATTACAAAAAATTTTGACATAGCAGACGATCCCACCAAAGACAATTAAATAATAAAACAGAACCCGCCCAGCGAGGAGAAGCCGAAAACCACCAATGAGAAGATCCCGCCCAGCAGGAATTATAGAAAAACCACCAATGAGAAGATCCCGCCCAGCAGCAGAAACCATAGGAACCCAGCAGCAGGGACCAAGGATCCTGTCCAAGCACAGAAGCAGCTTCAGGGAACTGGGACTGGGAATGGGAACAGCCCAGGCAGAGGAAAGCCCCCCAAGGCCAAACCAGATGCCCAGGGTGTCCACCAAGGAGCAGAACCAGCACGAAGAAGCCTCCACGTGGGAAGAACAGCAGCCACAGGATCCCATCGAGGATTCACAAGCAAAGGAGGAAAGAGGCCCCCCCAGACCACCCCCAAAGCTGTGAGGACCTCAAGGGAGACCCTAGGAAGCTGTCAAACCCTAAACCATCACCTCCACTGCTCAGAGAAACGCAGGGGACCAGATCCATGCGAATAACCTGCAAAAAAACCCCAGGGGAAAGCCTGAGGGAAAAAAGAGAAGGGATCCCCAAACAAACAGGGATCCCTGGGAAGCACCAGGCCACCAGAACAACCAAGGAAGCCCGAGCCCGCTGGGAGGGGCGCAAAAAATGGAGAAGGATCTCCCCCTAGGAGATCATCTACAAACAACCACTCCCAGGGAGGGATGACCTGGGTTGAGCCAGGGACTAGGCAGGATCCAAGATCCAGGGGAGGGGGAGCAGGGAAGGGACCACTTAAAATTTGAGGCTAACAATATTATAATTGCAACAGAAACTTCAACATACAGACTAAACCACTTAAAATAAAATGTAACTTCATTATAAATCAAAGAAAAATATTAAAAATGCAGACGCAATTCTGGACATCCAAGAATCCATTTGTCTAGATGGAAGAGGCAAATGCAGCAGGACAGCACTTCTGTGCATCTAAATCTGGGCCTTGTGTGAAGTCCGAACTCCGCACAATGACGTCAGAATTCAGAATTAAAGATCTTTTTGTGTGAAGTCCGAACCTCGCACAATGACGTGAGAATGACTTACTTCGTTAAGAATTCAGAACCTGGTAAAGATTTGGAACTGGGGCCTTTTTAATTTCTAACTAAAGCTACTGGGGCCTTTTTAATTTCTAACTCAATCTTTGACTAAAGCTACCGGGGCCTTTTTACTCTCTAACTCAATCTTTGACTAATTTAAATATAAAAATATTTTTTAATTTATAATTTTAGGTTTATTGGATTGTTTAGCTGGTACCATGGTTGGAGTAAAGTCACCAAGGAGGCAAATGCACCACGACAACAGATTAAGAATAGGGGCAATCTTGGGCATGTAAGTATTCATTTAGAACTCACGAAGCTCGCTAATCCAAGAGAATAGCAGATTAAGAATTAGTGATCTTTAATTTGATTAATTTGAATATTGTTGTTTTTTTTAATAATTTATTTTAATTTTTATAATTTTTTTATTTGGTTATTGTTAGAAATTTTTACGACCAATGTACAAGGTTGAGTAGGTTCAGGTTCTTTCCAACCATGATCTTTGGTTGAGAATTTTGCTTATCAATAAAGAATTTAACACACAACCACCACACACCCCCACGAAGTTTGATTCATATTTATGTGTATAAAAAATAATTGTAAATAATAAATTTTAAAATTTTAGGAGTAGTTAAAGGTTACTAGTTTGTTTTTAAAGAATTATGGTATGATTTATGCTAATATTCATAAACAAATAATTATAAATAATTAGTTTTTGAATAGTTGCAAGTTTATTGTAGTGGTAAGGGTTTTGGTTTTTTTCTTTTTCTTTTTAGAGGTTCAAGGTTAAAACCCCACTCACTATGAGGGGACCGGGATCTCTTCTTAAAACCTATATAAACTCATTGAAAAAAAAAATCAAGTATTTAAAGGTTTTGATTTGAAATTTAGAAAATTTTAACTAAGTATGTATATATAAATAAATAAAAGGTATAAATGTAACCCTTGCCATTGTGTGGAGTACTTTAATCAAGATTGTTCTCAAAAGAAAAATAAAGCTCTACGATGGCAACAAAAAAAGGATAGTAGAAATAAGGAAGGTTCGACAAGGAAATCAGCTGGAGAAGCAAGGGAATTTGGTATGGAGATAACGCTCTCGTTCAATATGGAGGAGAAAGGGCGAGAGGAAGGAGAAATTATAGAAGAACTTCAATATGTAAGTAATCTCCTTGATATTCTTCTTATTGCTTCAACTGATTTAGTTGTTCACAATCCTTTTGGATGCTTCCAAATCATCTTAAAAGACTTAGATCATAATGCTTCGGTTTTTTATCATGAACAAGAGTAAAACATCCCTAAAGCTGAAACCCAAATAAAAAATGATTTCCCTCTTGTCTTGGAGGAGAACATTGAGATTCGGGATAGATCACCTAGGGCTCATGAACCTAGAAAGGAACATGGGAGCCCTAATCAAGTCACAAAAAACTTTAGAAAAATCAGGATGAATGTTGGGCATGAGGCAAAATAGGGAAGACCTTCTCAATAGCAATTAGGAAAAGGAAAACTACGAAAGAGGTTGTGTACGAAACACAAATGACCCTCAAATTGGACAGGAAAAAATATTCGACCAAAATTAAAAAATGAGAGTCATATCCTAAAATATTAGGGGCCTCAATGCCTCTTCCAAACACCAGTTAGTGTCATCATTAAGGATGGAACTGTAGCCTCAAATATTGTTGTTACAAGAAACCAAGTTGAATAACTAAAAACTGGAAATAATTAGAAGTATTTGGAAAGAAGCCAATTTTGTTGCTAGTGCAGTGAAGGGCATCACGGGAGGGATTTTGTGTATGTGGGATGACAAATTTGTTGAAGAAAGGGTTATCTCAACTTTCGATATATTGGTTAATGTGCTCCTCCATTGTAAAGAAACTAAAATTAGCTAGGTTTTGACCAATATTTATGCACCAAACACTTGTATAGGACAAAAATAATTATTGAGGGATTTAACTTCAATGAGGAAGGCTTTCCATGACATTGTTTGGGTTTTGGTTGGGACTTAAACACCCCTTTGTATCCATCATACAAGAATGATAGAAACCCTAATACCTTTGAAGGTACAAAATATTTTGAGCAGTTTGTCTCAAAGAATGGATTGATCGATGTTGACCTCAGAGGATTTAAATATACATGGAGTAATAGAAGACTTGGGAACCAACTGATCCAAATAAGACTTGGTAGATTCTTAATCTCTTAGTAAAGGCTAATTAACTTTGGATATACCAATATGATCGTACTCCCTAAAGTAGGATCTAACCATAACCCTCTAGTGTTAGATTTCCAAACCGATAGAAGGAGGTTTTACAACACTTTTAGGTTTTAGATGATGTGGCTTAGCAATGAAAGCCTTGAGCATTACATTAAGGAATAATGGGGAAAAAAATCACTAAATCTTTGATGGTACAAATTGCCAAAAAGCTTAGATTTATCAAACACAAACTCAAAAATTGGAACAAGATTTTTTTTACGATGGCAAAGCAATTGCAAACTATAGTAGCAATGGAGCAACCACAAACTCTGATGCCGATAAAGCAACCACAAATCGCTATGATGATAGAACAACCATAGGCATTGACTATTGGTAATATCCCTATAGTGGAAACATTATTCAACCACATGAGGTTGTTTAGAGTTTTGGATTCCTTGGCTAAACAACCACAAGAGGTGATGGAGCAACCACAAACTACTGCGATGATGGTGCAACCACAAATTGCTTTGGCAGTGGTGGAAATAGTGGAACAACCACATGTGTCATTTGTTGGTAATATATATGTAAAATTTATCTTAGCAGATCTAACAATGGTATCTCTAGCTATGTTAGGACACATTATAATTTAGTCAACTTGGCTTAATCGATGATGTCAAGATAATGAAGATAATAGGAGGATAATCATTACTTTGAGCTCCAAAGAGGTGATAGAGAGAGTGGAAAGGATGGCCAGAGGTCATGATTCTCCTTCATCAACATGACTCCTAGTTGTTTGTTCTCTTGTTATGATCTTTGGTTTGATGTTCTAGCTTGCTTATAGTCACTATTTAAGTTGTATCCTTTGAAGGGTTGCATATTTTGTTTTGTAAAGCAATTTGAGTATGTCCCTTTCTATTGGTCCTGGTTGGTGGTATCTTGATATATCTTTTTGGATGTAAAGGGTTGGGACCCTTTCAAAAACCCCTTCGCAAACTAAAAATAATAATTAAATAATGTATTATATTAAATATTGGATTTAAATTATCTTTAAATAAATAATATTATTTATAAACTTTAAAATTATGAGATTATTTAAAGATAAAATATAAATTGATTTTTAAATCCCTTGATATTCTTGTAATATTTTTTAAAAATATCATAAATAAGTATTACACATCTAAAATTAAATGTGCTTTATAGTTAAATAATGTTATCTTGTCAATAAGAGTTGTTAGAAGACATATTTATATACTATTCTTGTTATACTTAAATGATCTATATAACTAGTTGTTACCATTTATGACTTGATCAATGGGGAAGATATAGTTGACTTAGCATTGTAAGACAAGATAAAAGATCCTAAACTAATCCTTGCTTTACCTTTGAGATATGGGTATGTGTATATATACCCTAATCTATGTTTAATGTGTTTATCAAGAAACTGTTGGAATATATTACATTATTTGGTACATGCTAATATACCATCGTGGGTACATGTTTAGATTAGGATTTTGTCTTATATTAGTGTTTGAGTATTTACTTAATGCAATGTAATAAATGCACAAGTATTACTAGAATGTGCAATGATGTAAATGTGCATGTTGTCCATGTGTACATAAGTCTATAGAATAGGAATATAATGAGTCATAGGAAGATGGAAGGCCAAGAGTCATACTCCATTATATATTGGCCTTTGTAGTAGAGATTTGGAATTGATAGAGAGGGAGAGAGTGCAAGAGCACATTAGAGTAGAGTAGTGCTCAAGTTAGATACAATGTAGAGCATGAATGAAGAATAAAGCATTTGAGGTCTCCATATTTTGTGTGAAGATCCCTTTTTTATGAGCTTTCATTAATGGCTATTTTATGAGTTATTTCAAAATTTTATCATGATATTTGCATGTTTAGTATATTGCCCTTATCATAGATTTAATATTGAATACTTATTGTTATACCTTGTGGTTGCATTTCCTTAAATGTATAACATCAAAAGCTAACAGTGGTATCAGAGGACAAGGTAGATTGATAGGAAATAGAGAAAGCCACAAGAAGATTGTGAGGAGATAGAGAGATTTTATTTTTAGAATTTCTAAAATGGCTATTTGGCTAGAGTATTTCTACATGATTGCAAAAAAACTCGTGAAGACTAGGACTCAACATAGATCTCTTTTCACTAGATTGAAGGATAACTAGTGATGTTTATTGATTTATAGAGATCTAGATATTTGCATGGAATTGCTTGCTACTATCTAAGTTTTTGCTATAAAAAATTAGTTCTAAGAAGTTGAGAAGCTTCCTACAATGGATAGAGAAGAATTTCATCTTCGATTGCCTTAAATTCTATGCTTTCCTCGTGTGGGTATTAGTCCTTTGTTACAAAAAATAGACATTGAAGAAATAGGAGACTCAAGGAAAAGTTCCCCATTTGATATTGGAGATAGAAGATTAAGGAGACCCAAGAAGGATATCCCTATAGAATATTGAAGACTACAAAAAAAGTAGGTCCAAGAAAGAAGACCCCATTGGAGATTTAAGATATAAAATTAAAGACCCAAGATAAGAGGTCTCAAGAAAAGTTGAAAGGAGAAAGAAAAAGGCTAGAGAACCCCTAGTAAAAATTTTAAGAAGTGGCCATGGGAGAATATTTGAAGATATCTCAAGATAGAATATTGCAAGAAGGAGTAGATCTTGAAAAGAAAAATTTGGTATAATTATCACCATCCGAAAACAAGCCCAAAAGGAAGAAATATTTGGTAAGAAGTTTATCAAATTTTAGAAATGGATTAATGAAGATCTCAACACATTCATATTCTTGAGAAAGAGGTAAACTAAATAGGCAGATTTTAAAGTCATAATTTAACAATATCTAAGGAGGAGAAATAAGGTAGAAGAGCCGACCAATTTTAGAAAGTTGAAGACTATCGTTAAAGGCTTGAAAAGGAGATCACTGATTTTCATAGCAGGAGTTTAAGAGTCACAAGACAACAACTTGAAGTAATTGATTGTTGTTTTTGGACAACAAGATAAATTCAAATAAATAAGAGTTTTGAGAGCAGCAAATCAAGAAATTTGGACTGCAATATTGGGTAGCATTAGAAGGAGAAAAGATAGTTATCATTTGGAGAAACTCAAAGTAGATTTGCAAGGAGGATTGGACAACATTTGGTCAAAGAAAGGTGCTACAAATTTCAAAAGTTAAAGGCAACATAGGAAGTTGCAAATTATATGAGTTTAGGACAACAAACTAAAGGAGAAGGATTCAAGCATTTAAAGCATGGGTGGGCAACAATTTAAAGTATTTATAGAGCTGCAATATTAACAAGTTTAGAGCATCAATTTTTAATAAATTTGGGGTAGTAAATAGGTGAACCAAATGACCAAGAAATATAGCTATAAAGGAGACCAAAATATATGCAATATTGGTGCAATAAAAGTTCATTATTTGAATGTTCATATTAGCTTATTATTAAGTCTATAAAAGCACCATATATAAGTTTTTAAAGTTGCAAAAGAAAAGGTCTCAATTTTATATCTTCAAGGTTGGAGAAGATAGCCCTCACAAGGGATTAAAACCTACAACAAAAGAAATAAGTTAGAAATAATATAAGAAAAGAAATCAAATCCTTACTATCCCTTGGAAAGTAAATAAGTTACAACAAAAAATAGAAGCATTATTCTATTTTAAAGACACAGGGTTTCGCATGAATTATAATCTTGGAATCACCAAGCATAGAGATGAGGAGTCATTTTGGAAGAGTAGAGAAAAATGAGGACCTGTGGTAGAGGTAAAACCACCATTACCAAGTCTTGACAAAGAGAAGAGGCACCACCATATTGGATAAGAAAGCCACCATTTCAAGAAAGCTAGTGTAACTAAAACTACAAGGGGCAAGCAATAGCTATTATCTATCTAAAGCTACATATAACAGTTGGCAATATGTTACAACAAAGGAGCACAATTTTTTATTCAATTTAAGCACTCAAGAGTAGTACCATTTACGTAGGAAAGTGCTGAAGAACTCAAACTTATACTAAGAGAGGGGAGTGAACAGTATAAGATAAAACTTTTATCTTTTATTTCCAAAGCCATAACTTCAAATAATATTAATGTAATAATGAAATAATGCACAAATAATCACACACAAGAGATAAAATTTTACGTAGAAACTTCCTCTTGGAAGAAAACCACGACAAAATATTGCTTATATATTTCTTCAATAAATTTTGTGGGCACCAACCCATATGAGACATCAATATCCTATTATAATATTTGTGGACACCGATCCATAGGAGACACCAATCCCCTTGCTCAAGTTCATGGACACCAATCCATAGGAGACACTAATTTCCTTTGTTGTTTCGTGGGCACCAACCCATAGGAGACACCAATCCCCTCTACTCAGGTTCGTGGAAACCAATCCACAGGAGACACTAATCCCATCTGCTTTGGTTTGTGGACACCAATCCATAGGAGACACCAATCCCCTCTGCTGATTTATGGACACAAATCCCCTCTACTCAAGTTCATGTACACCAATCCATAGGAGACATCAATTCCCTCTCAAGTTCATGGACACCATGCCATAGGAGACACCAATCCCCTCTGCTCAAGTCTACTCCAAATATTGCTCTCAAATCTACTCCAAACCTGCTCACAACACTGTTCAAATATGCTTATAAAACCTGCTCAAATCTACTCCAAAACCCATTCACAAAACCTACTCAAATATGTTCTAAAACCTGCTCACAAAACCTGCTTTAATAGGCTCCAAATCCTGCTCAAATCTATTTCAAAACTTACTCACAAACCCTGTTTAAATATGCTCGAAAAATTTCTCATAAAAATTGCTTAAATCTACTCACAAATATTGCTCTAATTTGCTCCAAAACCTGCTCATAGTCTATGCTCAAATCTAGTCATACAAATCTGTTCTATAATTTACTTCTTCAACTAATACCAATACACACATATTCTACCCAGAAATCTTTAAGAACATATGGATAATGATATGCACTAATGTAGTAAGCTTCAAATGACCAATATGTTCTTCACATTTATTAAGTTTGTCGCTTCCACATATCTCACATTTATTACATTTTAAAGGTAGCTCAAGTCTAGCATTAGATAACTTACTTGTGTGTTGACTTGGATATGCTAATACCTTGCTCTTCTTCCACTATCATGTGCACCTTTCCTTCTTGAAATGACTGAATTGTTCTTCCTTGTCAATTGAATACTTGGGTGAATATGTGTACTTGACACCTTGACTTGTTCTAAATTTGTGCCCTCCAAATCTACCTTAGTTATGGCAATCTTCCTCTTGCATGTGCTTTTCAAATCTGGACAATAATTTTCTTTTTCCCTTCTTGATTTAAATATTAAATCAACCACTTTTAAACCCTTATAACTTCTTTCAAAACATACACAATAAAGCTTAAAAATAACTCCTTATATCTCCCTTTTGAAACTTACAATATAAAGCTTTATTCTAACATCTTCTTTATATCTCTTTTTATGATTTGAAAAAATAGAACTTTATACTAACAACATCTCCCTTGCAAAAATGGAATCTCAACATTACACCTTATATCTCCCCTTAAATAATTTACAAAAATCAAATCACAATATTACACCTTATATTTCCCCTTTTATAATTTGCAAAAATCAAATCACAATACTATGCTTTATATCTCCCCTTTTATCATTTGTAAAAATCAAATCCCAATACTATGCCTTATATCTCCCCTTTTATCAAATTTAATAAAACAAAATTTATAAATACCTTACACAGTCGCAGATGGGATTTGATCCCTTGACCTCTAGAAGCGTAGCGCCCTAACTTGGGCTACTGACCAGTTGCACTAATGTAGCACATGAAACCAAAAGGAACAAAACAATATTTAGTTGTAGTGGTAAGAGTTTTAATTTTTTTTTAGAGGTTCAAGGTTAAAACCCCACTGAGTATGAGGGGACCGGGACCTCTTATTAAAACCTATGTAAACTTATTGAAAAAAAAAACAAGTATTTAAAGGTTTTGATTTTAAATTTAGAAAATCATAACCAAGTATGTATATATAAATAAATAAAATGTATAAATATAACTCTTGCCATTGTGTGGAGTACTTTAATAAGGATTTTTCTCAGAAGAAAAATCAAGCTCTCGATGGTAGAAAAAAAAGGATAGTGAAAATAAGGAAGGTTCGATAGGGAAATCAACTGGAGAAGCAAGGAACTATGGTATGGAGATAATTCTCCCGTCCAATATGGAGGAGAAAGGGCGAGAGGAAGGAGAAATTATAGAAGAACCTCAATAGGTAAGTAATATTCTTGATATTCTTCTTATTGCTTCAACTGATTTAGTTGTTCACAATATTTTGAATGCCTCCAAATCAACTTAAAAGACTTAGATCAGAATGCTTCAGTTTTTTATCATGAACAAGAGCAAAACATCCCTAAAGCTTAAACCCAAATAAAAAATGATTTCCCTCTTTCCCTAAAGGAGAACATTGAGATTCAGGATAGATCACCTAGGGCTTAGGAACCTACAAAGGAACATGGGAGCCCTAATTGAGTCACCAAAAAATTTAGAAAAATTGGGATGAATGTTGGGCATGAGGAAAAATAAGGAAGACCTCAATCAAAAATAAGGGAAGGGGAAATTGTGAAATATTTTGTGAATGGAACACAAATGACCCTCAAATTAGGTAGTGAGGATATATCACATAGGGCCTAAGAACCTAGGAAGGAACATTGAAGCCCTAATCAAGTCACTAGGAGCTCTAGAAAAATCGAGGTAGATTTTGGGCATGAGGCAAAAAAGGGAAGACCTTCTCAATAGCAATTAGAAAAAAGGAAACTACAAAAGAGGTTGTGAACAAAACACAAATGACCCTCAAATTGGGCAAGAAAAAATATTTGACCAAAATTAAAAATGAGAGTCATATCCTATAATGTTAGGGACCTTAATGCCCCTTCCAAACACCAGTTGGTATCATCATTAAAGATGGAACTGAAGCCTCAAATCTTGTTGTTACAAGAAACCAAGTTGGATGACCAAAAGTTGGAAAGAATTAGGAGAAGTATTTGGAAAGAAGCCAATTTTGTTGCTAGTGCAGCGAAGGGTGTCGCAGGAGGGATTTTGTGTTTGGAGATGACAAATTTGTTGAAGGAAGCATCATATCAACTTTAGATAGATTGTTCAATGTGCTCTTCTACTGTAAAGAAACTAAAATTAGCTAGGTTTTGACCAATATCTATGCACCAAACACCTGTATAGGGCAAAGCAATTATTGAGATATCTAACTTCAATAAGGAAGGTTTTCCATGACATTTCTTGGGTTCTAGTTAGGACTTCAACACCCCTTTGTATCCATCATGAAAGAAGGGCATAAATCCCAATAACTTTGAAGGTATGGAATATTTTGAGCAGTTTGTCTCAGAGAATGGATTGATCGATGTTGACCTCAAAGTATTTAAGTATACATGGAGTAATAGAAGACTTGGGAACCAGTTGATCCAAATAAGATGGTAGATTTTTAATCTCTTAATAAGGGCTAATTAATTTTTGATATACCAATCTAACTGTACTCCCTAACGTGGTATCTAACCATAACCCTCTAGAGTTAGATTTCCAAACCGATAGAAGGAGTTTTTACAAAACTTTTAGGTTTTAGATGATGTGGATTATAAATGAAAGCCTTGAGCATTACATTAAGGAATGGTGGGGGAACAAATTAACTAAATTTTTGATGGCACAAATTGCCAAAAATCTTAGGTTTATCAAAGATAAACTCAAAAATTGGAACACAATTATTTTTATTATGGTAGAGCAACCACAAACTATAGTGGCAATGGAGCAACCACAAACTACGATACCTATAAAGCAACCAAAAATTGCTACGATGATAGAAAAACCATAGGTATTGTCTATTATTAATATCCTTATAGTGGAAAATTTATTCAACCACATTAGGTTGTTTAAGGTTTTGTATTCCCTAGCTAAAAAACCACAAGAGGCGGTGGAGAAACCATAAACTACTGTGATGATGATGCAACCACAAACTACTATGATGATGGTGCAACCACAAACTACTATGGCGATGGTGGAAATGATGGACCAATCACAGGTATCAGTTGTTGGTAATATTCTTGCAAAATTCATCTTGATAGATTTGGCAGTGGTATCTCCAGCTATGTTGGGACCCATGTCAATTTAGTTAGCTTTTCTTAATCGATGATGTCAAGATAATGAAGACAATAGGAGGATAATCATTGTTTTGAGCTCCAAATATATGACAAAGAGAGTGGAGAGGATGGATAGAGGTCGTGTTTCTCCTTTGTCGACATGAATCCTGGTTGTTTGTTCTCTTGTTATTATCTTTTGTTTGATGTTCTAGATTTCTTATAGTCACTATTTAAGTTGTATCCTCTGAAGGGTTGCATTTTTTTTTTTTGTAAAGCAATTTGAGTATGTCCCTTTGTTTTGGTCCTAGTTGGTGGTCTATTGATATATATTTTTGGATGTAAAAAGGTTGGGACCCTTTCAAAAATCCCTTCGTAAACTAAAAAAAGTAATTAAAGAATGTATTATATTAAAGATTTGGATTTAAATTATCTTTAAATAAATAATATTATTTATAAATTTTAATTTACAAGAATATCAAAAGATAAAATATAAATTGATTTTTAAATCCCTTGATATTCTTATAATATTTTTAAAAAATATCATAAATAAGTATTACACATATAAAATTAAATGTGCTTTGTAGTTAAATAATGTTATCTTAACAATAAGAGTTTTTAGAAGACATTTATATACTATTATTGTTATACTTAAATGATCTATATAACTAGTTATTACCATTTAGGACTTGATAAATGGGGAAGATATAGTTGACTTAGAATTGTAAGACAAGATAAAAGATCCTAAACTAATCCTTGCCTTACCTTTGAGATATGGGTATGTGTATATATACCCTAATCTATGTTTAATGTGTTTATCAAGAAATTGTTGGAATATATTACATTATTTGGTACATGCTAATGTACCATCATGGGTACATGTTTAGATTAGGATTTTGTCTTAGATTAGTGTTTGAGTATTTACTTAATGCAATGTAATAAATGCACAAGTATTATTAGAATGTGCAATGATGTAAATGTGCATGTTGTCCATAAGTACATAAGTCTATAGAATAGGAATATAGTGAGTCAAAAGAAGATGGAAGGCCAAGAGTCATACTCCATTATATATTGGCCTTTGTAGTAGAGAGTTGGAATTGATAAATAGAGACAGAGTGCAAGAGCGCATTAGAGTAGAGTAGTGCTCAAGTTAGATACAGTGTAGAGCATGAATGAAGAATGAAGCATTTGAGGTCTCCATATTTTGTGTGAAGATCCTTTTTTTGTGAGCTTTCATTAATGGCTATTTTATGAGTTATTTCAAAATTTTATCATGATATTTGCATGCTTAGTATATTTCCCTTATCATAGATTTAATATTGAATGCTTATTTTTATACCTTGTGGTTGCATTTCCTTAAATGTATAGCATCAAAAGCTAACAATGGTATCAGAGCACAAGGTATATTGATAGGAAATAGAGAAAGCCACAAGAATATTACGAGGATATAGAGAGATTTCATTTTTAGAATTTCTAAAATGGCTATTTGGCTAGAATATTTCTACAGGATTGCAAAAAAACTCGTGAATACTAGGACTCAACATAGATCTCTTTTCACTAGATTGAAGGATAACTAGTGATGTTTATTGATTTGTAGAGATCTAGATATTTGCATGGATTTGCTTGCTACTATCTAAATTTTTGCTGTAGAAAATTAGTTCTAAGAAGTTGAGATGCTTCCTACAATGGATAGAAAAGAATTTCATCTTCGATTGCCTGAAATTCTATGCTTTCCTCGTGTGGGTATTAGTTCTTTGTTACAAAAAAATAGACATTGATGAAAGATGAGACTCAAGGAAAAGGTCCCCATTGGATATTGGAGATAGAATATTAAGGAGACCCAAGAAGGAGATCCCTATAAAATATTGAAAAATGCAGATCAAGGAGGATATCTAAGAAAGAAGGGCCCATTGGAGATTGGAGATAGAAAATTGAAGACCCAAGAGAAGAGGCCTCAAGAAAAGTTGAAAGGAGAAAGAAGAAGGCTAGAGAAGCCCTACTAAAAAGTTGAATAAGTGGCCATTGGATAATATTTGAAGATAGATCAAGATAGAATATTGCAAGAAGGATTAGCTCTTGAAAATAATAATTTGAGACAATTATCGCCATCCAACAACAAGACCAAAAGGAAGAAGGATTTGGCAAGAAGTTTGCCAAATCTCATAAAGGGATTCTTAAAGATCTCAAGACATCCAGATTCTTGAGAAAGAGGCCAACTAAATAGGCCAAGTTTGAAGTCAAAATTATATAAGAGCTAAGGAGGAGAAAGAAGGTAGAAGAGCCAAAAAATTTGAGAAATTTAAAGATTTTTGTTAAAGGCTTGAAGGCTGATTTGAAAAGGAGAATACCACTGATTTTTGTAGCAGGAATTGAAGAGTCACAAGACAGTGACTTGAAGGAATTGATTGTTGTTTTTGGAAAATAAGATAAAGGTAAAGAAATAAGATTTTTGAGAGCAACAAATCAAGAAATTTGGACTACAATATTGGGTAGCATTAGAAGGAGAAGTATAGCTACGATTTGGAGAAACTCATAGTAGATATACAAGGAGGATTGGAAAAAATTTGGTCAAGGAAAGGTGTTGCAAATTTTAAAAGTTAAATGCAACATAGGAAGCTGCAAATTATATGATTTTAGGACAACAAACTAAAGGAGAAAGATTTGAGCATTTAAATCATGAGTGGGCAACAAGTTAAAGGAGTTATAGAGCAGCAAGATTAACAAGTTTAGAGCATCAATTTTTACAAATTTGGGGTAGCAAATAGGTGAACCAAATCACCAAGAAATATAGCTACAAATGAGACTGAAATGTATGCAATATTGATGCAATAAAATTTCATTATTTTAACATTCATATTAGCTTATTATTAAGTCTTTAAAAGCGCCATACTTAAGTTTTTAAAGTTGCAAAAGAAAAGGTCCCAAGTTTATATCTTCAAGATTGGATAAGATAGCACTCACAAGGGATTAAAACCTACAACAAAAGAAAGAAGAAGTTAGAAATAATATAAGAAAAGGAATCAAATCCTTACTATCCCTTGGAAAATAAATAAGTTACAACATAAAATAGAAGCATTATTCTATTTGAAAGACATAAGATTTCACACGAATTAGAAGCTTGGAATCACCAAAAATATAGATAAGGAGGATTCATTTTGGAATAGTAGACAACCAGGATAAACTATCGTAGAATGGAAACCACCATTACCAAATCTTGGAAAAGAGAAGAGGCACCACCATATTGGATAAGAAAGCAACCATTTCAAGAAAGCTAGCATAACGAAAAACTATAGGGTGGCAAGCAATAACTATTGTTTATCTAAAGCTACATATAACAATTGGCAATATGTTATAGCAAAGGAGCACAAAGTTTTATTCAAGTTAAGCACTCAAGAGTAGTACCATTTACTTAGCAAAGTGCCAAGCAAGCCAACTTCCAAGCAACAAGATAAGAGTGACATCAAGAAGACGATACCAATCATTGCTAATATTGAGCAACCACCAAACAAGTGGAAGAAGCACTAGTTCAACATAGAGGAGTCACCACCATCATTAAAGAAGGATATCTAGAGCACCACCACCATTCATAGAAGAACAAAGAAGTGGAAGAACTACCAAGTTAACGTAGAGGAGTCATCATATTTATCAAAGAATGTTACCTAGAGTGCCACCATCATATAACCAAGAACACAAATAAGGAAGAGTTTAATTATTAAAGAAGCATTAGTGAGGTTAAGCAAACACCATTAGGGTTGCACAAAATGCATAACAAGCCATTGAAAAGAGTATAGTGAAGGGCCTATCATAATTTGATATAACACTCATTATATAACATAAAAATAAGGTAAAACATTGTAGTTGTAGCTAGTATAACATATATAGAAGAAAGATCAATAGAAGAGGTTGGATATTTCTCATTAATGAGTGTTACATTGGAAGGAGAACCATTGAAGAATCTAGCAATCATATGTGAAAATATAAGGATGCAATCTACCATTTGGTAAACATAGAGTGCCAACTACCGTGAGGAGAGTCTAATGATAAGTGCAATGATAACTCAAATGTTATCAAGGAGGTAGCAAGTTATAATGTCCATCTACAATAAATTTAGTTATAAAATGACAAGTGCCACCAAATATACAAAACATCAACAACTAAGGAGTATCTAGGCGCCATAGAAGAAGCACAACTCTAATCATCATGTAAGTAATGTGCTCTCCAATCCTCAAGCACAACGCCAACTCAAATTCCAAACATCTTGTTAAAAGAAAGTGATAATATTTATGTAACATAATACCTTTTGCATGCATTAAAGGGGAGAGCAAGACATAATTCGAAGAGTCAATAGTAAACACTGAGAACATGGAGATAAGATAATGAATAGGAGAGAGTGAAGCACCTAAGATTAGGGTATATGCACTACGTTGAAGGGAAGTGAAATATGCAAGTTTCAAGAGTCAAAGATTTGGATTTTGAGCATAGAGTTCATTGAATGCATCACAACGGAAGAAGAGCACGAGTTGCAGTATAAAGTGGGCAAGGTAAAATCTTTGGAGCACTATATTAAATAGGTAAGAAATATTTAGTATAATCTAAAAATGTTGCAAAGATACAAGGCATAATATTGGAGTCAAGTTAATTAATTTATTATACTCAAGGTTTTCTAATAAAATGAGAAATAAGGTATAGATTTAAAATCTTTGAAGTATTATTGAATGCCTTAGAAACGTTTGAAGAAAGAAGTATTTATAATGGTTTTTGAAATTAGCTCATTCAAATTGCATAGAAATAAATTTGTAAATAGATTAACTTGGAGGTATAAGGATTACTACACAAAACTAGAAATATTATATTTGCAAATAGCTTTTTTTCTAAATTTCCAATTAGGGAGTTATAAGGAGTTCAACACCAAATTAAATATCTTGAAATTTAGAAACTATATCATTGAGAATTAAAGGATATAGGAAGCAAAACATAAAGTTATTAGAAAGTTGGAAAACTACATTGGAATTAGTCTCTTGCTCAAATTAATGAGACATAAGGAATCCAACTTTAAAGTCTTGAAAATAGAGAACATCATCAGAATAGAAAGTGCATCAAAAATATTTCTAGCTTTCCATTCATAAATAGGGAGAATTAAGGTGAAGAATAGAAGTTGATCATTAGGGAGATAAAATGGATTCAACTCAAAGGAATGATGGAATATATTACATTATTTGGTACATGCCAATGTAACTCCATGGTTACATCTTTAGATTAGGATTTTATCTTAGATTAGAGGTTGAGCATTTACTTTATGTAATGTAATATATGCATAAGTATTATTAGAATGTGCAATTATTAAATATGCATGTAGTCCACATGTACATGAGTCATAGGAATATGGAAGGCCAAGATTCATGTCTCATTATATATAGGCCTTTCATAGATTAGTTGTTGTAGTGTGATATAAAGAAGATAGAGAGCATTGAGTAGAATACTAGTACTTACAATCTAGAACTTGTATGAAACATGGACCATTGAGATCTCCTTATTTTATATCAAGTTCAATTTTTTGTGAGATTTCATTAATGGCAATTTCATGAGTTATTTTATAAGTTTCTCATGCTATTTAATTGCTTATTATATTGTCATTATCATAGATATAACATTGCATGCTTATTTTAGTTCTTCTGGTTGCATTTCCTTTAATATATAGTAGCAAAAGTTAACAGTGGTATTAGAGAACAAGGTAGATTGATAGGAGATAGGGAGAGCCACAAGAGAGATTAAGAGGATATAGGAAAACTCATTTTTAAATATTTTGAAATTTCATTTTGGCTAGAGTCTTTCCACAAAGTTGTAGAAAAACTCATGAAGACTAGGACTCAATATTGATTCCACTAGATTGACAAGTCAACTAGTGAAGTTCATTATCTATAGATCTAAAGAAATTTTAATTATAATTTTCTAATACTTTTTTGTAGATAAGATTAAAAGAAATTTGATAAGATTCCTACAATAACTAGCAAGAATATCTTCTTTTAAATTGTTTCAGTACTTGAAGCAACAAGTTGAAGATTGAAGTTTTTGGAGGCCAAAAATAAAGGTACCATTGCAAAATTTGTAGAATAAAATATTGAAGACTCTATATTGAAGAAGAAAGAGGCTCAAGAGGAGTCCTATTGTAGATTGAAGATAGAATATTAAGGAGACTCAAGAAGGAGATATCCATAGAATATTGTGTTAGGTTAGGAACAAACCATAGTATTACGAACATTAAGAATATTATTGATAATCATAGGTTTAAATAACATAGCACTTAGGCTATGAATAGCCTAAGGGGTAGTCCACCCGTGAAGCTAGCTAACAAATAACAACTAGTGATTAACACTAACAAATACATTAATCATGCTAACAACTAACAACCAGCTAGGTAGGTTAACGTAGTCAAGTTGACTATAGTTACCCAATCACCCAATTACCACTAGATATTCCAAACAGTGAATATCTACGAGGTAAAAAGTAAAAGTAAATGTAATAATGTATATTTTACCATGAGGTAAATAACATCTACCTAGGAGAATCTACCAATTACCAAATGAGGTAATAATCATAGTTACTATAGCATAGTAACTCTAACATATTGAAGACTACAAATCAAGAAGGAGGTCTAAGAAAGAAGGCCCCATTGGAGATTGAAGGCTGAAGAATAAAAAGTTGAAGACCCAAGATAGAGGTATCATTGAAGAACTTCCAGATTTAGAAGATTGAAGATAGAGAAGAACTAAAAAAGATCCTATTGCAGATTTTAGAAGTAACAAATTTTGGAGATCCAAGAAAGAGATCTCATTGCAAAACTTCCTTAGCTGAAATATTGAAGAGGTCAAGGAAAGATATAATTTTATTTTTGAGAAGAAGACTTAAGGAGTTGCAGAATTTGAAGACCCAAGAGAAGAGGTTTTAAATAAAGGTTGAAAGGAGAAATAATGAGAAGACTAGAAAAGACTCATTGAAGAGATTGAGCGAGTTATCATTGGAGGAGACTTGACAAGAGCTCATTGGAAGAAGAGTGCAAACAAGGAGAAGAACCTAAAAAGAAGAGTTTGGGATAATTATCGCCATCTGACAACAAGCCCAAAAGGAAACAGGATTTGGTAAGAAGTTTGCCAAATATTGGAAGATTTTTTCAAATATCTCAAGACATTCATATTCTTGATAATAAGGCCAATATTGAAGTCATATTTTGACAAGGAGACTAAAGGAGAAAGGAGCTAGAATATACCACCAAATTCAAGAGTTTTAAGGATAACCATTAAGGAGTTGAAGATGTTTGGAAGAAGGTGATTGCTAGTTTTTATACCAAAAAATTGAAGGGTTCTAGAAAGCAAATTTGAGTCAAAACTAGGAGTTGCCAAGTAAATTTGAGATATTCGAGGGCAGTATTTTGGCAACATTAATAGCTACAATTTTTTAGAGTTCAATAAAGCAACTTGGAGGAGAGTTGAAGCTACAAAACTATGTACTTGGACAACAAGTTAAAGGAGTTATAAAGCTGCAAATTAGAGGAGTTTATGAGCTATTCTTTGATAGCAAGAAGAAATTCAAGATTAACAAGTTTAAAGCAACAAGTTAATAGAAAATGAAGCAACAAGTTTCACAAAATCGGAGCAACAAACAGGTGAACCAAATCACCAAGAAATTAAGCTGTAAAAGGAGACCAAAATGTATGCAATATTTTTGCAAAATTTTTTGTTATTTGAACAATAATATTATGTTATTATTGTTAGAGTATATTACATTATTAGGGTACATGTCAATGTACCACCTTGGGTACATTATTCGATTAGGGATTTATCTTAGGTTAAGTAGTTACTAGAGGAAGAAGTAATAAATGCACAATTTTTCGAATGTGCAATGACGTAAATGTGCATGTAGTCCACATGTACATGAGTCATAGGATAGACAATTGGATATAGATGGGTAGAGTAAAGACCAAGAAACCTATGTTCCTATATATATGTGCCTTTACAATAGATAGACAAAGAAGAGGAGTATAGGAAAGATCACTATAGAGTAGTGAGTAGGTAGAATGTAGTTTTCATAAAGATTATGGAGTGTTCATGTCCTCTATTATATTGCATTGTACTATTTTCATAACTTTCCATTAATAGCATATTTTAGCTTTATTGTAGAAGACTATTATCTTACTTTCCTACATATTTTACATATTGTGATTGCTTTCTCCCATATCATACATTATCAAAAGCTAATAGTGGTATCAGAGCACACGATAGATTGATAGAAATAGGGAGAGCCACAAGAGAGGAGTCCAAAAATATCACTTACAATTTTTTTGGAAATTGCATTAGCTAGAGTCATTCCATAGAGTTGTAGGAAAACTTGTGAAGACTAGGACTCAACGTCGATTCCACTATATTGATCAATCAACAAGTGAAGATTTGTCACTTACAATTTCTTCCATTTCAACCCTAATACTTTGTTGTATGAAAATAATATTCAAAGCAATTTGGAAATATTTTCACAAGAGAGTTATGAACAATATCATCTTTAGAATCAATCCAACACTAGAAGTAACAAATGGAAGAATAGGAGATTCCAGGAACCTGAGGGAAGTCCTATTGCAAACTTACGCATTGCAAAAGTAAAAGATATAGAAGCCTTGTTGTATATTTGAGTAGAGACTCCAGAGAAGAGTCCAATAGAAGATTGGAGATTGGTGATCTCCATTATAGACTACATATTGCAGATTGAAGATTTCTTTTAGAAGAAGCTAAAGAGAACCACAAAAGGCCTCATTGAAGAACTTTCAATCTTGGAAGAGATAGAGAAGGGTGAACGAAGGTCCTGTTCCTGATTCCAGTAGTAGGAGATTTCTAATATCCAAGAGGGAGATCTCATTACAACACTTCCATAGTAGAAGGTTGAATAAAAGGTCTCATTAGGAAGACCAGAGAAGCTACAAGATTGAAGACCTTGAAGAGGTCTCAAGGAGAAATAAGGAGAAGGATTGGAGAGCCATATTGCAGAGATTTGAAGAGAGTCATAAAAGGAGTTCTTAGAAGAACTCATTGTAGAAATTCACTACCAAGGAGAAGTTCCTAATAGTGAATAACTTGGGACAATTATCGCCATCCGAAAAAAAGCCCAAAGGAGAAGGATTTGGCAAGTAGTCTACCAAATTTTGGAGGAGACTAGTGAATATCTCAAGACTTTTAGATTATTAATAAGAAGGCCCTATTTGAAGTCATAATTCAACAAGGAGGTTGAAGGAGAGTGAATATAGAAGAAGCCTACCACATCCAAGAGATTTGGAGATTGCCTTTCATAGCTAGAAGACACATTTTAGAGATAAAGTTTTGCTAAATCTACAACTAGATAAACTAAAGGGTTCTTGAAGAAATTCTCAGCTACGATTTGGAGGAGATCCCTACCAAATTTTTGAGATTCAATAACAACTTTCCAGTGGAAATATTGACTACTAGAGGGCAGCAATCATGACAACATTACTAGCTACAAAAACTTCATATTTCCAGGATACATCTTGAAGGAGAAGTTGAAGCCATCTACTACAGCTTCAAGGTAGCAAGCTAGAAGGCTTCATAGCTGTGATTTGCTATAATTCTGAATAGCAACTTGGTGAATCAATTCATCAAGATATTCATCATCTTCAAAGATTACTAAATGTATGCAACTTAGGTGTAAAGGATTCATTAATTGAACACTTATATTTGGTTTGTTACTTAGCTTCATTAAGCATCTTATTATATTTTAGAAGTTTAAAGGAGAAGGTTCTTTTTAGAGTCTTCAAGGAAAGTGCAAAAAAGTTCTTTTAAGGTTATTACCTGCACATTAAAATAGGAGTTAGATATATTACGATAGAAAGAAAAATATCTTCTTCCTATTACATTATTCTTAGTTGAAAGTTGTTAAGATTATTGGAGCATTTGAAAATTCTTTAAGAGTTATTATTAGTGCATTGAAAGAGCAATAAGGTGAGACTGTTATTGTACTATTCTATATTGTCTTACTTATTACTCTTAAAGATCATTATGTGCATTGGTTTTTAACTTAAGGTGAAAACAAAATGGCACAAAATCTACATATATCAAAGTGTCTAAAGACACTATTAAGTGCACAAAAACTACAATTTATTGTGGCCTAAAGAAGCCACCAAACAGATTGAAATCCCTCCAAGGAGTGGAGAAGAAGGTAGCCATTTAAACTAGTGAAAGGAGCTACAAAATGAGACTTGGAGTGTCTTGGATTTAAGGTGCAAATAGATGTTATTACAGGTTGTTATTTGAGCACCAAAATTTGTCTCCTACTATTACATCAAAGGGATATATTAAGTGCCATAAGTATACTCTATGTAGATATTGATCCTATCTACAAACATCCACCAAAAGCACTAGTGAAAGTGCTCAAAGAGGAGACATTCGAAAGGGGCCAATTTGACACAGTTTCTACCACAAGATAGGGTATGTGATTTTACCAAATTAACCCTATACAGCTCTTGGAAGAGACTGAGAAGGCTATGGGAGATCAGAACTGTCTGGGCAACATAGGGCTCTTATAGAGAAAAATTGGGAGTTGAAAAGATTTGAAATAACTATTACACAGTATGAGTAAATCATGAGTCAAATCCAAGCACAAAAAACTGAGCAAGAAAAGGGATTTTGAGTGGGTTTGCCAAAGAGAACTACTACAAAATGTTGATTCTATGAAAAAAAGTTACCATGGTTGAAATAGGACATGAAGAAAGTGCAATACATGGAGGCAAAGGAGAAGAGCATGGAAAAGCGCAAGCGATATGAACTTGTAAAATTAATAGTAAAGCATAAAGCTCTTATAGAGAGACTAAATAATATAAATCTAAACTTAGGCAGCATGTAAACAGTAACATAGGCTTGAATGATAAAAGACGCAGGGACATCATAGCTGAAAATTAGCTTAGCGTACAAGTCTGGAAAAAGCAAAGTAAATTGAAGAGGTTAAAAAACAAGAAGAATATTTCCAAGAGAAGATTTCTAGAGCCAAGGATGATCTTATAGCTACTAAAGTCGAGCTTGCAAATTTTCCTTTCTATGAACCTCCAAAAGAGGAAATAGAGAGCCTTGGGGCTCAAATATGGGAGCTGGAGATTTTTGCCAATTAAAAATTGTCTCAAAAAAGATAAAGGGGTTATATGTTGGATCAAGAGAGATCCACCTCGGACAGGTGTATAAGCAGGTTGAAAGACACAAAAAATATAAATGTTAAACTTCTACCAAAATTAAAATATTTAGGGTGCGCTATATATTTGAAGTTGTAGATTAGGTGAAAAACCATATCAATGATTTCAAAAATTTTATGGTCAATTTCTTCTCGAGGTCAATGTTTCTAACAAAGGTCACGCAACCTACTTGGAAGGTCACATCCCTTTTTACATTTGGAAGTCTTTCATTACCCAGGAACCATATGATGGAGACTTGTTTGTGAAGAACTTGAAACCATTTGAGTGCATCAAGAAAGAAGAGGATTTAAACAATGATTGGCAAGCTAAATGTGCAATTATTTAAACATGCAATTGAAATGAAGGAATTGTTGATAGAATATTTCTCTCTCAAGAGACTCTTTATAGAAACATAACTTTCAACTGTTGAGCTTGATATGAAGATAAGGGACATGGAAAAGGAACTTAGGGAACCTGAAAAATAGGGCATCCAAAAAATAAGAACTTGATTATTGCAAAGATGAGTTTTAGTGGTGTAAAGAGGTAACTTCAAATGGTCAAGGATGCTACAGAATATGTTTCCAAGCTCAAACCTGAGCTGCGAAGGGCTTTTCTTGAGATTCTTGATACAGTTGAAGAGCTCGAAGCTGCAATGCAATATTGTATAGCACAACAAAATGCTATTATGTTTCTTAACCCAAATGTACTTGAAGAGTACGAGCGTCGACATGAGAATAATAGGAACATAAATTTGAAAGTAGAAGAAGATAAACTTACACTTAAAAATATTTTTTTCGAAATAAAAGTTCTGAATCACTCCTGGATTCCAACATTGAGGAGTCTTGTCACAAGGATCAATGAAACTTTTGGGTGCAATTTTTAGGATATGACTGTTGTGGGATAGGTCTCGTTAGATGAGCATGTTATGGATTTTGACAAGTATAGTATAACTGATAAAATTTAAGTTCTAGAAATCTAGGCAACTACAAGTATTAAGTGCTCATCATTAGTCTGGAGGGGAATGATCTGTATCAACAATATTGTATCTTGTTTCACTATAGGATCTTACAAACTGTCCATTTCATGTGGTAGAAGAAATCAATCAAGGAATTAATCCTATAAATGAAAGGAACATGTTTCAGCAGCTTGTTAGGGTTGCAAGTCAACCCAATACACCTTAGTGCTTTTTTATTGACACCAAAACTACTTTCGAATATAGAACATACAAATGCTTGTAGCGTCTTAAATATTATGAATGGACCCTGTATTTATAAGAATATGAGCGAATAATTAACAAATATTATTCATAAGGTAGGATTATATAGGACATAGGAATTAGGATAGATATTAGAATAATATCTTCCTAACTAATTGCTAACTAACGTGCTTGAGAAATAAGCACCTAACCTACTAACCAACTAGGTAGGATAGTTAACATAGTCAACTTGACTACTGTCACCTAGTTACCTAGTTACCACAAGATATTCCAAATAGTGAATATCTTCGAGGTAAAAAGTAAAAGTAATAGTAATAATCTAAATCTACCATGTGGTAAATAGAATCTACCTAGGACTTTATTACAAATTACCAAATGAGGTAATAATTATAGTTATTGTAGCATAGTAACTCTAACATCCCCCCTTATTACATTATTTGGGTAATGTACATAACTATCCCAATACAGTGAAGAAGATCCTGATATGTTGGCTCTTGCTCTGGCTTGGGATCTATCACAGTGCTTTGGCTGCTCTAAGCAAAAAGTGGGTCATTCCTCACTTTGTTTTCACATCAACGAATGTCCTTATTGTAATATTTTCATCCTATCGGATTGCATGGGTAACCAGCCGCTGCAACTGCTAGGTGTACTAAAGTAGATCACTACATACGAGGTTCATTATATTACAATATGATTTTATAAAAGTTTTGATAAGGTAGCTAAGGTGTCGGTCACTATCAAAAATGCACCCTTATAAGTTTCTCCTTTTTTGCAAAACATGTTGTAATGGAATTTCTGCAAGAAGTTTGACTAAGGTGTTAGTCGTTGCCGAAAATGCAACCTTATAATTCGTCCTCCTTTTTTAGCAAAAATATTCTATGAGGTAGGAAAAAAATGTTTATCCCCCCTTAAGTGCTAAAGATATGAAACTTATGAAGCTTTGTTAAGGCTTCTACAAAGATTGCCTCCTAGGCAAATTTCAAAAATTTCACTAGAAAATTCCCCCTTATATTACAAGTACTTCAAATAAAAATAGTTTTCTATTTATGAAGCCTAAAAAGAGGTACAACCACCCCTTTATTGCAAGTACTTAAAACAAAAACAATTGCTATTTGTGAAGCCTAAAAAATAGGGTTACAATGGTGATGCCTAGGTTTACAATTTGTTTCTCTTACAAATTTGTATGGATCATGAGCACTTTGTGTACTCTTTCTGAATTTGAATCAAAATCAAAGAACCTCACTAGCAACGTGGCCTCTTTGTTGTCTATTTTGCCTTTGTTTGCTTTTGCTCTTTTTGTCTTGCTTATTTTTAACCAACACCAATTGGTGTCATGGTTGTCCTTTTTACAAGTTGTGCAAAACTTATTTTCTGATTGAGGTAGCTTGCCCTTATCTTTGGAATATGACTCCCTCTTCTTATGTTGACCATGTTTATGTGTAAAAAGTGTAGTGTTGGACACTTCATATTTTTGTAGCTGATTTGCTTCTTCAGTTTGAAGCAGATTTACTAACTCCATGAAGGTCACCTGTCTTTGAGACACTTAAATAGGTGTTATTAACATTTTATAGGAGTCTAGAAAAGCCCTTAGAATGACCGAAGTCAAGACCTTATCTTCAACTTTTTCTCCCAAAGAATTCAGTTTTAATTTTATTTCTACCACTTTGTAGAGGAATAAATCTACTGTTTCACCTAAATTCATATAGAGAGTATGAATTTGTGATTGAAGGTTAAGAATTGTGGCTTCATTTTTCCCTTCAAAAATGGTAGATAAAGCATCCCACGCTTCTTTACCATTTTTAGCATCACAAATGTGAGGTTGAATTTCATTAGTAGTGGCTAGAAAAATCAACATGAGAAGTTTGTTGTCTCTTTTATCCCATGCCTTCTGATCTGCTCCTGGTGTAGTGGGTCTTTTTACAATGTCTGTCACTAGATCCCATAATTCATCTACAGTAAGAATGACCTTCATTTTGGTCTTCCATGTTAAATAATTAGAACCTTTAAGCAACTAGGTATCATTGAGATACTTGTTGATTATAGCCATTGTGTAGGTTCTTTATTTGCACCAAAATGGTTTCTCTTTCACTCTAATTGATATTTAATGGCACCTGCCTAAAAATCCTCCTAAAGAAGGATAATTAGTTTGAGGAATTTAAGCCAAACAAATAAGAAATGAAAGAAAATTCACTCTAATTGATATTTAATGGCACCTGCCTGAAAACCCTCCTGAAGAAGGATGATCAGTTTGAGGAAATTGAGCCAAACAAGAAGAGTGAATTTAGATTTTTATATGGAGTGAATTATCAAAAAATTGGCTTATATTTGTGTAATGAATTACACAAATGAGTGTGAAATTTTGGGTTTTGAGTGCTCTTGATTTTGATGACTTATAATTGAAGAAAACAAGAAATTAGATACAATAATCAATCGAAGAGTGCCCACAAATTTTTACCACTTAGGTGTCGGATGCAACCGAAAATGCACCTAATTTAGCAATACTAATTTAACAAAATGTGTTGAATGCTATCGAAAGTGCACCTTATTACAATAATTTTTGCAAAAAAAAAATTGATTTGTGTTGTGTAAAAATTTTGATATTCAATTTATCCCCTTGTCTTACAATTTTGTAAAGAGTGAGGCAAAAACAATTGCCTTTCCTTTTTGTGTTTGCAAAAATAAACAAGTTTCAATGTTTCAACGCTTTGATTTTCACAATTTCCCCTTGTGTTATAATTTTGCAAAAGAAGAATCCAAATTTTGGTTTGTCCCCCCTCTTGTTTCCAAAATAAACAAGGTTGTGAAAAAATTAGATCTTCAATGTGATGAGATCTTCTCCATTTTGCAAAAAATGTATGTGCAATTATTGGTTTTTATCCCTTCTTTTGAGAAGAAAAAATTGCACAAAAATTGACAAAAAAATTTGTCAAAGCAACTTTTTAGCAAGTTTTTTTTTTGCAAAAATGTTGAGCAATTTTTAACAAAAGTTGTCAAAAACTATCAAAAAACATTTTTTACAACACAGCAGCAGCAAATTGACAAAAATATTGACAATTTTTTAACAAAAAAATAATTGTCAGCAAATAACAACTTTAAAAAAAATTATCATGGCGATCGTGCGGGGTTCGATCTCTAGACCTCGCGCGCATTAGCACCTTAGCTTGGGGCGGTCAACCAACTGTGCTAGATAGGTGGCTGATAACAGAGAATTACATTCTCTTATTTTAACGTACAATCAACAACAATTTGGGAAGGGACATGGCTACCAATCAAATCGTCTATCTCCAAAACACTTCCAAACCAGCCCTTCATTCGAATGAAAAAAAAATACTTAGTAACTCTTCTGTCGAAATTGCTTGTTTACTGCACATGGGCACTACGCGTGCCAACTGTGAGTTTGAGGAGTTTTAGTTTTTTGTTCTCCATAAAATGCAAACACCAGAGAAGCTACAACTATTGTGGTTGTGAAGACTACACCTATGATTGTAGAAAGGATGCTTATTTTTAGGTACAGTAGCAACCATTTTTGTCCGCCATCAATAGCTCATCTTCACGATCATAGAAGCATGCATTTAGATCGACGAATCATGATCATCTGCAAAAAAATGCTTAAACACCAAAATTTTTTGAACCCATCGCTGTGTGCATCATTGAATTTCTTTCTTCTCTGATCGTGATTTGAAGGGTTACGTGTTTCCGATTGCATGCTTTCATCAACATTTGCAAAGTCGTCTGAAAAAAATTGCAAATGAAATAATGCAGTTCTTTCGAGCGCATCAACGTCTTTTGCTCGTCGATGTTAGAGGTCTTGTCGGCTCTGCCCGACGACTCACAACCATATAATTAACATCCAACATCATTGCGGATTTGATATATCGGTAAACAACAATTTACATCAATAGGACTATGAAATTTTTCAAGATCTACACCTACGAGTGCGACTAAAGGTTATTTATCCATGAACCAGATCACCCGTTTGTGAACCTACTGGGATAAATATCCCACATGTGTCGCATTGCGACACTAGGAGGGCTTCAAAAAGAAAAAGCCACTCGGACATAGTTGTCTACCTTCAAGTAGACGCTACTACCTAATCCAACACATCTACGTGTGCGATGTGTCGTCAAGTGTGGTTTTTGTCAGTCGTGTCTAAGCCTTAGTCCCAAGGTGTCCACTTGCATGGATGTCACCATTGCGTAGGTCCAGGTGCATCCTCCCATGTCCTGCGGTCACGCCCAGGTCTGAGCAATCCATCGTAGGTATTCTTGCTGAGACATGTTCATGTTGATCGCGTCCTATAACCACCTATCGTCACGTTTGGTGAATTATCGTCCACGGTCAGTTTGACCGCTCCTCTTCTGTAGTTCGAGTCAGCACATTCTATGAACTACCGTCCATGATCAGTTTGACCGCTCATCTTCGATTGTCCGAGTCAACACATTTCGCTGTGTAGGACCAGGCTAGTTGTTGCTCTAGGTCTTGTCCATGAGTGGAACCTGGGTAGGGTTATGCGTAAGGGGTCAACCCCAAAATGTATTTATAAAAATTTGGCAAATCAGTTTTGAAATCCAAGTGAATAGTGTCCAAACGCATGTAGAAGGTTCACTATTATTAGGGGTAATGTTGGAAATTTAAACTTAAAATGGTCAAATTATTATAAAATTAGGGCGAATCGACCCAAAAAAATTTACACCCAATTTTTTTGGCTAATGGGTCCTGGTCAAGGGTCTCAAATATTAGCCAATTCCAAATTTTGAAAATCCTAATTTTAGCCAATTTGGCTATAAATAGCCACTATGCATAACCTTGAACCTGGGAATCGTTAGGTCTTGTCCACTAAGTGGCCACATCAGCTAGAGTGAAACAGGGCGATGAGATGCCTGCTCTGATACCAATGTCAAAAATAGAGTATGAACATCAAAAAATATATTAAATAATCAAGTCCTTAAATACTACAATGTTTAGGCTATGAATAGCCTTAGAATATTAATAAAATAATATCCCCCTAAAGTGCTAACTAACGCGCTTAGATAACAAAGCGCTAACCTACTAACGTAATCAAAATGATTACAATGACTAACCATAAGATATTCCACAGTGAATATCTTCTTGGTTATAAAGTAAATGTAATAATCTAAATCTACCATGAGGTAAATAGAATCTACCTAGGAAAATATACTAATTACCAAATGAGTTATAATTATAGTTACTGTAGCATAATAGGATAGTAACTCTAACAGGATTGACAAGTGATCAAAAGTATGAAGTAGTGGAGTAAACTGGGGTTCAGTTAAACAAATGTTATCGCAACAATCATAACAAGATTTTGTATAATTAGAAAAGTGAAAGGTTTATCAATGGCCATCTTTGATTTGTCTGTGTTCCAACAATCTTTATCTAGTGTAGTGTATTTACGCACATGTACAAAGAAGGCATTTCTATGTCTTCAGTCTAAGTTTTGTACGTATCAGGACATAAATAAGATAGAGAGGAAGAGAGGAAAATGAATATATGGTTGATACGGGGCTGTTAAAATCTGGTATGTGGTACTTAACTATATTTAAACACTTGATTTCTAAAATTTAATTGGGTTGAGCATAGCTCTAATTGTGTTTCAAAATGAATTACCTGAAACTTTGATCAAACAGGTTAAAGATGCATTTCTTGGTGACCAAGGAAGTGCATCTTATATATTGTACTAAAAATATATTAATAATTTTTAGTAAATCGTTGAAAAACATATATACAAACAAAAAGTATGTTTTCAGAAATTATATAAATTAAAGAGGGTTTTTATATATGTTCTTAAGTGTTCATTCACTGAACCTTTTTACTCGTACCCACACCTTGCCTTCAATTTCAACTGTTGGGTTGAACCATGCTGTAGTTCGTAGAATCCATCCAGTTTTGATAAATGTATAGCTGACAATTGCAATGGTAGCAATGGACATCCAAGACATCCAACCCTCCATTTCTGTAGAAGCAGGTAAGAACTCGTCGCCAAAGGAATTTGCCAGGATTTTGATTTCGGGATTTTGACGGCCTATTATTACATGAAGCCGCTCCGGCTTTTGACTTTTCGGGATTTTGACGGCCTATTATTTCTTTTCGGGATTTTGACGGCCGATTATTTCATGTAGTTGCCTATTATTTCTTTTCGGGATTTTGACGGCATTTTAAAGCTTAGGTTGAATCTTCTCGCGTATTTCATTTTTATTCTTTTCGGGATATTGACAGGCCCACAGAAGTAGATAATTACAAGTTTCTCTTACTTTCGTATCTACAAGGTAGAGTTGGGTTGTGGAAAAGTTCAAATCTCAAAACCCATGATGTGGTGTTCATCCAATATTTTGCTTTGTTAGTCGTTAAATGGTGATCGTCATAGTCCGTGGTATTGTGAGGGGTGAATCCATCTATTACCGTATATTACTTATTATTATAATATTAAATTTATAGTTAAATTGATTTTAAATATAAAAATATCTTTTAATTTATAAATTTAAATTTATTTAATTTATAAATTTAAATTTATTTGATTTTTTATAATTTGATTGTTTATGTGGTTTTATGGATTTATTTAAAGTTATTAAATAGACAAATGCACACAACAGCAGGACAACAGTACAATAGATTAAGAATCCATTCTTATAGTTGGAAATAAAAGTCACGAGGTTCACTAATCTACCCAAATAGTAGATTAAGAATTAATGATCTTATTCAGACATTAAATTTTTAAGGATGTATTTTAGGTTGAATAGAAAATCTTAGACAAGAATGTTGTTTTAAGAGGATCTAATGAGGGCACCTGTAGATCTCCTTTCAAATAGAGAGAGTTTGTTTGTAGATTTATTAAGGAGAAACCTCAAATAGAGATTGAAAAAGCATGAAAAACAACATTAAAAATGCTCTTTGTGGCTACTAGAAAAAGATCAATGAGCAAGGAGGCACCTCAAAGAGTAAATGGATGTTTGCCACAGTCCAAATCAAGACCAAAGATCATCATTGAGGAAGGTATAGTAGAAGAAACAGTCCTATATAGAGCCAATCATGACTTGCAAATTCATAGGTATTCATCCTACCCTAAATTTCTTGCAAATGTGGGTTTGACAGAATTGGGACCCTCGTAGTGAGTATTCCTTATGGTTCATTAGTAATGGATATTTTATTGTTAGTTTTTCCACACTAGCTAACAGAAATAAGGCATTCAAATTAGAAAAGAGCCATGGCTTAACAAGATTATTTGTCAAACCATAGAGAGTGGGAATTGATCCCCGAATTGAACCCGTTGTTGTCTTGGTTTAGGTTTGATTGTATGCACTTCCAATAGAGTTATTTTGGATCATATCGAAGAAATATTGAACCATTGGTCTCACAATAGTTAACCTTTGGGGGTAGATTAACTTTTTTGTAATCAATCATTTAGGCCATGCCAATCTACAAATTTTCTATCGTTGCCATCCCACAAACCATATGGAAAGAGTTGAACAAGTTGGCCAAAATATTTTTATGGGGAGGAGTAAAAGGAGAGAGGAAATAGAAGTTAGTAGGCTAGGAGAAAGTAAGCCAACCTAAGGCAAAGAGAGGCTTGGGCTTGAGGAGACTAGAGGTAAATAATAAGGCTTTGGCTGGAAAGCTTTATTGAAGGTGGATCTCTCAACCAAATTCTTTATTTAGTAGAGTTTTAACTAGTAAATATTTAGGATAGGTGAACCCAAATGAGGTGAGTCATTTTTATTTGTATGGTAATAGGTCCCTAGTGTGGCAAGCACTAAAGCTAGGATCTCATGTAGCAAAATATGAATTTATTTTAGAAAGTGGGGAGAGGGGAGAAGACACGGTTTTGGACATATTCACGAGATCGATACCTACCTATCATTGTTGAATTCCTAGAATTCCAATTAGTAAAATCAACCATAGAAAGCAAGGGTTAGATTAATATTGAAATTTATTTCAACACCATCCAATTGGAGGATTATATGTTTAAGAATCTTAAGAAGTTGGATGAGTGACCAATTTAAATCCCTTTAGAATTAGTACCAATCATGACTAAAATATTGGCAACACAATTTCTCACAAGTAAATATGAGGAGGATGAATTAACTTGGGGCTATAGGAGCCTCAAAGTCTACACAATGAAGGATGGATATGAAAAGATCCTTCCAAAACCTCCTCCCCATGCATATCAAGTTGAGGATTGGAGAAAGATTTGGTAATCTAAGGGTTGACAAAATAAACTTATTTGCCTGGCAGTTCATGCACAATGGAATACTTACATTTGGTAATATGAGACATAGGGGGATCGTTGCCCATCCTGATGTGTTTTATGCTACAAAAGTGAGGAAACATCTGACCACCTAATGTTTGAGTGCCCATTCATATGCCAAATCTAGATGGTTTTAGCTTATAAAATCCAAGCCAATGGTGATATGAACTGGATTAATATTTGGGAAATATGTAAGAGAGGAAGATTTAAATCTGAAGCTCTTCATATTGGGTGGAAACTTGGATTAAAATTTTTTTAGTGGCAACTATGGCTAGAGAGAAATGACAAAATTAAAAAAAAAAACTTTTCATCCTTGAATGGTGTCTCGTATGTCATTTAGAGCAAAGTCACGAAAACTATGGTAGTGTATGCTAGTGTATGCTAAAGAGAATCTCAGGTTGATACAGAAATGATGGAGAAAGAAGCTAAAGTGTAGGAGGGGAAGAATAGAGCTATTTTGAAAACACACCCAAAAGGTTGGATTAAAATTAATATTGATGGACCTACAAAATGTAATTTGGGTAGAGCTAGAATTGGAGCGGTCTACAAGAATCATGTTGGAACAATGCTCTATGAGGAACTATAGGGCCTGGGCAAGGCCATGAACCATAAATTAAAAGCCTTAGCTATAAAATATGGTTCTATTTGGATGATAAGATGAGGTTTTAGAAGGATAATCATAGAATTAGATTCTCAAAACTTGGTAGGAGCTTTAGATTGTATAGGAACTATTTTTTGAAGACATGGAGTTTGAGGATTATTGTCACCCAAATTAAGGATTTATGGAGGGAATTGCATTTTGTGATCCTGATTTATGTTGGTAGAGCTCTGAATATAATGGTGGACTTCTTGGCTAAGATGAGTACTGAGAAGGAGTAAGGGTTCAGTGGCATGGCTGCTGAGGATGAGAGGATTGAGCAAGTTGGTGAGAAAATCCAGTGTTTGGCTAATTTGGATAGCCAATGCAAACATATGGTTTAAGAGATTTGGCTCCAATGTAGATCTCATTTTAGTGTTGTAACCAAAAGTGGTTAGTTCTTAGGATCTTGGGCTTTAGAATTATGAAATTTTTTTGGAAATTTAAAAGAAGAAACATGTGCTCTTGCTAGCTAAGGTTAGGAGGAGTCTCATCCCAACTTGTAAATAATCTTGTTCTAATATAATTTTTCCAAAATAATAAAAAAAGAATTAATGATCTTTAATTTGACAAAATTTGAATACAATATTATTTTCTAATTTATAAGTTTAGGTTTATTTGATTTTAGATTAAAAATTAATGATGTTTAATTTGATTAATTTGAATACAAAAATATTATTTAATTTATACATTTAGGTTTATTTGATTTTTTATAATTTGATCGTTTATGTGGCACCATGGGTTTATTTGGAGGTGGCTAAGGATATGAGTTTGATTTTGACTCATATTTATGTGTATAAAAAAATAATTGTAAATAATTAATTTAAAGGGTTGATATGAAGTAGCCAAAGTTTATGAGTTTGATTTTTAAGAATTATGGGTAGGACTCATGTTTATATACATAAACAAACAATTATAAATAATTAATTTTCAAGCAGTTCAAGGTTTTGAGTTGAAATTTTATTAATCTTAATCAAGTATATGTTTTTTTGTTTCTTGTTTTAATAAATTGAAGGTATAAATGTAATTAAAAATTGTATTAATTTTAATTTGGATTTAAAATTAATTTTAAATGATTAAATATTATTTATAAACTTTAAAATTATGAGATTATTTACAGATAAGATATAAATTGATTTTCAAATCAATCAGTATTCTTGTAATATATATTGGATTTGGTTAGTGTGAGAAATTCCTATGACCGAGCTAGGCATCCCCATCCCACCATGACCTCTCATAAGGAGGTCATAAGGGGAAGATTTGAGCTTATCAACGGGGAATTTAACACACAACCCCACACACTCTATGCTTTAAACCTTGAAATATTCATGTAATATTTAAAAAAACATCATAAGTATTAGACATCTAAAATTATATGTACTTTGTCATTAAATAATGTTATATTATCAATAAAGTTACCAAAATATAGATCTATATACAATTATTGTTACACTTAAAGAATTTACATAATTAGTTATTACCATTCAAGACTTGGTCAATGGTGAAGATATAGTTGATTTAGCATTTTAAAACAGGATTAGAGATCATAAACTAATCCTTTGCCTTGCCTTCAAGATATAAGTATGTATATGTATACCTTAATCTATGTTTGATGTGTTTATTAAGAAACACCTAAGCTTTTAATCTAAGATCTATATTTTAAGAATTTCACAACTAAATCTTTGTCTAAAATGACAAAAAAATATGCAAACATACAAAATCTAACCTGGATGATTCTTTTTCAATGCTTACAGATAAGTAAGGCTTTTTTTTCTTTTAAAGATAAGGGTCCAAGAGAAATGCATCAAACAATATCTAGCCTAAATACAACTAAATGCCTTTTAATTTCGTGTCTAGAATTAGATAATAAACAATTTCTTTTAAGTGTTTAAAGACTAAACCAAATATCTTAATTTCTCCTATTAATGTATTAAAATAAAAAAATAGAATAGCTAGGCTACAACAAATAGTATGAAAACTAAGCTATAAAAAATAAAATTGTAGTTTATGGATTAGAATGACCTAATTTGTAGCTGAGATGAATTCGCTTCCTATAGTCAAATTCACCACCCAATGCATTTTTGCCTAGAACCAAGTAACCAACAAATTGGTAGAAACCTGTAAAACAACAAAACTAGAAAGTGGAGTTAGTTTTTGGGGGTCTACCAAGCTTAAAAGGAATGGATAATTTTTATCTTGACTAGTCGGAGCCCTTGATTCTTTTGATAAAATGAAATAAGACCTCAAATGAGCAATAATAGTGCATATGATAAACTTGCAATTTGTAAGCCTTTAGGACACAATTTCATTTTTGTTAAAAAATAGAAAAGTAGAATGTAAATTTCATTATACAATGATTGGATATTGACATAAAATGTAAGGTGTGGAGTTAACAGATAGAAAATACTTTAAAAATAGATTAAATACTCAAGGTATAAAAGAAACTTGGAAACAACAAATTCAATATTTGTAAATAGATGAATAACAATTTTTTAAAGTAGATTGGATAAAAAGATAGGAGGTTATCTTTGCAAGTGTATGAACTAGTCTGAGGAAGTGTCTCTGGACTATATAATGATACACACACATCAAAATGGAGGTAAAATGTCACCAATAACAAATTTACTATATGAAACAATGCAGGTAGTGAATTTATCTATGAGGAAAATGTAGGTGGATAGAAAGCAAAGAGTTGGGAGGAACTACTAGGTGGAACTGAGGAGTGGTATTATAGATAATCTAGTATCTAGAGAGGTGCCTTAAAAACACTTTCAAGAGAGAAAACACATGCCCACCAAATGATATATGTTAGCTCAAGAAATATAAAAAGGGGGGATGCAAAATAATCAAAGCAAGTACTACAAAATATATAAAATACTAAGTCCAATTAACAAGGAAAAGGAGAGGAAAACCATCACCAAAATATCTATGAGGCTTGCTTCTCTTCTCTTTTTTCCCCTTTGGTAGCTTCTAAAATGCATGTAAGTATGGATGCCAAATAGACTTTATCAATTTGACAGAGTTTTGGTATGAAAATGCTTTTCTTTTTAAATATTAGGGTATACCAAGGGCTAGTATTATAGGAAACCATGGATCCTTGGGAAGACAGGTGTAATCAATTTTGATAAGATGCAAGGAGGTAAGAATTTGAAATTTAAATCTTAAGGTATTAATGAAAGATTTCAAAAGGGTAAGTCTTGGTTTTAGCAAGCTGCTAGAAGGGACTATGTGTCCAAGATAGAATCAACCTCATTAATGGCACAAGGCTTGAGAGATAAAAAATTTAATTTTTGTACTAGTTGATACAAATTCACTACTTACAAATTTGTTGCCTTCAAATTTGTAACCATTAAATTCATAAAATTGATCATTATAGGATATATCAAGCTAGGAGGATCAAATTTAGGTGAAAAAGACTAAGAAAGAAAATTTATTACCTATGTGTAAATTTGCTACCTACAAATTCATTGTCGAGGTGCAAATTCACTTCTTATATATTCGCTACCTAGGTGCAAATTCACTACCTACACTACCAGGCACTATTTTTCACAATTAGAGGTATTAATTATTATACAAGTACAAACTTATATATACTCATTGGAATCTCTTTTCAATCATGTTCTAGTGGAAGTGTTTTTTATGAAGACTTGTAATGGCTATTAGTGCCCCATTCCATTATTCCTTTAGAGCAACAAATGCTTGATTTAGACATGATGAATTTGAATTTAGTTTGATCAGTAAATAAGGGTTATGGTGGATTGAAGTACACAAGGGTGTCTTATTTGCCCCCTTTTAATGTATTCATTGTATAATGAATACATCAAAAAATTATGCAGATGCCTCAATTTTGCATTGGTGCTTAAGGGGGATGAAGGATGGAAATATTGCTTAATATGTCATTAAGGCTTGTACTTTGAGCAACATTAATTGCACTTATGCCCTAGACAAGGGTGCCCCTTCAATATTCTAAGGGAAAATTATCATTCTTGAGAAAACTTGATAATTTTGGGCAGTGATTAGAAGAAAAGGCAAAAAGTAACTTAGACAAGCCTAGGGGGTAAAAGGGGGAGGAGGAATAAAAACAATTTATTTTTACTATGCACTATTGAGAAACTAGAGATTTGGAGAGGAAAAAGAACTAGCAATTTTGATGGCTTAGCATGGATTGCCCGTGCATCAAATGGATGCTCTACAATCACCAACAAGACCACTAGGCACTCGCATATAGGTACAAATCTAAAAAAAATAACCTTGTGATTATATGAATGATTGGATTATTTGATATGAGGCACATTGGATTTTGATGATGTCGTGCAATAATAAATTAAGTATATAATCTAAATTTTGATCATCAAAATAAATTTGAGAAAACATGTATATGATTAAACTGCTATAATTGATTGATATATGTTTGTGATGATATATAATTGATAGTTGTATAATCTATTTCAAGTTTGGTAATGTATTACTAATTGTGATGCATTATATTTTATTTGAAAAATGGACAAGGAATGATAAAGGCTAATGAAATGAATGTGATAAAATTAGAGAATAATTAATTAAGGTTGAAATGGTGGTATGCAAATGAATGATGTGAATAATGTTGATATGTTGAGAATAGATGTGCAAGAAAGAGCAACTATAGTGAGGATTTGGTAAAGATAATTTTAGTGGGCTTGATGTACAAGTAAATATCTGGTAGATAATGCTTATGTCAATTGGTCAAGCTTATTTAAAAGCACTCCCTCGATTGGCATATGAATATGAGAGGCTCATGAAAAATCCCATAAAGGACTGATGTCAAGCACTAAATTAAAAAAATGTCAATCAATCAAGCTTATTTAAAATCCCTCATTTGATTGACATGAAAGCACAAGACGCAAAAGCATCGAATAATTGGTCTTAGTTAAGAGCATGGAGATGATGGGTAAGAGAATGAGATAGTATAAAATATTAATGCCAAGCACCTAATGAAAAAAATCATTAGCCTATCAAGCTTATTTAGAAGCACAACTTTAATTGATATGAAAGCACAAGATGCAAAAGCACCAACCAATTGGGCTTAATTAAGAGCATGGAGATGATGGGTAAGATAATGATATAGGCCACAGAATATTGATGGTAAGAACATAATGCAAAAAATATCATCTGATCAAGATTATTTGAAAACACTCCTTCAATTGATATGAAATCATAAGATGCAAAAGCACCAATTATTTGGGTTTAATAAATAGCATGGATATGATGGACAAGAGAATGACATAGGCAACAAAATACTGATGACAACCACCTAAAGCCAAAAAATTCAACTGATCAGGCTTATTTAAAAGCACTTCTTCGATTAACACGAAAGCACAAGATGCAAAAGAACCAATCAATCATGCTTAGTTAAGAGCATGAAGATGATGGGTAAGAGAATGAGATAAACCATAAAATACTTATGCCAAGCATGTAATGCAAAAGATGTCAAGTGATTAGGCTTATTTAAAAGCACTCTTTTGATTGACATGAAAGCACAAGATGCAAGAGCACCAAATGATCATGCTTAGTTAACAACATGGAGATGATTGGTAAGAGAATGAGATAGGCCACAAAATATTGATGCCATGCACCTAATGGAAAAAATATCAATTAATCAAGATTATTCAAAAACACTCTTTTGATTGACATGAAAGCATGAGATTCAAAAACATCAATCAATCGAGCTTAGTTAAGAGCATGAAGATGATGGGTAAGATAATGAGATAGGCTGTAAAATATTGATTCCAATCACCGAATATAAAAAATTCAATTGATTGGGCTTATTTAAAATCACTCCTTTGATTGACATGAAAGTATAAGATACAAAAACATTAATCAATTGGGCGAGTACATACCTAAATGATGTAGGGAATTTTTTTTTATGGAGAACAAGAGGTTGTACTCGGATCTCCCACCCTTGAAAAATCACAAGTCTCTCATTTAGAATCTTGAGAGTTTACAAATAGATTCAATTCTCATCTCAATTGAGTTGTCATAGCTAGATACCTATATTTTTCATAAAAAGTTTGAAATCTTGTTTTTCATTTTCTAGATCTTCTTCAATTTTCTATGTGAATAAAATATCCTAAAATTCAACATCCTTCTTCATGATATTTTCTATAACAGCCTTCAAAATATCAAAACTCCACCTTTATTGTCTATGCATTGCATCTTAGTAGAGTAATATTTCCATAAATTTATGCTATCATAGTTTGTTTTACCATATCTGGATTTCTAGTTTCCTTCCTAAAGCATAAGTGCAACCACAAGAATTGTAATAAATAGTTTATATAAAAACACATTAATGTTACAAAACACAACAAATAGTACCTATGGAAAACATTAAAGTAAATTTTAATCTTTATTTGATTTAGAAAATTAATAATTTTTTGTCAGCTTTAACTAAACTTACTACTTCCTCTAGCCATAGAAAAAAGAATTTAACTTCACAATCCTCTATTAAAACCCCTCTATTGGATTGTTAACAAATGAGCCTAATTATCATAGGTCAATAATTCCTAGGATCATATAATCTTACATATAGAAACTCGTTCAACCATAACAATAACGATATTGCATAAAATGAAAACTTTATTGATAAAACATCTACTATAGCATGCACAAAGCAGTGCTACTTCTCTATTACATTCGATCATATAATATAGAGCTTTGTCTTCAATATAAACTTACATGAGACTCTTCACATGCACCTAAATCTTGACCTTTGTTCTCCTCAAAATCATGGGAGATGCAACCTTTCATATTTTCCTCTTTACATAACAAATCTCACATATTACATAATGAAAAAGTCTCTCATGATTACACAACTTCCTACTTCTAAACTTGACACATCACACCCATATCTCTCTCCTATACATAAGACACCTCACACTCATAACTCTTCACTTACATAATGTTGGCTTTTTAAGCCTTACTACCACAAAATATCACAAGTCCCAATATAAAATAACCACAATATTAAAGGTTAAAATAATAATATAATGAGTAGAATGAGAAAATTAATATGTATACAAGGCTTATAAAATAAATAAAATAACATTCACTTATATACTGAAATATGAATGTAAATGACCTATGTCATTCATGAACTATGCATGAAGAAAAATTACAATATTAATTGCTTAAAAATCCATATACAAGCTTTATTCTAGGATCTCTTACAAGCAAATAATAGAATTCTCCTTCTCTCTCTTCTCATACTCTTCATGGAGTATTGTATCAATAATATAGCCATAGGAATATGACTCTTCATGCACTTGACTATTGTTGTCTATATGACAAGTCCCATGACTCTTTGCTTATCATCTTTCCACTTGCATACTTGATCGGCACTTGACTCTAAGATACTTGCACACATCTACATGACTCTTACACTTCTAGGACACTTGTCCACATCCTCACATTACATATTTGCACTCTTACATACAAGACACTTGTGTACATTCTCTCAACATATAATTGCACTCTAACTTACATGACACTTGTGCATTTATTACACATTGACACTTACATAAAAGAAGAAATATAAATCACACTCTAACTATAGACTCAACCCTAATCTATTACATATTTACAAATGCACCATGAAGGTACCATGGGGGTACATTAAATTGTTTGTTAAACTAGGAACATACAACACATTTTGAAATGTACATTTAAAATATGGTAGGCAAGGAGTGAGATTTCCTGATCATTGTACTTGATAAATTTTATCATCTACTATTTTGACTAGTATATTTGGTTTTATTTGAATTGAATCAAATATTGTCTATCATATGGTGGTTTGTTCTTGAATTGATGTACCATAAATAAATATCATATTCCATTTTTGTTTTTGATTGAATTTCTCATGGTTTATTATATCTTACCACATGTCTATGACAATATTTTTATTTTTAAAAATTTATTCTCATAAAACTTGGTCCTTTAAACTTGTATGGCTCTCTTGATGTATTCATTTCAATCAATACAAGTTCATTTTGTTTTCTTTGATGTTGGGTTCCTTGCTCCCAAATTTTAAGCTTCAATCAATTTTCAATTTATCTTTCTTTCATTTTTTTGTTGGCTTTTTAAGCCTTACTACCATTTAATATCATAGGTCCCAATATAAATTAGCATAATATTAAAAGTCAAAATAATCATATATTGGAGGTAGAGAATAAATATCAATGTATATAAATTTTATATAGATCAAAAATATTGAAATAGACTTACAATATTATTCATGAATCATAAAGTACAATATTGAGATATTCTCTACACTTGATACAAATTATGGAGCTTTGTCTCCATAATATAGCTATACAAGATAACTCTTCAAATTCTTGACTATGACCTTTGGATTCTTATCTTACCACTTGCATACAAAACTCTCAGTCTTCTATCATAACACATATACATATCATGCACATACCAATATATAAAATAATATAATATTCTCTAGCACCCCCTTGTATTACATTATTTGATGTGGATTTCTCATGATTTGCACAAATGATTTTGGAAAATTTGAAATTTATTTTGACCAAGTGCTTTTATAAAAATATTTGCAATTTGATCTTCAGTAGAAACATGTTTCAATTGAATATGATGATTTTGAACATGATCCATAATAAAATGACATTGAGTTTCAATATATTTTGTTCTTTCACAAATAATTGATTTTTATTAGATTAAGTACTCCTTGATTATCACAATTTATTATTGTAAAAGTTCTTCTGATTCCCATGTCTGATAATATGTATTGTAACCATAGTGCTTCATAGATTGCATCTTTTACTGCATAATATTCTACTTCTATAGATGAAAGTACCAGTGCATGTTATTTTTTCCTGTACCAAAAAATAATTCCTAAACCAAGATAGAAAATATAGCATGATGTAGATTTTTTGTCATCTATAGATCCTACATAATCATAATCTGAATACTCTTGTAGATAAAATTTGTCATCATCTATGTTAGCCCATATTCTATAGTTTTGTTAATATATTGTAGTATTTTTTGTATGGCTTTCCAATGACTTTCTCTAGGTTCTTTTATAAACCTTGAAAGATAGTTTACAACAAAAACTATATTTGGTCTAGTATTTGTTAAGTATAAAATACTACCAATTAATTATCGATAGATAGAGGCTGAGACTAGAGGTGTTTCATCATATCTTGACAATTACAATCCTTGCTCCATGGGAGTGTATTTGGGTTTACAATTTTTCATTCTTTATTTCTCAAGAAATGATTTTGCATATTTTATCTGTATAATTATGATGTTTTCATTTTGATAAATTTTTAAACCAAGACAATAATGAAGAAGCCCCAAATCTATCATTTTAAAATATTTTTGTAAATCCCTTTTAACTTTGTCTATCAAAATGTTTGAGCTTCTTGTAATTACTATATCATCAACATATACTATAAGTAGTATTCTATCATGTCTAATATTTTTCATAGATATATTTGGATCTGACAAACTTCTTTTAAAATTATGCTATAATAAATGATTATTAATCTTTATATACCATGCTCTTGGTGCTTGCTTTAGGCCATATAAGGATTTATTTATCTTGCAAACCTTTTGTTCTTATACTTTAATCACAAATCCTTATAGTTGTAACATATATATATCTCTTCTTCAAGATCACCATTGATAAATGCATTATTTACATCCATTTTCTGAAGTTTCCATCCATGATGTGTTGCTAAAATATAAACTATTTTAATTGTAGTCATTCTGGCTATTGGTGAAAATGTTTCTTCATAATATTTTCCTTTTGTTTGACTATATCCTTTTGCAACTAATTGGTCTTTGTATTGATGGGTTCTACTACTTAAATCCCTAACATTCTATGATTGTATAATCATTGGTTACCTTGAGACCAACAAGAGTCTATTGGCCTCACCAATCCCCTAGTGATCAGTTTGTCTCATTGAACTACTATCAGTTCCTTATTTGATTTTCTACCCACTCCTTGAGAGTTGATATTCTTTGATCTCTTTTGCACCCGAGTTATCCCTAGAGTTGGATTTTCTCTATTCTTTTTTTCTATACCTATGATGGCATCCTTAATTATCAATTGCTTTTGGTTATGCACTAAAAATACCCCTACAATATTTGATTGTGGTAACTCACTACACTCTATTACCTGCTCCTAGATAAAATGTGAAAGAGAAGTTTGAACATTGTTGTTATTATTTTCATTATTCTCATCCACTTATTCCATAAATTTTTCTTCTTCCTGGTCCACTAATGTCTTGAAGATCTCATACCTACTGAAGGGCTTGAGTTGGATTTGCTCTTTGACATCTTTTTTCTTTTGCCTTATCATTCTTTTGGGTTATTCAAAACCATCTACTTGTGCTTCTCTACCCTGAGAAATGTTGGTTGTTTCTTTATTGACTATTGACTTACCCTCTTTAGGAAGATTCAACATTGCTAGAGGAGCCTCCATTTTTGTGTTCATACTATTTGGACAGGACTGGGTCAAATTCCCATATTTATGGCAAACTCTACATCTGAAGGGTAATACCTCATAATCCAATTGCTAAATCCAACATAGTCCTACAAGTTCGAGTTCAACCTTTGTTGACAAAGGTTGGTTTAGATCCATTTCCAAGCATAATCTAGCATAAATGGTTGTGTTTCCTTCCATTATGTCTCTAAAAATACCCAAATATATCCCAAGGTAATTACCGATTATTTCCAATCTCTGTTCACTCCAGAACTCCATTAAAAATAGATACAAATAGATCCAAAATAAGACAACAATAAATTCCATTTGAGAATCGTTTATATAACTCCCTTGTTCAAGTCATACCTAATTTAATCCTAACCATATATAAAAACAATGAAAGGTATAAATTGAAATTTCATATTGAATACATTGATAGGCCATTTTATTAAAATGATACCTACAACCACGTTCTTTGTATTATTAATTAAAATAAAAAATTAAAAAATTAAAAAATATTGTTGTTGTTGATTCCCATGTCTCTTAAAAAAAACTTTCTAAAAAAATTATATTGTTGATCTCTAAAATTTACTGACAACTTTATAGTTAAAACTATACTAACTTGAGCCCGAAAAAAAAAACAAGTCAGCTATTCCTGATGGGCTAAAAAGTAAATTGAATGGAGAAGAAGGCACCAAAAGAAGAGTCCCCATATCCAAAAGCATGGCAGACATGAAACCATAGCCGACTGCGACCATCCTTCTCCCTAAAAATGACCCAGGCTATTTGTGGTGAGAAGATGATCACTTGCCAGACAACATAATTGAAATTGAGATCCATAACTTCATGACATAATCATATAAGGTCCAAGCCAGCATCTCGTCTTAATCTTGTTATTGGGCCAAATTGAACGGAAAAATATCTATTGTAATGGGCCTTGGTGGAGAACCCCATTTACTTGGCAAGCATCGAATATTGGTGATTATGTAAAACGTGGAGAAGAATCTATATGGATAAAAACTTCCTTAACATGCAATAGAACAGGAAAAACTGTTACTATGAGAAGGAAAATTCAGAGACAATAAATCTGAATGGTAGATCAATGTACCAGAATGTTTTGGGTATTGTTCAAAAGTTCAATATACAAGTGGGCAATTTGACATAGTTTCTACCACAAGACAGGATATGTGAGTTTGCTAAATTAACCTCTTGGAAGATCAAGAACTGCCAGGGCAATAGAGGGTTCTTATAGAGAAAAGTCAGGAGTTGAAAATATTTGAAATAACTGTTACAAAAAATGAGGAAACCCTGAGTCAACTCCAAGCACAAAAATCTGAGCAAGAAAAGGGATGTTGAGTGGGTTTGCCAAAGAGAAGAACTATGCAAAAGATTGATTCTATGAAAATAAAGTTACCATGGCTTAAATAGGACATGAAGAAAGTGCAATATATGGAGGCAAAGGAGAAGAAGAGCCTTGACAAAGTGCAAGCGAGATGAAATTGCAAAATTAATAGCAAAGTAGAAAGCTCCTATGGATTAGACTAAACAATAGAAATCTAAACTTACGCAACATGTAGACAGTAACATAGGCTTGAATGATAAAAGACGTAGGAACATCATACTTGAAAATCAGCTTAACATACAAGGCAAAAGCAAAGGAAATTGAAGAGGTTAAAAATAAGAAGAATCTTGTCAAGAGAGGATTGCCAAAGCCAAGGATGATCTTACAGCTGCTAAAGCTGAGTTTGCAAATTTTCTTGTCTATGAACCTCCAAAAGAGGAAATAGAGAGCCTTGGAGCTCAAATACGAGAGCTGGAGATTTTTGCCAATGAAAAGTGATCTTGAATAAGAGAGAAAGGGGTTATATGTTGGATCAAGAGAGATCCACCTTGAACCGGTGTATAAGCAAGTTGAAATACATATAAAATAAAAATATCAGACTTCTTCTATAGGAATTAAAATATTCTGGGGTGCGTCATATATTTAAAGTTGTAGATTGGGTGAAAATCCATATCAATGATTTCAAAAAGGAAGTTTATGGTCCGATTCTTCTCGAGGTCAATGTTTCTAACAAAGGTCACACAGCCTACTTGGAAGGTCATGTCCCCTTCTACATTTGGAAGTCTTTCATCACCTTAGATTCACATGATCAAAAATTGATTGTGAAGAACTTGAAACCATTTGATATTCCATTTCTGAACCACACTGGAAATAGAAAAATGCAAAATAGGCTTTTGTCAGTATCAGATGTGATGCACAATATGGGGATCACATCGAGGCTTGATGAATTATTTGAAGCCCCATATATAGTGAAGGAAGTCTTAATCAGTTAGGCTGCACTAGATTACTCATTCATTGGTTCAGAAGAGACCAATTGTAGAGCATATGAAGCAAACAAGGTAGGAGTGATGGACCTTTGGACTCCTAAAAATCATTATCGTTGGTATGTTTCTTGGTATGGAGGTCACGTTATTCAAGCAAGTGTAAATCAAGTACAGGGATCATGGCTATTTGCTTCCAATGTGGATATAATAGAAATTAATGAGCTCTCTTGGAAAATAAGAGAATGCCAAGCACATATTGCAAAACTAGATGAAGATGATAAATCATTAAGAAGTGAAGTGAACAAAGACATTTGGAAAATGAAGTGGCAAAACTGCTCAAGAAATGGGAGGATATTGTCAACAATATGATATTAGAACAAATAAGGCAACAAGAGAAGGCTAATCGAATAGATCAAGGTAGGAGGGAGCTCAAGTGCATCGAGAAAGAAGAGGATTTAGCAACGGCTTGTTGGAACCGATTCTTGCATCCATAGGATTCGATTGTCATGCTACAAAAATCCATTTGAAACCAATGAGCTATTACAGGCTCTGGTCAACCTGCCTCTTTGTTCTGATAAACACAAATATTGCTAAAGGAAAACTACAGAACGGGTAAGGAAACCCCAGCGGTAATTCTATGAATAAAACTTTGATTACACGCTCCAGATTAATATAATACTATATGTATTGAAATGACCAAGCAAGAAAATAACCATTCATTATGCCTTATGTAGACCGGTGCCTAGATTCATTGGGTTGTTATAGCAATTTTAACAACAATTTTAACATGAACAGAGAGAATGGGGAAAAGAAAATTGGCGCTCATAGATTTATTCGAATATCGTAATAAAACTAAAAATTAACCAATGAAAGAAACATGTATAATGCATTCAAATAATGTAACCCATTAAACAGTGACACACCAAAATGACACAAAAATATGATAGGAAAAAGACTCAGAATTGTATTGATTTGAAAATATTTGTTACATGCAGAGTGGACAATAAGCCATTTAACTCTATTTTTCTAGAAAAACTATCAATACAATGAAGGCATTCCATTCAAATAATGTAACAGAATCCTCCTACTTTCCTTGTTCCAATATAGTAATAGTAGAGTCTCTGAATCCTAGGCTCAATAGGATTGGAAATAATCTTAGCTTCTTGAGCACTTTCCTATCAAAATACTGCACAACAAAGGGAAGAAGTAAGAATATGATGAGAAAAATAGACACAAAAGGGAGATACAACAACACAACTCTAAAGGGCACTCAAGTATACCTCTTAGCAAAAATGCTATTCTCTAATTGCTTGATGCAGAATCTGAACCTATTTGCTTCCTTTTATAGTTGCTGGTTCTTGATTCTGTTATTTTTGTTTTATTTTTGACCTTACACTTGTCAGCTTTTGAGTTGATCTTCAAAAATTGGTACAACTGGCTTCCACTACCCTTATTGTTTTAGTTGTGCCCTCTTATTTGAATTTTTCAAATAGTGATTCAATTTAACCGATGATGGTGGTGTTGGGTGAACCTATTTCTTCTTCCACTACTTCTATAATTGTTTTCTCTTCAACTGTTTCTCTTCGAACTGCCTCCTCTTGAACTGCCTCTTTTACTGTTTCAGAGACTTTTTCTGTTGGTGCAGGTCTTTGTTGTGTTGAAATTATTTTCTGTTGTTGACCGTAAGTCTCAACCCTTTTCCCTTTTTGACCTTGTTGCAACCACTTTATTTGTTCACTGATTAATCTCCAAACTTCTGTGTCAAAGGTGGCAGCAAACCTTAGCATGTTCATCTCCTGCAAAATCCTATTTTTTTGTGTGGTAATAATGGACCTGTTTCTTTCATATTGGAAGAGCAACATCTCCACAGTATTCACCAGAGAAGTAGTTTGTTTAGTCATTTCTGCTTCATCATCTGATTCACACTCAAATATTTCTATGGTATGCTTGAGTAGCTCTTCTACATCGGAGGCTTCCAAGCATTGGTCTAAGGATAGACCGATGTCTACCATTTTTCCTATTGCTTCTTCTATCAAGTTATCCATTTCATTCACAACATTGATCCATCTTTCCCGATTTTCCCCAAACATGGTTGCTTTCAAAAACTCAAAATTGAGCTAGATTTTATTGCCATTATTTGTTGTTATCTCTTGACCTTGCAACTCTTCAAAATTATCTCCTATGAAATCAAGGGTAGGATGAATGACTTCAAAGTCTTCTACTCTCTCTTGTATTAATGTCAGAATTTCTCGAGTAGTTACTTGGATCACCCCTATCTGTCTAAACATTTCAGTGAACCCTCTAGCATGAGCTTGTATCTTTATTGACATTTTCTTCTTCATTGTATTTAAATAATAGGCATGATCTTGAATCTTCACCATTGAAGGAGGTTGTACCTTCGAAGTATCTTTTCATGCCAATTCTTCCTGCTATTTATTTATTAATGCTTTCATTTCAGCTTTTTCCTTCTCCTCCTTTTTCAATTGATTCCTTAACTCTACAATTTTCTCAATGAATTGGTCTATGGCTTGATTTTGCATTGTTTTGACAACTTTGACTATTTCACCTTCTTTCCCTATTACCGATGAGCCTTTGGTTTCCTCATTGACTCTAAAGACAAGTGGGTCTTGTAGAGTAGGAAGATTTATCTCTGCTATATCTGATACAGGTGCTTCTAATTGTGATTCTTCTATAAATTGTTCTCCTATATTTCCCATCCCTACTACTAACTGTAATTCTTGTTCATCTGCAGTAGTGAAAGTAGTCTGCTCATATGTTCTCTCCAACACAACCTTTGTAGAGGGTAAAGATAATCTGGGCTTCTTCTTTTCTATGGTGGTTATCTCTTTTTGATTCTTCACTAGGTGACTTGAGAAAGACCCCCAAATCCACCAGTTCTTCTACTATTCATCTGTATTACTTATGGAATTTTAATTTCTTGTCCTTTTATGTTTAAAGAGGTAGGGATAGCCATGGGTGCCAATTTCTTCACACTAGTTATAGCTAGTACTCTATCAAAAATGGGAACTACAGCTTGCTCCATGAGTGAAGCCTTCCGAGCAGATGTGGTTACAATTTCCTTTCCTTTACCAGCACTTGGGTTTTGGGAAACTTCTTGGGAAGTGCTTGGTGTTGCTTCTATCCTGAGATGAGCACTTCTAGGAGGCCTGACCTATTGCTCTACTATATCCATAGTGTTAATAGTGACCTCCATTTGATCAATACCCTATTCTTCTATCAACTCTAACAAGGGGTCTTCTTTGATTGCTTGGCCTACTCCTGGAAAAATAGGTGCTACAACATCTACTGAAATTTCTCGAAGCCTTCTTAATTATGTAGGGTAATCATAGGCTTCATGAACCTGTGTGCTACCCCTGTCTTTGGGAGGGAAATCATCCCATACCCCTTTCAAATCTAATCCTTTTTCCATAGCTTCTAATAAGCTTTCCTCAAAAGCATCTGTACGATGCATTATTCGAGCATATTCTCTTTTTTCCATCATTCTGTTGTATATTCCTTTTGGGTCATAGAATCTCCAAGTTATCTCATCGAATCCCATGTTGTCTAACTCAAACATTCCTTTGAGTAGGGCAGGGTAACCAAAAAATATATAATCCCCAAAGCGACAGGGAACACTGAGCCAAGGAACTTTACCATGTTTCTTTACCAACCTCATCTTAGCCTCTTCGGCCACTTGCCTGCATAATTCCAAAGTTGCTAGGGATAATGGGCAATACTTTGGTAACATCTTAGGGGGAATTTTAGCCCCATATAGTCTGATATATGTAAAACCTTCTGTGAAAAAGAAATCCCCAATTTCCTTCTCTTTGATTAAAGCCCTTACTCCTGGCCCTAACCTTTCAGGAACCATGCCAGTTAAAATCCAATGGATTTCTACCATGAAATGATCACAGAACCAGCCAAAGTGAGTTCGTCCTTCATGTATTCTCCAGAAACTACTTTGGACATAGGGGTTGTCAATGGATTTTACTCTTTTTTGGGCTTCTTCTCCCAATTGACCCGCTATCAGATGGATAAAAATTGAGTATTGAGAAAAACGAGGCATCTCTTGCCTTTGTTCAAAAACTACCTTTTTTAATTCTACCATTTCTTCATGCATTTGGGTACTTAATTCTAATTCCCAGGCATAAATTGGGGTGTTATGGGCCCGATTGCATTGTGCAACTAAATATAAAGTCCTTTTAGTCACTCTACTGAGATCCTGTACTCCTAAGACTATGTTTATCATATCACAAAAATCTTGGACCCATGGCCTAAAAGCAGTTTTCCTAATTGGAAATTTCTTTTCTATTTTCTCATGTGTATCAAACAAAGTTTTAAAAACTTCCATGTCTGTGAACATTCGAGATTGGTGTTCGATTACCTTTTGCACTAGAAAGGTGGTATACTCTATCAGATTGAAAACTTTCTGGATGTGTTCGACTTTAATACTGAATATCGATCGATTCTTATTGTCTCGAAATGTCCTCGTCCTTTCATCATACGCCACCGCCAGCCACGCCATTAAATCTGAGGAGAAGTGAACCTTCGGACACACCAACTTCCCGAGGTTACTATTCCATCTATTATTTTTGGGGAAACCCTTGTACTGTAACCTCTGGGCTTTATGAAATAAGTCAGCCATTATCCATGGAGTCCTGTTATCGTTCTCCATCACATGAGCAAAACTCTTGATACATGCATTGTCAATCTCGTATCATGCAGTCTGGATTAGGTTTCTTATCAGCCCCACATTTTTGGGCAAATTCATACATTATGCTTTCGGGTACAGGTGGTCCAAAGATCTCAGAGTATGGTGATCGATCTGTGATGAACTTTACCGCTTCTCTGGTGTCTTCGGGTGCAAAAATATCTCCCCATGATGCCATTGTGCTCACGGTAGCGAGTCGGGTCTTTCTGAAACAATGAAGCTCAAAAATCCTCTTCTCTCTGTACTTCTTGTGTATCAATTTCTGCTCTTAGCTCACTAGGGTGGTAATCTTGACTGATTTCGTGAGCTCATATATAGGGTGGCGAAATGGGTTTGATAAATTCACATGTTTTGTCATCAATACGATGCCACCAACTACTATTTAAAATTGGCCAAAGAAATTTTGCCAACACATCCTTTTCTGGAGTTGAGCATTTATGATGGGTAATGTCCTTCATCCTACGTGCCCCGAGACCCTTTGGTTTGTGTGCCTGTAATCATTAAAACTTTCACTATTTGCCATTGGCACCCTTTTTATCTGATGTGGAACTAGGATGTGTAATGGGGATGGCTTCCATTTTGAATCTCGTGCCACCTCAGCCTCGAACGATAACTAAATATTTGGGATTGATTACATTTTAATTAGGTAGCAATTATCCTAGGGATCTTCACAAGATTCGGTTCTTGATGTGAGTGTCTGTCGTTATCTCGGGTACCCTTAGCTTCCTTGAGTCAACCATGATCGAGCGCAGCCATCGGATCTACCTTCCATTCTATCGCAACCTTGGATCTTTTTAGGACCTACGGGTTAGTTAACCAAAAGAAAATATGATTTGAACCATTTGATTTACCTTTGAAGTGTGCATCGTCATTGGATTATCTCATGATAGAGCGCATCCGTTGGATCTATCAAAAGATGCCCGTTAGTTTACCTTTGCTTGTACTTGACTTTGACTTGCTCGTTGCCATTGGATTCCTTTAATCTCAATGAAGCACTACTGTCGGATTCATGGGGTTGATTCCTTCACTTAAGTTTTTGATTCATGTGCTATCGTCAGATCTTCGGAGGGGGTTTAGCGCTATTGTTGATGTCTAGGGACCTACATGATTGTTAGTCTACTAGCTTATATATAAACCTTGTAATAATGTGGTGTATTAGTCCTCATCTAATCATGATTTACCAAGGTTAACCTAGTGATTTAAACCTTAATAACATTGTATTAAACATAGGTATTATATAATCCGTTCATGTTTCTACGCGATCGTCGTTAGATCATACCATGGTGGAGGCGTGACCATTGGATATTTTGACTATGTGCAAGGTTTAGCTAAAATAGAAGGGGAATATTATAATGCATTTAATTAATCATTCGATAAAAGAAACCTTTAGATTAACCCTCGATCATTTTTATCGAGGAACTATCGTTGGATCTGGGTGGAGATGGGTGCTGTCATTGGATCTTCGAATCGTTTTATACCTTTGTTTTACTTTTGGTCATTCACCATCGTCAGATCTTCGTGTTGTGGCATGTCCAAGCGCTATCGTTAGATCTCCTGCAAGTTGCATACTTTATAGCCAAAAGGGGCGTATTATTACATTTGATTAATCTCAGTTTAAGCTAAAGGGGGGTAATTAGAAATGTGTTATACCCTTACTAATGCATAATTAATTTTTGCCTTACCTTCGTCTTTCTCACCTTTTACTATTTTTGATTTAGCGTGACCGTCGGATCTCGATTGATGTCGACGCGATCGTTGATTTTCTTCAACCTGCGGGGTTAGTTACCAAGGGGTATATAATTTTAAACCTTGATTAAGCTGAAGGGGGAATGATTAGCAATGTGCTTAGACCCTTGTTAATCTTATTTTAATGGATTTAATTATTCACATGGGGTTTTTACCCTTTTAATGCATCTTCTATGGGCGCGCTACCATTGGATTGGATCTAGATCGAGCGCTATCATCCGATCTTTCCAATTAGATCGATGGTTAAAGGGGGCGTATACTTACCATAGCATTTTAATGTGTGGTCTAATTAAATCAAGTGCAACCATTGATCTTTGAGTTCGTTTGAGCGCTATCATCCGATCTGTCGAATTTGCTCGTTATTTAATTTGAATTTTTGACCCATGTTGACTCGTTTAATGTTTTGACTCTTTGGAGAGTGCACAGCCATTGGATTCTCTTTTGATGAAGCGTTGTCGTTAGATTAATGCAAGTTGCTCAATTTTTAATTAAATGGGGTGCATACCCTTAAGCTTTAATTAAATTTTTGATGTTATGCTATGTTTTTCGGGATTTAGACTAAGGTTCTAAATTTTCCCTTAACTTTAGAAAACTTTAGGACTTAAAGATTTATCATTTGTTTTAAACCCAAGAGAAACTTTATTCTATGATGGTCGGATTTTGGCTTTAGTAATCTGATTAATAAAATCTTGCCCTATCTCTTATTGAAGATAATGGAACTTTATTAAAAGGGACACACATTATTAACAACCACAGTTAGATTTTAACAAACAAACCCATAAGAAATTAAACTCTCTTAATTAGATGCAAAAAGGACCAGCAATGCTTGCTTACTTTGATGAAACCAAAAATTTAAATTTAGGGGTTTCAAAGTTTGAGTCAAATTTGGCTCCAACATAGGCTCTGACTGGGACAATGTGTTGAAAACATGAAGCACTTGAGAACCACAGAATCTCCTGGTGTTATTTCAATTTTGAACAAAAATTTACATCATCAAGACTGATGATCAAAGCTTGAAAAACAAAAACATGACAATTTTTAAATTGAAAAGTTGTACATGCAACAGGATATCAAAGTAATAGAGTATAAAAAACTATGATTCCTTTTATTCAATTTAATACCAAGAGTCATATTTTTAAGATCAGATGAGATTTTTGGTAAATTGTAATGTCTGTTTTGGCAAGGTCATATGATATGTTTAAACTTTATTTGCCAAAGCTACCAGTTCCATTATGTTTCAGCCAAGTGTGTGTTTTGTGCATTCATTTTGATTCTTAGATCTTCCAAAACTTTGCCATATTTGAGATAACAGTTAAGCCTAATGTATGATTTCACTCTTTAAATATTTTCACCATTCTGTAGGGCTCCACTGCTAGTCAGGCGTCTATAGCCCCGATGGAGTTGCTTCTAATCCCATCCGGTTTTACCCTACTGCTAGTCAGGCGTCTATAGCCCCGATAGAGGTTTTCCAAGATATCTCAGGCAGTGACTCTATTCACTTTATTTTGATTTTCTTTCTCATTTGAGAATTATAATGATATAAGTAAATTGTGCAATGAGTATGCCTGAGTTGAGGATTAGTTTTTGGCTAAAAAGGATGAGTGTACTGATTTTTAGCTCAACTACCTTCTCAAATATAGCTCTGCTCCTTGGACCTTAAAATCCCTTTAAGATTTATTTGTAATGTGAGGCCTTAACATAATGTACTAATTAACACTGATTCCATTCTATTTTGTATCATATCATATGATTGTTGCCTGATCATCCATATTTGAGAAAATGTAAATCTCATCTGAGCTTAAAAATGAAACTCCTTTCTATTATTGCTTTTATTGGAATCAATAGTAATGTATACTCATCAAACTAAGAATACCATGTGAAACAACAAATTTTCAAAAATTTACAGACAAGGAAAAGAAAAACTTATCTAAAAGCAAAAGAAAGAATGCATCACTCTGTTTTTGGGGTTTTTGTTTTTCTATTTTTTTTTTATTATTATTATTTTATATATTTTCTACCTTCAACAGGGATTATACATTTTGAGGTGTTGGCCATTAATAGGGATAGCCATTATTTCTCCCTGCAAGGTCTGCAACTTGTAAGTATTCTGCCCTATAACATGAGCTATCTGATATGGTCCAATCCATTTAGGTTCAAATTTACCCTTTTCACCATGCTTATCATTTTTAGGATCCCAATAGATGACTGTATCTCCTAGAGAAAAAGGAGTACCTTTGGCTTTCTTATTAAACAATTTTATGGTTTTCTGGGTTTGTTCCATCATTCTATTAAGGGTCTCTCTTCTTTGCTCTTCTAACAGGACAATTTGGTCAAGCCTTCTCTGAATGGGATTGGGGTTTTCATGGTCTTGCAATAAGAGGGAAAGTGCCATTTTTTCCATTCTTGAAGGTAGTAGGGCTTTCTCTCCATAAACCATCTCATAGGGGGTTCTTCCTGTGTTTCTTTTAATAGACAACCTATCAGCCCATAAAGCAAATTTAAGTTCACTGTCCCATCCCCTTTTGTTCTTGCCTAATGACCTTTTTATTCTTGTTATTACATTCTTATTTGATGACTCAGCTAAACCATTTCCTTGGGGGTAATAATTAGCAGAATGAGATAATTCAATTCCATATTCAACACAAAATTCTACCATTTCATATGACACAAAATATTGAGCATTATCTGTTACAAGTTTTTTAGGAACTCCAAACCTGGTCAAGATGTTTTCTTCTAAGAATTTGATGATTGTGGTAGTTGTAGATGTTCTCAAAGGTGCAACTTCCACCCACTTTGTGAAGTAATCTATTGTAGTTATGATCCACTTGTGTTGGCCAGATGAATTAGGCTTGATCTCTCCAATCAGGTCAATACCCCATTGAGCAAAAGGTGCTTCAATGATTACTGGTTTGAGGGGCATGGCTACCAGATGCTTTTTTCCTGCAAAAACCTGATAGTTATGACAATTCCTAACATATTTATATACATATTTAAAAATGGAAGGCCAATAATATCCTGCTCTCATAATTTTATTAGTTGTAGCTCTTGGAGCAAAATGTCCTCCACAGAAACCATCATGAAATTCATTAATTATTTCTAGGACTTCTCTCTCATATAAATAGACTAATAATACTCCATCAGGGTGCTTCCAATATAACACTCCATCTTGTATATAATATTTCTGAGCTTGAAGCTTGACTGACCTCATTCTGTTTGTTGACATATCTCTAGGAAAAGACAAAGTTTGTAAGTATGACAAAATTTCTTCATACCATTTACATTCTTCATTGTTGATTCTTCTGTCATCATTTGTTTCATTTATTGTGACAACATTATTAAATCCTTCCTCCTCTTTGTTGGCCAATAGTTTAGCCATACCTTGCCCTTTGATGGTTTTGACTATTTTGAACTCAACATCATATTGCAGAAGCTTTACCATCCATCTTGTTGGTCTTCCTAATGGCTTTGATTGAGAAAAAATATCTTTTATTGCTATAAAAGGAATACAATAGTAAACCTTATTTGAACCAAATATACCTTTGAAGTGTTCTAAAGATTGGATGACTGCGTAAGCATGTTTCTCTAGTAAGGTATATTTAAGATGTGCTCCTTTCAAACCTGAACTCATGAAGGCTATTGGCCTTTCATTATTTTCATCATCCTTCTATGAAAGAACTGCAACAATAGAATGTTCAGATGCATAGGAGTAGATATTGAAATATTTTGCATAATCTGGACAGCTTAGGGTTGGAGTGGTTGATATGGCTTCTTTGATTTTGTTAAATGCTTCCATATTCTCTACTATCCATTTAATTTCTCCAGTTTTCTTAACCATATCATTTATAGGTTTGGTCATCTCTACAAAGTTTGGGACAAATATTCTGATAAAATTTATCTTGCCAAAGAATGACCTAACTCCTTTTAAGTTCTTGGGAGGGGGAATTTTGGAAATAGCTTCTATTCTTTCTGGATCAATGCTTATCCCCTTTTCTGAGACTATATGACCTAACAACTTTCCTTGTGTAGTCCCAAATATGCATTTCTTGGGATTTAAAGAAATTCTAAATTCTTTGCACCGGGTAAAAACTACAGTCAAGTGTTCTAGATGATCTTCTAGATTTTTAGAAAATACAGTGATATCATCCAGGTACACCACTACAATTTTGAACATTAATCCTTTAAAAGCAAAGTCCATTGCTCTTTGAAAAGTAGCACCTGCATTCATCAGTCCAAAAGGTATTCTTAAATATTCAAATGTGCCCCATGGTGTAGTGAATGTTGCCTTATGTCTATCTTCTGGATTTATCTAAATTTGATTGTACCCTAAAAATCCATCTAACAGAGACAATCTAGTTGAGCCAACCACTACTTGCAATAATTGTTCCATGTTAGGTAATGGGTAATTGTCTTTTAAAGAACTCTTGTTTAAATTTCTAAAATCCACATAGAGTCTAATATCCCCATTCTTTTTTTGACTGGTACTAAGTTGGATATCCAGGAAGAAAATCTTACCTTTCTGATTATTTTGGAATCCAGTAGCTTTTGTACCTCCTTTTGCATTATTGGGTGCAGAGTTGGATTGTATTTCCTCTATTTCTGTCTAAATGGCTTGGAATCCTCTTTCAAGGGTATTATGTGTGTCATTACATCTGTTTTGAATGTTTTAAGATCTTCATAAGTCCAAGCAAAATGTTCTTTGTTCTTTTTCAAGAAACTGATATATCCAAACTTTTTCTTTAGCAGGTAAGGCCATGTCTACTTTCACTATTTTAGGTTCTTTCATTGAACCAATGTTTATGTCTTCAGATATTACTTCTCTGCTTAAGGGTTTATAAGCTTTGTCAAAATCATCAAATAAACTCTCTAGAGAAACCAATCCCTTAGGAATCCTATTAGTTTTCAATTGGATTACTTCTACTGGTTCTCCTATTTGGTCTTTTAGCTTCTCTTCATCCTTTTCATCATAGATTATATCTGCATACTGATTTTGTAAAGTCATAAAATCTTTAATATCTATGTCATCTTGAAAGACCTACAAATAGACTATGTTGTCTGGTATAGATGGTTTATAGACTGAGATAGTTGGGAATCTATCCATATATTCTGTAGTTATCTCTGGGTGATCTAAACCTGAGGCATTTACAACTAAAATATCTGCAACATGATTTTGTTCTCTTGGAATATAAGAGATATTGAAAGCTAAGAATTTATCAATTTCTTCCAATACTGCATTTCTATATTGCTTAAGCCTAGGATGTTTAGTCTGATATTTACCCTTGATTTATTGTATGATAAGTTCTGCATCCCCTATTACAGTCAAGTAATTAATGCCTAATTCTTTTACTTTCCTTAACCCTAATAGTAAAGCTTCATACTCTGCTACATTGTTTGTGCAAGGGAATTCTAGTCTGTAAGGAATACCAAGATAATTTCCTTTTATATCAGTCATATTAACACCTACACCTACTCCAGATTGGGATTTAGCTCCATCAAAAGACATGGTCCACATTTCTTGAGTCAATACTCTATCTGATTTAACATCAACTATTTTTATATCTTCTGGATCCATGTTCTTTGCATCTGGTATTTCAACTAGGAATGGGTTGTGCCATATGGAGTAAACTCCCATCCCTTTTTCTTCCATAGAGTTTACTACGTTTATCATTGTTTCATCTGTTTGAATTAACTCTATGGAGTGCTTGTTAAATGGTTCTCTTCATAAAATTATATTCTCCTTATCTGATATTGGGATTGTAGCATAAGACCAGTCTAGTTGAATTGAACCTCCTAGTTGTTCTTCCCAATGTCTACTAAGTAATAGTGAGAAGAATGGGTCAACATCAACTACTGCTACATCCATGACTATCCCTTTTTAGGGTGTTGATCCAAGAAAACCAACAATCCAGTTATTACCCCTACACAAGGAATTTGCCTGCTATCCATTACTGAAATAGGGGTAGAATCTCTAGTACAGATTAATCCCATTTGATCAGCTATTAGCTTAGGCATGATATTGTGTGAAGCTCCACTGTCTAACATGCAATTATGAATTACATATCTCTCCCCTTCATCTGAATTATATCTTAATGACACATAGAAGGGTCTGATAGAAGATGGTGATCTTGTATCATGTTGATTTTGTCTAGCAGCATGGCAAGTTGGATCTTCTTTTTGTTCTACTAGTCCAAATGCTCTGCATACTTGTTCTCTGTATTGTTGAACTTTCATAAGTTCTCCAAATGTGATGTTAACCTTTTTCTTACTGAGTTCTGACCCAACATCAAACTCTATTTTCTTTATATCCAGTGGTTTATTACTTTCTTCTTTGGGAATCTCTTCCTCTGATTCTATTACTTTAGGAGTAGTCTTTTTGAGGTTTCTATCAGTTTTCTCTTTACTGATATTTTTATTGGGGAAAGTTTGTTTCCTTGTTTCACTTGTAGAGGCTTTCTCTGTCCTATCTGGGATAGCTCTATTTCTTAAATTCAAAGTATGGGTTGCCTCTAATTCTTCAACCTCTTGAGCAGTGGGGATTAATTTCCCTTGTTTCATCTTATCATATCTTGACTCATGTGATTTCTGCAAGATTTTAGTTCCTTCAGTTACTAAAATTTGAGGATGATGATTTGAAGCATATTTATCCATATCTTCTTCAAACAACCTTTCCCTGGATTCATCTTCAACAGACCAACAAGCATTGATTCTTATATCCTCTTCTGATTCAACATGTAAATCTACATTGCGTTGGTCACTTAAGTGAATACCACATGCATCAGGGTTATGGGGTGCATCACAAGTAGAGCAAAAATAGGGGAAGCCTTCTGCTACATTAGCATATGGTATAGGGTTAGGGACATTGTTCTGATCCCTGTCAGAATCTCTGTTTTTCCAGTTATTGTTCCCATTACCTCTATTCCTATTTCCTTCTTCAAAACCATTGTTATTTCCCCAATTCTTATTGTAATTTTTCTTAAAAGGAGGATGGTTGTCAACATGTGGTCACTCTATTTGTGAAGATTCACCATTATTTCCATTTCTTTCAATTCTTGCTAACCTGTTATTCATGTTATTGAACATCTCAGTCATTTGACTAGTCAATTTCTCCATAGGATCAATTTCAGTTCTTCTTTGTATATCAAAAGCTACTTTTTTAGGCTTTCTATCAGGTAGGTTGACTTCCAAAGAATAAGGCTTCATCTTACCACTGTCAAGCATATTTATTTCTATATCCATTGCTTTTTCCATACAATCATCAATGGTAGTGGCTTGTTCTTGCCTCAGTTCATAGTTAAATTCTCCTTGAAAAGCATTTTTGTAAAAACAAATAGACTGAATATCACTAGGCCTAAGGTTTGTGGGAATTTTGTTCCTAGTCTTTGAAAATCTTCTGTTAAAATCACTAACAACCTCATTCTCTTTTTTCTTCATAGTGGCTAGTTCAGTTAACAGGGATTGTTCATTTTTTCTTTCACCATATTTCTTTAGGAACACAACTTCCATTTTGGTGAAGTTCGGGATATCATTGTTAGGAAGGGAATTGAACCACTCTCTAGCATATTTTTCTAAAGTCTGTAAAAACAATCTTAAGACTACATCTTCATGTTCAACCTCTAGACTATCCATTGCATACAAGAAACTTTTGATATGATCTTCTCCAGTCACTACACTATTTCCTAAAAATTTAGGAAGGTATTTGTGAGCTTTATTGGGTAAGGCATTAAGATTTGTTGGTAATGCAAAAGGCCTATATCTGTTAGTTCTCCATAAATGAACATTAGCCTGGGCCATTGCTACTATAGAATTCAAATTCATAGTAGTAGTACCTATAGTGATATGGGTCTAGGTAGCTTGAATATAATCTAATGGATTATCTACCTTTGAATTATTATTTTGAGTATAATCACATGTATCTTCTACAACAAAATTTAAATTTTCTTCTATAGTGATATCAATAGTAATAGTATTCTAATTTTTCTTTACGTACCTTTTACCACTAGAATTCAATCTACTATTATAAACAATATTCTTGAAAAGTGGAGTTTTCTAGTTATGTATAAATACCTCTGGATTCTCGAGTTCTAGGAATAGCTCCTTACCGCTTCTCCTGGTGTTCGCCAACATGTTCTGCTCTCTCTTTTTATTTTATCTTCTAGATTCATTCAGTTAGAGTCGCCAACACCAGGGTGCAGAAAGAACAGGGTATGCTTTATCAAGAATGCTTGATATTAATACTCATCCTCACAGGAGTGGGTTCTTGGGAAAATTCAAGAACATCAAGAAACCAAAAATTTCAAGAAATGGGATTTTCAAGAAAATAAAGAAACATAAAAATACTCGAATTTGAAAACCACGAGAAAAATAAAATAAAGAACATAAAAAATCATAAAAATAAAAATGCAAGTTCTTTATTCTAACTTGGTCACTCACTGATTAATATATGTCGTAAAATCTAGGTCTAAAATCATAAAGACTTTATCCCCGACAACGGCGCCAAAAAACTATTGGAACCGATTCTTGCATCCATAGGATTCGATTGTCATACTACAAAAATCCATTTGAAACCAATGAGCTATTACAGGCTCTGGTCAACCTGCCTCATTGTTCTGTTAAACACAAATATTGCTAAAGAAAACTACAGAATGGGTAAGGAAACCCCAACGGTAATTCTATGAATAAAACTTTGATTACACGCTCCAGATTAATATAATACTATATGTATTGAAATGACCAAGCAAGAAAATAACCATTCGTTATGCCTTATGTAGACCGGTGCCTAGATTCATTGGGTTGTTATAGCAATTTTAACAACAATTTTAATATGAACAGAGAGAATGGGGAAAAGAAAATTGGCGTTCTTAGATTTATTCGAATATCGTAATAAAACTAAAAGTTAACCAATGAAAGAAATGTATATAATGCATTCAAATAATGTAACCCATTATATAGTGACACACAATACCAAGACAAAGATATAATAAAAATGAGACTCAGAATTGTATTGATTTCATAAATTTTACATGCAGAGTGGGCAGAATGCCTTTTAACTCTGTTTTTCTCAAGAGAAAGTATCAATACAATGAAAATATCCTATTCAAATAATGTAATAGGTCTCTCCTACTTTCCTTGTTCCAAAAAGGTAATAGTAGAGTCTCTGAATCCTTGACTCAATAGGACTGGAAATATTCTCAGCTTCTTGAGCACTTTCCTATCATATGATCCTGCATAGCAAGGGGAGGATGAATAAAGAATGAATAAAGAAAAATAGACATATAAAGGAGATACAACAACACAACTAATAGGGCACTCAAGTATACCTCTTAGCAAAAATGCTATTCTCTAATTGCTTGATGCAGAATTTGAACCTGTCTGCTTCCTTTTATAGTTGTTGGTTCTTGATTCTATTATTTTTGGTTTATTTCTGACCTTACACTTGTCAGCATCTGATTGATCTTCAAAAATTGGTACAGTTGGCTTCCACTACCCTTTTTGTTCTGGTTGTACCCTCCTCTTTGAATTTTTCAAATAGTAATTCAATTTAACTGGTGATGGTGGTGTTGGGTGAACCTATTTCTTCTTCTACTACTTCTATAATTGTTTTCTTTTCAATTGTTTCTCTTTGAGCTGCCTCCTCTTGAATGCCTCTTTTACTGTTTTAGAGAATTTTTCTGTTGGTGTAGGTTTTTGTTGTGTTGAACTTATTTTCTGTTGTTGACTGCAAGTCTCAACCCTTTTCCCTCTTTGACCTTGTTGCAGCCACTTTATTTTTTCACTGATTAATCTCCAAACTTCTGTGTCAAAGGTGGCAACAAACCTTAGCATGTTCATCTCCTAAATCATAATTTTTTGTGTGGTAATAATGGACCTGTTTCTTTCATATTGGAAGAGCAACATCTCCATAGTATTCACCAGAGAAGTAGTTTGTTTAGTCATTTCTGCTTCATCATCTGATTCACACTCAAATATTTCTATGGTATGCTTGAGTAGCTCTTCTACATCGGAGGCTTCCAAGCATTGGTCTAAGGATAGACCGATGTCTACCATTTTTCCTGTTGCTTCTTCTATCATATTATCCATTTCATTCACAACATTGATCCACCTTTCCCGGTTTACCCCAAACATGGTTGCTTTCAAAAACTCAAAATTGAGCTGGATTTTATTGCCATTATCTGTTGTTATCTCCTGACCCTGCAACTCTTCAAAATTATCTCCTATGAAATCAAGGGTAGGATGAATGACTTCAAAGTCTTCTGCTCTCTCTTGTATTAATGTCAGAATTTCTTGAGTAGTTACTTGGATCACCCCTATCTGTCTAAACATTTCAGTGAACCCTCTAGCATGAGCTTGTATTTTTATTGACATTTTCTTCTTCATTGCATTTAGATAATAGGCATGATCTTGAATCTTCACCACTGAAGGGGGCTGTGCATTTGAAGTATCCTTTCGTGCCAATTCTTCCTGTTGTTTATTTATTAATGCTTTCATTTCAACTTTTTCCTTCTCTTCCTTTTTCAATTGATTCCTTAACTCTACAATTTTCTCAACCAATTGGTCCATGGTTTGATTTTGCATTGCTTTGATAACTTTGACCATTTCACCTTCTTTCCCTAGTATTGATGAGTCTCTTGTATCTTGATCGATTCTGAAGACAAGTGGGTCTTGCAGAGCAGGAAGATTTATCTCTGCTATATCTGATATAGGTGCTTCTAATTGTGATTCTTCTGTAAATTGTTCTCCTATATTTCCCATCCCTGCTACTAACTGTAATTCTTGTTCATCTGCAGTAGTGAAAGTAGTCTGCTCATCTGTCCTTTCCAACACAACCTTTGTAGAGGGTAAAGATAATCTGGGCTTCTTCTTTTCTACAGTGGTTATCTCTGTTTGATTCTTCACTAGGTGACTTCGAAATAGACCCCCAAATCCACCAGTTCTTCTACTATTCATTTGTATTACTGATGGAATTTTAATCTCCTGTCCTTTTATGTTTAAAGAGGTAGGGATGGCCATGGGTGCCAATTTCTTCACACTAGTTATAACTAGTACTCTATCAAAAATGGGAACTACAACTTGTTCCATGAGTGAAGCCTTCTGAGCAGATGTGGTTACAATTTCCTTTCCTTTACCTGCACTTGGGTTTTGGGAAACTTCTTGGGAAGTGCTTGGTGTTGCTTCTATCCTGAGGTGAGCACTTTTGGGAGGCCTGACCTATTGCTCTACTATATCCATAGTGTTAATAGTGACCTCCATTTGATCAATACCCTGTTCTTCTATCAACTCTAACAAGGGGTCTTCTTTGATTGCTTGGCCTGCTCCTAGAAAAATAGGTGCTACAACATCTACTAAAATTTCTTGAAGCCTTCTTAATTCTGTAGGGTAATCATAGGCTTCATGAACCTGTGTGTTGCCCCTATCTTCAGGAGGGAAATCATCCCATACCCCTTGCAAATCTAATCCTTTTTCCATAGCTTCTAATAAGCTTTCCTCAAAAGCGTCTGTACGATGCATTATTCGAGCATATTCTCTTTTTTCCATCATTCTGTTGTATATTCCTTTTGGGTCATAGAATCTCCAAGTTATCTCATTGAATCCCATGTTGTCTAACTCAAACATTCCTTTGAGCAGGGTAGGGTAACCAACAAATATATAATCTCCAAAGTGACAGGGAACATTGAGCCAGGGGACTTTTCCATGTTTCTTTACCAACCTCATCTTAGCCTCTTCGGCCACCTGCCTACATAATTCCAAAGTTGCTAGGGATAATGGGCAATACTTTGGTAATAACTTAGGGGGAATTTTAGCCCCATATAGTCTGATATAAGTAAAACCTTCTATGAAAAAGAAATCCCCAATCTCCTTCTCTTTGATTAAAGCTCTTACTCCTGGCCCTAACCTTTCAGGAACCATGCCAGTTAAAATCCAATGGATTTCTACCATGAAATGATCACAGAACCAACCAAAGTGAGTTCGTCCTTCATGTATTCTCCAGAAACTACTTTGGACATAGGGGCTGTCAATGGCTTTTACTCTTTTCCAGGCTTCTTCTCCCAATTGACCCACTATCAGATGGATAAAAATTGAGTATTGAGAAAAATGAGGCATCTCTTGCCTTTGTTCAAAAATTGCCTTTTTTAATTCTACCATTTCTTTATGCATTTGGGTACTTAATTCTAATTCCCAGGCATAAATTGGAGTGTTATGGGCCCTATTGCATTGTGCAGCTAAATATAAAATCCTTTTAGTCACTCTACTGAGATCCTGTACTCCTAAGATTATGTTTATCATATCACAAAAATCTTGGACCCATGGCCTAAAAGCATTTTTCCTAATTGGAAATTTCTTTTCTATTTTCTCATGTGTATCAAACAAAGTTTTAAAAACTTCCATGTCTATGAACATTCGAGATTGGTGTTCGATTACCTTTTCCACCAGAAAGGTGGTATACTCCATCAACTTGAAAACTTTCTGGATGTGTTCGACTTTAATATTGAATACCGATCGATCCTTATTGTCTCAAAATGTCCTCGTCCTTTCATCATACGCCACCGCCATCCACGCCATTAAATCTGAGGAGAAGTGAACCTTCGGACACACCAGCTTCCCAAGGTTACTATTCCATCTATTATTTCTGGGAAACCCTTGTACTGTAACCTTCGGGCTTTATGAAATAAGTCGGCCATTATCCATGGAGTCCTGTTATCGTTCTCCATCACATGAGCAAAACTCTTGATACATGCATTGTCAATCTCGTATGCTACGTTTGGTTAGGTTTCTTATCGACCCCACATTTTTGAGCAAATTCATACATTGTGCTATCGAGTACAGGCGGTCCAGAGATCTCAGAGTATGGTGATCGATCTGTGATGAATTTTATTGCTTCTCTGGTGTCTTCGGGTACAAAAACATCTCCCCATGATGCCATTGATCTCATGGTAGTGAGTCGGGTCTTTCTGAAATAGCGAAGCTTGAAAATCCTCTTCTCTCTGTACTTCTTGTGTATCAATTTCTACTCTTAGCTCACTAGGGTGGTAATCTTGACTGATTTTATGAGCTCATATATAGGGTGGCGAAATGGGTTTGATAAATTCACATGTTTTGTCATCAATACTATGCCACCAACTATTGTTTAAAATTGGCCAAAGAAATTTTGCCAACACATCCTTTTTTAGAGTTGAGCGTTTATGATGGGTAATGTCCTTCATCCTATGTGCCATGGGGCCTTTTGGTTTGTGTGCCTATAATCATTAAAAATTTTGCTATTTGCTACTGGAACCCTTTTTATCTGACGTGGAACTAGGATGTGTAATGGGGATGGCTTCCATTTTGAATCTCGTGCCACCTCAGCCTCGAATGATAACTAAATATTTGGGATTGATTACATTTTAATTAGGCAACAATTATCCTAGGGATCTTCACAAGATTTGGTTCTTGATGTGAGTGCCTGTCGTTATCTCGGGTACCCTTAGCTTCCCTGAGTCAACCACGATCGAGCGTAGTCGTCGGATCTACCTTCCATTCTATCACAACCTTGGATATTTTTAGGACCTATAGGTTAGTTAACGGAAATAAAGTATGATTCAAACCATTTGATTTACCTTTGAAGTGTGTGTCATCGTTGGATTATCTCATGATAGAGCGCATCCATCGGATCTATCAGAAGATGCCCATTAGTTTACCTTTGCTTGTACTTGACTTTGACTTGCTCATTGTCATTGGATTCCTTTAATCTCAATGAAGCGCTATCGTCGGATTCACATGGTTGATTCCTTAAATTTTTTATTCATGCGCTACCATCAGATCTTCGAAGGAGGTTTAGCGTAATCGTTGATGTCTAGGGACCTACATGATTGTTAGCCTACTAGCTTATATATAAACCTTGTAATAATGTAGTGTATTAGTCCTCATCTAATCATGATTTACCAAGGTTAACCTAGAGTTTTCAAAACCTTAACAACATTGTATTAAACATGGATTATATCATCCGTTCACGTTTTCATGTGATGGCCGTTAGATCATACCATGGTGGAGGCGCGACCGTTAGATCTTCCGACCATGTGCAAGGTTTAGCTAAAATAGAAGGGGAAGATTATAATGCATTTAATTAATCATTTGATAAAAGAAACCTTTAGATTAACCCTCGATCATTTTTAACGACATGTTGCCGTTGGATCAAGGCGGAGATGGGCACTATCATTAGATCTTCAGATCATTTTATACCTTTGTTTTACTTTTGGTCCTTCACCATCATCAGATCTTCATGTTGTGGCATGTCCAAGCGCTATCGTTAGATCTCCTGCAAGTTGCATACTTTATAGCCAAAAGGGGCGCATTATCACATTTGATTAATCTTGATTTAAGCCAAAAAGGGGTGATTAGCAATGTATTATACCCTTACTAATATATAATTAATTTTGCTTTACCTTTGTCTTTCTTGACCATTTACTATTTATGATTTAGACATGACCGTTGGATCTCGATTGATGTCGGCACAATCGTTGATTTTTTTCAACCTATCGGGTTAGTTACCAAGGGGCATATAATTTTAAACCTTGATTAATATCGAAGGGGGAATTATTAGCAACATGCTTAGACCCTTGTTAATCTCATTTTAATAGATTTAATTATTCACATGGGGTTTTTACCCTTTTAATGCATCTTCTATGGGCGCGCCACCGTTGGATTGGATCTAGATCGAGCACTGTCGTCCGATCTTTCTAATTAGATCGATGGTTAAAGGGGGCGTATACACCATAGCATTTTAATGTGTGGTCTAGTTAAATCAAGTGCAACCATTGATCTTTGGGTTTGTTTGAGCGCTATCATCCGATCTATCGGATTTGCTCGTTATTTAATTTGAAGTTTTGACCCATGTTGACTCATTTAATGTTTTGACTCTTTGGAGAGTGTGTAGCTGTTGGATTCTCTTTTGATGAAGCGCTGTCGTTAGATTAATGCAAGTTGCTCAATTTTTAATTAAATGGGGTGCATACCCTCAAGCCTTAATTGAATTTTTGACGTTATGCTATGCTTTTCAGGATTTAGACTAAGGTTTTAAATTTTCCCTTAACTTTAGAAAACTTTAGGACTTAAAGATTTATCATTTGTTTTAAACCCAAGAGAAACTTTATTCTATGATGGTCGGATTTTGGCTTTAGTAATCTGATTAATAAAATCTTGCCCTATCCCTTATTGAAGATAATGGAACTTTATTAAAAGGGACACACATTATTAACAACCACGGTTAGATTTTAACAAACAAACCCATAAGGAATTAAAATCTCTCAATTAGATGCAAAAAGGACCAGCAATGCTTGCTTACTTTGATGAAACCAAAAATTTAAATTTAGGGGTTTCCAAGTTTGAGTCAAATTTGGCTCCAACACGACCATATTCAAAACTGACCGACTTGATTGGCAAGCTAAACGTGAGACGATTTAAACATGCGATTGAAATGAAGGATTTGTTGATTGAAGCTTTGTCTCTCAAGAGATTCTTTGCAGAAAAACAACTTTCAACTGTTGAGCTTAATATGAAGATAAGGAACTTAGAGAACCTCAAAAACAGGGCATCCAAGCTCAACAATAACTTGACTATTGAAAAATTGAGCTTGAACGGTGCAAGATGCAGCTTCAAATGGCCAAGGATGATGCAGAATCTGTTTCCAAGCTCAACCCCGAGCTACGAAGGCCTTTTCTTGAGATGCCTAATATAGTTGAAGAGCTCGAAACTGCAATGCAAGATTGTACGACACAAGCAAAAAATTGTTATGTTTCTTAACCCAAATGTACTTGAAGAGTACGAGCGTCAACATGAATAGAATAGGAATCTAAATTTGAAAGTTAAAGAAGATAAACTTGCATTCAACAAGATCTGTCTAAAATAGAAGGTCTGAATGACTCCTGGCTTCCAACATTGAGGAGTCTTGTCTCAAGGATCAATGAAACTTTTGGGCGTAATTTTTAGGAGATGGTTGTGGCAGGAGAGGTCTCTTAAAATGAGTGTGTTATGGATTTTTACAAGTATGGCATAACTGATAAAAGTTAAGTTCTAGCAATCTAGGCAACTGCAGGTATTGAGTACTCACCATCAGTCTGGAGGGGAATGATCTGTTGATATGGGGTTGTTAAAATCTGGTATATGGTACTCAACTATATTTAAACACTTGATATCTAAAATTTGGTTGGGTTAAGCATGGTTCAAATTGTGTTTTAAAGTGAATAAACTAAAACTTGGATCAAAAAGGTTAAATATGCATTTCTTGGTGGCTAGAGGAAGTGAATCTTATATATTGTTCTGAAAATATATCAATACTTTTTAGCAAATCATTGAAAGAAATATATACAAACAAAAACTATTTTTATGGAGATTATATAAATTAAACAGGGTTTTTATAGATGTTCTTAAAAATTGAGGCTAACAATATTATAATTTCAACGGAAACTTCAACATAAAAACTCAACTTACAAAGAAAAAAAAAAACTGCGAGTTTAAGGGTTTTGGTTTTTTGTGAGAAGTTCAAGGTTCAAACCTCATTTAGTATAAGGGTCTAGGACCTCTTATAAAAACTTGTTAAACTCATTAAAAAATTAATGGTTAATTAAAAAGGGAGCTGCAAACTTACTGCAGTAGTAAGGGTTTTGACTTCTCTTTGAAAGATCCAAGGTTCAAACCTCACTCCTCAAGACCCTCATAAAAATGTGTAGACTCATTAAAAATATATATATTAAAAAAACTTAAGTAAATTACAACTTAATTGTAAATAAAAAAGAAAATAATAAAAACATATAACAATATTTACCTGAAAATTTTAGCCAATGTGCTCTGCCTCGTGAGTTTTATTACTTTGCTCTGTGATCTAATTGTCTATAATAAATTCTCCTTTTCAATCTTAACAGAAATGAGATAAGAGAAAACAAATACAAAAGCAAAGCATTTCAAAACAAAAAAATAAAAGCAAATCACTACAGAGCAATGATCAAAAAGGACAAAAAAATATCAAGACAGAATTGAAATGTAATGGCAAACTCTTACAAATTTAAATATCTATTATGCAATGTCATTTTCAAACGTTTATTGCCCAATCAAAATCTCTGAAATGAAAAATATTTAATGTGACGTTTATTGCACCATGCTGTAATTCCTAGAATCCATCCAGTTTTGATAAATGTATAGCTTACAATTGCAATGGTAGCAATGGACATTCAAGACATCCAACCCTCCATTTCTGTAGAAGCAGGCAAGCGTCGCCTATGAAATGGCATGAACTCCTCGCCTAAGGAATTTGCCGGGATTTTGACGGCCTATTATTACATGAAGGCGACAGGCTTTTGACTTTTCCGGATTTTGACGGCCATTTTTTACGATTTTGACGGCCTATTATAACATGAAGCCGCCCCGGCTTTTGACTATTTCGGATTTTGACGCATTTTTTAGGATTTTGACGGTCTATTATTTCCTGTAGTCGACTATTATTTCTTTTCGGGATGTAGCGTACTTTGGTAAAGTATTTACAAGGTAGAGTTGGGTTGTGGTTTTTTCTTTAATTTTTTAAAATTCGAGAGACGGAAAAGTTCAAATCTCAAAACCCATGATGTGGTGTTAATCCAATATTTTGCTTTGCTAGTCGTTAAATGGTGATCGTCATAGTCCGTGGTATTGTGAGGGGCGAATCCATCTATTACCGTATATTAAATTATGTACTTATTATTATAATATTATATTCATAGTTAAATTGATTTTAATATAAAAATATTTTTTAATTTAATAAATTTAAATTTATTTGATTTTTTTATAACTTGATTGTTTATGTGGTTTTATGGATTTATTTAAAGTTATTAAATAGACAAATGTACCACAACAAGAGTAGATGAAATATAGGGATAATTCTAGGTGTCCAAGAATCCACTCTTATAGTTGCAAATAAAAGCCACAAGGCTCACTAATCTACCAAAATAGTAGATTTAGAATTAATGATCTTATTGAGACACTAGAATTTTAAGGACGTATTTTAGGTTGAACAGAAAATTTTAGATAAGAATCTTATTCTAAGAAGGTTCAATGAGGGTATTTGTAGATTCTTTTTTAAATAGACAAAGTTTGTTTGTAGATTTGTTAAGGAGAAACCTCAAATAGAGACTGAAAAAAGCATGAAAACAACATTAAGAATGTTTTGTGGCTGTTGGGGCTGCTAGAAAAAGATCGATGAGCAAGGAGGCACCTCAAAGAGTAAATAGATGTTTTCCACAATCCGAATCAAGACCAAAGATTGTCATTGATCAAAGTATAGTAGAAGAAATAATCCTATATTGAGCCAATCATGACTTGCAAATTCATAGGTATTTGTCCTACCCTGAACTTCTTGCATTCGTGGGTTTGACAAAACTGGGAGCCTCGTGGTGAGTATTCCTTGTGGTTCATTAGTAATGGATATTTTATTGTTATCTTTTCCTCACTAGTTGACATAAATAAGACATTCGAATAAAAAAAGAGGAACAATGGCTCAACAAGATTATTTGTCAAACCGTAGAAAGTGGGATTTGATCCTCGAATTAAACCCATTTTTGGCTTGCTTTGGGTTTGATTGTATGCACTTCCAATTATTTCGGATCATTTCAAAGAAATATTTAACCATTGGTCTTACAATATTTAACCTTTGGGGGTAGATTAACATTTTTGTAGTAGATTAGCCTTTGAGGATGTAATGTCTATCATAGAGGATTCCAAAGGCAGTAAAAGAATGCTTAAAGCATTAAATAAAACATTTATTGCCTTAATTTTGAAAGGGGAGGAGGGGATATATATTTCAAATTACAAACCTATCACCTTATGTAATGCCATTTACAATATAATCATGATAGTAATGATTGAGTGGTTAAAATATCTCCTAGATAACATTATCTCCTCAAAATAAGGGGGTTTTGTAAAGGGTAGGTAACTCTTGGATAGTGTGGTTGTAGCTCAAGAGGTAATATACTCAGTGCAAAAGTCTAGCAATAGAGGAATGTTCATAAAACTAGATATGTCAAAGGCTTATGATAGAGTGGAGTGGACATTCTTATCAAATATGATGGTAGCCTTTGGCTTCTCTCAAGATTGGATAGAGTGGGTTATGAGCTGCTTCTCTACTCTAACAAACTTAGTGCTAATCAATGGTCTCCCCTCACAATCGTTTGGAGCCACTAGAGGCCTTCATTAAGGATATCCTTGTTTCTAGGGTTAAGGGGTTGGACTCAAAATGTACTTATAGGTGAATCCTAATCAAAATCAAGGTGAATCATGGAGAATCCTAAGAAAATCAAATCGAGCATCTTCATACCAAAATTTGGGGTATTTGAAGCCCTAAAATGTAAATTCATCTTTGGGGCCACTTTTAACCTATTAAATCATCTTATAACTTCATAAAAACACCACCATTAGATCAGGCTTAAAAAGAGCTTTCCAACAAGTACAAATATGCCTATGTTTGGATATATATTTTGGCAAATTGACCTTAAGCAAAATTGGTCTTGAAAATTTTAGGCGAATGGGCCGACGTCGAGGGTCCTCATATTCGCCACTATGCATAACCCTGCTTGTTTCGCTTATATTTTTGTCATATTGGCTAAAGGCTTGGGTAGACTTATCTTGAGGAGAATACAACAAGGTTTGCTCATAGGTATCAAGGTGGGTGAGGAAGTGTTAATTCACCTACAGTTTGTGGATGACATAGGATTGATGGGAGTGGTCAACCTTAGGGAAGCAAGGATGATTAGAGATACTTTTAATGTTTAGATTAGGACCACAAACTAAGTCATCAATGATAATAAATCCAAAGTATTCTTCAATCTTGACCAAAGGCTTCAGGATATAATTCAAGAGATCTTGAGATTCACAAGGACTTCTCTCCCAGTGGTCTATTTAGGGGTCCATTTGCATTTTAAAAAACTAAAGTTAGTTGCTTGGAGAAATATTTTAGACCATATTAAAGAGAATTAACCATTGGTCTCACAAATGGTTAACCTTTGGGGTAGATTAACCTTTTTGTAGTAAGTCATTCAGGCTATGCCAATCTACAAATTTTCTATCATAGTTGCCTCACATACCATATGCAAAGAGTTGGACAAGATGACCATAAATATTTTATGGGGAGGAGCAAAATGAGAGAGGAAATAGGTAGTAGTAAGATGGGATAAAGTAAGCCAACCCAAGTTGAAGGGAGGCTTGGGCCTGAGGAGATCAATGTGAAATAATAAAGCTTTGGATGGAAAGCTTTAATGGAGGTGAATCTCTCAATCAACTTTATTCAACAAATTTTTAACAAGTAAATATTTGAGACAAGTGAATCCGAATGAGATGAGTCATTTCCCTTTGGATGGTAATGGGTCCCTAGTGTGGTAGGCACTAAAATTAGGATCTCAAGTAGTGAAAGATAGATTATTTTAGAAAGTGGGAAGAGAGGAGAAGGCATGATTTTAGACAGATTCATGGGATCAGTACCCATCTATCATTGTTGAATTCCTAGAACTGCAATCAAGATTGAAAGTTATTTCAACACCAACCAACTAGGGGACTATGTTTAAACAATTTAAGAAGTTAGACGAGTGACCAATTACAATCCCTCTAGCATTAGCACTTGTTATGACTAAAATCTTGGTAGAAATATTTCTCACAAGTAGGGATGAGGAGGATGAATTAGCTTGGGGCTATGGGAGCCTTGAAGTTTACATAGCAAAGTATGAATATGAAAATATCCTTCCATAACATTCTCCTCATGCTTATCAAGTTGAGGATTGGAAAAGATTTGGTAGTCCTAAGATTGGCCAAAGGTAAACTTATTTTCCTGATAGTTCATGCATAATAGAATTCTTACCTTTAATAATTTGAGATGTAGGGGAATTTTTGGCCCATTTCAGTGTGTTTTATGCAATAAAAATGAGGAAACATCTGACCACCTAATGTTTGAGTGCCTATTCACATGCTAGATATGGGAGAGATGGTTTTTTGGCTTATAAAATATGATTCAATGGTGATCTTAACCATATTAATATTTAACAAATATGGAAGAGGGGCATATTTAAATCTAAAGCTCTTTGTATTGAGTGGATGCTTGGATTAAACTTTATTTGGCGGTAATTATGGCTAGAGAGAAATTATTGAATCTTTAGAGAAACCCTTTCATCCTTAGATGGCATCTGGAAGGTCATTTGGATCAAAGTCATTGAAACTATGATAGTGTATGATAAAGAGGAAACTCAGGTTGATAGAGAGATGATGGAGAAAAAATTTGAAATGCAAGAGGGACATGATAGAGCTAGTTGGAAAACACCCTTGGAAGGCTAGATTAAAATTAATACTAATGGAGCTACAAAGGTAATCTAGGTAGACCTAGAATTGGAGTGGTTTGTAGTTATCATATTGGAACAATTCTCTATTGGGAACTATAGGGCCTAGGTAAGGCCATGAATAATGAAGTAGAAGTTTTAACTATCAAATATGCTTCTATCTAGGTAGTAAGATAAGGTTATAGGAGGATAATCATAGAATCAAATTCTCAAATCTTGGTAGGAGCTTTGGATTGCATGAGGAAATTTTATTTGGAGATGTGGAGGTTGAGGATTATTATCACCTAAACTAAAGAGTTGTGAAGGGAATTGGATGATGTGATCCCAATTTATGTGGGGAGATCTTTGAATAAAATGACAGACTTCTTGGCTAATATGGGTACTAAGAAGGAGGTAGGGGTTCAATGGTATAGTAGCATGGCTACTAAGGATGAGATAATTGGGCAAGTTAGTGAGCAAATCTAGTGTTTGGCTAATTTGGACAAGCAATAAAAACATATAGTTTAGGATATTTGACTCCATTGCATATCTTCTTTTACTAGTATAACCAAAAGTGGTTAGTTCTTAGGATATTGGGCTTTAGAGATATTAATTTTTTTCGAAAAAATGAGAAAACAATTGCTCTTCTTGGCTAAGGCTTGGAGGAGTCTTGTCCCAACTTGTAAATAATCTTATTTTAACATTATTTTTTCAAAAAAAAAACTAGTAAATGTTTAAGAGAGGTAAACGTGAATGAGGCGAGTCATTTCCTTTTGGATGATAATGGATATCTAGTGTGGCAAACACTAAATATGGGATCTTAGGTAGTTAAATATGGATTTATTTTGGAAAGTGGGAAAAGAGGAGAAGGCATGATTTTGGATAGATTCATGGGATCGATACGCACCTATCATTGTTTAATTCCTAGAATTACAATTAGTAAAAACAACCATGGAAAGTAGGGGTTGGATCCATATTAAAAGTTATTTCAACACCATCCAACTAGGGAATTATATATTTAAGCAACTTAAGAAGTTAGAAAAATGGCCAATTACAATCCTTTTAGAATTAGCACCCATCATGACTAAAATTATGGAAGAAATATTTCTCACAAGTAGAGATAAAGAGGATGCATTAGATTGGGGCTATGGGAGACATGGAGTCTACATGGTGAAGCATGGATATGAAAATATCCTTCCAAAACCTCTTCCTCATGCATATCAGGTTGATGATTGGAGAAAAATTTGGTAGTCCAAGGGTTGACCAAAAGTAAACTTCTTTGCCTAACAATTCATGCATAATGGAATTCTTACCTTTGATAATCTAAGATAGGGATATTTTTGGTCCATCCTAATGTGTTTTATGCTACAAAAGTTAGGAAACATCTAACCACCTAATGTTTGAGTGCTCATTGACATGTTAGATCTGGGAGAGATGGTTTTTAGCTTACAAAATACGAGCCAATAATGATCTAAACATAATTAATATTTGGGAAATATGGAAGAGGGCCAAATGTAACTTTAAAACTCTTTGTATTGGATGGAATATTGGATTAAATTTTATTTAGTGGTAATTTTGGTTGGCAAGAAATGGTAGAATTTTTAGAGAAACCTTTGCATCCTTGGATGGTGTCTGGCAGGTTGTTTGGAGCAAATTCATAAAAACTATGGTAGTGTATGCTAAAGAGGAGACTGAGGCTAATATAGGGATGATGGATAAGGAAGCTAAAGTGTAGGAGGGGTAGGACTAAGCTAGTTGGAAAACACCCTTGAAAGGCTAGATAAAAATTAATACTGATGGAGTTATAAAAGGTAATTTGGGTAGATCCAAAATTGAAGTGGTCTATAGAAATAATGTTAGGGTGGTACTCTATTGGTAATTGCAAGGCTTGGGCAAGGCCACAAACAATGAAGCAAAATCCTTAGCTTACAAATTTGCTTCTATTCAGGTGGTAAGAAAAGGTTATAGGAGGATAATCATAGAATTAGATTCTCAAATCTTGGTAGGAGCTCTAGATTGCATGAGGAACTTTGCTTTGGAGACATGGAGGTTGAGGATACTTGTCACCTAAATTAAGGATTTGTGGAGGGAATTGGATGATGCGATCTTGATTTATATGGGTAGAGCTCTAAATAGTGTGACAAACATCTTGGTTAAGAGGAGGCAAGGGTTTAGTGGCACAATGGCATGGTTACTGAGGATGAGAAAAATTGGGTAGGATGGTGAGCAAATTCAATATTTTTCTAGTTTGGACAACCAATGCATACATATGGTTTAGGAGATTTGACTCCAATATCTCCTTTTAGTTTTGTAACCGAAAGTGGTTAGTTCTTAGGATCTTGGGTTTTAGAGTTATGTAAGTTTTTTGGAAAGTTAAAAACAGGAAATGAGTGCTCTTGTTGGCTAAGGCTAGGGGGAGTTTCGTCCCAAATTGTAAATAATATTATTCTAATATAACTTAAAAAAAAGAATAAATGTAATTTGATTAATTCGAATACAAAAATATTGTTTTAATTTATAAATTTAGGTTTACTTAATTTTTTAGGTTTATAAATTTAGGTTTATTCAATTGGTCATGAATCAAATTACACTTTCAACACCCCCTCATAATATGAATTAAGGGGTCAAGAAGAGAAGAAATTAGTGATAATAATATCTCCCCTCATAATGGATGCTCTAGTAGGCCTTTGCATTTTGAGGTAGACTAATATGAATCCCACTTACCATCTAAAATATGTTGTTGCAAAAATTCTTATTATACTAAAGTCCCCTTAGACTAGATTACAGCCATCACTACTACTATTAGACACTCCCACACATATCCAAAAGCACTTATACTAGGGCTTCAAATGAAGAAGGAAAGTCAAGATCACTCACTCCTCTAAAGATAAGCTCCTTCAATCTTCCATAGTCATATAAGGCATGACTTAGAATTTCCTCTTATAGCATACATCACCCCATGCGTAGACTTTCCTTGCCCATAGAAACCTTATTTTGATCACCAAAAAGGATTTGCATGAACCTATTTAAATAAGAGCTATAACAAACTTCCAAGAGCACTTGGACAAGAAATAGAAGATATAAGAGATCACGAGTAATTAGATCTGCATGAATAAGCTAAATCAATTGCCTAAAGAAAGAAGAGAGACTAACTAAAACATATCTTGAAATATTTTTCTTAAGCCTTTAAAATACTCAAAATCTATTGCAACTATCACAAATCCATCTATATCTCCCAAAACATTAGGCCAAAGATTATGATTACATAGAATATAATAAATCCTCCCTTTCATAATAGGGTAATAGGGCTTGAGGACTATTCCACATGATTTAGATTCTAACATTAGAACCAGTTTATAAGCTAATGTCTCTAATGCTTAGAGCTTAAGAATCATGTGATTTGAAGAAAACGTACTCAAAATGTTTTTGCATGGAAAAGTTATGACCTCTAGAATTTTTGCTCTAATAATCTTCAAATAATAAAAAATTCACCAAATCTTAGGAAATCAAAATCTACTTGCCTGCTACCACCTAGTGATCTATGATTCATTAGTGTCTTCCACTTATCATTTGCCACATCAGTACCTCTAAACCTATGCGGCAATGGAACTTGATTGCTTTCAATTTGTTGAGTTAGTATATATGAAAAAAGGATTTGACATAGCCCAAATGATGGTCACATCAATCAAATCTCCATTGCATTCATTAAAAATTTTAAAAAATGGGACTCAAATCTGGGTCTTGTGAATGTTTGGCACTTTGGGCTATCCAAGTTGCCTAACATGCCATTACGAATAAAAATTACCTCCCCTTGTGCATGAGCCTTAAACTTTGATGCTGAGGCATAATAAACTTGCAAAAAGATGCCTTCTTATGATTTGACCTTGGGTCCTTAAAGGCATGAATGCCTTAGGTGAGGCAGGATAACCAATTAGACCATAACACTCCTTTGGAACTAGTAGCATTGTAATAAATATTTTAAAATATTTATTGTAAAATAAAAATAATATATTCTTATTTGTAGGAATGCAATCTACAATATTATAGTTTCAAGTTGGAAAAAGTTTTCTTTAAATATCTAAACAATTTGATTTTTTTTATATTGATAAGACGAGGTTTTGTAAGCCATTAATCATACAACCATCTTCTATATGTGCATTTCATTCAAAAATAAACAAAGAAATAGCTAGTTTCTATGTACTTGAACTATAGGAACAAAATTTTTAAAAACTTATTAACAATATATATATATTGAAAAATTATAAATGAACTTATACTATATATATATATATATATATATATATATATATATATATATATATATATAACAAAAACTATAATGCAACAAAAATTCTCCAAATTTCATCTAAATATTATATACATTCAAAACCCACACTATACCTTTTTTTATTAAAAAATTTTATATTATAAACATGCATCAAATAATATATTCAATTCTTAGGTAAACTAGACTATAAATTATCATATAAGAAATTATTTATAAAATAAAAACATAAATTATAAAATTATTTAATTACAAATAACCTAAATAATTTGATGACCTTATATAAATTACATATTAATGAATTTAAAAAGTGTAAATAATAAATACCTTTTAAAGTTGAAATTTGTTAAGTGGTCATCTCTAATAGAAGCTATATGGGTGTCTTGTTCAAGTCATGCATAATTTAATTCTAATCATATATAAAGGCAACGAGATGAAATATGGGTTATAAGAAGATGACAGTACCAATCCCGAGCTATCGATGATCCCCTTCAACGACAAGGTACCAATACCCAGCGAACGGTGGACCACCGCTTCACATCATGTTAACAAGGTGAAATAAAGGTTATAAAAAGATGACAGTACCAAGACAAGCATATGACTACTGGCAGGATCAACCAGGTAGCTTCCAACAACGACGCGGATCGAGGGGACCTCCGCTTTGGCCCCCGCGCCCGTTCGCTTTCGAAAATCGTAGCTTAGCATGACGTTCGTCCTTTCACCGATATTCCCTACACGCACCGCAGCAAGCAGGACGAGAAACGGAAGGGTCTTTTGAAGAGCCGGGTGGGGACGAGGGAACAAGGAGAGGCAGGCAGGATGAGGAAGCAGGATTTGGGAGGGTGCTATCTTTTCTTTGGACGGGACAAGCAAGACGAGAAAGGGTGGTGTCTTTTGAAGAGCCGGGTGGGAGGGGAGGGGAGGGGAGGGGAGGGAGCAAGGAGTGATCGATGATCTCTTTCACGCTACGTTATAAAAAATGGGATCCCCTTCCGACCACATGAGGAGAAATAGAAGTTTTAAAAAGCAACCCCAAAATTTGAATCCTACTTGATAGTAAAAAGAACTGTGTACATAACCGATTCCTTGTGTATAAAAAAAATTGAAATTTCATAGACCATTTTTTTGAAGTGATCTCTAAAAATACGGTAACTTTATAGTTTTTTTTTTTAAATTAACGAATCTTTTTTTTGGATTATTTTGGTCTGAGAAATCACGATCAAGGAGTTCTATATCGTCAAAATCATTACAGAGTTGCGCCCGGTCCACCAGTATTATAGGGCCCCGGTCCACCAGTATTATCAACTAGATTCTAGATACCCTCTGTGCGTTTGATAAGGCGGAGATTCCAACCAAGAATCTTCCTTGAAGGATTACCCCACCTTTTCAACTCACCTAACATGGATCTCACAACTTTATAATTAAAACTATACTAACTTGAGCCTCTCATCCCTCCCTCACAAAATAAATAAATAAATAAAATCAACTAATCCGGAATTAGCTTATGAATTAGCAAACACAACTTGTAACTTACTAAAGCTGGGCTAAAAAATTAAATGGAGAAAGAAGGCACCAAAAGGAGAGTCCCCTTCTTCGGAAGCACGGCAGACCAAATGAAACCATAGCCAACCGTGACCATCCTCCTCATGACATAATCATCTAACATCCAAATGGAACGCAAAAAAAGCTTTATTGCAATGGGCCTTCGTGTTGAACCCCAGTTACTTTGGCAGGGCATCGAATATTGGTGATTATGTCAAACGTGGAGAAGAATATGGATGGATAAAAACTTCTTTGAGAGGCAATAGAACAGAAAAACCATTACTATCAGAAGGAAAATTCACAGACAAGAGTGGCAGATCAATGTACAAAAAGCAGGATGTTGTCGGCATTGTTCAGGAGTTCAATATCCAATTGGGCAATTTGACACAGTTTCTACCACAAGTCAGGGTATGTGAGTTTGCCAAATTAATCCCATACAGCTTTTGGAAGAGACTGAAAAGGCTGTGGGAGATCCAGAACTGTCAGGGCAACATAGGGCTCTTATAGAGAAAATCAGGGAGTTGAAAAGATTTGAAATAACTGTCACACAGAATGAGGAAACCTGAGTCAACTCCAAGCACAAAAAGCTGAGCAAGAAAAGGGATGTTGAGTGGGTTCGCCAAGGAGAAGAACTACTGCAAAAGGTTGACTCTATGAATAAAAAAAAGTTACCATGGCTGAAACAGGACACGAAGAAAGTGCAATAAATGGAGGCAAAGGATTTAGAAACGGTCATATCTAAACTCCTATAGAGGAAAACAACTAAACTAAGCTTAGGCAGCTCCTATAGAGGAGACTAAACTAAACTTAGGCAGCTCCTATAGAGGAGACTAAACTAAACTTAGGCAGCTCGAGTCCATGGAGAAAGAAAAGGATTTAGAAACGGTCATATCTAAGCTGACCAGCTTGATGGGCAAGCTAAACGTGCAACGCTTTAAACATGCGATTGAAATGAAGGATTTGTTGATTGAAGCTGTGTCTCTCAAGAGACGCTTTGCAGAAAAACAACTTTCCACTGTTGACCTTGATATGAAGATAAGGGACATGCAAAAGGAACTTTGGGAACCTGAAAAGCAGAGCATCCAAAGAACAAGAACTTGAGCGGTGCAAGAGGCAGCTTCAAATGGCAAAGGATGCTGCAAAATCTGTTGCCAAGCTCAACCCTGAGCTTGCAAAGGGCTTTTCTTGAGATGCCTGATACAGTTGAAGAGCTCGAAGCTGCAATGCAAGTTTGTACGGCACAAGCAAATGCTGTTATGTTTCTTAACCCAAATGTACATGAAGAGTATGAGCGTCCACATGAACAGATTAGTACCCTAACTTTGAAAGTTGAAGAAGATTAACTGGCAATCAACAAGATTATGTCTGAAATAAATGGTCTGAAGGACTCCTGGCTTCCAACATGTACGAGTCTTGTCTCAAGGATCAGTGAAACTTTTGGGCGCAATTTCCAGCAGATGGCTGTGGCGGGAGAGGTTTCGTTAGATGAGCGTGTTATGGAGTTTGACGAGTATGGTATACTGATAAAATTTAAGTTCCGGCAAACCAGGCAGCTGCAGGTATTAAGTGCCACCATCAGTCTGGAGGGGAAAGATCCGTATCAACAATGTTGTATCTTGTTTCACTAAAGGACCTTACAAACTGCACATTTCGTGTCCTATAAATGAAAGGAACATGTTTCAGCATCTTGTCAGGGCTACAACTCAACCCAATACAGCTCGGTGCTTTTTATTGACACTCAAACTGCTTCCGGAACTAGAATATGCAGTTGTAGCGTCTTAAATATTATGAATGGACAGTAGGTGTTATTTGTGCAGTTTTAGAATTTGAATTTAATTTTAGATTTTGAACTCTGTTTTGGTAATAGGGAAAATTGTTGATGTAAAAAAAAAATATATTATGTATAGACCTTAACAAATGGAAAAAATTTGAATGTAATCAACACCCTTATGAAAAATATATATTAATATATATATTATAAATGGACCGTGGATTGACAAGTGATCAAAAGTTTGGAGCAATGGAGTAAAGTGGGTTTCTTAGTAAACAACTAAATTACTATGACAAATGAATTAGCAAATCACTGTTAGTAAATAAAAGCTGGGTTAAGAAGTAAATTGAATGGAGAAGGCGCCAAAAGCAGAGTCCCCTTCTTTGGAAGCACGGCAGACCAGATGAAACCTTAGCCAACCGCGACCATCCTCCTCCCTCAAAACGACCCAGGCTGTTTGTCAGGTGAGAAGATGATCACTTGCCAGGCAACATAGTTGAAATTGAGATCCATAACTCTATAACATATAATCATCTAAGATTAGCTTTATGACATATAATCATCTAAGGTCCAAGCCAGCATCCCGTCTTAATCTTGTTAGTGGGCCCGATGGAACGTGAAAAAGCTCTATTGCAATGGGCTTGGCGGAGAACCAGTTACTTGGCTGGTCATCAAATATTGGTGATTATGTCAAACATTGAGAAGAATCTGGATGGATAAAAACTTCCTCAAGAGGCAATAGAACAGGAAAAACCATTACTATGAGAAGGAAAATTCACAGACAATAAATCTGAGTGGCAGATCAATGTGCCAGGATGTTCAGGGCATTGTTCAAGAGTTCAATATCCGAGTGGGCAATTTGATATAGTTTCTACCACAAGACAGGGTATGTGTGTTTGCCAAATTAACCCCGTACAGTTTTTTGGAAGAGACTGAAAAGGCTGTGGGAGATGAAGAACTGTTTAGGCAACATACGGCTCTTATAGAGAAAATCCTGGAGTTGAAAAGATTTGAATTAGCTACACAGAATGAGGAAACCCTGAGTCAACTCCAAGCACAAAAAGCTGAGAAAGAAAAGGGATGTTGAGTGGGTTCGCGAAAGAGAAGAACTAGTGCAAAAGGTTGATTCTATGGAAAAAAAAGTTACCATGGCTTAGAACATGAAGAAAAAGGAGAAGAAGAGCCTGGCAAAGCTCCAGAGAGATGAACTAGCAAAATTTATAGCAAAGCAGAAAGCTCTCATAGAGGAGACTAAACAACAGAAATCTAAACGTAGGGAGCATGTAACCAGTAACATAGGCTTGAATGATAAAAGACGCAGCAACATCATACAGACTGAAAATCAGCTTAGCGTACAAGTCTGGGCAAAAGCAAGAGAATTTGAAGAGGTTTAAAAACGAGAAGAATCTCGCCAAGAGAGGATTGCCAGAGCCAAGGATGATCTTACGGCTGCTAAAGCCGAGCTTGCAAATTAGCCTGTCTATGAACCTCCAAAAGAGGAAATAGAAAGCGTTGGGGCTCAAATATGGGAGCTGGAGATTTCTGCCAATGAAAAGCGATCTCAAAAAATAGAAAAGAGTTATATGTTGGATGGAGAGAGACCCACCTTGAAGAGGTGTATAAGCAGGTTGAAAGACATAGAAAATACAAATGTTAGACTTCTGCGGGCATTAAAAGATTATGGGGTGAGCCATATATTTGAAGCTGTAGATTGGGTGAAAAAGCCATATCAATGATTTCACAAAGGAAGTTTATGGTCCGGTTCTTCTCGAGGTCAATGTTTCTAACAAAGGTCACACAGCCTACTTGGAAGGTCATGTCCCCTTTTACATTTGGAAGTCTTTCATTACCCAATATCCACATGATCGAGACTTGCTTGTGAAAACCTGAAACCATTTGGTATTCCTATGCTGAACTACACAGGAAATAGACAAATGCAAAATAGGCCTTTGCCAGTATCAGATGCTATGCGCAATCTGGGGATCACATCGAGGATTGATGAAATATTTGACGCCCCATCTGCAGTGAAGGAAGTCTTAATCAGTCAGGCTGCACTAGATTACTCGTTCATTGGTTCATAAGAGACCGATCGTAGAGCAGATGAAGCAAACAAGTTAGGAGTGATGGACCTTTGGACGCCTGAAAATTATTATTGTTGGTCTATTTATTGGTGTGGAGGCCACGTTTCAGCAAGTGTAAATCAAGTACAGGGATCACGGCTGTTTGCTTCCAACGTGGATAGAAGAGAAATCAATGAGCTCTCTTGCAAGAGAAGATAACGCGAAGAGCATATTGCAAAAACTAGATGAAGATGTTAAATCATTAACGAGTATAGCTAGGATGCAAAAACTAGTACAAACTGCCCATTTCAGCAGCTTGTCAGGGCTGCAAGTCAACCCAATACTCCTCGGTGCTTTTTATTGACACCCAAACTGCTCCCGGATCTAGAATATACAAATGCTTGTAGCGTATTTTACGAATAGATTTCAAGGGGATGGAATAAATAAGTGTTGTTGGGTGGTTTTAGGATTTCAATTTTTGTTTGATAGCAGGGGAATTGGTTACATCTTTTCATCTTTAACAACCGGGTACAGGGGTCGGTTACATCTTTTCATCTTTAACAACTGGGTACAGGGGTCAGACATTTTCTCTTAGGTTTCTGCCTCGGAACACAGGTTACATCTTTTCATCTTTAACAACTGGGTACAGGGGTCAGACATTTTCTCTTAGGTTTCTGCCTCGGAACACAGGTCAAATCATTGAAGCTGCCTCTATAACCCGTTTCTCCTTGGTAAACACAACGGAGACCCCCGGTGGGTTGGTATGACTATCTTCAAGCTGGCACGTACTCAACGGACTCAAGTCAAACTACTAACTTTGCTCTTATTGAACATGCTTCCAAGGTTTGAACCTAAGTTTCCTAGTGTCCAAAGTTTTATCAATCCACCTAATCTTTGAAAACATAGGATTTGAACTCTGTTTGATAATAAAAAAATGTAAAGAACTCTATATTAAAAAAATATATTATAAATGTACCCTCGATTGACAAGTGATCAAAAGTGTGGAGTAATGGACTAAACTGGGTTTCTGTTAAACAAATGCTGTCGCAGAAATCATAACTGGATTTTGTATTATTAGAAAAGGGAAAGGTTTATCAATGGCCATCTTAAATTTGTCTTTGCCCCAGCCATCTTTTTCTATTGCATTGTATTTACGCAGACGTACAGAGAAGGCATCTCTTTGTCTTCTGTCTAAGTTTCTAAGTTTTGTACGTGTCAAGGACACGAATACAAGAGAGGAAAATGAATGTGTGGATGATATGGGGCTGTTAAAATCTGGTATGTGGTACTCAACTATATTAAACACTTGATATCTAAAATTTGGCTGGGTTGAGCATACCTCAAATCGTGTAAAGTGAAATAACTGAAACTTGGATCAAACAGGTTAAAGATGCCAAGAGGAAGTGCATCTTATATAATGTTCTGAAAATCAAATCAATACTCTTTAACAAATGATTGAAAAAATATTTACAAATAAAAACTATATATATGGAGATTATGTAAATTAAACAGGGGTTTTATATAACAATATCAACAGAAACTTCAACATAAAGACTAATCCACTTAAAATAAAATGTAACTTAATTGTAAATCAAAGAAAAATACTAAAAACAAATAACAGTTTTTACCTGAAAATTTGAGCCAATGTGCTCTCTCTCCTGAGTTTTGTTACTTTGCCCTGTGATTTTATTGTCTATAATAAATTATCCTCTTCAATCTTACAGAAATGAGATTAAAAGAAAATAAGGAAAACATAAAATGATATGATCATTGGCAAAACATTTCAAAACAAACAAATCAAAACAAATCTCTACAGAGCAAAGATAAAAGAAGACAAAGATCAAAGAGGGCAAAAATCAAGACAGAATTGAAATGTAACGGACAACTCTTTAATACATTTTCCTACAACGTCTCGTTCATCATCAACGAATATACTTTTAAATATCAATTATGCAATGCCATTTTCAAACACTTATATTGTAGTTCCGCAATCAAGGAATTATTGCAGTCATTTATTGCAGTCACAGGATTAGAATTTAGTTTACATAAAATTAAACTTCTGTATCAATCCTGGCCCCAAAGTTAGACCAGAAACTTAAAATTTTATAGGCCCTGGTGCGTCAGCTGCTTGCTTTGAAGCAGGTGCTGCTTCTGCACTTTCAGTACCTGCCTGCTCTGCCGCAGCTACTGCTTGTGCTCTTTCAGTATTGCGAAAATCAGTGTCAGTGTCAGTACGTACCTGAAATTCCATTATAATGTTTGAGTATTCATTCACTGGAATTTTAATTTGTATTAACACCTTGCCTTCAATTTGAACTCGTCTGTTGCACCATGCTCTAGTTCCTAGAATCCACACAGCTTTGATCAATGTGTAGCTTGCAAGGGCAATAGTAGCTACAGACGCAATTCTGGACATCCAAGAACCCATTTGTCTAGATGGAAGAGGCAAATTCAGAAGTGAGGAAATTGAGAAGTTAGGTTCTCTTAAAATGGAGGCACTTGCTCCACTTGAGTCTCGTAACTTTCCACATCTTACGACGTCAGGGAAGTAAGTTAGGACACTTCACAATAAAGACACTTTCCGTTACTCGAGTCTCACACCGTCCACAACTTGATAACGTCAGGAGTTTTCACAATGGATTCTCACAACCTTGCCGCTACTTGAGTCTCATAACCTTCCAGAACTTGATGACGTCAGGAAATTGCACAATGGAGTCTCACAACCTTGCCGCTACTTGAGTCTCACAACCTTGCCGCTACTTGATGACGTCAGGAATTTGTCACAACGACCATAATAAAGTCGGAACTTTGCACGTCAAGAATTCAGAATTAAAGATCTTTGACTAATTTGAGTATATTAGGTTTATTTGATTGTCTAGGTGGTTCAATGGTTGGAGGTAAATTCACCAACAAGGCAAATGCACCACGACAACCGCTTAAGAATAGTGGCAATTTTGGGCATTGTACAGCAGATTTGGAATATGGGCAATTTTGGGCTTCTAAGTATTCATTTCGAACTCACGAAGCTCGCTAATCCAAAAGAATAGCAGATTAAGAATTAGTGATCTTTAATTTAAATAATATGAATATCGTTTTTTTTTAAATATAAATTTAGATTTATTTTATTTTTTACGATTTGATTGGGAGGTGGTTAAGGCTAGGAGTTTGATTCATATTTATTTGTATAAAAAAATAATTATAAATAATTAATTTTAAAAGTTGATATGCAGTAGTTAAAGGTTATGAGTTTGTTTTTAAAGAATCACGGTATGATTTATGTTTATGAACTAGCTTATCAGTTTGTTTTTAAAGAATCACGGTATGATTTATGCTTATATTCATGAACAGACAATTATGCTAGCATTGTCCACATAATAATTAGTTTTAAAAAAAAAAAAAAGATAATTATAAATAATTAGTTTTTCAATAGTGGTAAGTTTATTGTAGTGGTAAGGGTTTTGGTTTTTATTTGAGAGGTTCAAGATTCAAACCCTATTGTAGTGGTAAGGGTTTTGGTCTTTTTTTTGAGAGGTCCAAGATTTAAATCCTAATAGGGGATTCAGACCTCTTATTAAAAACTGTGTAAAAAAAAAATCAAGTATTTAAAAGTTTTGAATTGAAATTTAAAAAATCTTAACCAAGTATGTATAAATAAATAAATAAAAGGTATAAATGTAACTTTTGTCATCATGTGGGGCATTTTAATTGGGATTGTTCTTAGAAGAAAAAACAAGCTTTACGATGGCAACAAAAAAGGGACAGTGGAAATAAAGAAGGTTCAAGAGGGAAATCAGTTTGAGAAGCAAGGGACTCTGGTATGGAAAATATGCCCTCGTCCAATATGGAGGAGAAAGAGTAAGAGGAAGGAGAAATTATAGAAGAACCTCAATAGGTCAGTAATCTCCTTGATATTCTTCCTGTTGCTTCAACTAATTTAGTTGTTCACAATCCTTTTGGATGCCTCCAAATAATCTTATAAGACAGATGAGAATGCTTCAGTTTTTTATCATGAATAAGAGCAAAACATACATGAAGCTAAAACCCAAATAAAAAATGATTTCCCTCTTACCCTAGAGGAGAACATTGATATTCAAGATAGATCACCTAAGGCTTAGGAACCTAAAAAGGAACAGGGGAGCCCTAATCGAGTCACCAACAACTCTAAAAAAATTGGGGTGGATATTGGGCATGAGGCAAAATAGGGAAGACCTCAGTCAAAAAACAAGGAAGGGGAAATTGCGAAAGAGGTTGTGAATGGAACATAGATGGCCCTCAAATTGGATAGTTAGGATAGATTACATAGGGCTCAAGAACCTAGGAAGGAACAAGGGAGCCCTAATCAAGTCACTAGGAGCTCTAGAAAAACTAGGGCAGATGTTGGGCATGAGGCAAAAAAGGGAAGACCTTCTCGATAGCAATTAGGGAAAGGAAAATTGTGAAAGAGGTTGTGAACGAAACACAAACTGTAATGACCCTCCTCACATGGAAATTTGGAGATAAGTAAAATGCTAGTAACCCCACCTTTTCTTGTGAATTATGGTATCGTTGATAGCTAGCTACTGTGAATGCAGGACCAAGTTCAAAGTCGTCGAGTAAGGGAAGTTAATCGACGAAAAAGGTAATAAAGAAAGTGATGATTCGACTCACGAGTACATGGACATCCACATACTTGCATATCATGTAGATTCCTTGTTTGACTGAGTTTTATGTTTGGTTTGAGTGGCGATGATGATGGGAGCCATTGATTATTTCAATATGCATGTAGTTTAAGTTAAAGGAAAATAAATATAAAATAGGAATGCAAGTAATTGGACGTATGCATGGTTTTAAGAAGTCCAATTGCAAAAGTATTATTATTGATGATATGTTTCAATAGTAGCAAATATGTAAAATTAAATTAAATGGGTTTTTCTTCACCATGGAGTGGATAGTAATGGGGTGGAGAAGCGGTCAACTTAACGACATTAGTGCATGGTGTTAAATGTCATAATGACTTCTACCCTCTCCATAATCGAGAACCGAGAAGGGAGGAAATGGGCTTGAGAGAGAAGCGAGAAAAAATGAGATGGACATATTGGGTCTGTGTGTTGTGGTGTTGTTGGGGAGCATGATGAATTGCTTTAAAAAAGAGAACAAGGAAAGAATGTATTAACGGTGGAGGATCTAAAAGTGTCAGACAACTATTGAATAGGATAAGTGCTACGAAGGACTCCAGGTAGATCATCCATAGTAAATTTCCTTGTATGCTTTTGATTCTTAAAAAAATAAGAATATGTGAAAGTATATGTGTATTTCTATGTGGTAATGAAACAAGAAGAATTATGTTGACAGTGAATCTGTTTGAAAATATATATTCTATTTTTGCTGTGCATGTTACTGTTACTTGGAAATAAGAAAATGTTTAAAGTGATTCACACGCATTAGTATTTTAGTATGTAGTGTGATTTCTAGTAAACGTCTGCATGTGTATATTTTGTATGATTTTAGTAATACATTCATAAAGAGTAGAGCTGAAATCTGATCCCTTCAATCTAGAACCTTAAATCGTCAAGTTTGGAAGTGAAACCAACGTGCGGTGTGAAGAAGGTCAACAAGGGTGGCGACAGCCGAGTGGAGGACTGTAGCCATCGAGTTGCATGTTTAACAATATGACAGTATATTTATCTTCATATAATTATGTTACAACAAGAGTTGTGGTACATGCAAGTGCAGGACATGCCTGAACAATTGTTGTAAGACTGAATTGTAATGGATATAATGTATGGAAAAATATTTTGGTGACACCTTATCCGGTGTTAGAGGTTATTCTTGTATTTATCTGAATCTCAAACTCAATTGTTACATATGTGAAGGATATTTTGTTATAATGTGACAAACGAATTCTGAAACATGTTGAACTAGCCAAACCTTAATGTGGCTATCCATAATTATGTGAAATGTATTCTGGTAAACTTTATAAGTATGGGTTTGGTTTAAAATATCTTAAATCTATTACGTAAATTAAATAGAAGCCTATGTAAGCATGTGTTAATACTGTGTGAATTCTGAGCAATGGAATTAAATCAATGGTGATAAAATAATTAAATAGTTTTATTCCTGTGAATGGTGGATAAATCATTGTGAACTTCTTTATTTTGGTTCATAATTTGTTTACTCATTTATTTGTAAATAGAGTTAAACCTTACCTTAGGCTTGGGAACAAATTATGTTGGTGACATGTCTCAAACCTAGGTTACTCTGCTTCTCTAATTTATTAAATAAAGTTGTTGTAGCCAAAGTCATGTTGGGAGAACAACTTGAACCTTGTTTCTTAAAAATAAAATTTTTACATGTGCATGCTGAGGGGCTAAGTTGTATTGGTAAAGATGTGGAAACAATTATGCCAAACTTTGTAATTGTCGTTCTAAGACTTTGTTGTATTTTCTTGCTTGTTATGTCGTCATGAGTTACTAATGTGATGGTTAAAATAGTTATTGGATGTCCTGTTTGGTTAGTTACTCATGGTATTGTCATTTAGCAATGTGTCGTGATGGTGCCAATGATCCTTTATAGGATTGTCCATTATCTTAAGCTGTGATATAATCTCAAGCGAAAGGTTAACCGAACTCCTTGGAGTAAATAGATAAAAATGGCTAAACTTGTATTTAAATATAAGAATCCATAAGGCATTGGAAGTTGCTTAGTTGATAGCAAAGATGGAGTTAAATATAGGGGTATGATTTTATTTATGCAATTTTTATTTGAGATCATGATGAATTAAGGATATGTTTATTAGTCTGATTTCTTTATGTTAGTAGAAGATGAGAAATGAGAAATGATTAATATGGAAGATGATACGTCTAATATTTTGCTTATGCTTTTTTGAAAGAATTCAAGAAGGTTGTTAGAGTTATATTACCTTATTTGGTAATTAGTTAATTCTCCTAGAGTAGATTACTTTTACTTTCTATATGGGTTAGTTTGTTTCTATCCTAGGTTAGATATCTATCGATATTTCTTATGTCAGCATATATATTTTAGGATATTTTAATTAGTTTTTAGTAAGGCTATCTTTAGCCTTAGTTGTATATTTATTTGGCATACAATTATCAATAATATCATCACATTTTTACTCTACCAACATGGTATTAGAGTGGACAACGCTCCGAGATACCTGCTCCATAATTCTGATCTAAACAATTTATCTTAGATCTGAAAGCAGCCTTGACTGCCTCCAGGACTAGACATAGGTTTGTCTCAGAACCCATGAACAACCATCATACTGACAAGATTGGGAGATGGGACTGTTAACAAGATCTGACGCGAAGCATCTCAGAACCCACGAATAACCATTAGGTTGATGAGATTGGGAGACGAGACTACTGACAGGATCTGACACAAAGCATCTGACGTTGGGCACGCTACCCGAGGTAGGGCTGGACCTGCAACTTGGGCATGCATCTCAAGATGATGCTGGCAGACTAGCCAACAAATATGGACTATCCTAGAATGAAGGCCGAGATGGATCTCGACGGGTGACGAGACTAGACACGACACATCGAGGTGGACAACGTTGTTGTCTAGGGTGACAGACTTGACACAGAGGCCCGAAGACCGACGTAGACTAGACATAGCTGATGATCTATTGACGCGAACAAGGACAACACGTGGCATTTCACCACTGGACGAACATGACGTAGATGACTAATTGGTAAAATGAGGCCTAAAGGTCGACCGAACATGATATAGTGGACATGCTAGGGACAGTGTGGCCCCTAGTGAGGCAACCAACGCGGTCCCACACCCACGAGGATCCACTATCCTCTTGGGCAGAGTCTCCTCGAGAGGAGACAACTCAAGGTGTAAATCCTTTTCAACCCTATTTTGTCCACCCTCCCATGAATGTGGTATAAATATATTTTTTTAAGCTAAACAAAACCAGGCATCAACCCTTCAATTTTTTGCGTTGATTCCTATTTTTTGTTACCTGTGGCAATGATCAAACTAAGATTTTTTTTCTTGATGCTCATCACGACTGAATTCTGGATAATTTGGGCAGATTAAAATTTTGTTTTCATCTTCAGATCACCTTAGATCGTCCCTTATTGACCTCACTGGCCGTCACGAAAAAACTACAACATAAGTTTTTTTTGTAGATCAGTCGACCAAGCGAGAAGGTTTTGCAGCTCTACATGTGTTGTAGGCTCACTAGCAAGAGAGGCGTTTATGTGTTCGAGACAATTTTTTTTGGGTTTGATAAGGGATCACAGACCTTTGTTTATCGCAGGCTCGTCAAATGTAAAGTTGCCACCGTCGCCCCGCTCGCAAGTCGTCGCCTCGTTCGCAAGCTGTCGCCCCGCTCGAAAGTCGCCCCACCAATGGAACACCATCGCTGGTGGAGCGGAGGCCGAACATCGCTTGTTCATGATCTTACCGCTTGGGAAGGCTATAAGGTGGATGTGCTTCACCTTTGCTCACGACAGGTGAGCTACCATAGCCGGTTGGAGGCCAGGTAGTAAGGTCTAAGGTCAAAGGGTTCGAAACCCTTCGACCCACATCAAGGTAAAATCAATTTTTTTTGTTTTATTTTTTTTAAAGGTTAAGTTTTTTTTGATTAAATTGATTTTTTTTTTTAATTAAATATCATTTAATTTTTTTTTAAAAAGTATTTTGCTTTTAAAACAGACAAGGATTTTTTTTTTTATGATGTTTAATTAAATTTAGTAAATTTAGTTCATTTTTTTCAAAATCTACACTTTTCCTTTGGAAAATTAAACATACAAATCATACCTCTTGTGGATGGACTTGAAAATTTTGCAACTTGATGAATTTTGGGGGGATCATTTTTTTTCTCCACCCAAGCGGGGATATAATTTTTGCAACAAGGGGGGATACTCATTTTTTTCCTCAAAGAACATTTTACGAAAAAGGGGGATCAGCTTGTAAAGGTGCATTTTCGACAGATACCAACACCTTAGTCCATTATTTTACAAAATTCATTGTAAAAGGTGCATTTTTGGTAGCGACCGACACCTTAAAATGGGAAGATCAAAGAAAAATCAAACCCCTAAACAAATTGATGCATGTGTTACATCAGTTAAAAATCCTTATTTTCCACTAGAGATGGATGGTTTGGATTTTTATGAGGGCACATTTATCACACTAAAAAATGGTTTAGTGGCCCTCCTTGATGATTCTAAGTCTTGTAAAGACCTTCAGATAAATGATGCTCGATTCACTATTGGCGTTATAAGGGGTATCTACTTGTCATTTGTTGCACTTGACCGTGCCCAACACAAAGTGAAAAGGGACATAAGTGAGGAAAAAGAGGTCCTAATGGTCGATGCTTGTTGTGACATAAGTGATATTCAACCCATTGTGGTGAATGCTTGTTGTGATACGAGTGACCTTCAACCAGTTGTGGCAAATGCTTGTTGTGATACAAATGACCTCCTACCTTCAATGGTAGATATCAGTTGTAGCACAGGTGATCTCATTTCAGTAGCAAATTTTTCTTGTGACACTAGTGACTTAAAAACTGAACCTCCTCAAAAAGAGCTCCATAATCTCATCAATAGCGACAAATACAATATTGTTAAAAGCATTGATGAGGATGATAAATTGGGTGTTTTGAACAACACACCAAAGGATTTGGTTCCAAAATGATGAAGAAAATGGGATTCAATGGTGAGAGATTAGGTAAACAGGAATAAGACATTAAAACTCCTATAATGCTAAATGTCAGGGCAAAGAATGAAGGCCTTGGCTATACTGGACATGCAAGTACCAGTAATACCATGTTTGTAAAACCTAAATCTCCTACAACTCCTAAAAAACATTGTTGCAATCATTATGGAAATATAGGACATGTTGTAGCTAGATGTTGAAAATTACATCCTTGTGATTCATGTGGATGTACAAATCATTCTTCTTCCAGTTGTTGGTACAAACTAAAAATGGCCAACAAGGTTCATATCGATTGTGGATGGACAAATCACACATAATGGACCATGATGAAAGCAATGTTGTATGGCTTCTATCAAAAAGGTAAAACCTATGGTATCCCAAGGCAAATCCAATGACAGATCGAGTGGCAGTCCCAGAGACAATGACCTAGTGACAGACCCAATGACAAATTTCTAGAGGCAGATCTACAGGAAAATCTAGAGGCACTGATCTAGAGGCAGATTCATAGGCAGATCCTGAGATAGACTCAGAGGTACACATCCAGAGGTACGCTTAGAGCTAGAGCCAGAGCTAGAGCCGGAGAGAAAGCATGAGCCAACATTATTTCATTTCTTCTTCTTCATTGTATTGGGGCAGTTATATACTTTACCTAAATATTGTTGTATAAGAGAATATATATGTATTACCCAAATAATGTAATAAGGGGGTATGTTAGAGTTATATTACCTTATTTGGTAATTAGTTAATTCTCCTAGAGTATATTACTTTTACTTTCTACCTAGGTTAGTTTGTTTCTATCCTAGGTTAGATATCTACCGACATTTCTTATATCGACAAATATTATTTAGGATATTTTAATTAGTTGTTATTAAGGCTATCTTTAGCCTTAGTTGTATATTTATTTGGCATACAATTATCAATAATATCATCGTATTTTTACTCTACAAATAAAGGTTGGATAGGATTGTAGCACAAGGGTGCAGTATTCCTAATGGGAAGGTGTTTTCCAAGGCTTAGAATGATCAATTTGCTATTTCCAATTGATGTACCAAATTGTACAATCTTTACAACTATCAATTTGTGATAATAGAACTACACCATTTTCTCTCCAAATGGTTATACAAGTTTTGATATAACTTGTGGGGTTTTCCTTACCCTCACTTGTATACAAGGAGGACATCTCTATTTGGTTGCCTTATTAGCCATCTTTGGAGAATCATCCTCGTCACTTGAGATCTCCCATTGAATCTCTGTCTGATTCCTCCTTGGGGGTGTTTTACTACACACATTGTCAAAAGTTTCTATCTGAGGTATCTTATTCTGTCCCACCAATTGTTGACCAAACTCACGTGCATCTTCACTTCACGACTTCCTTCACTGATGTGAGGGAGAAGGTCTTGGTCCTTCCTCTTGAGACCCCGCGCCCTGTTGCTCTGGTACCTGACTCTCGTCCTCTACACTCCCCTGCAACCCATTCATCACTTTCTCAGGTATCACCGTCCACTCTCCTTCCTTATGCACTACTTCTTTGTCAACTCATGCCTCTATGCTAGGTGGTTCTGGTGCCTCCTCTTTTATCTCTATCAATAGCGCTTTGAAATCTCCTTCTTTAGATGCCCAAACTTGCTCTATTTTTTGTTCATGTGTACTATGGTTTAGGTTAATTTAATTATCTCTTTGAGCAATTATTGTGCTTCTTATTACTAGAATTTTCTCTTGTACTTCTTGTCTCCTATGCCTTTGCACATTGGTGTCTATCATTCACCTCCGATTTTGTAGTATTCTTTACTTGTCAATTTGACCTGTTTTAACCAAAATGCCAAGTTTTAGAAGGCAACAATGCCAAATGTAGCATAAGGGTACAATATTCCTGGTGGGGAGGTGGTTTCCAAGGCTTAAAATTATCAATTTGCTATTCCCAATCAATGGACCAAATCGTACAATCTTTACAACTATCAGTTTACGACAACAAAATAGCTTGTACGAACCCCAAATTGTACCACTGTATGATCCCAAATCGTACAGTGACAGAGATTTTATAATTTCACACTCAACCAATATTTTAGATTTGATTTTATATGTTGTCATACACATTTTAGTAACTAAACTATTCGATTTTACAATGCTTCCAAATCGGGTAAATTTCCCTCAATCGCATAAACTGCCAAATCAAGTAAGTTTCTTCTGTACAATTTATAAGAGCTATAGTGTACGATTTGTACAAATAAAGTATAGAAAAGTTTCAAATTGGATATTGTCCTGGACCAATATCTCTTAGATAATTTTTGTAAAGGCTTAATATGGCAGTTAATCCTATTTCTACCAACATGCAAGTTACACTATCTGGGTTTGAGAGACTTCTATTTCTAATGGCAACATTTAGAAATCATACAACAACCTCCAATATGTATTCCTTGATATCATCATTATCACAGATCATTCATCAGGTCCACACCAGTGCTGGTTTAATCCCATTCTTCCATAGAAATGCATTAAGTAGCCATAACATCCAAAAATAAGTACATGCAATAGAGATAAACTACAAAACACTATTCTACGTGAGAGAAAACTAAGAATTGTGATTATTCTCCATTACTACTCAATAATGTCATACAATCACTAAAAGGCAATCACAATGCATCAATAATCCATACTACTCAGACCAAAACATAACCAAAACTCACAAGCATTCACAGACTAACCAGACTATCAAAAATGAAAATGGGTCTTATATAATGTTGCCCAAGCTTTTCCAAAGCGATTCTTGAGGCAAGTCATTATTTACAACTGCCCATGCATAACAATGCATAATTATGACTTTTACTAAGACTAAACACCTTATTTATCAAATTCATGCGTAATTACAACTTAAATTGCATTTCTCATACATTTCATATTATTTCATTGCACATTTTATGGTTTGCCCTTCAGGTTGTAAAATTTACCTCCTGCTTGTATGATTTACTTGTACCTATATGGTTTTACAAAACTTGTCAAAATTGTCAAACTGGGAAAATCCTCTTGTCACTTCTTCTTCTGGGAGGTGTATTTGCTGCCTATATCTGTCCTTCCCTTTACTTTGGTCAGTGTCCTCACAGACTCATATTTTTGTTTCAACTGCACCTCGTAATTTATGACTACAAATTTTAGGTCTTCCACCTAGGTGCAAAAAATTGCACATTGATTCTTCAATTTGGTTGCATAGTTGCCCATTTTTACTGCTTTCAACCCATGCTGATTGGATTTATCTTAGGTAATAAATAGGAGTTCCCTCAGTTGTTTTTCATGCTCAGTGGTACTCTTCTTCAACTTCTCTTGAAAATGTGCTTTTTTTTGAGCTACTACTTGCAATTCCTCATTCTTATCTATAATGGTCTACAGATGGTGATTAATATATGCCTCCAAAGCACGAAAAATCTCTTCCTTAGCACTCTATCATTATATATTTTTTTATCCTTTGTGAGCTCATCTACCTGCTTAGCTTGTGTTGCTAGTTGCTCATCTTTCTTGGTCAACTAAATTTTCAACTGTTCATCCTTTGCTCTGAGTTGAGCTTCCAACTCCTTAATCTTCTCTTATGTCATTTGTGAGACATGTCACTTCTCCTCTTCAAGCGAACTAATTCTGGCCTCAAAATCAACCCTGTTACTTAGCAGTTCTTCTTACAATTTCTTTAGTTTCTCTCCTACCATAGCCTTACTCTTCTACAATTCTTCCTCCATTGCAATTATTTCTTTTTGAGTGGGCTCTATCTCCTCTTTCTGAGATTCATTGAGCTAATAGATCTGCTCCAATAATATGCTCGACCACTCTATCCAATGTGTTAGGAAGTTCAACTTCCTTAGAGTGATAGCAAATCATGTAGTGACCCTCTTATGTTCCAACTTCGTTGTATTCATGGAACAAATCGGATAATTGGCTCTATCCATGTACAACCTCGGATGTTGCCTATAATTGGTTCTCACTCCGTCTGGAAAGTCATCTCTTCCCAACATCATTGCTACCTCTTTCCTGGTAACTTCCATGGGTGTTGTACATGAATATCCATAATTTTCCTTGTATGCTCCTCACTGTTCACCCATTCTATGATCTTCTCTAACTCGATAAACACTTGTTCTTCCCACAACTTCAACTCTCCCATGCGTCCAATACAAAAATGTAATTTGGTTCTAGCCACGATATTACCTATCTGAGAGAAGAAGTGTTCCACCTGGTCTTCTACCCTTGTCGCATCCACCTCAGTTTCAACTTTTGTGAATTACGGTACCTCCAAGAGGTAGCTTGTTTTCATCCTATACAGTTCATCTATAGGATTTCGTTCTTCCTCCTCTTCCATGTGGTGGCTAGAGCTTCCCCCAAACTTTATTAATGCTCTCTCTATGTTTATATTTTCTCATGGTGGAGTTTGTTCCACAGTACTCTCCACCTCCACATCTTCTTCCACATTCACAATCTCCTATCGAGATTGTTGTTGTTCTATCGATTCTTGGGCTTCTTTTTGTTCAATCAAGCCCACCTGTTGTTCTTCTGTCACCTACTCTTCTTCCTAATTTTGTTGTATCTTCATTGTTTTGACTTGTTCAACAACATGTTCATCTTTTTTTGTGATGCCTTCATCTCTTCATGTACATCACTTTGATTATTTTGGTTCAAACATCCTCCCATCATGAATTTGAAGTGAGGCTTCTTCTTTTCTCTAGACTCTTCCTCTAAGGCTTCCACTCTCACCTTGACTTTCTATTTTTCCTCCTGAGTAGTGGCTTCTACTTTATGTGCTATTTGCCTCACTTTTCTATCCTCCAACATTTTTGAAGAGTCCAAAATTTCAAATTCATCATGTTGGAAAATTTGTGGGGATTCCACCATCTCCTCTGCTCATGTCCAATTCCAATCATGCAAATCCAGCTTCTCCAATCCTGGATGTTCTTCTTCTTGCTGATTCTTTTGTACAGGCTTGGATTATTTTTTTGAATAGTATTATTTACCATTCTTTCCCGTTGTCTTTGTTCTTACTCGTATTGGGCTGGATTGCCTCCCCATAATTTCCTTCCTTTCCTGAACTAACAACTGCTCTTGTTGTTGTTTTTGAAGTGCTTATTTTTCCAGTTCAGGTTCTAACTCCCTAGGTATTTTCCTTTGAGGGTGTACATCCTCATTTGAAGAAGTATCCTTATGTATTATAGTGGCATGCTATTATTTCTTTATTTGAGACTTATTTGGAGTCTCCTTATAAATCGGTATTGACTTTGCCCACCTCAAAATGGTTGGCTATCTTGCCTCAATGTTCCTAGGTTCTGTAAAGTGGATTCCCTTATCTGTAATAGCATTTAATAGCAATCCAATATCATGGAAATTCATCCCAAAATTCTTAGGCCTCTTTGTAAATACTTTATACATATTTTTCTCTAAATAGGTACCCCAATCATACCTAATTCCTTTGGTGATACCCTCCACATACTGAGCCATCCATATTGGCATCTCTGTGGCTTGTGTATCCTCTAACAGTTGAGCCATCACAATATTCATGGTACATGATCAATATTTGCCTTTTAACTAGCTATGTTTAATTCCTTGAGTCCCTGCACCTGAGATATTTGCATCGATCAATGATTTCACATTGGTAAGTGAAGTGATGATGCGATGTGTCCCAATCAGATCAACCAACTGTTTAACTACCTCTATGCCATATGTTGGTAATCCGAATATTATCCTGAATGCCTCTATTGTAAGTGCTACTTTCATTGATCGCTTACCCATATTGACATAAGTAATTTTGGTTGTAGGATTATACACCTGAACCATCTGTAATAGATAATTGTAGAAGATCTTTTGGTGTCGTGGCACTTATTCTATTATAGCTACATTAGCCTTCTCAAACTATCTCCTCCATGGATGGTTCTTATTTTCTTTATTACTCCACTTTTTGCATGTCTCTCCTCCATGTTGGACGAATGATATATTCATTACCTCAACCTAGTTTTCCTTAGGTTCACTACTCAAATATCCCTCCAAATTTGGTTAGTGGACTTCACTTCTCAACTCCCTCCTCGAGATCCTATTATGTGCCATTTATTCCTCTCAAAATCTTGGTGGTGTCCTTATCCGATCAGCCTTCAATACCTTTGTCCTCTCCATGGCTTGTATCCTCCTCTCCTCCAAGGATAAGTACCACGCCAACCATAGGACTAAAAATTTTGCCCTTGGTATTGTCATGAATGTGACTCTCTCTCGTGTAGAGGTCTTGGTGATCATTCCACCTTGTTGGCTATAATTATTCTTAACTGATATCCAAACTCTTCAACTGAAATCATTTTCATGCCATTCCTTCGGTTAGCTTGCTATTTAAAATCACTTATTCTATAACTAGAAGTTTTCTAGAAATCATACAGTATACTGTAAAACATACAATATGCTCTTCAACTTGCTCTACAAGTATCTAGATCAACAACCACCTCCAGATCGTACAATCTCCTTAATTACTTCAAACTGTTTAATATTATGTAAATCGTACATCTGCTACATCAAAATGTATAGAGCCCATACCACTCCATACAATGTCCCTATCCAGCTGCTTTCCTTCATCGAATCTGTACACTTTCATATGATTTCATATGATTTTCTCAAAAAGCTTAAAACAACCCCAAATTCTCTTGAAATCGCATAATATTCCATCGAGATTGTAAAATCTACCCTCCAAATCATACAATACATACTTTGAAACCCTTGTTCACCTGAAACTCACAATTTTCACTTATCCTCCTGTTGGTCACGAATATGCCACAGGAAAGGATTTTTACAATTGCGCCCTAGACCCGGCCAACATTGAAAGGCTGGAAGCAAGAAATGGCTCCCAGACCAATCTCCAGAGTGGGCCGGTTCCCTCTACTATTCTAAAATTGGGTTTAAGATAGGGTTGCTGGAAAGAGATTTAAAAGGTTGCAGAAAGAAATGGGAAATATGGCCACAGGCCGAAGTGATGGGATCAGAAAAACAACAGCAGGAAACTACAAACGCAACAACAGCAAGTAACATAAGAAATCAGCTTCATCCTCGCACAATCACATGCCGCAAATCCCTCCAAACCCACATTCCAAGAATTGTACCCTGACCGCAATATTTAAATCCAGTATGCAAAATTTAAATGTAATAGCAATGCAAGAGTACGAATGCTATTAGAAATGCAGAAAACAGAAAGCAAATTCATCCATGCGACGCTTGAAAAATTAGAAGTCGATCCTTGTATTCCCGCAAATACAATTCCAGCTTTCTAGCAACAAGTTTTTCCAACCTTTGCAAATGAAAATTACATTGGTTTTTATAGAGGTCCGTCCTCTTTGAAGCATTAAAAACGTAAAACCAACTTCCTCGTGATCTACAATTATATCTTGAAAATCGGAACACGACCCCTTAATAGCGGCCTCGAGGAAATAAAAATTAAATGCCATGAAACGTTCGCGGTCCTTTATTAAATACGATTCTTCGAACATGTGCATGAAAACCGTTGAATTAATCCACGAACCGCAGCTTTGAACCAATAAATCCTTTAATTTTGGTGGCCTGGGCACTCTTCGACCTTAACCGCATCGGAAATCCGCAAATTATTTAATTCGGGTCAGCATTAAATCATCGGAAATCGGAAAAACCCTTTCGGCCGTTCATATTGCACTTGGCGGGAAAACTGCGCAGGTCGCGAAAATGCGACGGGTCGCGAAATCGCGACGGGTTTTTCCGCCGTACGCTTCACCGTCGAAGACCCGCGAAAGTGGAACATGTAGCGATTTCGCTACATGTTTCCGCCGTTGGCTCCTCCCTGCGCTCTGCCCCGCGAAATCGGAACATGTAGCGATTTCGCTACATGTTTTCGTCGCCGCATCAATCGCCATTTTTGGTCGCGATTCGCTGACATGTCAGCGACGCGCTGCAAGTTTGCACTTTTTGCCTTCGACGCTTCCCGGGTCGCGATTCGCTGACATGTCAGCGAATCGCTGCATGTTTTCAACTTAATGCTTTTTTTCCAGTCGACCGCGATTTCGGAACACGTCGCGATATCGCGACGGTTCCGCCAACTCTCGCCGTTGATCGAGTTGGACCGCGATTCTGCAACATGTCAGCGCGTCGCTGCAGTTTTCAGACTTAACCATTTTTTGCTCAATTTTTCTCCTTTTTTTTGCCCAAGCTGCATCAATCAAAGGTCAGATCCCCAACAATACATCAATGCATTCATCAATGAGAATCAATGTGGCAAAAATGCCAACATTCTTGGCGGCTCGTGGGGTATACAACTCATCGTATGCAAGAATCCGTGCCTTAGTCCATTGGGCATAGAGTCATATCCGAACGTAAGGCGGCTGTCGCAATACATGTTCTACTGAAAAATTGAAACTGGAAAAAACCTGCATATAACTGATTATGAAATGACTAATGGAACGCGATGGTGGAGTGAGCTCTTGCGGTGACTGCAATGGAATGATGAAATGAAAATGAACGAAGTTATGGAGTGGGAATGGAACTAGAAAAGCTGTGAAATGAAATGAACTAGACTATTAGCAAATGCGTAAAAGACTAAACTTAGAGGAAAGGGATAAGAAGGGACGGGAAAAAAACAGAAAATGGAAAAAGAAACAACAGCTGTGGCTTATTTTGATTTAATGCAGAAGAAACAGAAGGAAGAAGATGAAGAAAGGAAAGAGAGGAAACGGGGAAGGGAAAAGAAGAAAGTGCTAGAAAGCCACCAAACTGTTGGGAGGAGAAAAACAAAGGAAAAAAACAAGCATCTACGGCTCGCAGGCAACAAGAACCGAGATGAACAAATAAAAACAATACCACTTTTTTTTTTTTCTTCTTCTTTTTCTATTTTTTTTTGTTTTTTTCAAAATACTATATACAATAATGCACGACATGATTGGCATGTCGCCACCAGACACCCAATCTCAGAATGTTATCCCGGAAATCTGCAATGTCCCGACCGGATCCGATCATACTTAAGTCGGTCCTTGAAATTAGGCCGGCTCCTTCCCCGAAGTTCTCCATGGTGCTGATAGGATGCAATTCAACAGATTATCCTTCTTACTAGTACCCACATGGAGGACTTCTTCAGGTACTGGATGTAGTGGCTGGAACCAACACCACCACTTTGCAGACTTTACTGGCTGTGGGCTGAGTACAGGCTCCTCTAACTCCTTGATGTGATCATAGGGCTCTTCAAGTGAGAACTCGGATTCTGGGATCTCCTCAGATTCTGGAATTTGAACTTGTTCTTCTACTTGGCCCATCTCTTGATGAAAACTGCAAGCAACCATATTTTTCATTGCTGGAAAAGTGCTTGCATGTCCCAATCCTTGCCTTTGGACGAGATCTGTCCCTTGAACTTCACATGACTGCATCTCAGGGATCTGGCATGAATGTGCAGGGTAAACAGGAGCAGCAACCACCGGAGAAGGTAATGGAGTTTCTCCCCACGGTAACTTTCTTGATAAGTGCAACATCTGTTCTGCTCGCACTGCTTCCTCAAAGATTTGTGGGAAGCGTTGTTCACCTGACTGCAGCAAAAAGAGACCTATGTCAGAATTAAAAGCTCGAACATAAAAGAGGTGGGCCTGGGTGGGTGATGGACGGATCTTCTCTGGAATTCTCTTCCAACTTATCAAGAATCGGACATTGAAGTCCGTGATGCTTTCTTGAGGTGCTCTCTTGATGTACATGAAAAATTGGTAGAGATCCAAAGAACTGTAGAAAGGATCTTCGTCAAATCTTTTGATCAGTGCTCCCGCGAGATCATCCCATGAGCTGATGCTTTGACGTTTGAGCAATCTGTACCACTGCAATGCTCTTCCTTCCAAAGACTGAACCAGAAGTCGGATCATGACATCTTCGTGTTCTATGACATGGATCATGGACATAATAGCAATATCTTCAACATGTGTCAGAGCCATGCCTTCGGTACCATCATATTTTTCCAGGTTCTTCAGGGCACCTTCGGGAATTTCATGCCGAACTTGCAGATTCAGAGGGCCAGGATCATCCCATCTAGAAAAAACCCTCGCCTTTGTGGCAGTGGTCTGCGGAATCACGGCCATCGCCATTAAGTCAGAGTCGCCAGATGAACATTCTTTGAATTTTTTTTTTTTTTTTTTTTAAAACAATAGGCATCCACGAACAGATCTTCAACTCAGCAAAGTCGCCAGATGAACTTACAAATCTCCGCTGTGAGGCCAAGACAGCTCATCAAATCTTGAGACCTCCGGGTGTTAAAACGTGCCAAAACTGTTGGCACCGGTGGGGTTATCACTTTGGAAAATTATGCGTATCCCACCGATTATGAATTCTTGGAGACAGAACAGATCTGTCCCACCGGGCGTGCCAAAAACTGTTGGTCACGAATCTGCCACAGGAAAGGATTTTTACAATTGCGCCCTAGACCCGGCCAACATTGAAAGGCTGGAAGCAAGAAATGGCTCCCAGACCAATCTCCAGAGTGGGCTGGTTCCCTCTACTATTCTAAAATTGGGTTTAAGATAGGGTTGCTGGAAAGAGATTTAAAAGGTTGCAGAAAGAAATGGGAAATATGGCCACAGGCCGAAGTGATGGGATCAGAAAAACAACAGCAGGAAACTACAAACGCAACAACAGCAAGTAACATAAGAAATCAGCTTCATCCTCGCACAATCACATGCCGCAAATCCCTCCAAACCCACATTCCAAGAATTGTACCCTGACCGCAGTATTTAAATCCAGTATGCAGAATTTAAATGTAATAGCAATGCAGGAGTACGAATGCTATTAGAAATGCAGAAAACAGAAAGCAAATTCATCCATGCGACGCTTGAAAAATTAGAAGTCGATCCTTGTATTCCCGTAAATACAATTCCAGTTTCTAGCAGCAAGTTTTTCCAACCTTTGCAAATGAAAATTACATTGGTTTTTATAGAGGTCCGTCCTCTTTGCAACATTAAAAACGTAAAACCAACTTCCTCGTGATCTACAATAATATCTTGAAAATCAGGAACACGACCCCTTAATAGCGGCCTCGAGGAAATAAAAATTAAATGCCATGAAACGTTCGCGGTCCTTTATTAAATACGATTCTTCGAACATGTGCATGAAAACCGTTGAATTAATCCACGAACCGCAGCTTTGAACCAATAAATCCTTTAATTTTGGTGGCCTGGGCACTCTTCGACCTTAACCGCATCGGAAATCCGCAAATTATTTAATTCGGGTCAGCATTAAATCATCGAAAATCGGAAAAACCCTTTCGGCCGTTCATATTGCACTTGGCGGGAAAACTGCGCAGGTCGCGAAAATGCGACGGGTCGCGAAATCGCGACGGGTTTTTCCGTCGTACGCTTCGCTGCTGAAGACCCGCGAAAGTGGAACATGTAGCGATTTCGCTACATGTTTCCGCCGTTGGCTCCTCCCTGCGCTCTGCCCCGCGAAATCGGAACATGTAGCGATTTCGCTACATGTTTCCGTCGCCGCATCAATCGCCATTTTTGGTCGCGATTCGCTGACATGTCGACGACGCGCTGCAAGTTTGCACTTTTTGCCTTCGACGCTTCCCGGGTCGCGATTCGCTGACATGTCAGCGAATCGCTGCATGTTTTCAACTTAATGCTTTTTTGCCCGCCGACCCGCGATTTCGGAACACGTCGCGATATCGCGACGGTTCCGCCAACCTGCCTGCGTTGACTGAGTTGACCGCGATTCTGCAACATGTCAGCGCGTCGCTGCAGTTTTCAGACTTAACCATTTTTTGCTCAATTTTTCTCCTTTTTTCGCCCAAGCTGCATCAATCAAAGGTCAGATCCCCAACAATACATCAATGCATTCATCAATGAGAATCAATGTGGCAAAAATGCCAACACCTCCATGATTTCTCACTGACCTAGTTGCCTAAATGTCTCGATCTATCTTTTCAATGCCATTCAGGATCAATTCTTCAATTTTTCATCACTTGGCACAATTTACCTCCAAAAACAAAATTTTTGTGGCTGTTTAGCAGGGCTATACGGTATTATCTTTCCTTTTCTTTGCCTTCTCCAGTTCGTTTATGGACACTTTTTATTAGATTAGGGTTTGTAATGGCCTTTCTCCTGTAATTTCTTTACTCCAGCTCCAATCCTCAACTTCCTCGAACCTTGGTGTACATTTTTCCACATGGTTCATTCTTGAATGCCTTCTATTGCAAACCCTTGTTTCTCTTCAGCTAAACTCGAAATCTACTTTTAATGGAGTCAAATCCCTTGCTTTTCTTCTCTAGTTCAATTTTCTTGAATGTAAAAATTCTCCTTGGTACAAATTTAGAAATGGGTCATGCAATCTTATAGTTCACTGATGAATTTTAATGCCCATGTAGTCTATGTTGTTCAGTTGCACGTTTTTCACATTCGTTATACTAAAAATTTTGAATTCCTCTTTGTACGGTTTGTAAAATTGCTCAAGTTGGCTGTGTATTTAAATGTTATCAAATCCTAACCGCTCCAAATTTAAAATTGTGCCACTTTGCATGTGTTTTCATCTTCCTTTCCTATATGATCGACAACTCATCACTTTCCCATGTGATTTTAACTTTTTACCGCACTTTTTTGATAACACATTGTTCCACACATGCGAACATAAAATACAATGGTTGAAAATCATACAACTGCACCTAGAATCATACACTGTATGATATAAATCATACAACATGCTTCCTTGTATGATTTTGCATGTAATTTTTCCATTTTTTCTTGTACGATCTTCCACTTATGCTTTTTTAGCTTTAAAATTGACTTGTACGATCTATCACTTAGAGAATTTTTCCATTTTTTCTCTCTTGAAGAGGTCATCGTTTTTGGTTTTCAACCCACTTACTTATTAATTGCATCCCGAGGGATTTCACAACTAAGGCATTTTATTTTTTTTCTCTTTCTTTTTATTTTTCTTTTCTTTATTTTTTTTTAATTTTCTAACCTATTTATACTTACCGTTGTGGGAATCACATAGTGACATTCACTTGTATGATCCCATCTGATTCTTCTCTTGGAGGTTCAATCATGACATTTCGAGTGATTGTGTTATTTGGCACCACTTGCTCTTTAGGGCAATTCATCTCCACTTGTGATGTTACCGAGTTCCCTAGCCTTCCAATACCATGTGTACAATTTGGGATTGTACAATTGCAAGTTGGAGTATCTTCACCTGGTGTCCCTTCCTCTTGTTGTGTATGTGATTGATCCCTTGGTAGCAATGCCCTTACTAATTTACTATCATTTGAGTGACTTCTTTGCCTATCTCCTCGTATCAATTCTTACTCCACACTTGGTGATCGAATCCTTTGTTGTCCTTGGTTTCTTTCATCTACAAAATGCACTCTTCCTCTACAAGTAAGACCTTACCACAAGAGTGTCTTCCCCATACTATTCCTCTTGACATCGGGCTTCTCTATGCTAGTGATGATTCCTTCCTTTTTTTGAGTAATCCTCTATCACCTATCACTCTTTGGGGTCCCTCGTCAAATTAGGGGTGGTCATCCCAATGGATACTGCCTTGTGGGGTTTGGTAAGATCCATCTCATCCATGGTATACCCTACAGATTTTTTGTCCATTTCAAATATGCTAAGGGTGCATATATCGATCATCTAGGAGTAGGGGATCATAACCTTCCTTGTCCTCTTCCTTCTCTAGTTGTAACATCACCTTGACCTCATTCATTCCATGTTTGAACACCTCCTCCTCTTCCTAGCTGAAGCCTTAGGGGTCCTTGTCTATTCCTTCCTCCTGTTGCTTGGTTATTAAGAGTTATCTCTACCAACTCAATGTTGGCTAGTGGACTTCTACTTTGTATTACACTTGGTGATAATTATCGTAGTGCTCTGATTCTATGATCTGCATGTACTAAGCGATATCTCCATATTATTTTCTTGAAGCATATTTGTGGAGATGAGGTTGCCAAGATCTCTCTATATGCATAAAAAAAATCTATCTCAGAACTTGAGTTATTTTGATTATCTTCTCTCTGTTTCGCCCAATTTGTTGGAAAATTCATCAGTTTCTCCAATATCCTTACTTCTCTTCTTTGTCTTCTTAACTATCGATGGGCTATTGTATATGCTTGCAAATCAAGGTTGGTATGGCATTCTTGTGATCTTCCTAGTTGCTGATGTGTTGTTGGACATGCTAGAGGATCATAGTCATCTTGAGGGTTCTAGGGATTCCTTGGGAAATTTTCATCATCACTGCTTTCTGTGGTAGGTTCCCTTACTAGCCAAGGAATTCCTTCATCACTATAGTCACTCAAATCCACTCGTGCATTACCTTGTGATTCAAGTGATGTGGTTGCTTCCTCAATATCTCACCATATCATATCTGCATTTTCATTCATCATTGGTGGATCACTTGGTGGTACTTGTAAACTTGTGCTTGAACCATAATTTCTTATACCACTCCTTGGAGTTATCTCCTCATCATCCTTAACTTCTTCTTATAGCTCCTGTAGTCTAGCTATTCTTTGTTCATATAGCCTTCGTATTGTGTTATCCAATTCCTAGATGGTTTGTTCTCTTAACCTTGCATTATGACCTCGTAATATCTAATATTTCTCCTACAATTACTGTGTTTGCAATCACATTATCTATTGTAATAGCCCTATCTGAGCTAATGGAGTAAGTCTAGCTAATTCTTCATCAATGGTCTCATTCCTATTCTTTTCTGGAACTTCCATTTCAAAAGTGTCCACTTTATCCTCATATTGTACTGTTAATCGTATCCTTCTTTGTCCTTCAGCTTGTTGGGGTTGTTCTCTATTCTCCACCTAAGGATACATCATGTTTTTGTTTACTTGGGATTCTTATTTTTGTTTACTTGGGATTGTTCACACCTACAACTAATCCTTCCATAGATAAATATGGTAAGCTCCTACATGTGAATAATGTAAAAGCAATGAATGCGATCTTGGGTGGATTACATGAAGCATAATTTGTAAAATTTATGCATTGAAAATTAGCAAAAGAGATATGGGAAATTTTGAAGCAAGCATATGAAGGTGATAAAAAGGTCAAGATGGCAAAATTTAAAATCACAAGAAAACATTTGAATATTTGAAGATGAAATATGAGGAAGACATTGCTACATACTTACTTTGTGTGGATGAGGTTGTTAACACCATGCGAGGACTTGGATTTAAAATTGAAGAATCTGATGTTTCACAAAAGTTTTTAAGGTCACTTCTTATGAGGTATGATGGAAAGATTTTAGCCAGAAACAAGAGGTATTGAAAATTTGACTTTGGATGAGTTACATGGAACTCTCACAGATTATGATATGAGAATATTAAAGGATCCTATTCCAAATAAAGAGGTAGCCTTCAAAGCAGTAAAGAAGACAAAAGATAAGAAACCAAATTCAAGTGATGAGTCAACCAGTTATGAAGAAGCTAACTATGGTAGAAGGAACAATAAGGACTCAAGAAATCACAAAGGTATGAAAACAATGAAGTGTTTTAATTGTGGTAAATATGGTCACTATGCATCTAACTATATAGATTCCAAAAGCAGTAGCAGTGAAGAGAAACAGGATCATAAGAAAAAACAAAGCAGTAAAATCCAGGTATGAAAAGAAAAACAGGTATGGACAAAGCAAGTATAGAAAGAAGTTTTTTCAAAGGCATAAGAAAAGTTTCTATGCGGACAAGACAGACAAGGTTTCAAGTGATAGTGATGAAAGATCCTCATATAGTGAAGAAGAAGAAATTCTCTCTATAGAAATAGAAGAGGAAGGAAGTGCTTATGTTGAAGATAAATCTGAAAAATATAAAGATGCTCTTGAAGACCAAGAAGTAGAGAAAAAATCAGAAAATGAAGAGGAAGACATAGTAGATCTAGAAGCTGAACTTATTTATGATCTTAAAGAATTGAGAAATGTTAGAAAGAAAAATTCAAGACTCGAGGATCAATTTCAAGAATGTGATGAAGAAAAAGGAAAGCTTATACAAGATCTGGAAAACTCAATAGCTAAGATAAGGATATTTAAAGAAAATTTGGAGGTAAAAGTCTTATAATGTGAAATATTAGTGCATGCGATAGTTTCACTAAGGAAAGAAGTGAAAGATTCTAAAGACAAGCTACACATGTTTGGTAAAATTTCAAAGACCTTGGATAATATTTTTAATGCACAAAGATCTTCATCAAACAGAATAGGACTTGGTTTTGAAGAAGGACAAGGGGAAACAAGAAAAGGAGGTAAGCTCAAGTTACAAAGAGGAAGGAGCTTCAAAAGAAGAGAGTCAAGGAGAAATTGAGACTTATGAGGATAAGTTGAAAAATAGAAGCTTCACCAAGGAAGGAAATAATGCACAAACAAGAAATAGGAAACATCACAGAGAAGAAAGGACTAAGATACCAGTGGGTCCAAGGCAATATTTCTTTAAAGGACATTGTTTCTCATGTAATAGGTTTGGTCACAAGGCTATGTAGTGTAGGACTCATGAAAATAATGAATATGGTTTTATTAAGGGAAACTTTAAAGATTCAAGGGTTTTGCTACTCTTGTAATCAATTTGGTCATAAAGGAATTCATTGTAGGGTTCATGACAAAAATGGGTATGGCTTCACTAGGAGGAACTTCAAGATATTTGCACCTTCTAGGAACCACAACATTAAGTGTTATAAGTGTAATAATGATGGGCATAAGGCCAAGTGGTGTAGAATAGAATTTCCAGAGATAAACAAGAATAGTGACACTCAAAAGAAACAAAATGGTATGTTGAGAAAGAAGGTGAATAAAGAAAAAGAGCATTGTATGCTAGGAGTAGAAATACTTCCACCCCAAAATTAATCACCTCAAGGAGAGGAGGTGGAGAGGGTGTTGAGCTAAGAGTCTTATCTTTAGTCCCAAAGGATTCCCTTTGCCATTGATGTCAAAGGGGAAGATATTTGAGATAGGGGGAAGCATTCAGTCAAGGGGAGCAGTTTCTCAGGAGGAGAAGAAAAGGGAAAAGGAAAATTGAATGGTTAAGGAAAAAGAGTTGCCATCAATGAAAAAGGGGGAGATTGTTGGAAATTTGAGCATGTTTTGTTGTCATTGATGTCAAGAGGTTTGATATCTTATGTTGATGGAATTAATGTCAAGAGGTTTTATTAATATCAAAAGGTTTAATTTCCTAAGTTTATGGAAATATTTGTGATAATATTCCTCATGGTGGCACATGAGGTATAAGGCAACAAGAAGAAAGAAATTCCTCTCCATGATGTTTGAGAAAGAATTTATAAGTCTATTTAATTTACCTTGGTGGTAATTTTACAAAGGTCAAAATATTCATTAATGGTGGTAAGGTTATTGCCTTGGTGGTAATTTTGTAAAGGTTAAAATATTCATTAATGGTGGCAAGGGTATCCTTAAAGGAAAGGCCCAAAAAAGTTTTTAAAATTTAAATTGTAACATTTAAATCCTTTGGATTTAAATTATTATAATTAAACATAATAATTAAATTCAATGTGCCAAATTTGAATTATAAGTGAGTCGACATCAAATGTATAAGAGGCAATGTGTATTTATAGGCTAAAGTTTAGCCTAAGCCTAAGTATGTTCGATTTAACTACCCCTAAATTAATTGCCTTGCTCGTTCGATGTGACAAAGGAAACAAATAGGAGTTTTTATGATTTTCAAAATAGGGATTTTGGTCAAAGGTTGGAAGGGGTTCATCCCCACTCGAAGTGAGGTGGCAATCGAGCTGGTAAGCTTAGCTTGTGTAGCGCATAGAGGGCAGAAGGTGCAGTGTTTGATTCACATGGACCCCTTTTAGTTTGCGTGGTTGGATTTGTTTTTAGCATCAACAATAAAGGATAACAAGGAGATCATGCTCCTTTGGTTTCATGTCAGTTTGCTAGCCCACGCAATGGCCTAGCTGCAACTAGGGCGTAGGGCCAACAGGCAATGCGGGTTTGATTCCCGACGACAAGTGATAGGCGACATCAAAGGGATTAATTTTTATTAATATTAATTTATGCCCTAAGATTCAAAGTTGCTAAGGTATGTACTAGCTAGGGATATATAAGGAGTTTTAAATTGATTTTATTTTTGCAATAAAAGGGGTTATGAAATGGTTTATTTTTCTTGAGAAAAAATTAAGGTGGTTTGTTTACTAATGCATTGGGGTAAAAATTGAAGTGGTGATTTACCTTTTGGAAATGCAATAATGAAAAGTAGGAGATATAAGGTGTAACTAAAATATTTTACTTATGTAATTGGTGATCTTTGTTGATGAAATTCTATTTGCAAAGTTAGGAGTAATAAGGTGTAAAAGAGGTTTGGCATTTTATTAATCTTTGTATGGTGAAATATCTATTGAGGTGGAATATTCATGTGGAGGTTTTGAAATAGACTATTGCTATCTAACCCTTAAAGTGGCACAAGAAGGATTGGTTATTTGTGAGACAGGTTTTGAAGAAATATATCCAAAAGAGCAATTAAGAGGTATGGGCACATCATCCTTTGCTTGAAATATTTGTTGGAATGAATGTTGTGAAACATAAGGTGGAGTGAAAAGGATTGTTTGATAAGAATTATTGGAAATATATGAGTAAGTTTTGTGTGCTTCATGGTTGAATGTTTTGGAAACATTTGGGATAGATTTTGAGAACAATCTATGCTTTTATTGCTGAAAGAGTTTGGGAAGTTTTGAGATAAAGAGTGTGAACTACTTGTGCTAGGATTGAAAACAAATTAAGCATCTTTGTGAAATATTTTGAACATTGATTTGAGAGATATTGATAGCATTTGAGAAGGTGTTTTAGATCAATTTTAATAAGGGAAATTGAGCATTTGAATGATTGATCTTGAGAGAAAATTGGCAAGTAGAATTTATTTGAAGAGAGTTTTTTTGAAAGAGATTTGAGTTGTGTTTTGTATGCAATATTTTAAATTATTTGAGAAGGTTTTGTAAACAGCTTGAGAGTAGAATTGAGCAAGTCCTTGAGAGGGTTTGAAGGTATATTTGAGCAATTATTTGAGAAGACTTGAAGGAATATTTGAGCAAGTATTTGAAAATGCTTGAAGGCAGGTTTGAGCAAGTCTTGTGAAGAATTGAAACAACATTGAGAGTAGATTTGTGAGCAGAGTTAGAGTAGATTTGTGCTAGAATTGGGACAGATTTTGGTGTAGATTTGATATAGATTTGAGAGAAGGATTTGGAGGTGATAAAGCATAGGACAATAGTCTCTAGTGGATAGAGATCCATTAGCCAGGGTAGTGTGGACAAAGATCTCCTATGGAGAGAGATCCACAAGCCAAAGTAGTGGGGGTAGAAGTATTCTAGAAGATCACCAACCAAAGTAGAGGGATAGAGTTCTTATGTGGACAGGAATCCACAAACCAGAGAAGAGGGGATAGAGTTTTCCTATGGAGATATATCCACAAACCAAAGGAGAGGGGATAGATTTCTCCTGTGAGGAGATATCCATAAACTAGATCAAAGAGGATAGAGTTCTCTTGTGGAGAGAGATCCACAAACCAGAGTAGAGGGGATAAAGTTCTCTTGTGGATAGAGTTCCATGAACCAGAGCAAGGGGAAATATTTCTCCTATGGAGTGTGATCTATGAACTAGCTAGGAAGATAGAGTTCTTCTATGGAGAGATATCCACGAGCCAGATGAGGAGATAGAGTTATCCTAGATCAAGTTCCACGAACCAGAGAAAATGGTAAAAATTTATCCTGTGGAGAGAGATCCAAAAATCAGAGTATAGGGGATTGGTGTCTCCTTTGTACAAAGGTCCATAAAAATTGTAATAGGGAATTGAATCCCAAAAAGATTTGTTGAGAATATTTAGTAGAAATATTTTCTCCGTGGAGTAGCCCACATTGGGTGAACCACATTAAATTGGTGTATCTCTTGTGTGTGATGATTTGTGCATTGCTTTGATTACTGCTATTGATATTACCATTGATAATATTGAATAATATTATTTAGAAAATAAAAGTGAAATTTGATCTTATACTTTTAACCCCCCTCTCAGTATAAGCTTGTGTTCTTTAGCCACCCTATGGAACACTTTCTTATCAAGGTAAATGTCCAGATTTGTCCATCTCTATCCTAATATTTTCAAGTTGAAGTATTATGACCTAGATATTGGAATGGTATGCAATATACAAAGGCAACCACTATTTACCATTAATGAAGAAACCATAAAAAATATTTTTATGATGGGTGTACAACTAGGTATACACCTCTAGTGTATTACCATAGTTGAATAAAGGAAATATCTAAAAAAACCTACTTTCATGTCTTGGCTAAATTTGTTCTTGGGTAAAGCTCCTAGTGATTTCTCTACCAATTCCATTAAGCTGACAAGTTTTCTTGATACACAACAAGTAGTATTGTCTATATTGTGGGTTATATTATGATGAACTAGTATATGATTATCTCTTTCTTATGCGTTCACTAATGTAAGAAATTATGATAGGACCACTACTTCTAACCCTATTTTATTTTATTGGGTCTAATTCTTGAGCTCATAAATTCATAGCTAGTTAGTGGCCATGAAACTGAAGGAGAGCAAAAAAATTTGACATCCATCATTTTTAGCTTGGTCATCTATGTATAAAATGCCCCTAAATTGCATATTATCAATTTGACTATGATAGACAAAAACCAACCTCATTCAATGTTGGACTAGACTCCAATCCTCAAGGAAACCTCTCCTTATATACCTTTCAATATAAAATTCCTTGGTCCTACTCTTTCTTTGTTTGTGGTCCAATACTTTGTCTTAGCTTAGAACCCATAGATAAATTAAGAGGAAATAAAAGATAAATTGGGGATTGGTATTTCTTATTGGAGGGTATAATAATTTGAGTATACGATGTTCCTAGAACACCCTATTTATTGCCATATTATGTCACCAATTGGATATTTGACATGGAGTTGTACAAATAGATATATGAGGAAGATACAAATATAACAATAATAATAAGGGGACAACCAAAATTATTTTATGATAAGCTTAGTGCTCTTCAATTGCCAATTATGCCTCACATGTGGCACTATGATCCAAAAGGAAAATTCAAGGTAAAATTGGCCCAGCTTAATAATAAACCACCTACATTTGACCATTTTCCATGGCTATAAATTGAGCAATTTAGAAATAATTACGAAGGTAATGCCATGAAAATAAAAATTCGATAGATGCAAGAGAGGCCCCAATGGAGGACCTGCTATGAATATAAACAAAATTATGATTTTACTAGAAATAAATAACAATGGGTACATGAAGACCTCATAGCTAAAATTAAAGATGAACTGGGTTAGAAATAAAATATGATTAGAGAATGGTGGATATCATATTGTGAGTGTCATGCTTATAAGAAGGCTTTCCCTAGCACCTATGATAAGCAGTTTGAGGAATGATTCAAAGCTAATTATCATAAATGGATGAATGATCATAAAGGAGAGATATACCTAGGCTTGGTGAAAATAATGGATGAAGAAGAGGAGGAAATACCTCATGAAACTTCTCCATGGGAAACTCCCTTGATAAGCTAGGAGAATTTAGAATATGAGGTCAGCATAGAGGAATCACCTCTACAAAGAAAATAAAGAACATAAGCTAAAGTTTTTAAGGACACACTAGTGATGGAGGTCACATCAAAACCCAATGAAGATGATTCTGAAGAGCAATATGCTAAAGCAGAGGTAGCATACAAGGTATAATCTATATAAAGAATACCTAAAGTATTAGATACAAAAAAGGTTAGCCCTTTTACTCTACAAGTAGAACTCAATGAAAAGAAGTGAAGAAAAAATCATCTAACCACCAGGGAGAAGAAAGAAGTAATACCATCCAAAATATTGTGGACACAAAATTTCATACAGTGGTCTAATACATAAGTGGAAATAATAGATGCAACAATGTGGAGACTAGTACTAGAAGTGGAAGCAATGGGTGCTTTTACTTCTATATTTTATTTTAACGACATAGTTCCATTACCAAGACAACCTTTTCCTAAACAACCACCTCCACTACTGAGCCTTATTGATGAAATCATTACCTTTCACACTATATCATTAGCAATAGGAACCACACCACATGTACAAGAGATACAAGTAACCTCAATTAATATAAATACCCAAACCCTTGTAAAGTCTAGTATTGTAATAATAAACCCTTATTTTTCTTTATTTTCACCCTTTCACTCTATCTTCACTCCTTTCCCTGCTATTGAACACCCTCTATCAAAAGCATTTTCAATGAGCCAATATATCAAATCAAATGCACAAATATAGGTAGAACAACAATAGCCATAAGACAAAGTAAAATTAGTGACCACTCATACATATGATGTTGCAAGATCTAGTAGCTAGAGAATGTATTAAGATGATCATGCAACTGGTGGTAAGGAAGCTATTTGTAAAAATGACTACAAAGGACTACAATGTCAAATTATAGAAGTAAAACATTTTTTAGGTGCCAAATATAGACACACTCGAGGCTCTATGTGAAAGCACAAGATTTCGAAAGAAAAGCAATACTAACTTGATACCAAATGAACATACACAAAATAAGACGAACATAATCAAATCAAAACTAACATATAATGAGAAACAGGAGCACAACCCTTTTTATTAATATGATTCCAGTTTCGGTTACAATCTCTCTCCGTCCCCTTTAAGGGCTAGGAGGATTAGCATGTTTCGGTTACAATTGTCTTTAGTAATCTTCCTTCCGCGTGCCCACATGCAAAATGGACGGGCTAAAGTGCTGCCGCCGCTGGTGTTGATGAGTCTTTGATCTTTGCTGCTACTCCTGCGTTCAAAGAAACAACAAAGGCGTTAGTAGCACCTATGTTAAAATAAAGCATTCGTGAGAGTGAAATGAAATAAAACCTGCATGTTGATATGCTAGCAATCAAAATCCCGAAGTCATTATGCAAAAGAAATAATTATGCAAAAGATCCCGATGCTATTATTATGCAAAAGAAATAAAAACCGAAATCATAATGCAAAGAAATTAAAAAAAAATAACAGTAAGCTTTGTCGAAAAATTAATGGATCCATGAATCCGAATTCACGTTCTCTATAAACACCCAATGACCTCCCTTGCAAAAGAGATCACGGATGCCGTAGAAGTGAATCGAAGGCAGAACGTCTGGCGATAAACGGGTAGGGCTTCGCTGCTCCAAACGTTTCCTCCTTTTTTTTTGGCAGTGAGAGAACTCTGCAATTTATAGAATTCCTAGGGTGCAGTTGTTATGGGCATGCAGGGATGCCAGTTGGTGTTCATGCTAGTGCGTGATGGGGGAAATTCTTCCTATCTGGCCTGCCCATGCTTGTCTACGTGACAGTTCACTGGTCGTCCACTCGCGCGCATGCGAGACAGGGAGCCGTAATTGACTGACCTCCACTTTATTTGTTTAATATCCGCTTTCATTTGTTTAGTGTGCACTTTTAATTATTTAATGTCCACTTTTAATTGTCTAAGGCCCATGTTTGCCATTATGACAATTGTCTAATGTCCATTTTCGTATTTTTGTTTAAAGTCCACCTTTATTTGTTTAATGTCTACTTTCGTCGTTTAATGTCCGCTTTCAAATGTTTAATGCTCACTTTTATTTGTTTAAAGTCCGCCTTTGTTGGTTTAAAGTCCACATTTAATTGGTTTAAAGTCCGCATTTATTTGGTTTAAAGTCCGCCTTTATTTTTTTAATGTCCACTTTCGTGCAAAGGCAGGAGTTTGTCGCGATATCGTGACGTCGCGATATCGCGACACCAAGAAAAGCCAGGGTGAAGGGTAGGATTTTGTCGCGATATCGCGACGTCGCGCGAAAGCAGCATTCGCTTATGCTCTAACCCGAGCTAGACTTGGAGGATTCATTCGATAGTTGGGCCTTCTCACCAGGGAAGGCGGAATGGTCGAAGAAAGCAAACGAGAAATAACCAAAGCACTGTCACGTAATCGGATTGGTGCTGTTTTGGTGTCTACAGATGTCCCTTTTTGGGAAGCGCTGTGGGTGATGTAGTGCTAAGCAAAAATAGATAACCAAAGCACTAGTGATTAGGGTTTCTTAGTAACCTAACCAACTTGTGATGCCCCAAGCATGGAAAGGGGATGCATTCTTGAATCCTTGCTTCTGACAAGCTAAGGAATTTGATTTCAAGTATTAACCTGTTTTGGTGTGACTTGAACTTAGACATTGATCAGTCATGAATAGGCAAAGGGCGCAACCTTTTATCCACGGGGGAACCTTGAGTTCATGCTTCGGGAATGCCAAGCGTTTGATCGATTTGTGATTGTTGCTTGTTTACTGCCCCAAGCAGGAGCGTGATTGTCTTTGTCAATGATTCTTTGAATGCATGCCATTGCCTTGATTGGGTGTGTGTTTGTCGAGCGACAAATCGATGAGGGAATGACCGCCATGAGAAAAGTGACGAGTCACTTGACCCGAGGTGACTTAGGTTAGGGTGCCTTCAGATGTTTGTCCATTGAATGTGCAAGCAGTTTTCCGACTTTTGGACCTATTTTTGGTGGGTAAAAACCCTTTTGGTAATGCCATAATGGGGTGAAAGTGTCAACAATCTGTCGTCCCGTGGAGCGGTCCGACTATGGTAGCCTTCTTAGGGAGTAGAATAATGACCATTTGTGCCCCGACATCGATTTTCTATGCCAAGAGGTTAAGTGTAAGAGCGCTTGTGTCCGGCCATGCTTATTGCTTTGTTTTTTGTGTTGCATTTTTGTGATGTTTTTGTTGTTTGGTTGTTTTTGTGACGCCATTTGGGATTAAAATTGGCGAAAATCCGACCTCCCGTGGAGTGGTCCGGCTATGGTAGCCTTCTTAGGGAGTAGGATAGTGATAATTTGTGACTCCGACGTCGGTTTTGTATGCCATTGAATGTCAGGCGCAAAGGTGCCTTTGTTCGTCACTTTTATTGCTTGTCGTCTGTGGATATTTGCTGTTTTTGTTGTTTTGATTTTCTTGCTTTGCGTATATGTCATTATTTTATGTTATGCACAATGATTGATGTTGATGGATGCATGCTTATGGTAATGGATGTATATGGTATGATAAATGCAAATGTTTTTGATATATATGTGATATGCAAAATGTAATGGATGAAATGAATTTGTGTTGTTTGGTTAGGGCACCATAGACTGTTTAGGACTTTGTGATTTTGTGTTTATGCGATTGCTGTGGTAAATGACTTTGCATGTATACATGTGGTTTTTTATATTTTTTGATGGTAATGTGAGGATGAAAAGTAGCGTAGTTGGTTTAGAAATGTAGCTAAGGTTTTCTGAGACTCAGACGGTTTTAACTCACTAGCCACGATTGTACTTTATCTTACAATACTTTTGAACAAGGTATGAATCAGACTTGTTTTTGACCAAGTTATTTCGCATCCTTGTGTGTGCAATTGAGTTCATTTATGTGGTATTCATCGAGATACCGCCGAGTGCGGATAGGTCGTCAACCAAACTCGTACCGAGGATCACCTAATTAGCTCCACTAATTCCTTTGTTGTATTTAGATAGATTAATCTACATTGCTCTCTAGGATACCATAAGCTAGCTCATCCACATGCAAACATTGATCTATACACGAGTTAATGTGACAGATATATCGTCGTGCGGGTAGGATACCATCATTGCTAGATAGGCTATCAACCAAACCTGTAATGAGGATCACCTAGATGGTTTTTGAATGCTGAGAATTCCAAGGATTCAAGTTCAGGTTATTTGTTGGCTGAATGATTTGGGAGACTTGCTCGTCTATATAGTGATGAAAATCACTGTTTATTTTTCTATTTATTTTTCTTTTTGAGCAAGGATTTTGGATAGTGGTGATAACCACTATTAATTGATTTTGTATTTTGAGCAGTGTGAGTTTGGGCTTGTGAATGACCTTGATCCTTATGGTCTTGGGGACGACTACCCATCCTTTGCAGGGGCGTGTAGTATGAATCCTTATGACTTTGGGAACCAAGGGGGTGATGGAGATTATGAAGTAGGGGCATTGATCTTTTAGGCCTTGGGGACGACTACCCATCCTGGTTAGGGGCGGATAGTACGAATCCTTACAACTTGGAGACCAAAGGTGAATGGAAAGTGTTAGGATGATGATTTATTGGAATTTTGTTCGTGAATGGCGTTGATCCCTTTAGGTCTTGGGGATGACTACCCATCCTTGGCAGGGACGTGTAGTACAAATCCTTACAACTTTGGGGACCAACTATGAGTGGGATTTGGTAGTGGTAAAAACCACTGTTTATTAAGGTGAATGGATAGGGAAGAGCTCGTCCTTTTGTCAATTCTCAGCATTCTAGAACCATTCGCACATTGGGATGAGCAAGATAACCGTTTCGCTTATGGTGACCTGGATTACTATGTAGGTTTCATCTTTCGTTCACACAACTTGGGAATTTTTATGTGTTTTAACTTGTGATGGGATGCTACGTAACAAGGCATATTCCAAGTATAACTCTACCTTCGTAAAATCTATCTGACTTGGTACATTACGTGGCTAGAAAGCAGAATGACGACTGAATGATAAAAACTCTTGATACATTAAAAGACCACTGACTCTAGTGTGGTAAAAAGCAATGTATGGTGTTTTTGTTGTTTTTTTTTTTTGGACTGCTTATAAAATGGAAGAATGTGGAACAAGATGGACTGGCGGAGTAATTACAGTTTATGGTGCCTTTGACTTGTACGACCACAAATATGCAATGTATGGATGCAATGCTTAATGCAACTATGTATTTTTGTATTTTTGATGGATTGATTTTTGTGAATATGAAGATGAGAGGCGAGAAGAGCTCTCTATTGATGAATTTGAGCATGCCTAGAAATGAGATGCAAATTTTTTTTTTTTTTTGATGATTTTTGAATTTTGACTTTTCTTTTTTTTGACCAAGCGATTGTAGGAATCCTTGGAGCGTTTTTGGGATTGACCAAGCGATTTTAGAGATCCTTGGAGCATTTTGGGATTGACCAAGCGATTTTAGGGATCCTTGGAGCATTTTGGGATTGACCAAGCGATTTTAGGAATCCTTGGAGCATTTTGGGATTGACCAAGCGATTTTAGGGAATCCTTGGAGCATTTTTGGGATATGGCTTTCCTAGATATGGAATGGTCGCAAATGACTGATATTCAAGGGTTCTATTTCTTTGATTTCGTCAAGAGAGGCTAGCCGGTACGTCCTGGGTCCTATTTTGCTATCAATGACATATGGACCTAACCAATTTGCCACGAACTTGTCCCTTAGGTGGGTCGGCAAACTAGAGTTCTGTTGGTTTTCCTTCAAAACCAAATCACCAACCCGAAAGTCCCTTAGGTGAACTTTCATGTTGTAAGCTTTCTTAAGTCGCTCTTGATAAATACGTAAATGCTCGAGAGCATTAACGCGTCGTTCATCAAGCAACGTAAGCTGGTCTAACCGGGCTTGCCGTGTAGTGTCATCGTCGATGAACTCCTGCATTGATATACGTAGGGAAGGAATTTCCAACTCGAGAGGCATTACTGCCTCGGAGCCATACACGAGCAAAAATGGAGTTGCCCCAGTGGGCGTCCGAATGCTGGTGCGATAAGCCCATAGGGCAAGCGGGATCTAAATGTGCCAGTATTTATGATTTTCTGCAACTGTCTTTTTAAGAATGGCGACTAGCGTTTTGTTGGACGCCTCTGCTTGCCCATTTGCCTGTGGATAATAAGGGGTTGAAAAACTGTGCTGAATTTTGTACTTTGTGGTCAAAGCACGCACATCTTTATTCTTGAAAGGTGTCCCATTATCTGAGATTATTTTGGATGGAATACCAAAACGACATATGATGTTATGCAAAATGAACTCCACAATGCGGGGTCCTGTCGTAGAGGTAAGCGGAATTGCTTCCACCCACTTGGTAAAATACTCTGTGGCCGTTATGATAAATGTGTGATGGCCTGACGACGTAGGGGAGATCTTTCCAATTAGATCGAAGCCCCATTACGAAAATGGCCAAGCGGATTGGACTGTCTACAAGGCCTGGGAAGGTACGTGCATCAAATTGGCATGATGTTGACACTTCACGCACTTCTTGACATATGCGCAACAATCTCGCTCTAAAGATGGCCAATAATAGCCCATGCGAAGAATGCGCTTTGCGATGGCCATACCAATGAAGTGGCCACCACATGTACCATCATGCGCTTGGGCGATCGCCCAAGTGGACTCTTGCTGGTCCAAGCAACGAAGGAGGATCCCTTCATAGTTGCGACGATACAAAATGTCTCCTATCAAGACATACTTAGCCGCTTTCGCTTGAATGTTTGTTTTGCGGCATGCGTCAATCCAAGCGGGAGATTACCTAACTTGAGGTAGTCTCTAATGGGTAAATACCAGTCCTATTGATCGAAAACCTCGACAGTATGAACAACCAATCCCTCTTGAAGTTCATCCCTAACAAATGCTAAGCGGGATAGAACTTGTAAGAACAGCATTGTGTTGCTATTAATGGGAGTAGGGGAGAACAAGGACCCCCAGTTGGCATGTTTCAGATGATCGTGGATTCGAGAGAACTTATCCGAGGATGGTTCAATCTGGATCATGTGGATTCCCGGCGTCAAGTCGAGCTTGCACGCTCCATCGTGGATTGCGATAAGGTTTTGACTTGAATGGTTGTCATATCACCGGAAAGGTCTTGCGGGATTAGTGACCCCAAGGAGGCCATTGTGTCCGCAAAATGATTCGATGAGCGAGGGAGTGCCTCGATGTCGTACCATTCAAGTTTTGCTAGAAATTTATCCACAAGGGCTTTATAAGCCTGTAGAACTGGGTATTTGCATTGATATACCCCTTTGACTTGATTGACAATTAACAGCGAATCACCAAATATGTTAAGTCATTTGATGTTCATGGCGATTGCTGTTCGAAGACCTATGAGCAAGGCTTCATACTCGCATTATTGTTGGTGCATGGGAAATTTAATTTAAATGACAGGGGCATTGGAGCGCCCTGCGGTGTGAAGAATACTATTCCCGTGCCACCACCTTGCTCACACTTAGAACCATCGAAAAATAAGGTTATGTCGGCCTGTGACTTAGGCTCATCAGAATCTGGCGATTCTAAGACATGGAAGACCCCATCATCGGGTAGTTCTATGACTAGAGGCTGATCGTCTTCAAGAGGAGCCTCTGCTAGTTGATCGGCTATGACTTGTCCTTTGATAGATTTTTGCCCAATAAATTCTATGTCAAATTCCATCAACAACATGATCCATTTCGTCATGCGACTACTATGATAAGTACGACTCATCATGTATCGCAATGGATTCTCCTTAGACACAACATACGTAGTGTTGCTCAGCATGTAGTGGCATAGCTTTTTGGTAGAAAACACCACTGCTAAGCATAGTTTCTCGACGTATGCATAGTTAAGTTCATAACTGACCAGGATGCGGCTAAGATAGTAAGTAGCCTGTTCTTTGTGAAGTTCATTCTTCTAGGCCAGCATGGCACCCAATGCCACCTTAGTAGCTAAGATGTATAAGTAGAACGACACTCCTGGTCTAGGTGGTGCCAATATTGGTGACGAAGCCAAGTATTGTTTGATGTCATCAAGGTTGACTGGCACTCGTCATCCCAGTGAAATGTAACCCCCTTGTGCAATAATTTGTTCATGGGTCGACACTTGTCAGATAACTGCGCTATGAAGCACTTTATTGACGCAACCTTTCCTTGCAGACTTCTGAGCTACTTAATGGTAGTTGGGGGAGCCATTTCAAGGATTTCCTTGACTTTCTTTGGGTCCACCTCGATGCCTCGTTTTGAGACTATGAAACCCAAGAGTTTTCCAGATGTGACATCGAATACGCACTTCTTGGGATTCAGTCTGACCTTATGCTCCATGAGGCGATCGAGGATCTTGCTTAAGTCACCAAGATGATCCGAGCGCAAAAGAGACTTGGCTAACAAATCATCCATGTAATCTTCCAAAGTTTTATGCATGTAATCATGGAAGATATACGTCATGGCACGTTGGTAGGTGGCGCCAGCATTTTTAAGGCCAAAAGGCATGACCTTATAACAAAATGTCCCCCAAGGCGTTGTGAACGCCGTTTTGAGTTGATCCTCGGGATTGATACGAATCTGATTGTATCCCGAGAAACCATCCATGAGGGATAGCATTTCATGACTCTATCGTAGCATCTACCAACGCATCGATGCTTGGCAAGGGGAAATCATCCTTAGGACTCGCTTTGTTTAGATCTCAAAAATTAGTGCATATGCGAATCCTCCCGTCGGGCTTTTTGACGGGCACCATGTTGGACAGCCATGGCGGATAATCCATGCAGATGACAAACTCTGCATCCAACAACTTTTGTAATTCATCTTTGACCATCAAGGCCACTGTTGGGTGCATCTTACGTAGTTTTTGCTTAACTGGCTTGATTGTCGGATCAAGCGTTAGATTATGCATGACCACGGGTCCAACACTTGGTCCCACCCTACTGGGTCTACGTACCATTCATGTCTTAACCTTATGCCTAGTTGTGCCATTAGTTCTTCATGTGTTACAGGGTGATTATGTCATCGCGCATGATTAAGATATTCCATCTCGATTTCGTCTTCGTAATCATTGTCGGTGATCCAAAGGCCTTCGTTGGCCCTGACAGCTGTCTGCGACATATTAGGCTCATCTTGTTCGAGTAAATTAATCTGATCCCATTGCAATTGTTCCACACTCGATGGGGGGACCTGATTCTCGTGACATTGCATCGGTTCAATTGGAACTTCTAAAGGGAACAATTTCAAAGAGATTTCTGGACACTGTTTATGCTTTTCTTGTAAGTTAGTGTCTGAAATTTTACCCCTCTCTATCAACGGAGAAGGGTTATTGATGTTACCAAGGGTGGTTGTTGACCATGGGAGATAATCTCCCAATGTGTACATTGTGTTCGGGTTGGCATAGGGGTCTAATGCCAATCCACCCTTGTCGCCTATTCCTAGGCCTTGCATGTTTTCCACCAAGATGTCTAAGGGCAGGGGGTGGTTGAACCCTACTCCCAACTTATCATACGGCATTTGGTATCTTGGCTGGAAAAGGACACGCACCCCTTTCTCATACTTGCCTAACCCGTATCTGTGCCAATTACATTGGCCGAGATATCTCAGAGCGAAGTTCAGGTTCGACAGATAATTGACATTTTTGGCAAAAGGCTCTTCGTCCTTGTCTTTTTTCTTGTATGGTTTGACACCATGATCAAGGCCCCCATACACAAAATTAGTTTGGTTTGGTGGGTAACCTAAAGGAACAATTGTCCCTATGGGAAGGCGAGGTCTCCCCATGTCTTGCACTGATTCTAGTGCGGGCGTTGCTACAACATTCTACACTAGATACTCCCCCAGGCCCGTACTGGCCATTTCAATAGTAATTGTTGACGATTGAGAGGGAGGGAATGGAAGGCCTTCCTGAGTCCATTCCATGTTGGGTGGATTAGGAGTCTTAGCTTCCACCGTGCTAGGTATCTCTTCCGTTGAGATAGTTGATATCATTGGCAACACCTCTTCTAGGGGTTGATATTCTTCCATGATTTGTTTCCCTTTGTCCTTCTGTTTAGCCATGACAGGTGTCGTTGGTAGTGAAGGAGAAGATGATGAAGATGCACCTGGCTGGGGTTTTGATGGATTAGTCACCAGTGGTGCTTGTGGCATCGGACCTCGTCTAGATGGATTTAACTGGAAATCCAAGTGCATCGATGGGAGGGTTGATTGCGGCATCAATTGCACTGCATTGCAATATTTGAAGGGTTCTAAGTCCATCGAGACTACATGTACTTCTCCTTCAAATGCATACTTCAGACATTGGTGAGCTATCGAAGGGACACACTTCATGTCCCTGATCCATGGTCGCCCTAGCAATATGTTGTATGCCATCTCACCTTCCAAAATATGGCACAATGTGGGTATCGTATTTTGTCCTACTTGGACGGGTAGAACAATTGTGTCGACTGTCGAGCATATCGCATCGTTGAATGCTCGCAGTGTGTATGTGGAAGCCATTATATGAGAGGCTGGTAGCTTTAGATGTTTTAATGCTGTAGTGGTAATGATATTACTGGACAAGCCAGTATCTACCAACACCCTCTTGTACGGGATCCCGTTGACCCACGTGATAACGTGCAGGGGTGATCTGCCATGTCATTCAATATTGTTTTAACTTCATCCTCTCTGAAGGTAATGACTGGCTCCGTACATCGTTTTACATGTCCTACGAAGTTATTGAAGGAATTCACTTCGTGAGGATGTAACTTGATGGCTTTCAAAATTTCCATGAGAGCTTCCCGATAGGGCGCTGACTGCTGTATAAGCTTGTAGATGGAAAGCTTAGCCGATGTGGTCCACAAACTCTACATGAGTTTGGTCCGTATCGTGACCTCGGGTCTAGGTGGAGGCAACTGCATAGGGTGTTGTTGAGGTTACGACGTTGTTGGAACTTCTTTTGTAGTTGCCTCAGGGGCAACTCCTGGGTATTTCTTGTTCCTGGTTACTATGCTGATCATTCCCACATACCCTTGCATGGGAAGATTCTATCGCACCTCATTGACCTGAAGAGGTTTTGCCTGTGCCTCGTGGGCAGGCAAAGGGTCCTTGAATACACCCATCTGCTAGTTACTTGGTGCTATGGGATTGTCTACCACTAAGGTCTTGTTATCGATCAAATCTTGCACCAGGCCTTTGAACGTCCAGCAAACATTAAGGTCATGTCCTTTTCGTCGATGAAATCGACAATACAATTCTTCTCTATAGCCTTTTGATTTTGGCGCGTTGGGGTCTATAGGTTGGACCTCTGGAAGGTTGACCAAATTTGCCGTAGACAAGCGGTCAAATAGGGACTCTCGAGACTCCATATAGGGTGTGAATTATTGTCGAGGACGACACGGCTGATTTTGCTTTTGCCAATTGTTTTCTTGGTCATAATTGTTGTGAGGGACCGCCTGATAATTAGCCTTTTGAGGCTGTGCTGCTTGGGCAGGCGTCGGTATGTTAATTGCAACTTGATTGACCGCGGCGGGTTTCTGTTGCGTTGTCCCTGTCTTGGTGTTATTCTTTGCCCATTCTTTCTTTTTTGGTTTGGCAATTTCGCCTTCCTAAATTTTAATCTCTTCGATTTTTTTGGCTTGTGCTAGGGCTTCTTCTAAAGTGGCATATTGCTGCAGCTGTAATAGCATAAAGATCGATCTCAAACAACTTTTTGAGAAAATTTGCATGAGGTCAGACATAGGAGGGAGGTAAGGTAGCTTTGAAAGCAAAGCCCTCCATCGGTTCCCATATGCAACCATGGTTTCCTCCTCATATTTTCGGAGGCTGGCTAGGTCACTTAGTGACGCCTTCTTCTTGGTGTTGAAGGCAAAACGTTCAAGGAACGCGTCCACTAATTGATCTAAATTGTAAATGCTATGCTTTGGTAGTTGGGTAAACCAATCTGAGGTAGGGCCTGCGAACGTGGTTATAAATGTCCTTAATAGCAAAGCATCATTATCATGAATGTCGAAGCATTGACTCAGGAATCTAGTCACATGTTCTTGGGCATCCTCCTCCCCTCTAAAGAGTGCCAACTAAGGCAGCTTAAAGTGTTTAGGGTAAGGAGGTGCTGGCACCAATGGATGTACTGGATGACTGCGTAGTAAGCGTAGGGTGGGCTTTTGGTGCCCTGAAGTTTTAGTTTCTACCGACTCTAAATGCTCCAAGAGTGCTTTGTATGCATCGAAGGATTTAATCTCCTCCTCGGTAACTTGTTCCCGTTGTGCGTTACGGTAACTGGAGGCCTATGGAGGGGTGGCCGGATAGCACCTCCTCTGCCTTGATAGGGCATTTTGGCCCGTTCTTCTTGTTCATACTCCTCATAAGCTTCTCGAGGAGTTATTGGGTGAGCTCGATGAACAGGGGTGGGCACCCACGGAAGGTATCCATCGTTGTTCCTGGGCGTGGCCTCCCGCTCATGTCTAGGGTGTCTTAGAGGCACCTCTTGGCGAGGTCTTGGAGACCTATCATGCACTATGGGGTTGTGCCTCTCGTACCTTTCCGCCCTCTGTGTTTGGGGGGTCTGAACCTTTTCAGGCATAGTGGTGCGGAGCATCTCATTTGTTTGGCGTCGAATGCGCTCTTTATTAAGGTGATATAATTGTTCTAGCTGTTGTCGATCTTGCTCAAGCTGCTTGATCTGCGCTTGGTGGGCAGCATGTCTAGCAAATGATAAGTCAATTTGCTCTATCATTTTGATTCTAGGAGGCTTAGTCGCCTCTCCGATGTATCTATCTCGGTTTTGAGGATCCGAGACTTCTATGTGGCGCTTCCCTCTGTCGAGATTGGCGGCATTTACTTGAGGCTCTGGCCTTAGTGGGTGGCCCTGACACCTAGCGGGTGCGAAAATGCATTGTTCCCATGCTGTATATTGTTCTTGAGGAAGGTAAGGGTCTTCCTCGTGCTCCCGTTCATAGGTGAAAAGGGGACGGGTAGAGTTGGCTTGCCCTGCTTGATGAGCCTTGTGCTCTGGATTGGTTCTTGTAGTTCTGACAACAATAGGAGGTAAAGGGGGGATGCCGTAATCACGTGGGCTCTCCTCGATGGACCCCCTACCGTCTAGGCGCCTCATTGCACGGTGACCACTCATATCGAGCCTCTAAAGGGGGTCTTCCTACGTATGTACCCTTCTTGGAAGAGTATGTCACACGGTATTTATGGGATCTCTCCCATCTATAGTAGGTGCCACGTGTATGGAATCTTCTCGAAAGGGGCTATGTTGTGTGGGTGTGCCTCTATAGTCTCGTTTCGTCAAGGCACAAAGTGGGCTGTTGTGTGTATCTGGTCGCCAAGGTGGAATAACCAAGTCCTTGGAGCTGTAGCGAAGACGACTTGTGCCCCCTTGGTCATTCGTTGTAGCGTCCGCCCGTGAGTGGGCTTGGCTACGGGTGAACACCATTGTGGTGCTTTTCTAGTAGCTAAGCAGATTTTTATCTTTTGTTTATGATTTATGATTTTTTTTTTTTTTTACACTAAGCAAAAATGAACACACACATACACAAACGGTGATTATCTCTTTTAAAGATTAATGGTGTGTCCTAAACTGGTTTTAGTGCGTTTTGATGATTTTGTTTTGTTTTTGTAAGTTTTGTGACACGTTTAAATGCAAGATGAAGGCTCTTATGACTCCCATAAATGGTCGCCCCTTCGATATACCATTGCCAGGCCGATATACCAACCTCTCTATATACCCGCCCTTACAAGAGGGAGACTATAGGTACGTGAGAGCAGATGGTACGTGGTACGTAGGCGGTACGAAAGGGGGATTGTCCTGTTTATGACACCTACCATAGAAGACTTATCCTCGCGCGTTGGGAATCACCCCAACGACACTCGGTCAGCTTTCGTCAGGATTTACGTCAAGCAACAGTGACAATCGGGGTAAATGAATGCAAATATCCAAGCCAACGTGGTGATGAAATCCACTATTGGTATTGCTCAAGGGTTGGGGTTTTATGACCAGCTCCTTGGTTTAAATAACCATTTTAATTTGCAAAAATTGAAACAGACAAACAAAAAGAAAACTTTCCCTAAGCCATACAAAAACTAAAAATCAGAAAACAGCAAACAAAAATTTGATAGAAAGTAGAATTTTTTTTTTTTTTAAACAATTAAATAAATAAATAAAGCACGAAAATTGACGGAAACTGTTTTTTTTTTTTTTTTTTTTTAAAACTCTACCCTTCTTAAACAATTAAAGAAAATTCATTTTCTTTAATGGACGTTATTTTTTTTTTTTTGAAATTTTTAATGGATTAAAACTTTCCCTAAGAAGGCAAAATTAACAGGAAACAGGAATAGAAAAACAAAAAAAACGGGAACAGTTTTAAAACCCTTACCTTTCTCTGCCTAGACTTGTTGTTTTTGATCTTCGGCTCTAAAAATTCACAGACAAAAATAAAGTAATCGCCACAGGCAAAGACGAATAACAGTCAGAAATTGAAAAAAAGGTACCTATAAGCACAAAAACACAAGTTTTAATCAGTTTCTGTGATCTCAAAATTCAGGGGACAGGGTCCCACCATGATCGCCATTGAAAGCACGAGATTCCGGAAGAAAAGCAATACTAACTTGATACCAAATGAACATACACAAAATAAGACGAACGTAATCGAATCAAAACTAACATATAATGAGAAACAGGAGCACAACCCTTTTTATTAATATGATTCCGATTTCGGTTACAATCTCTCTCCATCCCCTTTAAGGGCTAGGAGGATTAGCATGTTTCGGTTACAATCGTATTTAGTAATCTTCCTTCCGTGTGCCCACATGCAAAATGGACGGGCCAAAGTGTTGCCGCCGCTGGTGTTGATGAGTCTTTGATCTTTGCTGCTACTCCTGCGTTCAAAGAAACAACAAAGGCGTTAGTAGCACCTGTGTTAAAATAAAGCATTCGTGAGAGTGAAATGAAATAAAACCTGCATGTTGATATGCTTGCAATCAAAATCCTAAAGTCATTATGCAAAAGAAATAATTATGCAAAAGATCCCGATGCTATTATTATGCAAAAGAAATAAAAACCGAAATCATAATGCAAAGAAATAAAAAAAAGAACAGTAAGCTTTGTCGGCAAATTAATGGATCCATGGATCCGGATTCACGTTCTCCATAAACACCCAATGACCTCCCTTGCATAAGAGATCATGGATGCCGTAGAAGTGAATCGAAGGCAGAACGTTTGGCGATAAACGGGTAGGGCTTCGCTGCTCCAAACGTTTCTTCCTCTTCTCCCCTCCTTTTTTTGGCGATGAGAGAACTCTGCAATTTATAGAATTCCCAGGGTGCAGTTGTTATGGGCATGCAGGGATGCCAGTTGGTGTTCATGCTAGTGTGTGATGGGGGAAATTCTTCCCATCTGGCCTGCCCATGCTTGTCTGCGTGACAGTCCGCTGGTCGTCCACTCGTGCGCATGCGAGACAGGGAGCCGTAATTGACTGACCTCCACTTTATTTGTTTAATATCCGCTTTCGTTTGTTTAGTGTGCACTTTTAATTATTTAATGTCCACTTTTAATTGTCTAAGGCCCATGTTTGCCATTATGACAATTGTCTAATGTCCATTTTCGTATTTTTGTTTAAAGTCCACCTTTATTTGTTTAATGTCTACTTTCGTCGTTTAATGTCCGCTTTCAAATGTTTAATGCCCGCTTTTATTTGTTTAAAGTCCGCCTTCGTCGGTTTAAAGTCCGCCTTTAATTGGTTTAAAGTCCGCCTTTATTTGGTTTAAAGTCTGCCTTTATTTGTTTAATGTCCACTTTCGTGCAAAGGCAGGAGTTTGTTGCGATATCGCGACACCAAGAAAAGCCAGGGCGAAGGGTGGGATTTTGTCGCGATATCGCGACGTTGTGGAAAGCAGCATTCGCTTATGCTCTAACTCGAGCTGGACTTGGAGGATTCATTCGATAGTTGGGCCTTCTCACCAGGGAAGGTGGAATGGTTGAAGAAAGCAAATGGGAAATAACCAAAGCACTGTCACGTAATCGGATTGGTGCTGTTTTGGTGTCTATACTATGTACTGAAGTAAGTAGACAATGTTCCTATAGAGAAATCAATTAGATATGAAAATTGTAGCAACAAAAAGAAAGATAAAATATCTAGAGAAAAAAATGAGAAAATATAAGACAAAGAGATAGTCTTAAGAATAAATTCTTGGAGCTTAAACACATTATAGATAAATCTCCCACAAAACAATAGCTACAACAAAAAGATGAGGAAACCTAGAAAATAAAAAAGCAATTGTAGCAAGAATGCAATAAAGCACATGCATAAGTAAAAAATTGCAAGAAGTAAAAACAAATATCCAAAATATATCCTAGCAGTAGTACAAGAAAAACTAGAGAAGGAAAAAAAGAAGCCTACATGCTAAACAATCTCTAGAGATATGCTAAAATATTTTAGGATCCGATATGGGCTAAAGATCAAGAATGTTACAATGGAGGCATTTCCTCTTATGAGACAAATAGCCAGCATAGAGAAATTAATCAAGGATGAAAAGGAAAAATTCATTAGAGCTAACGAAAAATTAATGACCAAAATATAGTAAGAAAAAGTTACTTCACAGATTCTAAGGACCAAAGAACGATGTCCACAATTTCTCAAATGCTCAAAAAGGTATATAACATTATCCAAGTTTCGTATTGATCAAATAATTGAGGGAATTTAGCTAATTGTAGGAGGATATATGCTTAATACCCTCCAAGCAAGCAATAACAAGGTGAAGTTGACAATCCAAGAACTCAGAGATCTTAATTTTTCTTTATTTTGGGATGCAAATGGGTATTTCCATAAGAATGAGCAGTTGAGTCAACTTTTGGATCAACGGGTGAATATAAAAAGTGAAGTTGATGTATTGTTGGAGCCTTTTATGATAGATCAAGTAATTTTATTCTTTCATAGGATCACTATGCTTTTAACAACGGTCACAAAACTAATACAGAGTTACAATGACCCTTCCTATGAGTGCTACTATTAGAAACAAAACATTCTCCAAGAATTTAGGGTAAAAAATGTTCCTTCTCAGAGAACATAGTGAAAAATCTATATATTGTTCCAATTGTACGGGTATTATTCAATAGTCAAGATAACTAAACAATAGGGACAAACATCAACAACTCTAGAAGAAACATCAGAAATAGATAGTTCCTAAAGTGGTCTTTGTAAAAAATAATTTTGAATTTTATTTTTCTTTTGTTTCAATTTTTTGAGTACATGGACCAATGGATAAGGCTAGATAATTTTGTTTCTTGTGTAAGCAAAAACCCCCATGCAAGGCACTAATTATGTAGGTGAAAATTTCACCCACACAATAGGAAGATGAATTTTATCAATACAAAACATTGCATCTTTGCTATAAAACACTACTAAAAAATTTAGAACTATGGCTAGATCAAATATTACAAGAATAAAAATACATTTTTATGCTAGGTGTGGAATCACTATTAGATATTTTGAATGCTAATATTAGCATGAGTTGCAAAACTATTTGGCATTCGACAACCAAGAATCAAATAAATCTGGGCCATAATTTTTTACTAAGTAATGGCTAGATGGATTAAAGCACTAATGTTAGTACATGAGCAATTTAAATTAGATGTTTGGTAAGTATTATCCTAGGTGGATAATGATGTTGATGTTAGCAAGAGAGAGCAAAGTATCCAGTTTTATATAAAATACACCCAACCCCTTTTGAAGTAGGAAATTGGCCAAGTATGAGAGTCTAACATCTAACACAATAGTAGAGCCTATTGGGTGCATTTATCCTCATTGCCAAATATTTTAGAATGCTTAAATCAGCAAGTGCACTATAAAGTTTGGTCCAGCAAAATGATGAAAATAAATTGAACCTTGTTGATATTAGCAAGGGATGCTAAAATATTTGGAAAAAATGAATTAATATCTTGATACCTAACAAAATAAGAGGGAAAGCTAAAAGAGACACCAAGTGAAAGTGTGCACCAAACTGCACAAGACATGCTCCCAACAAGTGAATCTATTTTTAAAGAACCCCAAAAAACTTAGAAGCTTCTCTGGTTGACACCTATGATATTATAGTTGGGAAGGTAGTGGGGTAGCTAAAAGCACAATAGACATGTCATAAAAATCCTATGCACCAAATAAAGACACGATAGACACCACTCCCTTAGATCAAGTAAGAATGAGCCACATCAATGCCATATTACCAAATTAGTTACAACAAAATGATCTAGAAGAATGAGCATGCACGTTGCAATAGCATGTCATACCTACAATACACTCTCTAAACTATAATAACAAATACCCAATTATAATTGCAAATATATATACCATAATGTAAACCATTCTAAAGGTTAGATCTATGGTATTTGCAATTGGCATGATTGTATTGATTGAGGCTATACACCTTCTTGAATAAGAATTGAATTTATATCTAGACTCCTACTAATTTCTTGTGCAAAACATGTATGTATGTCTCACTCAATGCTAATATTTTTTTGTTAAAGCTAGGAATGGGTAATTTTTTAGGATCCCATATTACCACTATGTTATAATTCATATTTTCTTATGTAATGACCCACTTCCAACGTGGGGGATTCCATCTATAATATTATTTTGTAGTATTTTGTAATGTATGTGGTAAGACACATAGCCAAGTGTGGCCATTTCATGTAGTCATTATCAATATTGTGATCGATGTTTGGTAAATATTCTAGCTTGAGTGGTATTTTGCATGTAATCCAACTCTTGATCCTTAGGATAGGGTTGCATGGAGTTTCTCTTTAAGACATGAAGCCATGTATGAATATATCTTTTTGCAAATTAATGAAATATTGAAGGAGGTTGCCCCCTCGAAGAGGCCTACAATTCTATGTTATTTATGACATTATTTCAATACTACAATTATTTTTTGCTTAAAGTTATTCTGTTATTTGATGTATTTTCATTATTTTTTAGTATTTTGTGTGAGTGAGCTTTATTTTAATAGTAGGTTCCTAACAAGTGGTATCTAACTACTTTCCAGGGTCGAGTTCTTCTACGACTACGATAATTATTGCTCAGCCATTTCTACCTGTTAGGTATAATTTTCTTGTATTTTTTAATTCTATTTTCTTTATTTAAAAACAAAAAAAATTAATAGAAACTAAAAAAAGCCAAAAAAAAAAGTCTTTTTTTAGTATTTGAATAGGCTAGAAACCCTATGTCGGGAGTTTTAAAATATCATGAAGGAGTTGTTGTTATTTTCTAAGCTAGATAGACCATAAATCATCTAGTAAAGTGAGGAGCAATCAAGCTCCAATATCTAGGCCTCAGATAACACTCATGCACAAAATTGAGCTCCCATGCATCTTTGGGTGTATCAAGAGACCATTTTAGGCTTAAACAAAATTTTATCCAGTAGAAAGCTTTTCGACCTTGTATCATCCATAGTCCATGGGACACATCATCCCGGATGATTACCCTCTCATAATATCAGAGAAGTAGATGGTGTGCTCAAGAGTATGTGTGAAATTCTCCTTGGGTAGTGGTCTTATTGGTATGAGCACCATTGTTCATCATTGCAATATAACAAATGACCTATGGGTATTACATACTCCTCTACCTAGCATACCCTAGATATATCAAAAAATTCAACCTGTAAAACAAAATCTCCCTATTATGTTGAACCTAAATTCATGGACCCCAAAAAAGTGATCATGCAAAGGACTTCCCTATCATAGAAGAACAAAATTACATGCTCCAAGCAGTCAACATAGAGTTGCAAGTGTCTATCATAGTCTAAAATATTTTGATACCTTCCAGGTCAGTAGCAGTAATAGTCGGGTCAATGATAGTAATAGTCAGGTTAGTGACAGTACTATTCAGGTCGACAATAATAATAATAGTCAAAAATTATAGGTGGTTATGATCAGAAACAAGATTATCAATATCAATTTTTATACAGTACAAAGGATCTCAGGGTCAGTGACGTGCACAATATCAATAACTACAGGGACAAAGACATGGTGGTCAGTCGACATAATACTTAGGTCAGAGACAGTTGATCTAGTACTTAACTTTTAAACCATATATCTGAATCAAAAACTGACCACACTAGTAGACTCATAAAAATAGAGGATTAAAAAAAAATGTCTCAGGTACACAAAATTAGTGTTTTGGGATATAGCTCATTGTGACTATCTTTTCAAGCTAGTCATTTTGATATATAACACCTAAGCACTTTTTGGACTCCTTACTAAAATAGTCTCCTAAAACCACACTTTTATTTTTAGTAATTTAGCAAAAGAGTTTCAAGACCATCCAAAATGGCTTCTAGCACTTATGGACATCAAAAAGAGATAGATCAAACCACCTCATTTTTGGAAACTCTAAAAAGCATTGCTGATAGCATGCAAATGATAAATCAAACCGTAATGGCAGAGTTTCAAATTTGTTAAACTAAATATGATACCTCCAGAGCCTGCCTAGAATAACAACTTGCAGATGTTGAGTCCAAATTGAAAGGTGGTCCAAGAAAGTCTGAGTACTGTACTGAATAAATACATTCTAACAAAGGTAAGGGAAGGACAACAAATGAATCTCACCATCGCTATGATCGTTATCCTACCTTTAAGATGCCTAAACTAGACTTCCCTAAGTTCAATGGGAAGGATGTGGATGGGTGGTTATGTCATGTTGCTCAATTCTTTCAACTCCACGAGGTCCCTATGTATTACCGAGTTCAAATGGCTTTCTTCAACTTGGAATCTGAAGCTTTACAATGGTACCAATGGTTGCAGAACACTAACCTTGATCCTTCTTGGAAAGACTTTGAGTCTCAATTACTCACTTGCTTTGGCTCTAGTGAATATTTACTATTTATCGTTATTATTTATATTATATATATTTATTAAATTTTACTTTTCAAACTCATTAATAAACATACAAACAACTTCAATTCATCAACTGCTTAGCAAGAAAAGACTCCCATACGCTAGGCACTTTCATTACCAATAAAGGACATATGTATGCATTATTTTTCATCAAACAACAAATAGACATTCTAAATAAATTTTACACAATAATGCAACCCATTGAGAATGCTCCTACATGATATGCAATGTGTGAGCTCCCATGCACTCATGAGTTGGTGAGCCGATCATCATTGTCCACTTACCTTTTTCCATCGTCCCTCTTCTACCCATCGAAGGAATATACCTAGTCCTACATACACAACACCATTAGTAGTACCACGTTCTAGGAATAAAAGGTAAGTATGACCTATCAATTCATATGCAATCATTGGTCATGCGAAAATGGTTGTTACAACTACCATCTAGTGATCGATGATTCACTAGTGTCTTCCAATTATCATTTTTCACATTAATGCTTCTAAACCTATGCAACAATGAAACTTGATTGCTTTTGATTTATTTAGTTGGTATATATGAAAAATGTATTTAACATAGCACAAAAAATGGCCACGTCAATCAAATCTCCATTGCATTCATTAAAAAATTTCAAAAGTAGGACTCAAACCTGGGTCTTGTGAATGTTGGATACTTTGGGCTATCCAAGTTGCCTAACATGCCATTATGAATAAAAATTACCTTCCCTTGTGTATGAGCCTTAAACTTCGATGTTGAGACATAATAAACTTGCAAAAATATGCCTTCCTATGATTCGAACTTGGGTCCTTAAAGGCATAAATGCCTTAGGTGTGGCGATATGACCAATCAGGTCATAACACTCTTTTGGAACTAGTAGCATTGTAATAAACATTTTAGAATATGTATTGTAAAATAAAAATAATATATTTGTGTTTGCTGAAATGCAATCTACAATATCGTAGTTTCAAGTTGAAAAGAGTTTTCTTTAAATATCTGAACAACTCAATTCTTTTTATATTGATAAGATCAGGTTTTATAAGACATTAATCATACAACCATATTCTATATGTATATTTAATTCAAAAATAAACTAAAAAGCAACTAGTTTATATGCACTTAACTAGTAAAAAAATTTAGAAAGCTTATTAACAATATACTCCAACCAAAAAGAAATTAAAAATCATAAATGAACTTATACTTTCAATATATATAATATTGAACTACACATAATTTAAAAATATAAAAATCATTAAACAACTTATAATTTTAATAAAGAGAAACCATAATGCAACATTTTTTTAAGAGACATTTTAGATAAATTACAAGAAAAAATTTATTTAAGTTCCATTTAAAAATTACTTACTTTCAAAACCCACACTACACCATTTTCTCTAAAAAATATAATTTTTTTTTGGTAGGTAATAGTAAGAATATTATTAAACCGGATTGAAGGGACCCAATCCCTGTTTACAATAGGCTCCAACTAGCCTGGAAACTAAAAGGATACATAATCCCAAAAAATACATGATAGAACAGAGTCTCACAACAAAACCCCCACATGGGGCTGAGACTAAGAGAAACTGCATTTCATGAAATCGTAACAGACAGAACTACAAAACCAAAAATATAAGGGCCAGCAGCAAGAAACCAATCAACCCAAAACAAAGAAGATAACATCCTATCACCGCATCATGCAACACCAAGACCTGTGAACTAGTCTTCTTTTTCACCATGACCTCCTTGAAGAAACAAATATAATATTATAAACATACATTAAATAATATATTTAATTCTTTATAATGAATAAATTTAGGTGAAATAGATTATAATTTTTGAAATAATAGATGTACTTATAAAATACAAACATAAGATTATTTAATTACAAATGAACAAAAAAAAATTGATGACCTTATATAAATTATACAATAAAATATATAAACTATACATTTAGGTTAAAAAATATATTTAATAAATACTTTTCAATAAAATTATAATATTATTTATAATTTTAAAATTTTATATATATAAATAATAAAACTATTAATAACTGAATAGAGTTACAAATTTTCAACTTTCACAATTTTTTCCAAACCAAATTTAAGTTTGACCTGATTGTTATATGGCTCTCTTGTTCAAGTCATGCTTAATTTAATCCTAGCCATATATAAAAGCAATGGGAGGTATAAATTGAAATTTCAGGTTCTCGTTTGTTCAAGTCATGTTTAATTTAATTTTAGTTAAATAAAAATAGAAAGTATAAATTAAAATTTGAGTTTTTAGGTTTGAATTTTATAAGTATATTTGTTTGTAAAGGTAGTAGTTTGACTTGAATTTGTTGAGTCCGTGTGAGTTCCATGACAATGGTACCAATCCCAAATAGCCAGTAATCTCCTTCACATCAAGTTAAACAACAACGAAATAGAATAGGTATTCTAGGAAGCAACTCTAAAATTTAAACCCTACTTGATAGTAGAAAAATATTTGGATGTAACCCATTCCTATATATAAAAATTTAAATTCCAATAATACCTAAAACCAATTTATTTATTAATTATTATTATTTAAAAAAATTGTTAAACAACTTTCTTAATAAAAATCATATTGTTGATCTCACAACTTTATAGTTAAAACTTGAGCAACTTCACCCCAAAACAAAAAAAGTCAACTAACCCGGAATTAGCTTATTAATTAGCAAATTATCGTTAGTAAACAACTTGTAACTTAATAAAAGCTGGGGTAAAAAGTAAATTGAATGGAGAAGAAGGCGCCAAAACAGAGTCCCTTCTTCGGAAGCATGGCAGATCAGATGAAACCATAGCCAACCGCGACCATCCTCCTCCCTCAAAACGACCCAGGCTGTTTGTCAGGTGAGAAAATGATCACTTGCCATCTCAAAGCTGTTTGTCAGGTGAGAAGGTGATCACTTGCCAGGCAACATGGTTGAAATTGAGATCCATAACTTTACTACATATAATCGTCTAAGATCCAAACCAGCATCCTGTCTTAATCTTGTTATTAGGCCAAATGGAGCGGGAAAAAACTCTATTGCAATGGGCCTTGGTGCTGAACCTCAGTTACTTGGCAGGGCATCGAATATTGATGGGAGAAGAATATGGATGGATAAAATCTTCCTTGAGAGGCAATAGAACAGGAAAAACCATTACTATGAGAAAGAAAATTCACAGACAATAAATCTGAGTGGCAGATCAATGTACCATAAGCAGGATGTTCTGGGTATTGTTCAAGAGTTCAATATCCAAGTGGGCAATTTGACACAGATTCTACCACAAGACAGGGTATGTGAGTTTGCCAAATTAACCCCGTACAGTTCTTGGAAGAGACTGAAAAGGTTGTAGGAGATCAAGAACTGTCAGGCCAACATAGAATCAACCTTTTGCAGTAGTTCTTCTCTTTGGCGAACCCACTCAACATCCCTTTTCTTGCTCAGCTTTTTGTGCTTGGAGTTGCCTCAGGGTTTCCTCATTCTGTTTAACAGTTATTTCAAATCTTTTCAACTCCAGGCTTTTCTCTATAAGAGCCCTATGTTGCCCTAACAGTTCTTGATCTCCCACAGCCTTTTCTGTCTCTTCCAAAAGTTGTATGGGGTTAATTTTGACAACCTCACACACCCTGTCATGTGGTAGAAACTGTGTCAAATTGCCCACTTGGATATTGAACAAACATCCTGCTTTTGGTACATTGATCTGCCACTCAGATTTATTGTCTGTGAATTTTCCTCTCATAGTAATGGTTTTTTCTGTTTTATTGCCTCTCAAAGAAGATTTTATCCATCCACGTTTGACATAATCACCAATATTCGATGCCCTGCCAAGTAACTGAAGTTCAACAACAAGGCCCATTGCAATAGAGCTTTTTCCCGTTCCATTTGAACCAATAACAAGATTAAGACAGGATGCTGGCTTGGATCTTAGACGATTATATGTCGTAAAGTTATGGATCTCAATTTTAACTTCCAAAGAAGGGGACTCTGCTTTTGGCGCCTGCTTCTCCATTCAATTTACTTTTATTAAGTTACAAGTTGTTTACTAACGATGATTTGCTAATTAATAAGCTAATTCCGGATTAGATGATTGTTTTTTATTGGGTAGTTGTTTACTAACGATAATTTGCTAATTAATAAGCCAATTCCGGATTAGTTGATTGTTTTTTATTGGGTAGTTGTTTACTAACGATGATTTTCTAATTAATATGCTAATTCCGGATTAGTTGATTGTTTTTTATTGGGTGAGGGGCTCAAGTTAGTATAGTTTTAACTATAAAGTTGTCAGATCAACAATATAATTTTTTTTTAAAGTTGTTAACAATTTTTTTTTACATAGGAAATCGATCATATTTAAATCATTTTCTACTGGTTTAAATTTTAGGCTGCTCCTTAGAACACTTATTCTACCTCTATTTTTAGGAGATGGTCGTGGCTGGAGAGGTCTAGTTAGATGAGCGTGTCATAGATTTTGACATGTATGGTATAACTGATAAAAGTTGAGTGCTAGCAATTTAGGCAGGTGTAGGTATTGAGTGCTCACCATCAGTCTGAAGGGGAACTATCTGTATCAACAATATTGTATCTTGTTTCACTACAGGACCTTACAAACTGCCCATTTCGTGTGGTAGAAGAAATCGATCAAGGAACAGATCCTAAAAAATAAAAGGAATATGTTTCAGCAGCTTGTCAGGGCTACAAGTCAACCCAATACACCTCACTGCTTTTTATTGACACCAAAACTGCTTCTGGATATAGAACATACAGAAGCTTGCAGCATCTTAAATATTATGAATGGACCCTGGATTGACAAGTGATCAAAAGTGTGGAGTAGTGGAGTAAACTGGGGTTCGGAGAAACAAATGCTGCCGCAGCAATCATAACGGGATTTTGTATGATTAGAAAAGGGAAATGTTTATCAATGGCCATCTTTGATTTGTCTTTGTCTCAGCAATCTTTTTTTAGTGCAGTGTATTTGCGCACATATACAGAGAAGGCAACTCTATGTCTTCCGTCTAAGTTTTGTACTTGTCAAGGACATGAATCAGATACAAGAGAGGAATAGAGGCAAATGAATGTGGTTGATATGGGGCTGTTAAAATCTGGTATGTGGTACTCAACTATCTTTCTATATTTAAACACTTGATATCTAAAATTTGGTTGGGTTGAGCATAGCTCAATTTGTGTTTTAAAGTGAATTAATTGAAACTTTGGATCAAACAGGTCAAAGATGCATTTCTTGATGCATAGAGGAAGTGCATCTTATATCTTATATATTGTTCTGAAATTATATTAATATCAATACTTTTTAGCATATCATTGAAAAATATATATACAAACAAAAACTATATTTATGGAGACTATATAAATTAAACAGGGTTTTTAGATATTCTTAAAATTGAGGCTAACAATATCATAATTGCAACAGAAACTTCAACATAAAAACTAAAATAAAGTACAACTTAATTGTAAATCAAAAGAAAATATTAAAAACAAATAACAATATTTACCTGAAAATTTCAACCAATGTGTTCTGCCTCCTGAGTTTTGTTACTTTGCTCTGTGATCTAATTGTCTATAATAATTTCTCCTCTACTATCTTAACAAAGATGAGATTAAAAGAAAACAAATGCAAAACATAAAATATCATGGCCATGGCAAAGTATTTCAAAACAAACAAATCAAAGCACAGCACTACAGAACAATGATCAAAGAGGACAAAAATCAACACAGAATTGAAATGTAAGGGACAACTCTTACAAATTTAAATATCTATTATGCAACGTTTATTCTGCAATCAAAGTCTCTGAAACGAAAAATATTCAATGTTAAGAAGAAGACATTTTTTTGGAAAAGGAATTACTTGCAGTCAAAGGATTATAACTTAACAGACATAAAATTAAACTTCTGTAACAATCCTGGCCCTAAATTTAGAGGAGAAACTTAATATTTTATATGCCCTGCTGGCCACCTGGTTGCTCAGTGTTAGTCCATACCTTAAGATCCATTGTAATGTTTGAGTGTTCATTCACTAGAACTTTTACTTGTAACAAGACCTCGCCTTTATTGCTGTTGAACCATTTTGTAGTTACTAAAATCCATCCTGTTTTGATCAATGTATAGCTTGCAACTGCAATGGTAGCAATAGACCCAATACTGGGCATCCAAATATCCATTTCTGTAGATGGAAGTTTGTGAAGTTTAGGAAGTTTTGTAGCGGAGTTATGAAAGTTTATGAATTTTTGAACCGGAAGACGCAATTCTGGGCATCCATGGGCATTCATGTCGCGGAGTCGACGATTTGAAAAGTGCATTTGTTTTGTTGAAGCGGAGCCGAAGATTTGTTGATGGGCATCCATGGGAATGAAGTTTGTGAAGTCTATTTGTAGAGGCGGAGACTATGATTTGTTGATTTGGGAAAGAATTTGATCGTATTTGTATGCGTAAAAAGAATTTGACCGGTATAAGAAGTTTTTATTTTTAATTTTTAAACATTTGATTAATGTGAAAAACTAGAGGTTGGTGTCTTTATTTGTCACTATTTCTCATACTACATTGGGGTTTTAATCTTAAATCTTCAAAAAAAAGAAAAAAAAAATACATTAACATTAAACTGTTTCTATACAATAACAAGTTTATTTATAGTTGCTTGTGGTTTAAACCCAAATTTTAAAAAAATATATATTCAAAACCAGAAAAAGTTATTACTTTTGGTCAAGATGTCTACAATAACAAGTTTATTTATACCTTGTTGTGGATTAAACGAAATTTAAAAAATATATATATATATACAAAATGATTTGTCAAGTCTGTTTAGAATGAATTTGATCTATGTGTATAAAACGAATTTGACCTATTAAGTTAATGTGAAAAATTTGAGGTTGGATGTTCATATCCCACCATGACTTCTCATACACATCTACTTCTTGACACACTCCTCCACGTTGCAGTTTTAATCTTGAATCTTCCGAAGAAAACACATAGTTCTTACTTTTGGTTAAGTATTTACAAGGTGTGGCTTTTCTTTGGAAGATTCAAGATTAAAAACCCAACGTGGAGGAGTGTGTCAAGGAGTGGATGTGTATGAAAAGTCATGGTGGCATAAGGACGTCAAAGCATAAACATTGCATTGCCCCTATACAATAACAAGTTTATTTATACCTTGTTATTGTTTAAGCCCAAATATTATATATATATATATATATATATATATATATATATATATATATTATCCCAAACCCGTACAAGTTATTACTTTACAAGGTAGGTATAATAACAAGTTTATTCATACCTTGTTTAAATTCAAATTTTAATAATATATATATCCAAAACCCAAAGTTATTACTATTGTTAAGTATTTACAAGGTGTGTACAATAACAAACTTATTTATACCTTATTGTGGTTTAAATCCAAATTTAAAAAAAAATATATATATATATATATATATATATATATATATATATATATATATATATATAATCCATACAAGTTTTTACTTTTGGTCAAGTATTTACAAGGTGTAGTTTACATATATATATATATATATATATATATATAACCCATACAAGTTTTTACTTTTGGTTAAGTATTTAAGGTGTGTACAATAACAAGTTTATTTATACCTTATTGTTGTTTAAACCCAACTTTTATATTTATATATATCCAAAACCGTAAAAGTTCTTATTTTTAGCCAAAATAAAAATAAAAATAAAAAATAAACTCTTATGGAATCTGCTTTGGTTTGAGAAACCAAGACTAGGGGTTTTACATCGTTAAAATCACTTGGGAGTCGATGGGGCCGCAAACACCAACTAGGTTTTACACCGTCAAAATAACCAACAACCAACAAGTTTATTTATACCTTGTTGTGGTTTAAACCCAAATTATATATATATATATATATATATATATATATATATATATATATATAAAAGTATTTACAAGGTATATTTTTGTTTTAATTAACAAAAAAAAAAAACCTCTTGTAAGACTTGCTTTGGTCCGCGAAACCAAGATTAGGCAGTTCTACACCATTAAAATCAGAGAAACCAATATTAGGAGGTTCTACACCATCAAAATCACTTGGGAGTTGTAGGGCCGCAAACACTGACTAGGGGTTTTACACCATCAAAATCATCTGGGAGTCACGTCCGACCTTGATCGCACGAGCATTATCAACTAAATTTTGGATACCCAATATAGGTTTGGTAAGGTGGAGATTCGAACCAAAGACCTTCCTTGAAAAATTGTCCTGCCCTTTTCAACTCACCCATGTGTTAATTCAATATTTTTGAATTGCTACTCGTTAAATGAATAGGTATTGTGATGAGCGAATCCATCTATCACCTTATGTTAAATTATGTACTTGTTATAATATCAAATTTATGTTTAACTATGAAATGTAGGTTAAGAATTAATGTTATTTAAATATATATTTTTTAATTTATAAATTTAAATTTATTTGATTTTTTATAATTTAATTGTTTATGTAGTATAATGGGTTTATTTAGAGGTAAAGTTACCAAGTAGATAAATATATCAACAACATAATAAGAATAGAAGTAATTTTGGACATCCAAGTATCCATTTTTATAGATGGAAATGGAAGTTATGAAGCTTGTTAATCCACTAAAATAATAGATTAAGAATTATTGATCTTATTTGGATACTAGAATTTCGAGTACGTGTCTGAGGTTGAACAGAAAACCCTAGGAAAGAATGTTCTTCTAGGAGGGCCCAATGGGGGTTGTTGTAGATCTCCTTTTAACAAACAAAATTCATTTGTAGATTTATTGAAAGAGAAACCTTAAACAAAGACTAAAGAAGCATGAAAAACAATATTGAAAATACTTTTTGCAACTATTAGAAAAATATCAATAAGCAAGGAGGCACCTCAAAGAGTAAATGGATATTTTCCATAGCCTGAATCAAGACCAAAGGTCATCATTAAGAAAATTATAGTAGAAGAAATTGTCTTATATAGAGCCAATCATGACCTACAAACTCATGGGTATTCGTCTTACCCTAAATTTCTTGCATTCATGGATTTGGAAGAACTAGGAGCCTCTTGGTGAGTATTCCTTGTGGTTTATTAGTAATAGATATTTTATTGTTAGTTTTCCTCACTAGTCAATAGAAATAAGGCATTCGAATCATAAAAGAGGAACCATAGCCCAACAAGATTATTTGTCTAACCCTGGAGAGTGGGATTTGATCCTCAAATTGAACCCATTGTTGTCTTGGTTTGGGTCTGATTGTATGCACTTCCAATGGAGTTCTTTTGGATTGTATCAAAGAAAGAATTAATCATTAGTATCACAAATGGTTAACCTTTAGGGGTAGATTAACTTTCTTGTAGTCAGTCATTCAGGCCATGCCAATCTACAATTTTTTTATCATTGTTGTCCCACATACCAAAACAATTTCATGGGGAGGAGCAAAATGAGAGAGAAAATGAGCTTTAGTAGACTAGTAGAAAGTAAGCCAATCCAAGGCGAAGGAAGGCTTGGGCATGAGGATATTGGAGTTAAATAATAAAGCTTTGGCTAGAAATATTTACTAGAGGTGGATCTCCCAACCAACTTCTTTATTCAATAGAATTTTAACTAGTAAATATTTGGTACAGGTGAACCCAAATGAGGTGAGTCGTTTCGCTTTGGATGGTAATGAGTCCATAGTGTTACAAGCACTAAAGCTAGAATATCAAGTTGTGAAATATGGATTATTTTGGAAAGTGGTGAGAGGGAAGAAGACATAATTTTGGACAGATTACTATGTCTACCAAAAAAAAGAAAAGAGAGGGTGCAAGGTCCCAACAAGACAAAGGAAAACAACAGGTTGTTGGCAACCAAAATACTCAAGTAAGTTCCAATCCTCTAGTTTCAAATACATTTTTAATTCTATCCAATATGGGAGTAGGAGGATTATCGGAAGACATGAAATCCCAAAACCTTCAGGCTAACCTTTATGACTCTCTAGAATCCCCATCCAAGTCAGGATCCTCAAACCCTAATGCTGAAATTACTATAAGCCTCGTGGGCATCACAAAGCCAAACCCTAATGCTCAATCTCTAGAATCCTCATCCAAATTGGGATCCTTAAACCCTAATGCTGAAATACTTCAATCCCAGTGGGCATCCCAAAGCCAAACCCTAATGCTGAAGAACTTAGGAAGAAATTTGAGGCATTGGAAAATAAAAAATCTCATCTCCCCAACATCATCACTAGGATTCAGGTGAATCCTATTGAGGGGTCGTCCCGCAAACCAGGGGAATACAGGAAAAAAGGAGAAGATTTGGATATAGGGGTGGAGATACGTGAAACTCTTCAGACTGAGGAATATGACAGTCCGGTTCTGCAACAAATTGCCAACCACCAGTTTAGTCCTAAACAAACCAGGAGCATTGTGAAGTCTCCTATAGATTTTGGTAGTGAAAAAAGAAGAGGGAGAATATCAAATGATGAGCATCAAAAAATTAAAACTGATAATGACATTGCCAATGGAAAACATAGAACCTTGTTTCAACAGGTTATTTCGGGTTTTGAAGACAACAAATTAGGAAAACCCCCTCAAGGGAGGGGGAGAGAAAGAAATACCAAACAATCTAAATGAAGTTCCTCTCATGGAACGTGAGAGGCCTCAATGGCCTACCCAAACATAGGGAAGTCAGTGTAATAAGAAATCAAGTGAACCCAACTATTATCATGTTGTAAGAAACAAAAACTGATGAGATTCAATCAAAAAAAGTAGCAAAAAAAAATTGGAATTAAGGGGAGATGGTTTGCAAATCATCCAGAGGAGCGTTTGGAGGCCTTATGACTTTGTGGGATCCTCGAATAGTAGAAGACACCATTATTCAAAAATATGACAGGGTTCTTAGTGTTTTATTTAAGGAAATAAACAACAATAGGTCATGGATCCTTTCAAATATTTATGCCCCGACTTCAATTCAAGGGAGAGCTCTACTGTGGGAGTACTTAGGCAATCTGAGTGAAATCTTCCATAATATCCCTTGGATTCTGGTTGTGGATTTTAACACTCCTATTTACCCTTCAGAAAAAATGGGTGGAAATGGACCACCTATCAGGAGCATGGATGAGTTCAATGACTTTGTGAACTCCAACATGTTGATGGATGTAAAACTTAGAGGAGCGAATTATACCTGGAGAAATCGATGGATAGGGTGTCATCTCATTCAAGAAAGGCTTGATAGGTTTTTCTATCAAAGGAGGCTACAATTCTGTTCAATGATTCTACCCTGCAAGCCCTTCCTAAAATTACCTATGATCATAATCCCATTTTGTTGGAGATCTCTAACTCTCTGTCCTTCAAGAAACCTTTCAGATTTCAATCTATGTGGATCAAATATTCCAGTTTCAGAGATAACTTAATTCAGTGGTGGCAGCAACATCCTGTCAAGGGTAGTGCAACTTTTAAATTTGTTGGAAAATTAAAGTTTGTTAAGGAAAAGCTTCGAACTTGGAACAAAGAGGTCTTTGGGAATCTCTTTCAAAATAAAAAATAGGTTGTCAAAATTTTGAAGATAATTGATCAAAGGATTCAACATGGTGATGTTGATGAAACTACTAGGCAGGAGGAACGAACAAAACTAGTAGAGTTTCATAACATTTTGACCTGTGAGGAAATCTATTAGAGGCAAAAATCAAGGGCTCTTTGGTTGAAATATGGAGATTCAAATTCCAAGTTTTTTCACGTCACCACGCTTAGAAATAGAAGCAATAACAAGATAATTTTTTTTAAAAAAGTAGATGGTTCTATTACTCAGGACTTAACAGAAATTAGAAAGGAGGCAATAACTTATTTCAATTCTATCCTTGGTCAGGAATCACAGTGCAATGATGAGGCTAAATATATTCTCTTGCAATCCATTCATAGCATAATAAATGAGGATATAAAACTTAAGCTTCTAGCTCCCTTCTCTGATGAGGAAATTAAGGAAGCCTTGTTTAGCATGGAGCCATACAAAGCCTCGGGACTCGATGGCTTTCCCCCTCGTTTATATCAAGATTTTTGGGACATCGTAAGTGAGGATGTAATTTTTGCTGTCAGATAATTCCAAGCAAGCAATCATATCCCAAAAGATCTCAACTCTAATTCCTAAGAAGCAAAACCCTGAATCTATGGTTGCCTTCAGGCCAATCAGTTTGTGCAATGTTTCTTACAAGATCCTAACTAAATCCATTGCAAATAGAATGAGAGATATTTTTCCCTACATCATAGATCCATGCTAAGGAAGATTTGTATAGGGTAGGTCAATCTTGGATGAAGTTATCACAGTTCATGAAGCTCCGCACTTTGCTCATAAGACTAATAGGTCTATTTTGCCCTCAAGCTTGATATGAACAAAACATTTGACAGGCTAAATTGGGACTTTCTGATTACTGTCCTCCTTAAGTTTGGTTTTCACCACCAATAGGTTAATTTGATCAAAGAATGCATTTCTAAAGCATGGTTCTCAATTCTGGTTAATGGAACAACTGTTGGTTACTTTCAAAGTCATAGAGGAATTCGACAGGGGGACCTTATCAGCCCCATGTTATTCATCATTGTGGTAGAAGCTTTAGGCAGAACCATAAAAAATAGTTGCAGTTCAAGGCTAATATCAAGAATCAAGGCAACATCTCTCACTAGGGCAATTTATCATCAAAAATTCATTGATGATGCCCTTTTATTGACTAAGGTGTTGATGGTTGAGGCCAAAAGAATTAAATACATCCTGCAACTCTACGAGGACGTTGCTGGTCAAAAAGATAATTTCAGTAAAAGAAAGTTATATTTCTTGAACACCCCCATTCAAAGGCAAGGAAGGATTGCAAAAATTTTAGGGTGTGATATAGAAAACCTCCCCACTTCGTATCTTGGTCTCCCTCTTTTCATTGGTTCTCCAAGAGAGTCAATGTGGGATAGGGTTATTGAAAGAATTAAAAAAAAACTTGTTGGATGGGAAGGTCATATTTTATCTCAAGTAGGAAAGCTGACCCTCACTAAGGCCTCTCTTCAGAGCATTCCAGTCTATTTCCTCTCTATTTTCAAAGCCCTTGTGAAGGTTTTCCAAAAAATTGAGAAACTCCAAAAAGAATTTTTATGGACTGGATCAGAGGAGAAAAAAGGATACACCTTGTAGGATGGACCAAAGTGTGCAGACCCAGGGAAAATGGGGGCTTAGGTCAGGAGAATTTCTCATATGAATTTAGCTTTACTAGCTAAGCAGGCATGGCACCTTATTTTTGATGAAGAAAATGAATAGACAACTATCATCAAATGAAAGTATCTTCAAAATATAGAATTTCTAAGTGACTCAGTTCCAATAAGAGGTTCTACGTTTTGGAAAGCAATTCTCAATTGTAAGGAAATCATCAAAAAAGGTTTAATATGGGTTTTGGGCAATGGTGAGAGGATAAATTGCTGGAATGACAGGTGGGCTAAGGATGATCCAATGACACAATATCCTAACTTAGACCGAATCAAAGATATCACGAAAGAACTCATTGAAAGAAAAGTCTCCGATTATATGGTTGAGGATAGAGGCATAATGAAGTGGAAATAAATAAGGATTCGAGGATTTCAAGCGGAATTAAATGATCTTTGTAACATTCTCGAGCAACAGTTTATCCCCATGAGACCCAAGGAGGATCAAGTGACATGGGCTCCTACATAAAATGGGCAGTTCACTGTTAAATCAGCTTACAAGCTTCTACTTGATGATGAGGATTTTGTCCTCCAAAAGGACTTAGTTTGGATAAAAAATTTAATTCCAAAAATTACAGTCTTTTCATGGCTAGTTATCTAAGGAAAAATTCTAACCATTGATAATATGATGCGTAAAGGTATTAGTATCATTAATCGATGTTATTTGTGCAGGGCTAATTGGGAGACCATTTATCAAACTTTCCTTGAGTGTCCTTTTTCCTTGACTGTCCTAAGTGGGGTTTTTTAGGCCTTCAATATTTCCTGGGTTAAACCAACCATCGTACTTGATTTGTTCATTTAGTGGCCTCACCCCTTTTCAAGCCAACATGTGGAAAATTTGTCTCAATCACTATCTTTGGCAGGTGTGGTTAGAAAGGAACCATAGAGTCTTTAATGAGTCTATCCATGATCATCAAACTATCATTGCCAGCATCTTATCCTTTGCCATTGAGAATGTGAACCTTATCCCTTTTGATAGTCGTAAACCTCATCTGCAGGAGACCACAATTGCTCAATCTTTAAGCTTAACCTTGTTAGATGAGTCTATGCCTAGGGTAGTCAACCCTAGATCCAATGTTAAGTGGTCCCCACCTCCTACGAGTTGGTTTAAGCTTAATTTTGATGGAGCGACTAAGGACAATCCTGGAAGAGAAGGCATTGACGACATTGTGCGAGATCATAATGGGAATATGATGCTTGCTTTTTATGAATATTTGGAAACAAGGATGAACAATGAAGTTGAAGCTAGAGCTATGTGGAGAGGCCTTCAAATGAATCAAGATTTAGAAGGAAATTTGATCGTAGAAGGAGACTCTATGCATGTTATAAATCTCCTGAATAATTGGAAAACACCTCCTTGGAGGACTAAAACAATTGTTGAAGAGGATAGGATCCTTTTCCAGGGAAGACAGGATAGAAAATCCCAACATGTCTTTTGGGAAGCTAACAAAGTTGCTAATAAGCTGGCCAATTTGGGTATCGATGGTGACGGACTTTTCAAATGGGAACACAATGTCTCGAGCAAAGTAGAGGAGCTTATTCAACAAGAATGCCAAGAATGATAGTTGAATTTACCAACAGGGAAGGCACTGTAAGTTCGAAGGCTATGAGTATTCCTGTCTCTTTTTTGAAATGGACTCACAATGAAACTTATCTGAGCTGTCAGTCTTGGTGGATGCTGCTTGGAAATACCACAAAGACTAATAGGGACAGTCACATGTCAGATAACATGGCTCCTAGTCATCTTAGTAATTTGAGGTTGGTTGATAATCACAAGGTAGGAAAGAAACGACAATATAAGACTTCGAACCAGAGCCACGTGGACCACCAGATAGCCATTGCCATAAATCTAGCTAGCAGGTTCACTTCTCCAAGGCTGATTGGCCAAGATGGGATGTGTTCCCAAAGCATGTCATATATGGAAGAAAGCAATTACCAAAGAATTATTAAGAGTAACTATAAATACAGAGCTTGTGGAAGTTTTTTTCAGTACTCTGCTATGTGTGTCTGCAACTTTTTGTTTCTCCACTATTTCAAGGAAGGGATCTGCGTCTGTTTCCTTTTTTGTAATTATGGTGTAGGTGTGTTTTCTCGAGGTATACCCAAAATGTTGTATGGAAAGTTTCTTTTGATAACAGGCTATGTGCCTTATCGAATGTAATGGCTTTTGCGGCATGTAGATTTTACATATATAGGATCCTTAGTAAGAACATGTTCATCAACAACCCCGGGCTGATTTTTGTAAAAGGTTTTGGGTCAACCTGTAAAACCCGGTATTAATGCTATAGTATATTATCTACCAAAAAAAATACCCACTTATCATTGCTGAATTTCTAGAATTGCAACTAGTAGAAACAACCATGGAAAGCATGCGTTGGATCAAGATTGAAAGTTATTTCAAGATCAACCAAATAGCGGATTATGATTTTAAGTAGCTAAATAATTTGTATGAGTGGCCAATTCTAACCCCTTTGGAATTAGCACCCATCATGACTAAAATTTTGGCAAAAATATTTCTCACAAGTAGAGATGAGGATGATGAATTATCTTGGGGCTATGAGAGCCTTGAAGTATACATGGTGAAGGATGGATATGAAAAGATCCTTCTAAAACCTCCTCATGCATATCAGGTTGAGAATTGAAGAAAGATTTGATAGTCCAAGAGTTGGCCTACAATAAACTTCTTTGCCTAGTAGTTAAGGTACAATGGAATTCTTACGTTTGATAATCTAAGATAGGGGAATTGTTGGCCCATCGTAGTGTGTTTTATGATACAAAAGTGAAGAAACATTTGACCATCTAGTTTTTAAGTACTTGTTCACGCATCATGTCTAGGAGAGATGGTTTTTGGCTTATAAAATCTAAGCCAACTATGATTTGAATCAAATTAATATTTGGGAAAGATAGAAGATGGGTAGATTTAAATCTAAAGCTCTTCATATTGGGTGGAATCTTAGATTAAAATTGATTTTGTGGTAATTATGGTTGGTGAGAAATGGTAAGATTTTAAAGAAACCTTTTCATCCTTAGACAACATTCGATAGATCATTTGGAGCAAAGTCAAGAAAATTGTGGCAATGTATGCTAAAGAGGAAATTCAGGTTGGTATAAGGATGATGGAGAAGGAAGATAAAGTGTAGGAGGAGGACATAACTAGTTGGAAAACACCCTTGAAAGGCTAGATTAAAATTAATACTAATGCAACTACAAAAGGTAACCCGAATAAAGCTTGAATTATAGTGGTATGTAGGAATCTTATTGGGACAGTTATTTTTTGGGAGCTACAAGGCTTGGGAAAGGCCACAAACAATGAGACATAAGCATTAGCTATCAAATTTGCTTCTATTTGGTTGGTAAGACAAGGTTATAGGATGATAATCATATAATCATATTCTCAAATCTTGGTAGGAGCTCTAGATTGCATGAGAAAATTTGCTTTGGAGACATGAAGATTGAGGATTCTTGTCACCCAAATTAAGAAGTTATAGAGGGAATTGGATGATGTGGGTAGAGCTCTGAATATAGTGGTATACTTCCTGGCTAAGATGGGTACTAAGGAGGTAGGGTTTCAATGGCACAATGGCATGGCTATTGAAGACAAGAGGATCAGGTAGGTTGGTGAGCAAATCTAGTGTTTGACTAGTTGAACGACTAATGCAAACATATAGGAGATTAGGATCCAATGTAGATCTTCCTTTAGTGTTGTAACCAAAAGTGGTTAGTTCTTAGAATCTTGGGATTTGAAGTTAGGGAATTTTTTTGGAAAGTTAAAAAGAGGAAACATGTGCTCTTGTTGGTTAAGGTTGAGAGAAGTCTCATCCAAAATTGTAAATAATATTATTCTAATATAATTTTTTTCAAAAAAAAGAATTAATAATATTTAATTTGAATACACAAATATTTTTTGTTTATAAATTTAGTTTTATTTGATTTTTTATAATTTGATTGTTTATGTGGCACCATGGGGTTTATTTGGAGGTGGCTAAGGCTATGAGTTTTATTCTTATTCGTATTTATGTGAATAAAAACATAATTGTAAATCATTAATTTAAAAGGTTGATATGGAGTAGTTAAATGTCATGAGTTTGATTTTTAGGAATTATGGTTAGGATTCATGCTTATATGCATAAACAAACAATTATAAATGATTATTTTTTAGCAAATAAATGTTTTGAGCTAAATTTTTATAACTCTTAACCAAGTCTATATGTTTTTTTTTTAAATTGAAGATATAAATGTAATTAATAATATATTACATTTGAAATTGGATTTAAAATTATTTTTGAATAATTAAATATTATATAAAATTTAAAATTATGAGATTATTTAAAGATAAAATATAAATTGATTTTTAAATCGGCTGACATTCTTGTAATATATTTTTTAAATATCATAAATAAATATTAGACATCGAAAATTAGATGTGCTTTGTAGTTAAATAATGTTATCTTGTCGATTAAGTTCCTAGAAGACAAATTCATATACGGTTATTTGCTACACTTAAAGGATCTATATAATTAGTTATATTTAGGACTTGGTCAATGGTGAAGATATAGTTGAATTAGCATTTTAAGATAGGATTAGAGATCCTAACCTAATCCCTCACCTTACCTTCAAGCTATATATATATATATATATACCCTAATTTATGATTGATGTGTTTATTAAGCAACACCTAAGATTTTAGTCTAAGATTTATATTTTAAGCATTTCACAACTAAATCTCAACCTAAAATGCAGCAAACAAACAAATATGCAAACATACAAAATCTAACATATATGATTTTTTTCAATACTTATAGAAAACTAAAGATTTTTATTTTCTTTTAAGGGCAAGGGCCCAAGAGAAATGTATCAAACAATATCTAGCCTAAATACAACTAAATATCTTTCAATTTGATGCTTAGAATTAGAAAATAAATAATTCCTTTAAGTGTTTAAAGACTAGACCAAATTCCTTAATTTCTCATTTTAATGTATTAAAATAGAAAATAGAATACCTAGGCAATAACAAACAACAAGAAAACTAAACTATAGAAATAAAAATGATAGTTTATGGATTATAATCACCTAGTTTTGTAGCTAGGATAAATTCACTTTCTATAGTCAAATTCACCACCAAACACATATGCTACCTAGAACCAAGTAACCAACAAATTGGTAGAAACCTAAAACAACAAAACTAGAAAGTGAAGTTAGCTTTTGGGGGGTCTACCAAGATTAAAATGAGAATATATACTTCCTAGCTTGATTGGTAGATCCCCTGATTCTTAAAATAAAATAAGACCTCAAAATGAGGAATAATAGTGCATATGACAAACTTTTTGCCTAAAGCCCTCAGGATGCAAATTTGTTTGTATCAAAAAAACAAAAAATTAGAGTGTAAAGTCCATTATAGAATGACTACATATTGACAGAAAATGTAAGATGCGATGTTAACAAACAAAAAATACTATAGAAAATGGATTAAATATTGAAGGTCTGAAAGAAAACTAGAAACAACAAGTTTTATATTTATAAACAGATAGGTAGCAAATTCATTTTAACATATTGAATAAAAAGACATGAGGTTATCTCCATAAGTGTATGGACTAACCTAAGGAATAAGTGTCTCTATAATTGTAACGACCCTCTTCGCACGACATATGCTCATAGATAGAATTAATGGAGTATATTTACCTTTTTCTTGGAAACATGGTACTATTGATGTTTTTATGTATGCAAGACCAGGAAAAATCCTTCGACGAATAGAAAAGGGCCAATGCAAAAAGGTAAGTGGGGAAAGGATGATTGGCTCATGAGTACATGAAAGCTCACACTTGCATATCATATAGGTGCATTGCAAAATATTTGCATTGTTGTGTGAGTTGTGTTTGAATGTTTGTTATGTTTTGGTGACAATGAAGATGCCTAGCGCATGGGAGCCATATACTATTTTGATTTGTTGAAATTGTTCTTTTTAAAATAAAATGATTTCCTTATGAGAAGCATGGAGTAGCTTAAGTGGTATAATGTGTCTTGTCTTTGAATAGATTGATATAAGCTTGATTGATGACAATATTAATACCATGAATCTAAGTAGTTAACTTAGTGTTATTTTTGGGTACAAAGATATTTGTTAATTATTAAAAGGTCCATATAAAAATCAAATTAAAATTAAGTGAAACGAATGGCAAAGGCAAAATAGATATAGTTTAAATTTTAAAAGAATATATGAATATGTTTTTCATTAGATAATGGTTGTTCAATGTGGAGAGTTAACGAATGCCTTAATTACCGGTAACCAAGCATATGCAAACCTGATTACCGTAACCTCTCTCCGGACTGGACGTAATGGAAAAAGGTAGTAATTTGAGGTGAGAATTTCCATAAAAAAAAAAGAAACAAGTACGAAAAAAGAGGAACTAAAACGTTTGGATACGACATCTGATTGCACAAGGGTATTGGATTTCTAGAAGCATGAATTGCAGGTTGGAATTCTTGCTACTTGTTTATTATTCATAAAATATAATCTCTTTGTTTTTTCTTTAAAAGAAATATATATACCGGAGCTTGCTCTATGAATGCTTGACTTTGTAAAGGCTTCATATACATTTCTGTGAATACTTTTCTTGCTGAGTTCTTTGTAAGGAAGGCACAATGTCGCTAAGTGAAACGTTGGCAATTTTACTATCATGCATCAATAGATAGTATGCTTGCTTTGATAGTTATAAATCTGGACGAGAATATTGAAGAGAGCATTGATATAGTATGGGAAATAACATATGAATTTGGGTAATTTTTGATATATCATAATAGTTGAGATAGTCATTACCCAAAAATATTGTTGTGACCTGCAATATTTGATTGAATGAAGATATTGTTGTGACCTACAATATATGTATTTATAAAATATTTTCTTAGAATTGTTAAACAATTAATTATTCTAGTGTATTTTTGTGAAGATCAAATGCACATGTAAAGCATCATACATTGGGTAGAACTGGGTAAAGGGAAAGCATGTGAAAATTATGGTATGTTGTGTGTTTCCTATGAGGTATGAATGTATTGATAAATTGTATATTTTATATATTTAGTTGCATTCATTCATAATAGAACCATTATGATCCCCTTAAATTCACCACTCAAGACTTCATCCACTGAATTAAATAGTGGGAGAGAAGAGCTAGATATGGGTAAAAACTTAGACATCTTCGATGCCTATAAATGGAGACGTTACAGCCAACATAGCCTTCCTTTTGGACTAAATGGACAGACACCAACTTTGGGTAGAACGAAAAGTTGGATATTCTAAGAATGGAGGTAGTTTTCAACTATGGTCGCGTCATTAAATGTGCTCTGTAAACCTGAGCTGAGCCAAAATGACTAGTGGAGTCTTATCTTGCATCAAAACTTGCCTATGTACTTGAGATGTTTGAAAGCAACAATGCTTGTATTTTTGTAAACTTGAATGGAACCTGTAGAAGACCATTTATATTTAAGAATTTTTTCCTTTGTATTAAAGTTACAGAAAATATTTAAGAATTTTTTCCTTTGTATTAAAATTTATTTTGAAAAGTCATCCCCTTTCCATATAGAAAAATTGGAGGTAAATTAACAAACAGGTATAGTGAGCATGTTAACTGAAGAAGAAGATATGATGGAAGAATTACTAGAAGAATTGCAAATAGAGGATAAGTTTTTATTAAAGGATTTCAACGCTATTATTGAGAGAGGAGTGTCCACGTATACCATTTAGAAGCCAAAGATAAAAGGACCATCTACTTAGGAAGAATTGACCTCTTCACCCCATCAGTTATGGAAGCTCTACTTTGATGGGCCAAGATGTAAAAATGGTGTAGAGGATGGGGTAGTCTTAATTTCACCTACAAGAGCCCAAAAGGATTTCTCATACGGACTGACATAGAGTTGCACTAACAATACAGTAGAATATGAAGCCCTATGCCTAGGTCTAAAGAAAGTAGAGTAACTTAGAGTCAAGCAACTACAGATATTTTGATATTTAGAATTGTTAATCAACCATATCACTAAGAAGTAGGTTATCAAGCATCACTATCTAAAAGCTTACAAAAATAAGTTCTAGGACATATTAGAGGTATTTGAGGCCTTGAATATTAAGGCAATTCCAAGAGATCAAAATAGACATGCTGATATATTGACATCCATGGGAGAAACATTTTACCCGATATCTAATACCATTCACAAGGCAAAGATAATCAGGCTAGTATACAGGACTTCTGTTCTAGACAATAATATATTCTGGCAGGTGTTTGAGAGTGATGAGAAGATAGTGGAATTCTTGGTTTACGAGATGAATTTTTTGAGCTGATGGATCCCTAGAAAGTGAAGATCAAGAAGATAAAATAGAGCTCATTCAAATGAAAAGAAACCACATACCAAGAGGGTTAATCACACTTGAAATCCTGTTTGATAATAGTGACTGCCCAATAGATCATATGATAAAGGTTAATGCTAATGGTTTCAAGGAGATCCAAATTGCACCAAGAAAAAGTTTGAAGATAGGAGTGGAATTTTCAGATGAAGAAGTCTGCCAGATCTAAGAATTGTGCAAGAAGCATGATGATATCATTGCATGCACCTATCATGATCTCAAAGTATACAAAAGGATGTTATTCAACATACAATTGAGCTGGAACCTAATGCAAAGCCCTTTCAATAGAAAAATAGATCAGTTAACCCAAATGTAGAAGCTATAATGAAACATGAGCTTCCAAAGCTACTGAACACCAAGATAATATATCCCATAAAACATTCCACTTGGGTTGCAAATCTGGTCCTAGTAAGAAAAAGTAATGGAGACATTCATCTTTGTGTTGACTTCCAAAACCTGAATAGAGCTTCTTTAAAGGATCATTATCCTTTTACCCAAATAGACAAAATATTACACATAGTGGCAAGAGCAAAAATATTCTCACTATTAGGTGGCTTCTTTGGGTTCAACCAAATTTGGGTCTGGGATGAAGATCAATATAAGATATCATTCACCACTAAGGGGGGAATCTTTACATATCAATGAATGTCATTTGGGTTATCCAATGCTGGTGCTACATTCCAAAGAGCAATGAATTAGGGATTTAGTGAACTTGTAAACAAAGTAATATCATCTACTTGGATGATATGACTATATTTTTCATGAGGATCATGTAGAGCACCTCAGGTAAGTCTTTGAAAAATGTAGAGAATTTGGGATATCTCTGAATCCAAAATTTTTTATTTTCGTTGTGCAAGAAGGTAAACTCTTGGGTCACTTAGTATCTGAGGTAGGGCTTGCTATAGACCCAGATAGGGTCAAGGCCATTCTTGACTTGCCTTTGTCATTGAACGAGAAGGGACTTCAATCATTCTTTAGGTAAATCAACTTTATGCAAAAATTTATCTCTGATTTTGATTAGATAGTCAAACCTATGACAAAGATGTTGAAGAAAGACATGGAGTTCAAATGGATAGATGCTCGAAGGAATTATTTTAAAAATATCAAAGAGGCCATTTTAGAAGCCTTGATTTTTACCAACCTGAACTACTCTAAGAATTTCATTTTATATACTTTTGGAGCAGAGGAAAGCTATGCGACAATCCTAATAAAGAAAGGAGAAGATGGTAATGAAAGAACAATTATAGTTATTAGCCAAACCTTGCATGATCACGAAGATAGGTACAATTTCATTAAGAAATAGGTCTATGCTATCATGAAATCTTTGAAGAAGTTCAAATATTATATCTCTCAAAGTAAAACTCTTGTATATGTGTGCACTTGGATGTTAGAAGCTTTGTCATTCAAGGAGAATTAGGGGATAGAAGAGCAGGTTGGATAAAAAATATTTAAGAGTTTGATGTAGAAATCCAACCAATAAAGCTAGTGAGAGGATGAGCACTTTGTTAGCAACTAGCGAATTCTGCAGTTGTTGACTCTAATTTATGCATAGAGTAGGCATACACCGTGAAGCCAAAAGAAGAGCAAGCATTATTTGAAACCTGGATCACCAAATTGAATCATTATTTCAACATTGAAAGATGCTTAGAGGGGTTGATAACATCATAAAGAAGAAGATACAAGTTGCAGGCCAGAAATTATGCATTAATTGATAATATCCAACACCAAAAAAAACTAACAGTGTCCTCTTAAGATGCATACCACCAGAAAAAGCTAAAGGAATCCTAGAGGATTTCCATACTGGGTTCTCAAGAATATATTACTTAGGGTAAACTAAACAACCAAAATACTTAGGGCAAGATTGTATTGGCCAACCATGTTCTCAGAGGATTTTAAGCTAGTTAGATCATGTGATAAATATCGAAGGTTTGTTGGGAAAGGTAAACATCATGCCATGCCTTTGCAACCAATAATTACAAAAGAACCATTCCAACAATGGGGTTTAGACTTCATTGGTGTGATTAATCCAAATTCATCTACTGATCATAAATACATCCTAACAGTGATAGATTACTTCACAAAGTGGATTGAGGCTAAAGCTACCAAGTAAGTTGACCAGCAAAAAATCATTGATTTCCTAGAAATATTGATCACTAGATTTGGAGTTCTTGCCACTATTAGTTTAGACAATGGCACACCTTTCATAGGTGCCAAAAATAATTTTTTTTCCAAAAAATATGGCATTTTTTGGAATACCTCCTCTAACTACTATATGTAGGGGAATGGTCTAGTCAAGTCTACAAATAAGAATTTGCTTAGGATAATAAAGTGAAACATTGAGCATAACCCAGAAGCTGGCACCTCTTGCTCAATAAAGTGTTGTGGGCATATAGGCTAACCCCTAATAAGTCCTTGAAAACATCCTCATATGCTCTGGTCTATGGAAAATAGGTGGTCCTTCCAATTAATTTGGAGCTCCCAACACTAAAATCCATGAGTGAAATATAGGCAGAAGAATTCCCAGCAATGGAGAAGAGGTTGGCATAATTGATGGAATTGGAAGAGAAATGAGAATAGGCATACAATAATTAATGCCAATACCAGAATATGATCAAGATTTGGTTCAATAGAAGGGTGGCACCAAAATAATTCTCTGAGGGTGATCTTGTACTAAAATGGGATATAGATCAGGCTAAGTTAGGGGCACATGATAAGTTTAATTTATTCTAGTTAGGTATGTATCTCATTGAGAGTTACAAGGACACAAATACGTACCAATTGTGTGACCTTGAAGGGCGTTTCCTCACAATTCCAGTGAATGGCCAGCACTTGAAACACTTTGCTTAGCCTCACTCATGGAAGTATTGTATATATGTGTACATAGCTTATTTATTGCTTTTTCTATGAATTTTTCCAGTAGTACAGGTAGAAGTAGCAAGAATCCACTTTACTAAATTTTGGGTTCAATCCATTGCTCATCCACCAAAGAATTAAATCAACTAATTTTGAGTTAGGCAGTGAAACGGGTCAGCACTTAAAGTCTATTCGCACTCAAAGTTTCACCACAAAATAATTATTAATTTGATAGTAAAATGGGAGGTCATCTGGCTTTGATGAGTCCCAAATATCTGCCCTTCCTAGGAGAGGAATTGGGAAGCCTTCAGGATTCAGGTGGAACTAAAAAATTCATCATAGAAGGACACAAATCCATAGCCAGTAGTAAAGTGGGAGCCTAGTGGAAGATGTGAACGTCTCGAGGATCCATCTTCACGGATCCAATCAATGGATTTGCAAGAAAAAATGAATGTGAGTGGGTAAATGGGATTCATATTGTTCAACTATAATCACGAAGCCCCACTCAAGAGAATAGAACCAAAATTTATGGTTGCTAGATGTCAGCTGCCAGGTGTAAGCATGCGAGAAAAGCACGTCGATTATTTATAACCCCAATGCTATTGATAAAATTAACATCTGAATTGAGTTGCATGCACAACATTGAAATTACACATGTAAAAGAGGGTAAGCTCTATCGCAATAAAATATAGGTGAATTGATTAAACTAATCAAAGGAGGCATACGTACCAAGAGTGCCATGAGGGATAACGATCAAAGCAATGTGGCATTTTGACTGACATCCTCTTAGCTAGAAACATCACCATCCCTTCACCAAAGTAGCAATGGAGGTACACTTTCCAAAATGATTTAGAGTGTGCATCATAAATGATGGAGTGGGAAATATCTCGAGCATGATATGCCTAGGGAAATTACACCCTAAAAAATTATGACAACATGATGGTGAAAAATTTAAGGAAAGAGGGATGCAACACGCTCAACTAATAAAAACAACTATTCAAGCGATCCTATTGGCTGACGGTTCACACCCTAAGAAAATTTGATGAAAACCACCTATCAGATGGAACACATCTCAATGATATTTCCCTTGTTCCGCACAAGATCCGTCTCAATGTTCTTGTTATCTAACTCCACGGTTTACTTCCTTGGCTGTTATAAGTAATAAATAGGCAATACCAATGTTTACTTTTGCTTCTTTTGAATTATCACTATGCCTAAGTTAATAGGGCTTGCACAGTCAAGAGCAAGGTGCTAGTTATTTGAGTCTGCACTCTTCCAAAAAGGAAAAATTGTGAAGATAGAAGGGTGAGAAAGGTAGAATGACAAAGGCTAAGCCCAAGAAGTGATTGGAGGATTCGTTTGAGGAAATCATACACATCTGACCATAAATACCAAGGCCAATATTTTGCGAGAGGACACAAAATAGAAGGTAGCAAAGTGCCCTACAACTTCTATAGGAGTTGCTCCGTGGATAATCCAATTGAGCAGGTTTATGCCAATCATCATGCATCCATGCCTAGAACTGATCGATGCTATTTCAAAGTTCTATGATGCCAACATAGGCACAAACTATTAGGTAAATATTTGCTACTTTGGAGCCTCTTGTGAATGAGTTTCCTGGAGGGCACCTAAAAATTATCAACTTGAGAGTGCATAAAGATAAATTAGGTGATGATGACCCAAAGAGTTGGCTAGTGCAAATGTTGAAGATTCAAAGACTATCAAAATATTATATGGAGAAAACATGAACATTTATAGAATTCAAGGAAGAAGCTCAGCCAATTTTATCCATGCTAGCTATATTCTTTGGTCTAGCAACGAATAAAATAGTGTACGTAGAGAAAATGGTGATGTCACATGCAGTGCTAAGAGCTCATTATTCTGTAAGACTGGACTAGATGAAATTCTTGGTCAAGAATATCATAATAAAATTGGAAGAATACCAATCAAAGTATAGCATGGAATTTCATTACCCATCTTACTTCACATGGTTATTTTTCTTCTGCATGCCTCGTACAAGGTACTATGTGCCAATTGATGATAAGGATGTTAGTGGAGAGATTTATTTAGTGGTAGATTGGATGCACATGCTTATAAAGATCCAGTCCTACTTGGAGTTCAGCAAAAACTTCTTGGGGCCCACCTTGGCATATGTTTATGAGGTCTAACCTCTTTTGTTTGAAATAATGAGGAAATTCATGAGGGAAAATATGGTAGAGATAGGGAACTAGTATTTTTTGGAGGAAGGTACATGCACTTGTCTGTATGGTTTTTTTGAATTCTCTTATCTTCTTCCCTACTATATCTTAGACTAGGTATTTGCAATGGAAGTATGCAGGCAAGCCCTTATGGTTGAAAAGAAATACGATTTAGGAGCAAAGAAAAGAATGATCTTCCAGCTTTCTATTTCACTTGGACCTATTAACATGCTAAAGAGGGATAATCCCACATACTAGAAGTTGGACAACAAAATGTCTACCTTAGGTCTTCCTATAGTGCCCCCCAGATGGTATTATGATCCAGATGATATTCTTAAAGTAAAGCTCAATGTCAATGTCAAGCTCCGATAATTCAAGCATCAAAAGAATGAGGTTAATCAGGAGGTAATGTAGTACAAGAATCTATTAGATGATCAGGTGATGCCATTCATGTGATTCCAGATGCATGAGTGACCATCATGGAGATCTCATTACCCGTACATAAGGGTCTTCGATCCTAAGAGAAATTCTGATCAGAAACTCAGCTCAGCATTTGCTCGGTTAGTGGAGCAAAAAAAAAATTGGGATGATGAAGATAAAATTGAGCAATTATGGGTGATGAAGTGCAAAAAGGATGAGTGCTAGGAGGCTCTTACAGGGAAGGGGGATAAGAATTTTGAAGAGAAATATCATGCCAACATTGACGCATGGAAGAAAAGAGAAGATGACAACCGCTCCTCAAGAGTATTGAGGAAATTAGATATAGTGGAGCCTTTAGAGGAATTGGGACATGAGAAAGAAGAAGAAGAGGGTGAAGAATAGGAAGTCCAGAGCCCAACACCAAATACTAAAATTTTATCTAATAAGATGAGTAACTAGGGTATTATGATCGATATTTTTATAATATAACCCCTCATATTATAGTAGGTCCATGAATTAATACCACATGTACATAGAGCTTTTAAATTTGTGCAATTTAAAAAAAAAGCTCAAAATGCATCCATATGCAAAATTTATGGCCTTTAGAAAGTTTACCCTCATGGAATCAAAAAAATAAAAAATTATAGTCTCAAACCTTATAAAAACTCCACATATTTTCCTATATTTAATAGGTATACTTTGATTCACTTGTGGTATCCACTTATATTTCACCATATCATCCCCTTTCAAGTTTAATAAATGTGGTAATTGCTCTTTTTCTAATGGTTGAGAGGATTTAAATAGGCAAAAATTACAATTGCATGGTGTTGCACACTACCATGCTAGTTGGAAAGTTGGCTTATATTCTATGTTGAAAGGAAAGGAAGCCAAAATCCTTCAGAGGAACTCTAACTAAAGTCTCATCCATGCTAAGGACCCATATTCTAACCAATAGTCTTTAATGATTTATGGGAATGAAGGTGTAAGTCACCACTTTTGAACTGCTTGCTTTCCACTTTGGAGGTTGCAAAACATGAAATCAAATGAATTGAACATGCAATCCTACATTTCAAATATGGGTCCACTAAGCAATATGCCAATACCTCCATAGGTGATGATGAGCTAGCAACTTATATAGATAGACATGAGCTTAGCTTCCCTTTGTAAAAATCAATGGTATGACTTGAACCCATGCCCTCCCACCTTCCATGCATAACAAAAACTACCATGTCATTAATGGCTTCAACATTAGAGTACAAATTTCAAAGATTGTTATATTCACATGATCTCCAAGTGGAAAAACATATTTTTCTTCAAAATAGATGACCATGCATGACTCAAACCTAAAATGTAGATCTATGACTATCTTAACACACCCTTTAATAGTTGCAATAGTGTTATCCACATGTGAGTAATGACATATCTCTTCCCCATAGAGAAAGGCGTCATATGCCCATACTACCAATGGCACTAATACAAAGGTGGAAATATGCATAATTTAGGATTTAAAACATGCATGAAGCCTTTTTGAACTATGAAACATCCTTCTCCTTTTGGATCTCCTCTTTTGTAAAGTTTTTTTATAGCATGAGGCCAAAGTCCAATTTTTTCAAGCATATTCTAGAGGAACAAGAACTTTTGTTTTCAAGGCTTTCAAAAAGATAAAAAAATATAGTAAATTTATCCTAGGATTAGAAAGAATAATCAAAAGCTTTAAATGATGTTTCTATGTGATCAAGTGAGGGAGCTCCATACCTACTCTAATACGATGTTAGAATACACAATATTTTTTAGAAATGAATAAAAGTAATCCAACCACTCAAATTTTATGCAAAAAGCATAAAAAGACCAAAGAAAAATATATATAGATTTGGGGGCACCCACATGTAGCATAAATAATCACTATATTTATGGATAAAATTAGACAACACTCTTATGAATAAATGATGAATAGGAGAGGGTATTTATACCAATACCAAAATCCTAATTACATAATAATGTTTATTTAAGTTGACATAACAAGAGGGCTTTAGGTTAATTATAAGTCATAAAGAGTGTTTAACCATAATAAAATTACCTGTAGCCCATAAGGCTTATATAATAAAATATAACAAATAATTAATACACTGTACAATGGAATTCCTTAGGCCTATCCAATACATCATACAATGTTGGTTTTGGTCATGAATCAAATTATGATTTTAATAAAAACTATATGGAGAATTTATCAATAGCATAATGATTATTGGATCAAAGTGATTAGGGACAAATATCTAGATAATGAGAACGGTGAAAGATTTAAAAAAAAAAATTTCTCTCTCCTAGGGATCACATATATGAGTCTTTCTTATTGTTAGAATTCTCAATATTTTTTAAAAATAAATAGAAGCAATCCATATACTCAAATCTTATTCAAAAAGTGTAAAAGGATGAAAGAAAGAAAAAGAGACAAATATATAAGGAGACCCATAAGCATTATAAATAATCATTGCATTATGCATATATAAGATTCACAATACTCTAATCATATAGATGAGGAGTGGTTGGAAGTTGTTTATATCAACACCAAGATTCCAAATACATAAAAGAACTTAACCTTAAGTTGGATTAACAAGAAAATATTTAAGACTAGTTACAAATTTATAAGGTGTGTCTAACAATAACAAGGTTAACCATGGCTGGTAGAGATTACATAATAAAACATTATAGTAAATTCATTACTTTATACAATGAATATCCTTAGATTTATTCAATATTACATCATACAATGTCAGCCTTGGCCATGAATCAGATTACACTTTCAACACCCCCTCATAATTTGAATTGAAGGACGAAGGAAAGAATATATTAGTGACAATAATATCTTCCATCATAATGGATGCTGTAGTGGGCCTTTGCATCAAGGTTATGCATAAGGGGTTGGAATCAAAATGTACTTGTAAAAAAATGGTGAATCCTAATCGAAATCAAGGTGAATCATGGTGAATCCTAAGAAAATCAAATCAATCATCTTCACACCAAAATTTGGGGTATTTGAAGCCCTAAAATATAATATTTGGGGTAAATTTTGACCTATTAAATGAACTTATAACTTCATAAAAATACCACCATTAGATTAGGCTCAAAAATAGCTTTCCAACGAGTACAGATATGCCTATGTTTGGATATATATCATGGCGAATTGACCCTAAGAAATAATTGGCCCTCAAAATTTTAGGCGAATGGGCCGACATCAAGGTTACTCATATTTGTCAATTTCAAATTCTAAAAATCCTAATACTCGCCCAATTGTGAATATTCGCCACTATGCATAACCCTACTTTGTATTTTGAGGTAGACTCGTATGAATCCCACTTACCATCTAAAATAAGTTGTTACAAAAATGGTTATTGTATAAAAGTCTCCTTAGATTGGATTGTAGTCATCACTGCCACTATTAGACACTCCCACACATATCCAAAAACACTTTTTCTAGGGCTTCAAATGAAGAAGGAAAGTTAAGATCAACCCCTTCTCTAAATATAAGCTCCTTCAATATTTCATAGTCATATAAGGCATGACTTAAAGGCATATTTTTTTCTCTTATAACATATATCACCTTGTGTGAAGACTTCCCCTTGACCTTGGGAACTTTATTTTAGTGACCAAAAAAAGGCTTCGTATGAACCTATTTAAATGAAGAGCTCTAATAAACATCAAAGACTACTTGGATAAGAAATAGAAGAAGTAAGAGATCATGAGTAATTAGATCTCCATGAATAAGTTCAATCAATTGCCTAGAGAAAGAAGAGAGACTAACTAAAGCACATCTTGATATATTTTCCTTAAGCCACTCTAATACTCAAAATATATGCAACTATCATAAATCCATCTATATCTCCCAAAAAAATAGGCCAAATATTCTGATTACATATAATATGATAATAAGTTAATAGAGCTTGAGGATTAATTCACATGATTTGGATTCTAAGACTAGAACAAGTTTATAAGCTAATATCTCCAATGCATAGAGCTCAAAAATCATGTGATTTGAAAAAATATACTCAAAATGCTTTTGTATGCAAAAGTTATGACCTTTAGAAGTTTTGTTCTAGTAATCTTCAAATCATAAAAATTAATTCACCAAACCTTAGGAAAGCAAAATCTAATTGCTTGCTACCACTAGGTGATCTATGATTCACTAGTGTCATCCACTTATCATTTGCCACATCAATGCCTTTGAACTTATGCGACAAAAATACTCTATTGCTTTAGATTTGTTGAGTTGGAATATATGAAAAAAGGAATTTGATATAACACAAAAGATGGCCACATGAATCAAATCTCCATTGCATTCATTAGAATTTGTCAAAAGTAGGACTCAAAATTGGATCTTGTGAATGTTGAGCACTTAACATGCCATTACGAGTAAAAGTTACATCCTCTTGTGCTTAAGCCTTAAACTTCGATTCTAAGACAAAATAGACTTGCAAAAAGACATCTTTCTACAATTTGACAATGGATCCGTAGAGGCATGAATGCCTTAAGTGAGATGGGATGACCAATCAAACTATAACACTCTTCTAGAACTAGTAACATTGTAATAAATATTTATTTTAAAATAAAAATAATTTATACCTGTTTGTTGGAATGTAATCTACAATTTTATACTTTCAATATGAAAAGAATTTTCTTTAAATATCTAATCAATCTAATTCTTTTTATATTGATAAGACCAAGTCTTCTAAGACATTAATCATACAACCATCTTTTATATGTATATTCCATTAAAAATAAACAAAAAAAACAACTAATTTCTATGTACTTAAATTAGTAACAAAAATTTAAACAATTTATTTACAATATACTCACAAAAAAAATCATAAATCAATTTATACTTACAAATCATAAAACAAATTATAAATTTAAAAACAAAAACAATAAAGCAACACATTTTTAATAAACATTTTGGACAAAATACATAAAAAATCTCTAAGTTCTATCTAAAAATATATACCTTAAAAACCCACACTACACCATTCAGTTTGAGAAAGTATAATATTATGAGCATGCATCAAGTAGTATATTCAGTTTTTTAATTTGAATAGCTTAGATAAAATAGAATTTAAATTTTTTTATAAAAAATTATTTTAATGGAATAAAACATTGATTATAATTTTATCCAATTACAAATAATTTAAATAGTTTGATGAGCTTATATAAATTACATAATAAAATATATAAACTATACATTTAAGCCACATAAATAATATAAAGTTAAAAAATACACTTAATAAATAAATAGTAAAACTACTAATAGCTTAATAAGCAACTTCACAAATTTTTAAAACTGAGTAACAAATGTTTGACCTGATTGTTAATTAAGTGATCATCCCCTATTAAAAACTAGATGGCTCGCTTTTTCAAGCCATACCTGATTTAGTCCTAGCCACATGTAAAATCAATGGAAGGTCAAATTTGAAATTGGTATAACAGTTATTGAACTAGTAAAAACAACCATTGGCATTCAAATTCAATATTGAATAGGTTGATAGGACATTTGATACCTAAGACCACATTTTTTATAATTATAATCATTTAAAAAAACAAAAACAGCTTTGTAAAAGTTTTATATTGTTGATCTCCAAAATTTACTAATAATTTTATAATTAAGGCTATAAGAAGAGTAAATTTTCAACCCACTTTAGTAAATCCACAACTTGCCCCTGTCCACCCCCAAAATAAATGAATTAGCGAATGATCGTTTAAAAAACAACTTATAACTTAATAAAAGCTGGCTAAGAAGTAAATTTAATGGAGAATTAGATGTTGGGAAAGGCAACAATGAATGGAGGCATTTAAAAAAACAAAAACAGCTTTGTAAAAGTTTTATATTATTGATCTCCAAAATTTACTAATAATTTTATAATTAAGACTATAAGAAGAGTAAATTTTCAACCCGCTTTAGTAAATCCACAACTTGCCCCTGTCCACCCCCAAAATAAATGAATTAGCAAATGATCGTTTAAAAAACAACTTATAACTTAATAAAAGCTGGCTAAGAAGTAAATTTAATGGAGAATTAGATGTTGGGAAAGGCAACAATGAATGGAGGCGCCAAAAGCAGAAAGAGTTTCTCAGAGGAGAAGATGATTATTCCCAGGCAACATGGTGAAAATTGAGATCCATAACTTTATGACATAAATCATCTAAATCCAAGCCAGCATCCCGTCTTAATTTTGTTATTGGGTCAAATGGAACAGGAAAAAAGCTCTAGAGTATGTGCTATTGCGATGGGCCTTGGTGGAGAACCCCATGTACTTGGCACGGCATCGAACAATGTGATTAGGTCAAACGTGTAGAAGAAATTGGATGGATAAAAGTCTCCTTTTGAGAGAATACGACAGGAGAAGGAAAATTGACACACACAATAAATCTGAGTGGCAGATCAATGGGCAAGCAGTATCAAAGCTGGATTTTCTGATGTTATGAGCATTGTTCAAAACTTCAATATCCAAGTGGGCAATTTGACACAGTTTCTACCACAAGACAGGGTATGTGACTTTCCCAAATTAACCCCCAAAACAGCTTTTAGAAGAGACTGAAAAAGCTTTGGGAGATCAAGAGCTCTCAGGGCAACATAGGGCTCTTATAGAGAAAAGGCGGAAGTCGAAAAGATTTGAAATAACTGTGAAAAAGAACGAGGAAATCTTGAGTCCAGGCATAAAATGCCGAGGAAAGGGATGTTGAGCGGGGAAAGGGATGTTGAGCGGGTTCGCCAAAGAGAAGAACTACTGCAAAAAGTTGATTCTATGAAAAAGATGTTACCATGGCTGAAATACGACATGAAAGCTGAAGTACGACATGAAGAGAGTGCAATAGATAAAGGAAGAGACTGGCAAAGTGCAAGCGAAATGAAATTGCAAAATCAATAGCAGAGCAGAAAGCTCTTGTAATGTAGAAAGCTCTTAGAGAGGAGACTAAACAACACAAATTTAAACTTGAGGCAGCATTTAAGAATCTGAACAGTAACATGGGCTTGAATGATAAAAGATGCAAGGACACCATGCAGATTGAAAATCAGCTTGGAGTACAACTCTGGGCAAAAGCAAGGGAAATTGAAGAGGTTGAAAAACAAGAAGAATCGAGACAAGAGAGGATTGCCCGAGTCAAAAATGATCTTGCAGCCGCTGAAGCCGAGTTTGCAAATTTGCCTCTCTATGTAAATAGAAAGTCTTGGGGCTCAAATACGGGAGCTGAAGATTTCTGCCAATGAAAAGCGATCTCGAATAAGAGAGAAAGGGGTTATATGTTGGATCAAGAGAGATCCACCTTGAACCGGTGTATAAGCAGGTTGAAAGACATAGAAAATACAAATATCAGACTTCTTCTGCATGCATTAAAAGATTCTGGGGTGCGCCATATATTTAAAGTTGTAGATTGGGTGAAAAGCCATATCAATGATTTCGAAAAAGAAGTTTATGGTCCGGTTCTTCTCGAGGTCAATGTTTCTTACAGAGGCCCACAGCCTACTTGGAAGGGCATGTCCCCTTTTACATTTGGAAGTCTTTCATTACCCTAGATTCACATGATTGAGATTTGCTTGTGAAGAACTTGAAACCATTTGATATTCCTGTGCTGAACTACACTGGAAATAGAAAAATGCAAAATAGGCCTTTGCCAGTATCAGATGCGACACGCAATCTGGGGATCACATCGAGGCTTGATGAAATATTTGAAGCCCCATCTGCAGCGAAGTCTTAACCAGTCACGCTGCACTAGATTACTCGTTCATGGGTTCAGAAGAGACCAATCGTAGGGCAGATGAAACAAACAAGCTAGGAGTGATGGACCTTTGGACTCGTGAAAATCATTATCGTTACTCTATTTCTTGGTATGGAGGTCACGTTTCAGCAAGCGTAAATCAAGTACAGGGATCACGGATGTTTGCTTCCAACGTGGATATCCGAGAAATCAATGAGCTCTCTTGGAAAAGAAGAGAATGCGAAGAGCATATTGCAAAACTAGATTAACGATTGAACAAAGACATTTGGAAAATGAAGCGGCAAAACTGCACAGGAAACGGGAGGATATTCTCAACAAAATGAGATTAGAACGAAGAAGGCAACAAGAGATGGCCAATCGGATAGATCAGCATAGGAGGAAGCTCGAGTCCATAGAGAAAGAAGAGGATTTAGAAACGGCCATATCTAAACTGACCGACTTGATTGGCAAGCTAAACGTGCAACGCTTTAAACGTGCGATTGAAATGAAGGAATTGTTGAACGAAGTTGTCTCTCAAGAGACGCTTTGCAGGAAAACAACTTTCAAATGTTGAGCTTGATATGAAGATAAGGGACATGGAACGGAACTTAGGGAACCTCAAAAATAGGGCATCCAAGCTCAACAAGAACTTGACTATTGCAAAGATGAGGTTGAGCGGTGCAAGAGGAAGCTTCAAATGGCCAAGGATGCTGCAGAATCTGTTGCCAAGCTCAACCTTGAGCTGCAAAGGGCTTTTCTTAAGATGCCTGATACAGTTGAGCTCGAAGCTGCAATGCAAGATTGTACGGCACAACCAAATGCTGTTATGCTTCTTAACCCAAATGTACTTGAAGAGTATGAGCGTCGACATGAACAGATTAGTAACCTAACTTTGAAAGTTGGAGAAGATAAACTTGCATTCAACAAGATTCTGTTCGAAATAAATGGTCCGAAGGACTCGTGGCTTCCGACATTGAGGAGTCTTGTCTCAAGGATCAATGAAACATTTGGGCGTAATTTTCAGGAGATGGCTGTGGCGGGAGAGGTCTCGTTAGATGAGCGTGTTATGGATTTTGACAAGTATGGTATATTGTATCTTGTTTCACTACAGGACCCTGCCCATTTCGTGTGGTACATGAAATCGATCAAGGAATAGAAACATGTTTCAGGTCCAAAATTCAAAATTCAAACTTTACTTAGTATATTGTTGATCTCTAAAATTTAGAGGCAATTTTACAATAAAAACTATAATAACTTGAACCCTCACCCCTCACCCAAAAAAACAAGCCAACTGATCCGGAATTATCAAATGATAGTCTAGTAAACAACTTGTAAATTAATAAAAGTTGGGCTAAAAAGTAAATTGAATGAGAAATCAGATGTTGGGAGAGGCAACAATGAATGAAGCGCCTTCCCTTTCTTCAAAAGCACGGCAGACCAGATGAAACCACCCTCCTCCCTCGAAACGACTCAATAGAATCAATCATCTAATATCCAAGCCAGCAACCCGTCTTAATCTTTGTTATTAGGCCAAGTGGAACGAGAAAAAGCTTTCTAATGTGTGCTATTGCAGTGGGCCTTCGTGGAGAACCCGAGTTGCTTGGCAGGGTGGTGATTATGTCAAACGTGGAGAAGAATTTGGATGGATAAAAATTTCCATAGGACAGGACGAACCTTTACTATCAAAGAAGATTGACAGACAGAATAAATCTGAGTGGTAGATCAATGGGCAAGCAGTACCAAAGTAGGATGTTCAGGCATTGTATAAAGTTTAATATCCAAGTGGGCAATTTGACACAATTTCTACCATAAGACAGGGTGCGTGATGTTAGGAATGGCGCCTAACTATGAGGAGGCTAAACAGAGAAAGTTTCCGGATTTACAATAGGACAGCCAAGGAAAGTTTTTTTGTTTTTATCCCAAAATTAGATGTTGGGAACTCAGTGTTAATCTTGGAATGTATTAAGAAAAGCAGTTTTTTTTTTTTTTTTTTTTTCTGTTTTTTTTTCTTATATATAGTTGTGAGAAAAAACAGAGTATACAATGAAAATTACTGTGTTGATTCCTTGTAAATATAGAGAGGAAATTACAGCAGATGTTTGTTGTAGGTTGTAACCCTTTATTGCTTTGATTGAGAAAGAAAGGACTGCAAATTCTTGGTGGATGTAACCCATATTAGGTGAACCACGTTAAAATCGTTGTCTCTTCTACTGTGTGTTTGTCTTATTTTGTTAATTCTGTTGTTAAAGTTTGAAACATTATAATTGCTTTTCTATATTTTATATAGTGATTTACTTTAACAAGTGGTATTAGAGCGTTTGTTTTGTTGGGTGCACTTGACAGAAGGAAAATTTCTGGATCAAATGGGAGCAATGGCGGAAGAAGGGAGGTTTAGAGTTGAAAAAATCAATGGCCAGAAATTTCAATTCTGGAAGATGCAAATAGAGGATTACTTGTACCAGAAGGATCTTTACTTACCTCTTGAGGGGGAAACAGAGAGACCTTCAACTATGTCTGATGAGGAGTGAAGTCTCCTTGATAGAAAAGCACTGGGTATTGTGAGGCTGTGCTTGGGAGCCACCGTAGCCTTCAACATCTTCGATGAAAAGACTACCAAGGGAGTCATGGATAAGTTGGCCAAGATGTATGAGAAACCATCAACATCAAATAAGGTATTCTTAATGAAAAGGTTATTTAACATGAAAATGAGTGAAGGAGGATCTATGTAGGATCATTTAAATGAATTTAATACTGTCACTAATCAATTGCATTCAATAGGATTGGATTTTGATGATGATATTAGGGCCTTATTAATCTTATGCTCTCTTTCAAAAAGTTGGAATAGTTTGGTAATGGTGGTAAGTAACTCTGCTTCAAGTTCAAATAAATTAGAATTTGATGATGTGGTTGGTGTGATACTCAATGAGGACATGAGAAGAAAAACCATAGGAGAATCATCTAGCACCGCCTTAACTGTTGAGAATAGAGGAAGAGGAAGAGAAAGAGGCAAGAGGTCACATCGTGGAAAATCCAAAGGCAGATCCAAATCACATGGAAAATGAAAGCTATAGTGTTGGCACTGTGGCCAAAAGGGTCATCTCAAGAAGGATTGTTGGCAAAGAAAGGGTGATAGAAATGAAGGTAATGATAATAATGGTAACACTTCAGAAGCCAATATTACTGGACAAATTCTACAAGATGCTTTAATCTTATCTCTTGATAGAAATAGTGATTATTGGGTAATTGATAGTGGTTCTTCATTCCATGCTACCTCACATAAGGAATACTTCATAGATTATGTTTATGGAGATTATGAACAGGTTATATTGAGAAATAACCAACCATGTAAAATCGTGGGTATTGAAAAGATTTTGATTAAATGCCCAAATGAATGTCAATGGGCTCTTAAAGAGGTGAGACACATACCAAATTTAAAGAGAAATCTTATATCGACAAGTAAGCTTGATGATGAAGGATACACAATTACATTCGAAGAAAATGCTTGGAAAGTTACTAAAGGTTCATTGATAGTAGCTAGAGGTAAATTGGTGGGTACTCTTTATTTACTTACTAATTTTTCTCACTGCTCCATGAATTTAGTTTCTACAGGTGAGAGTGCATCTTTGTGGCACCAAAGACTTGGCCATATGAGTGGAAAAGGTATGGAAATTTTACATTCAAGAAAGTTATTGCCTAAGTTAAAAGAGATTGATTTGGAATTATGTGAGGATTGTGTTTATGGTAAAGCAAAGAGAGTTCGATTTCTCAAGGATGGCAAGGAAAGGAAGAAAGAGAAATTGGAGCTTGTGCACTCAGATTTTTGGGGCCCAGCTCAAGTAACTTCTTGGAGGTTCCTCTTACTATGTACTTTTTATTGATGATGCAACAAGGAAAACATGGATAAATTGCATTAAGAATAAAAGTGATGTTTTTAATACCTTCAAGAATTGGAAAGCATTAGTTAAAAATGAAACTAGAAAAAGGTTAAAGTGTCTAAAGTCGGATAATGGTGGAGAATATTGCAGTAGAGAATTTGATGTGTTTTGTTCTAAAAATGGAATTAGAAGAATCAAGGTAGGTCCAAGAACACCCCAAGAAAATGGGGTTGCAGAAAGAATGAATAGAACCATCATGGAGCGTGCTAGGAGCATGAGAATACATGCAGGCTTACCATTATTTTTATGGGCTCATGATGTTGATACTGCAGTATATCTAATTAATAGAGGACCATCTAGTGCCTTGGATGGAGGAATTCTGAAAGATCTTTGGACAGGTAAACCAGTAAATTATTCTTTCCTTTAGGTATTTGGATGTGAGGCTTTTATGCATATAGACAAAGAGAACATAAATAAGTTAGATGTTAAGGCCCAAAAGTGCTATTTTATTGGTTACAGTATTGATGGCTTGGGTTATAGATTATGGGATTGTGATAACCGAAAAGTCATTAGAAGTAGGGATGTCATATTTAATGAAAAAAACTTGTATACAGATCGGTTGCAGGGAAAGAAACAAAAAGAGGATAACAAGAGACAAGGAGAGTCACACTCTGAAATTGTCACAAGTAGAATGCATTGAAAAAGTGCTTAAGATATTCAACATGAACAATGCAAAGTCTGTTGCTACTCCATTGGCAAAGCATTTCAAACTCACCAAAGATTTATGTCCCAAGACACAAAAGGAACAAGAGCATATGGCTAAGGTTCCCTATGCATCAGCGTTGGAAGCTTGATATATGCAATGGTTTTTACAAGACCAGACATTGCCCACACAGTGGGAGTAGTGAGTAGATTTATGAGTAATCCGAGAAAAGGACATTAGCAAGCGGTAAAATGGATACTCAGGTACTTGAGAGGAACTTCAAATTATTATTTGAATTTTGGAGGCTCTGATATATGCTTGAAAGGTTTTGTAGATTCTGATATGGCAGGTGATCTTGATGGTGGAAGGAGCATTACTGACTACATCTTTACTATAAGAGGAGGAGCGGTTAGTTGGATTTCTAAACTCCAACACGTAGTTGCCCTTTCAACCAATGAAGCTGAATATGTTACTGCTGTAGAAGCAAGCAAAGAGATGGTTTGGTTGCAAAGACTAATGGAAGAACTAGGGAAGAAGCAAGAGGATAATAGGTTGTGGAGTGATAGCCAGAGTGCTATACACCTTGCAAAGAATTCGACATTCCATTCAAAAACTAAACACATCAAACTCGGGTATCATTTCATTAGATCGGTAGTGGAAGATGGATCTTTGAAATTAGGGAAAGTTCACACATCACAAAATCCTGTCGACATGCTTACAAAAGTGGTGTCAAGAGAAAAGTTGAGCTTTTGCTCAACTTCAGTTGGCCTTAAGGAATAAGAGGCCATGATGAGAATTTTTCAGTCCTTGGTTGCAGTATGGTGTAATGGAATTAGTCTCCAAGTGGGAGATTGTTAGGAATGGAGCCTAATTATGAGGAGGCTAAATAGAGAAAGTTTTTGGATTTACAACAGGATAGCCAGAGAAATTTTTTTTGTTTTTATCCTAAAATTAGATGCTGGGAACTTAGTGTTAATCTTGGAATGTATTAAGAAAATCAGTTTTTTTTCTGTTTTTTTCTTATATATAGTTGTGAGGAAAAACAGAGTATACAATGAAAATTACTATGTTGATTCCTTGTAAACATAGAGAGGAAATTATAGCAGATGTTTGTTGTAGGTTGTAACCATCTATTTCTTAGATTGAGAAAGAAATGACTGAAAATTCTTGGTGGATGTAACCCACATTGGGTGAACCACGTTAAAATCGTTGTCTCTTCTACTGTGTGTTTGTCTTATTTTGTTAATTATGTTGTTAAAGTTTGAAACACTATAATTTATTTTCTATATTTTATATAGTGATTTACTCTAACACAAGAGTTTCCCAAATTAACCATCGTACAACTTTTTGGAAGAGATTGTGGAAGATCAAGAACTCTCAGGTCAACACAGGGCTCTTATAGAGAAAAGCCAGGAGTTAAAAGATTTGAAATAACTTAAACAGAATGAGGAAACCCTGAGTGAACTTTCGATACAAAATGCTGAGCAAGAAAGGGATGTTGAGCAGGTTCGTCAAAGAGAAGAACTACTGTAATAAGTTAATTCTATGAAAAAGGAAGTTACAATAGATGAAATACGAGAATACATGGAGGCAAAGGAGAAGGAGAGACTGGCAAAGCTCAAGCGAGATGAAATTGCAAAATTAATAGCAGAGCAGAAAGCTCCCTCTGGAGGAGACCAAACAACATAAATCTAAACTTGAGGCAACTTGTAAGAATTTGAACAGTAATATAGGCTTGAATGATAAAAGACACGGGACATCATGCAGACTGAAAATCAGCTAATCCGCTTAGCGTACAAGTCTGGGCAAAAGCAAGGGAAATTGAAGAGGTTAAAAAATGAGAAGAATCTCGACAAGAGAGGATTGCCAGAGCCAAGGATGATCTTGCAGCTGCTGAAGCCTAGCTTGTAAATTTGCTATCTATGAACCTCCAAAAGAGAAAATAGGAAGTCTTGGGTTTATATACGGGAGCTGGAGATTTTTTTGCCACTGAAAAGAGATCTCAAAAAAAGAGAAAGGGGTTATATGTTGGATCAAGAGAGATCCACCTTGTACCGGTGTATAAGCAGGTTGAAAAACCATAGAAAATATAAATATTAGACTTCTACAGCCATTAAAAGATTATGGGGTGTGTCATATATTTGAAGCTGTAGTTTATGGTTCGATTCTTCTCGAGGTCAATGTTTTTAACAAAGGTCACACAGCCTACTTGGAAGGTCATGTCCCCTTTTACATTTGGAAGTCTTTCATTATCCAAGTTCCACATGATCGAGACTTACTTGTGAAGAACTTGAAACTATTTGATATTCCTCTGCTGAACTACAATGGAAATAGAAAAATGTAAAAATAGGCCTTTGCCAGTAGCAGATGCGATGAGCAATCTGGGGATCACATCGAGGCTTGATGAAATATTTGAAGCCCCATCTGTAGTGAAGGTAGTCTTAATCAGTCAGGTTGCACTAGATTACTCGTTCATTGGTTCAGAAGAGACCAATCGTAGAGCAGATGAAGGAAAAAAGCTAGAATTGATGGACCTTTGGACTCTTGAATATTATTATCGTTGGTCTATTTCTTAATACGGAGGTCACGTTTCAGCAAGTGTAAATCAAGTAGTGTTAGGTGTTTGCTTCCAACAGCTGTTTGCTTCCAACATGGATATGAGAGAAATCAATGAGTTCTGTTGAAAAAGAAATGCAAAGAGCATATTGCAAAACTAGATGATAATGTTAAATCATTAACAAGTGGACAAAGACATTTGGAAATTGAAGCAAAAAAACTGCACAGGAAACAGAAGGATATTGTCAACAACATAAGATAAGATTAGAATGAAGAAGGCAACAAGAGATGGCCAATCAGATAGATCAACGTAGGAGGAAGCTCGAGTCCATGGAGAAAGAAAAGGATTTAGAAACGAACATATCTAAACTGACCTCCTTGATTGGCAATCTAAACGTGCAATGCTTTAAACATGTCAAGAGACACTTTGCAGAAAAACAACTTCCAACTGTTGAGCTTGATATGAAGATAAGGTACATGGAAAAGGAACTTAGGGAACCTGAAAAGTGTTAGAAATATTAACCCAGATTTCACACCTCCGCCCAACTGCGCTCTGAACTTTGGTGAAGCCGGACTGCACTCGCGAAGTTAGGGATCCCAACAAAAGTTTGACTTGACGTCGCATGTGCCTTCTGACAGATGTGACGTCTGACAGATCCGATCATCGCAGAAGTTAATGCCAGTTCAGCGTTTGGTCAGAAACCCTAGTTGAGGGTCTGTCAGAACCTGTCAGAGGATAACCCCTATCTTCCTCTTCCCACGGTTATATAAGGCAATTTAGGTCTTCAAAAAAATGTATGGAAAGATAGCAGAGCGGGAGGTAATTTGGAGAAACAGCAGAGTAGGAGACGAGATCATTTCAGTGAGCAATGTGGCTCATCTATTTAATGTCCGAGCAGGAGACTCGACATTTGTTTTTCATCTCAGTTTATCCTACAGCTTTAGTCTACAGATGTTAGTTTTCCTCAGTTGAGGACTTTTGTAACCCTCATTTTATATGAATAAAGTTTGTTGTTGTTTAAGGCATCTGTAGGGTTTGTAGTTATCTTTATGTGCTAAAATCTATTGTTCTCTGTACAAATCGCCTTAGAGCGATTTCATTCGAGTTCTATAAGTTAGAGCTTAGATCTGAAACATTGCACTCAAATTCGGTGTTTCTCTCTTCTCGTATAGTTCTTGCCAAGCCAGGCAAACCAACGTTGAAGCCGCACAAGCCTCCGGACAATAAAAGTTTGCAAGGCAGAAAGATCTCGCAAAGGCCAAAATTTGGCTAAGTCTGGAGTTGTCTTCCCAACTTCGTAGCGAAGTCGGACTTCACTGTCATTGACCAGCGAAGTTGGGCATTGACCAATCGCTCCCCAAAATTTGGCTAAGTTTGGAGCTGTCTTCCCAACTTCACAGCGAAGTCGGACTTCACTGTCGTTGACCAGCGAAGTTGGGCGTTGACCAACCGCTCCCCAAAATTTGGCTATTGTCTTCCTAACTTTGCAGTGAAGTCAAACTTCGCTTCTGTTGACCAACGAAGTTGGGCGTTGACCAAGCGCAACCTGACTTAGAAATTTTTTTGGAGTGCACCCCGATTGCACTAGTTTTCTAAGCGCAACCCGATTGTGGCTATGCAGCCCGACCTAGGGCCCTCCGTCCTTCGCACTTCGCATTGCGCTCCCCGTTGGTGGAAAAAAAGAGAAATTAAAATTTCTTCAAATTGGTATCAGAGCTACTGATCCCTTGATGCGGAGACCAAAGTAGAATGGCTTCCAGTAGCAATAACTTGCAGTTGCAGATCCCATGCTTCAATGGGAACAATTACGATTACTGGAGTATCTAGATGAAGATCTTGTTCGGATCTCAAGAGCTATGAGAGTTAGTCAAGAACGACTACCTAGAACTAATAGATGCAATAGCACTGGTTGCCCTCTCTCAATTAGACAAGGACCTATTGAAAGAGAACAGGAAGAAGGACCAGAAGGCCCTCTTCTACATCATGCAAGAGGTCGAGGAGTCCATCTTCCTGTGGATCGCATCAGTCACCAAGGCGAAGCAGTCCTGGGAGATTCTGGCCAGCTTGTACCAGGGCACCAATAAAGTAAATTTGGTCAAACTACAAATGCTCAGGAGGGAGTTTGAAGATCTGCAGATGAGTGAGTCCGAGTCCATGAGTGATTTCTTCACTCGGACGATAGACATTATCAACCAGATGTGGTTGAATAGAGAAATTGTGTAGAGCCAAAGAATCGTGGAGAAAATTCTTAGAAGTTTGCCTGCCAAGTTTGACTCGGTTGTGATAGCAATCAAAGAGTCAAGGGATCTGACAACCCTCTTGACATACGAACTCATGGGTTCATTGTAGACACATGAACAAAGGTTGAGCCGTTTGTCTCAGACCTCTCTGCAGTAAGCATTCAAGGCTCAGGTCTCATTTTGAGACAGCAACAGACAAGATTCCCACTATGGTGCCTCTAGTTCTCATAGAGGAAGAGGTAGAGGCAGGCGTGGGAAAGGCAACAAGCAAGGAGGACGATCAAACCCTAGCGAGGGGGAGACCAACTATAATTTCCATCAGCAAGGTGGAAGAGGCAGTTCAAGAAATCAGCAAGCTGGATCTAGTTAGAAGAAGGACATGTCAAAGGTCCAGTGCTATTTCTGTAAGAAGTTTGACCATTACATCTCACAGTGCAAAAAATGGATGGCCAAGGAGAACCAGCAATAGGCCCATTACACAGATGAAACTAGAAATACAGCAGGAGGAAATGTGTTGTTGACTTGCAACATTGAGGAGGAGTGCCAAAAGAATGTTTGGTATTTAGACAACGGGTGCAGCAACCACATGTCAGGGAACAAGGAGATGTTTTACCAACTGGATGAAACAGTCTAGTCTGAGGTGAAGATGGGTAAAAACAACAAGGTTCCTGTAATGGGGAAAGGGAATATCCTCATCCACACCAGGAATGATGAATGAAAGCATATTTGTGATGTCTACTATGTGCCTGGCCTGAAGCATAACTTGCTGAGCATTGGACAACTCATGCAGAAGGGACATACGATCCAGTTCAAATACGGAGCTTGCACCATTAGAGACAAGTCGCATGGGCAAATTGCTACAGTGTCCATGACGAAGAATAAAATGTTTTGGTTGTAGATTTAGAATGAATCATTGATGTCTCTAAGTGCAGTTGTGAAAGATGCTACCTGGTTGTGGCATCTCAGATTTGGTCACCTAAAATTCAGTGGCCTGAATCAATTGCACAAGAAATATATGGTGAAGGGTTTACCCCTAATAGAGCAGTAAAATCAAGTTTGTGAGGGCTACTTAGTCAAAAAAAACATAGGGATTCGTTCCCTTTCGGTTAGTCTTGGAGAGCATCACAGCCACTAGAGATGGTGCACTCAGAAATTTACGGTCCGATGTAGACCAGCACATTTTTTGATAATAAATACTTCTTAACGTTCATAGATGACTTCAATCGAAAGACTTGGATCTATGCCATCAAGTTGAAGTCAGAAGCATTTTCCAGATTCAAGGAGTTCAAGGCTCTAGTGGAGAAACAAAGCGAATATCAGATCAAGAATCTCAAGACAGATGGCGGAGGTGAATACATCTCCAATGAATTCCATAACTACTGCAAGCAGCACAAAATTCAAAGGCAGTTCACTACCAAATACATGCCACAACAGAACGACGTAGTTGAGAGGAAGAACTGGACCATCATGGAGATGGCACAAAGCATTATGAAGGTGAAGGGATCGCCGCATGATTTTTGGACAGAGGTTGTAACCTGTGCAGTCTACCTGCTAAACAGATGTCCTACCAAAAGCATGAAGGACAAAATCCCTCAAGAGGCCTGGAGCAGTATGAAGCCAAGTGTGGCTCACTTGCGTGTGTTTGGGTTCTAGAAGAGAAGCGACAAAAGTTGGATGATAGAGCTGAGAAGTGCATTTTCATAGGGTATAGTGAGAAGGTGAAAGCATATAGGTTGTACAACCCTATGACGAAGAAGCTCATCATCAGCCGTGATGTGAAGTTTCTTGAAGATGAAGCTTGGAACTGGAAGTCGGAGACTGGCCAGTCAGAGCTAGTAGTAGTAGAGTCTGTTGACTAGGAAGAAGGAAGTGTGCAACCACCTGCAACCTCCAGCAATAGTAGTGGTGCCAGTAGTAGCACAACCACTCCATATTGATCGCCTCCATGTGCAAGTAGAATCCAGAACCTGGTGACGCCACTGAAGACAAGGAGCTTGCAAGAAATCTACGAGGCAACCCAAACCCATGTAGAGAGTACTCTGACTTTGCATTCTTTACTGAAGTTGATCCAGTAGAGTTCAAAGATGCAAGTCAGAATTAGAAGTGGGTGCAGGCGATGGACGAGGAGATTAAAGCCATTGAAAAGAATGATACATGGCAACTGACAAATCTTCTAGTAGGGAAGAAGACCATTGGGGTCAAGTGGGTGTATAAGACAAAGTTCAACGCCCAAGGAGACGTTGACAAGAATAAGGCCAGACTGGTGGCAAAGGGTTACAAGCAGAAGTCAGGCATCGATTACCATGAAGTTAATGCGCCTGTAGCCCGACTTGACACAGTCAAGATGATCCTGGCATTGGCAGCCCAACAAGATTGGAAGATGTACCAGATGGATGTCAAGTTAGCCTTCCTCAACGAAGTGTTGGAAGAAGAGGTCTACATAGACCAGCCATCGGGTTACAAAATTAAAGGCCATGAGAGCAAAGTATTGAAGCTGAAGAAGGCCCTGTACGGTTTGAAGTAGGTACCCCAGGCTTGGTACAATCGAATTGACAGTTATTTTTAGGAAAATGGGTTTGTAAAATGCCCATATGAGCACACCTTGTACATGAAGACAAATGATGTAGGTGAGCTCATAATCGTATGTCTATATGTGGACGATTTAATTTATACTGGAAACATCACAACACTGTTTGCCCAGTTCAAAACAACCATGAAGAAGGAGTTTGAGATGACAGACTTAGGGCTGATGAAGTATTTAAGTTGACCAATCGGTAAATGGCATCTTCATTTCTCAGGGCAAGTATGCAAAGGATGTCCTGAAGTGGTTCAAGATGGAGGACAACAAACCTGCCATCACACCTGTAGCCACAGGTTTGAAGCTAAGCAAACTGGATTCAGGGAGGAATGTAGATCCAACCTTGTTCAAGAGGCTAGTTGGAAGTCTGATGTATTTGACTGCAACTCGACTAGATATGATGTTCGGAGTCAATCTGATCAGCCATTTTATGGAGACTCTGAAGGACATGCATTGGTAAGCAGGCAAGAGGATCTTGCGCTATGTCAATAGGACGTGAAACAATGACCTATTTTATGCCAAACAGGACCAGTTGGAACTGGTGGGCTTCATAGATAGTGACTAGGCTGGCAGCATCGATGATCGGAAGAGCACCTTCGAGTATGATTTCCATCTCAGATCAAGGGCAGTCTCATGGGCATCCAAGAAGCAACCCATTGTTGCATTGTCCACAACCGGAGTAGAATATGTCATCGCCACATCAGCCGCATGCCAAACAGTTTGGCTGCGAAGAGTTTTGAGTGAACGGAACTATCCTTCGGAAGGCGCGACAATAATTTTTTGTGATAATAATTTGGCCATCGCACTGTCAAAGGATCCCGTGTTCCATGGCCGGATGAAGTACATCGATATTCGTTATCACTTCATCAGAGAGTTGGTGAAGTTCGGAGAAATTCAATTGCAGTTTTGCAGATCCAAGGAGCAGTTGGTAGATATTTTCACGAAGGCTTTGAAGGAGGAAGACTTCAGCAGATTACATGAGCAGCTTCGAGTCAAAGCGCTCATGAAATCAGGTTTAAAGGAGGGTGTTAGAAATATTAACCCAAATTTCATGCCTCCGCCCAACTGTGCTCCGAACTTGGGTGAAGTCAGACTGCGCTCCCGAAGTCGAGGATCCCAGCAAAAGTTTGAATTAACGTCGCACATGCCTTTTGATAGATGTGACGTTTGACAGATCCGATTGCCGCAAAAGTTAATGCTAGTTCGACGATTTAATGCCAGTTCGACGATTTGTCAAAAACCCTAGTTGAGGGTCTATCAGAACTTGTCAGAGGATAACCCCTATCTAACTCTTCTCGTGGCTATATAAAGCAGTTTGGATCTTCAGACAAATGTGTGGAAAGAGAGCAGAGCAGGAGGTAATTTGGAGAAACAGCAGAGTCAGAGACGAGATCGTTTTAGTGAGCAGTGTGGCTCATCTGTTTAATGTTCGAGCAGCAGACTCGACATTTGTTTTTTGTCTCAGTTTATCCTACATCTTTGCAAATGTTAGTTTTCCTCAGTTGAGGACTTTTGTAACCCTCATTTTATATGAATAAATTTTGCTGTTGTTTATGGCATCTGTAGGGTTTGCAGTTATCTCTATGTGCTAAAATCTGTTATTCTCTGTATAAATCACCTTAGAGCGATTTCGTTCAAGTTCTATAAGTTAGAGCTCAGATCTGAAAAATTGCACTCAGATTCGGTGTTTCTCTCTTCCCGTACAGTTCTTGCCAAGCCAGACAAACCAACGCTGAAGCCGCACAAGCCTCCGAACAGCAAAAGTCTGCAAGGCAGAAAGATCTCGCAAAGGCCAAAATCTGGCTAAGTCTGGAGCTGTCTTCCCAACTTCGCAGTGAAGTCGGACTTCGCTGTCGTTGACCAGCGAATTTGGGCGTTGACCAACTGCTCCCCAAAATTTGTCTAAGTCTGGAGCTATGTTCCCAACTTCGCAGCGAAGTCAGACTTCCCTGCCGTTGACCAGCGAATTTGGGCATTGACCAGCCACTCCCCAAAATTTATCCAAGTCTGGAGCTGTCTTCCCAACTTCGCAGTGAAGTCAGACTTCGCTATCGTTGACCAGAGAAGTTGGGTGTTGACTAAGCGTAACCCGACTTAGAAATTTTTTTGGAGCGCAACTCGATTGCGTTTGCGCAGCCCGACTTCAGGCCCTCCGTCCTTCACACTTCGCATTGCACTCCCCGCTGGCGACAAAAAAGAGAAATTAAAATTTCTTCAAAAAGCAGGGCATCCAAAAAAAACAAGAACTTCACTATTCCAAAGATGAGCTTGAGCGGTGGAAGAAGCAGCTTCAAATGGCCAAGGATGCTGCAGGATTTAATGCCAAGATCAACCCTGAGCAGCAAACGACTTTTCTTGAGATGTCTGATACAGTTGAAGAGCTCGAAGCTACAATGCAAGATTGTACGACACAAGCAAAAGCTATTATGTTACTTAACCCAAATGTACTTGAAGAGTACGAGCGTCGACGTGAATAGAATAGGAGCCTAAGTTTGAAAGTTAAAGAAGACAAATTTGCATTCAACAAGATTCTGTCCGAAATAAAAGGTCTGAATGACTCCTGGCTTTCAACATTGAGGAGTCTTGTCTCAAGGATCAATGAAACTTTTGGGCGCAATTTTTAAGAGATGGTTGTGGCGGGAGAGGTCTCTTTCGATGAGCGTGTTATGGACTTTGACAAGTATGGCATAACTGATAAAAGTTAAGTTCTAGCAATCTAGGCAGCTGCAGGTTTTGAGTGCTCACCATCAGTTTAGAGGGGAACGATCTGTTGATATGGAGCTGTTAAAATCTGGTTTATGGTACTCAATTATATTTAAACACTTGATATCTAAAATTTGGCTGGGCAGAGCATAGCTCAAATTTTGTTTTAAAGTGAATTAACTAAAACTTGGATCAAACAGGTTTAAATGCATTTATTGATGGCTAGAGGAAGTGCATCTTATATATTGTTATGAAAACATATCAATACCTTTTTAGCATATCATTGAAAAAAAAAATATTCAAACAAAAACTATATTTATGGAGATTATATAAATTAAACAGGGTTTCTATATATGTTCTTAAAAATTGACGCTAACACTACCATAATTTCAACCGAAACTTCAACATAAAACTCAATTACTTATAATAAATTACAACAAATATTGGGCTGATTTTTTTTAAAAGATTTAGTAAATTACAATAAATATTGGGTTGATTTTTTTTTAAGAGATTTAAGCTTCAACTCTATGAAAAAACCATGACCCTAAAAATATATAACTCTTGAGTTTTATTACTTTGCTTTGTGATATAATTATCTATAACAAATTCTCCTCTTCAATCTTAATAGAAATGACATTAAAAGAAAACAAACTCAAAACATAAAATGTCATGGCCATGGCAAAGCTTTTCAAATCAAAGCAAATCACTACAGAGCAAAGATCAAAGAGGACAAAAATAGACATAATGGAAATGTAATTGACAACTCTTACAAATTTAAATATCTATTATACAATGCCATTTTCAAACGTTTAGTCCCCAATCAAAATCAAAATCTCTGAAATGAAAAGTATTTAATGTTCAGAAGACGACATTTAAATAACAATCCTGGCCCCAAATTTAGAGGAGAAACTTAATATTTTATACGCCCTGTCTCACTGCTCTGCGGCAGCTGCTGTACTTTCAGTATGGCAGTATTGAAAATCTGTGTCAAGATTCACAGTAATCTTTAAGTGTTCATTCACTGGCACTTTTACTCGTACCCACACCTTGCCTTCAATTTCAACTGTTGGGTTGCACCATGCTGTAGTTCGTAGAATCCATCGAGTTTTGAACAAAGTATAGCTTACAATTGCAATGGTAGCAATGGACATCCAAGACATCCAACTCTCCATTTTTGTAGAAGCAGGCAAGAACTCGTCGCCTATGAAATGGCATTAACTCCTCGCCTAAGGAATTTGACGGGATTTTGACGGCGTATTATTACATGAAGCCGACCGGCTTTTGACTTTTCAGGATTTTGACGGCAGCTTTTACGATTTTGACGGCCTATTATTACACGAAGCAGCCCCGGCTTTTGACTTTTCCGGATTATGACGGCATTTCTTAGGATTTTGACGGCCTATTATTTCATGTAGTCGACTATTGTTTTTTTTAGGGATGCAGCCTACTTTTGGTAAAGTATTTACAAGGTAGAGTTGGGTTGTGGTTTTTTCTTTAATTTTTTAAAACTCGAGAGACGGAAAAGTTCAAATCTCAAAACCCGTGATGTGGTGGTAATCCAATATTTTGCTTTGCTAGTCGTTAAATGGTGATCAGTCACAGTCCGTGGTATTGTGAGGTGGGTGAATCCATCAATTACCGTATATTAAATTATGTATTTATTATTATAATATCATATATTCATAGTTAAATTGATTTTAATATAAAAATATTTTTTAATTTATAAATTTAAATTTAATTGATTTTTTTTATAATTTGATTGTTTATGTGGTTTTATGGATTTATTTAAAATTATTAAATAGATAAATGTACAGAAACAAGAAGACAACAGTAGATTCAAAATAAGATAATTCTAAGTATCCAAGAATCCACTCTTATAGTTGGAAATAAAAGCCAGAGGCTTACTAATCTACTAAAATAGTAGATTAAGAATTAATGATCTTATTTAGATATTAAAATTATAAGGACGTATTTTAGGTTGGATAGAAAACTTTAGAAAAGAATGTTGTTCTAAGAGTTTTAATGAGAGCACTTGTAGATCGATTTTTAAATAGATAGAGTTTGTTTGTAGATTTGTTAAGGAGAAACCTCAAATAGAGACTGAAAAATCATGAAAAATAACATTAAAAATATTTTGTGGTTGTTGCGCTTGCTAGAAAAAGACCAATGAGCAAGGAGGCACCTCAAAGAGTAAATGGATGTTTTCCACTGTCTGAATCAAGACCAAAGATCATCATTGAGCAAAGAATTGTAGAAGAAACAATCCTATATAGAGCCAATCATGACCAGCAAATTCATAGGTATTAAGGAGGCACCTCAAAGAGTAAATGGATGTTTTCCACTGTCTGAATCAAGACCATAAATCATCATTGAGCAAAGAATTGTAGAAGAAACAATCCTATATAGAGCCAATCATGACTAGCAAATTCATAGGTATTCGTCCTACCCTGAACTTCTTGCATTTGTGGGTTTGACAGAACTGGGAGCCTCGTGGTGAGTATTCCTTGTGGTTCATTAGTAATGGATATTTTATTGTTAGCTTTCCCTCACTAGTTGACATAAATAAGACATTCAAATAAAAAAAGAGGAACAATGGCTCAACAAGATTATTTGTCAAACCGTAGAAAGTGAGATTTGATCCTCGAATTAAATCTATTTTTGTCTTGGTTTGGGTTTGATTGTATGCACTTCCAATAGAGTTATTTTGGATCATATCGAAGAAATATTTAACCATTGGGGGTATATTAACTTTTTTGTAGTAGATTAACCTTTAAGGATGTAATGTCTATCATAGAGGATTCCAAGGGTAGTAAAAGAATGCTTAAAGCATTAAATCAAACATTTATTGCCTTAATTTTGAAAGGGGAGGAGGGGATATATATTTCAAATTACAAACCTATCATATTATGTAATACCATATACAATATAAGCATGATAGTAATGGTTGAGTGGTTAAAATATCTCCTAGATAACATTATCTCTTCAAAATAAGGGGGTTTTGTAAAGGGTAGGTAACTCTTGGATGGTGTGGTTCTAGCTCAAGATGTAATCCACTCAGTGCAAAACTCTAGCAATAAAGGAATGTTCATAAAACTAGATATGTCAAAGGCTTATGATAGGGTCGAGTGGACATACTTATCAAGGATGATGGTAGTCTTTGGCTTCTCTCAAGATTGAATAGAGTGGATTATGAGTTGCTTCTATACTCCAACAAACTCAGTGCTAATCAATGGTCTTGCCTCACAACCGTTTGGAGCCACTAGAGGCCTTCATTAAGGAGATCCTTGTTTCCCTTATCTTTTTCTCATATTGGCTAAAGGCTTGGGTAGACTTATCTTGAGGAGAATACAACAAGGTTTGCTCATAGGTATCAAGGTGGGTGAGGAAGTGTTGATTCACCTATAATTTGTGGATGACATAGGATTGATGGGGGTGGTCAACCTTAGGGAAGCAAGGATGATTAGAGATGCTTTTAATGTTTAGCTTAGGGCCACAAACTAAGTCATCAATGATAATAAATCCAAAGTGTTCTTCTTCAATCTTGACCAAAGGCTTCAGGACATAATTCAAGAGATCTTGGGATTCATAAGGACTTCTCTCCCAATGGTCTATTTAGGGGTCCATTTGCATTTTAAAAACTAAAGATAGTTGCTTGGAGAAATATTTTAGACCATATCAAAGAGAAATAACCATTGGTCTCACAAATGGTTAACCTTTGGGGTAGATTAACATTTTTGTAGTAAGTCATTCAGGCCATGCCAATCTACAAATTTTCTATCATAGTTATCCCACATACCATATGGAAAGAGTTGGACAAGATGACCATAAATATTTTATGGGGAGGAGCAAAATGAGAGAGGAAATAGGTAGTAGTAATATGGGAGAAAGTAAGCCAACCCAAGGTGAATGGAGGCTTGGGCTTGAGGAGATCAATGTGAAATAATAAAGCTTTGGATGGAAAGCTTTAATGGAGGTGAATCTCTCAACCAACTTTATTTAGAAAATTTTTAACTAGTAAATATTTGAGACAAGTGAATCCGAATGAGATGAGTCATTTCCCTTTGGATGGTAATGGGTTCCTATTGGGGTAGGCACTAAAATTAGGATCTCAAGTAGTAAAAGATAGATTATTTTGGAAAGTGGGAGAGAGAGAGAAGGCATGATTTGAGATATATTCATGGGATCAATACCCATCTATAATTGTTGAATTCCTAGAACTAAAATCAAGATTAAAAGTTATTTCAACACCAACCAGCTAGGGGACTATGTTAAAAAAATTTAAGAAGTTGGACGAGTGGCCAATTCCAATCCCTCTAGCATTAGCACTTGTTATGACTAAAATCTTGGTAGAAATATTTCTCATAAGTAGGGATGAGGAGGATGAATTAGCTTGGGGCTATGGGAGCCTTGAAGTCTACATAGTGAAGGATGAATATGAAAAGATCCTTCCATAACATTCTCCTCCTGCTTATCAGGTTGAGAATTGGAAAAAGATTTGGTAGTCCAAGGATTGGCCAAATGTAAACTTCTTTGCATGATAGTTCATGCATAATGGAATTCTTATCTTTGATAATTTGAGATGTAGGGGAATTTTTGGTCCATTTTGGTGTTTTTTATGCTATAAAATTGAGGAAACATCTAACCACCTAATGTTTGAGTGCCTATTCACATGCTAGATATGGGAGAGATGGTTTTTTGGCTTATAAAATTTGATTCAATGATGATCTAAACCATATTAATATTTGGGAAATATGGAAGAGGGGCATATTTAAATCTGAAGATATTTGTATTGAGTGGAAGCTTGGATTAAAATTTATTTGGCGATAATTATGGCTAGAGAGAAATTGTAGAATCTTTAGAGAAACCCTTTCATCCTTAGATGGCATCTGGAAGGTCATTTGGGGCAAAGTCATTGAAACTATGGTAGTGTATGTTGTAGAGGAAACTCAGGTTGATAGAGAGATGATGCAGAAAAAAGTTGAAATGCAGAAGGGACATGATAAAGCTAGTTGGAAAACACCCTTGGAAGGATAGATTAAAATTAATACTAATGGAGCTACAAAGGTAATATAGGTAGACCTAGAATTGGAGTGTTTTGTAGTAATCATATTGGAACAATTCTCTATTGGCAACTGTAGGGCCTAGGTAGGGCCATGAATAATGAAGTATAAGTCTTAACTACCAAATATGCTTCTATCTAGGTAGTAAGATAAGGTTATATGAGGATGATCACAAAATAAAATTCTCAAATCTTGGTAGGAGATTTGGATTGCATAAGGAAGTTTGCTTTAGAGATGTGGAGGTTGAGGATTCTTATCACCTAAACTAAAGAGTTGTGAAGGAAATTTGATGATATGATCCCAATTTATGTGGGTAGAGCTTTGAATAAAATGATAGACTTCCTGGCTAATATGGGTACTAAGAAGGAGGTAGGGATTCAATGACATAGTGACATGGCTATTGAGGATGAGATAATTGGGCAAGTTAGTGAGAAAATCTAGTGTTTGGCTAATTTGGATAAGCAATGCAAACATATGGTTTAGGATATTTGACTCCATTGCATATCTCCTTTTATTGGTATAACCAAAAGTGGTTAGTTCTTAGGATATTGGGCTTTAGAGATATAAATGTTTTCGAAAAAATGAGAAAACAATTGCTTTTCTTGGCTAAGGCTTGGATGAGTCTTGTCCCAACTTGTAAATAATATTATTTTAACATTATTTAAAAAAAAAACTAGTAAATTTTTAGGAGAGGTAAACGTGAATGAGGTGAGTCATTTCCTTTTGGATGATAATGGATATCTACTGTGGCAAACACTAAATATGGGATCTTAGGTAGTGAAATACGGATTTATTTTGGAAAGTGGGACGAGGGGAGAAGGCATGATTTTGGATAGATTCATGGGATCAATACCCACCTATCATTGTTCAATTCCTAGAGAGGAAAATAAGAGCAATCTTCTCTAGAGGAGGAAGAGGATAATGCTGAAGAAGAGGCCCATCAAGAGGAAGAGCCAGATAGAGCTGCGAATCTTGAAGGGGCACAAGCTTAACATTTTTTGTTGTATACATATGTAGTCATAAGTTTTATATTTTTGTTTGATTCATTTTTACTCTAACATTGTCAGAAAGAAACAATAAAAGCATGAGTTCAAAAAGACATAGAAAACAACAAATTTTATGTGAAGGCATTCATATCAAGTATTGTAAGAAGGCTTTATAATAAGAACATAGTTGTATTTTTCTAGGAGCGTTGAGGTAGTTTTGCTAGAATGGAACATATATTAATGTTTGTAGGGATTGGATCCGTATTAAAAGTTATTTCAACACCATACAACTAGGGAATTATATATTTAAGCAACTTAAGAAGTTGGACAAATGGCCAATTCCAATCCCTCTAGAATTAGCACCCATCATGACTAAAATCGTGGAAGAAATATTTCTCATAAGTAGAGATAAGGAGGATGAATTATATTGGGACTATCGGAGCCATGGTGTCTATATGGTGAAGCATGGATATGAAAATATCCTTCCAAAACCTCTTCCTCATGCATATCAGGTTGAGGATTGGAGAAAAATTTGGTAGTCCAAGAGTTTGCCTAAAGTAGGCTTCTTTGCTTAACAATTCATGCACTATGGAATTCTTACCTTTGATAATATAAGATAAGGAAATTTTTGACCCATCCTAATGTGTTTTATGCTACAAAAGTTAGAAAACATCTAACCACCTAATGTTTGAGTGCTCATTAACATGTTAGATCTTGGAGAGATGGTTTTTAGCTTAAAAAATATGAGGTAATAATGATCTAAACTGGATTAATATTTGAGAAATATGGAAGAGGGGCAAATGTAACTTTAAAAATCTTTGTATTGTATGGAATATTGGATTACATTTTATTTGGTGGTAATTTTGGTTGGGAAGAAATGGTAGAATTTTTAGAGAAACCTTTACATCCTTGGATGGTGTCTTGCAGGTTGTTTGGAGCAAAGTCATAGAAACTGTGGTAGTGTATGCTAAATAGGAGGGGTAGGGCTAAGCTAGTTGGAAAACACCTTTGAAATGCTAGATAAAAATTAATACTGGTGGAGCTACAAAAGGTAATTTGGGTAGAGCAAAAATTGGAGTGGTCTATAGGAGTAATGTTAGGATAGTACTCTATTGGAAATTGCAAGGCTTGGGCAAGGCCACAAACAATGAAGCAAAATCCTTAACTATCAAATCTACTTCTATTCAGGTGGTAAGAAAAGGTTATAGGAGGATAATCATAGAATTAGATTATCAAATCTTGGTAGGAGCTCTAGATTGCATGAGAAACTTTGCTTTGGAGACATGGAGGTTGAGGATGCTTGTCACCTAAATTAAGGATTTGTGTAGGGAATTGGATGATGTGATCTTGATTTATATGGGTAGAGCTCTAAATAGTGTGAAAAACATCTTGGTTAAGAGGAGGCAAGGGTTCAGTGGCACAGTGGCATGGCTACTAAGGATGAGAGGATCGGGTAGGATGGTGAGCAAATCCAATGTTTGGCTAGTTTGGACAACCAGTGCATACATATGGTTTAGGATATTTGGCTCCAATACATATCTCCTTTTAGTGTTGTTGTCACATCCCCGCTATTTATATTTAATTTACTTGGAAGAATGTGATTCTACGTCTAGTTTTGTGATGCAGGTACAGGGCTCTGTGTCAGATGTAGAAAAGAACACCCACCCCCTTGACCAGGGCAACAGATTGGAAACACCAGGTAAGTGGGATATGATGTTGTGTCGCATGCACCTTGGTCCATGGGTACATGGAAGCCCACCATAGTATTTGCATATGCATTGCATTTTGCCTGACATTGATGATTGAATGTTTGCAAGTTGATTGTTTTTTTCTAGTTTGTCGCTTGTTTCTTGTCACCGATTTAAATGATAATTTATATATATATAGTCATATAATTACTATATGGGAAATAAATAAATAAATATATATATATAATATAAATTATATGTATTAAATATTTATATAAAGAAATTAATCATTATTTTTAAAAAGACTTGCCTAAGGGTATGCTTAAGAATATCATTCTAAAGGGCAACGAATTTTGTGAAGGGGTTTACGACATAAACATAGGACAAGCTTACAAATTTAAACAATTGAAATTAAAAAAAAAAAATTATAAACAAGAACGAAGGAGGACAGTGAAGATTATTTAAAAATAATTAATATTCATAACACCCATCTGGATGACTAAGATTCCACCATTTGGATACGATCATGTGATTATACCTGGCAAGATAATTTGAGGTGTCAGCCTATCATTACAAGCCTCTCTATTTTAAATGGAAGCGGGTTGGCTGAAGAAAGGATGTAGATGTTCATTTTAGGATTTGGCGAGAGTGAGTGAAGAGGCGGAGGAATAGTCATCACTGCGCCGCTTGTGAAACCAAGTTAGATGAACATATTTATTAAGATATTTTTATGGATTGAGTGTCACTGTTTATAATTCCCTAGTGACTGGTTGAATATGTATTAAAAGAGCTTGATTTCTAAGACGAAGCGTCCGAGTAAATGTTATATAAATATTCTCTGTATGTGTGTATGTTGTTTTACCAGCTGACTAACAAAGGAATTGTCCAAAAATTATTTGTTTTTAAATACTGCGTGATATACTATATGGGATACGAAAAGAGGTTAAAAATACCTTGTTTGCACCACTCACGGCGTGAGAGTTTTGCTTCTATCCAGAGAAGAAAAAATAATGGATTTACTATGCATTTCTTAGCCTTTGTTTTGAAGTTGTGTAACCAATTAAAAAGGGGCAACGCTATCTGTTTAAAAATGATTCAGATCACTGCATTATTTAGTCAAGGAGAATTCTATTTAACCTTCTCTTAAAAACCGTTTTCTTAATTTCTCTGTTTTGCTTGGTCAAGAAATATATATATTTTTTAAATTTGGAAACGCTTTCACTTGTTTCAATGGATTCGTCTGCTTGAGGGCATTATTTTTGCATAAATTTTGTCATTCTTCTAGTAGTGGATGTTCTGAGTAATAGCATATGCATTGAAGGCTTCTGTTGTATATCTGCGTATGTTTATTTGGATGTTTGCCTTGCATGAGTGTGTATGTCATGTAGGCAAACTAGGGCCAAGCTGACCCATGCCTAGTTTTCATTATTTGTTGGCGTCCGTGTGGGGTGGACGCTCTGAAGATGCCCAGGTTCTCAAAGTTGAGGCAGTTCCCTGACACAACATTGGTGGTAAATATTTTCAATGCCAGTTTGAGCAAAAGACGCCAGGGTTGACGGCGCAATTCAAAATCAATTGTAGTAAAAAAAAAAACCTTTGTATAGAAGCTCTGATAGACCTTGAACCTGGTGATTGTGCTTTCATTAGGTGGTTAGGAGAAAATACGTCAGTCTTAGTGAAACACTATTAAAAAACGTATAATCGTTGTATATTAAGCATAGACCGCTGGCATCGTTTAAATTTAAATAAGATATTTTCTTTTTTTATTTTTTAAATAAAATATGGTTGTCTTTTTATTCTATGATTTCCTGAAGAGTATACCTTGATGAGATTAGATTTGTTTTCATTTAATAATTGTCTTTTAAAAACAATACAAATGTAAGAGACGACTTGGACAGTGTGCTTGAAGTATTTAGAAAAAACGTAGCATATGGTAAATGTGTTTTGTCCATAACTCTTAGAGTGTGAACCCTGCCAATCATCTGCATACTATAAGGCATTCCTCTTGAACATTTAACACATAGAATATAAACTGTAGGTTGTGCTAAGTGTAGATGATAGGGATAGATTGTGTTTTTATTTAAGAAGCTTATATGTCGAGAATTGTTTTTCACAAATTTTTAAATAAATTTTAATATGAGAATTTTAATATAGTCTTAGATAGTCTTGAAGTGTGAAAGAAATATCCTAAACTAACATCTAGTTGGAATTGGAATAGAAAGCAAAGTATTGATGTATAAAACAAAATTTTAATATGAGAATTTTGAGTTGTAAAAGTGGGTTGTGAGAGTTGTAACCGAAAGTGGTTAGTTCTTGGGATTTTGGTCTTAAGAGTTATGTAAGTCTTAAGAGTTATGTAAGTTTTTTTGGAAAATTAAAAAGAGGAAATGAGTGCTTTTGTTGGCTAATTCCAGGGGGAGTCTCATCCCAACTTGTAAATAATCTTATTCTAATATAACTTAAAAAAAAATGTAATTTGATTAATTTGAATAAAAAAAATATTGTTTTAATTTATAAATTTAGGTTTATTTGATTTTTTAGGTTTATAAGTTTATAAATTTAGGTTTATTCAATTGGCCATGAATCAAATTACACTTTCAAAACCCCCTTATAATATGAATTAAGGGGTCAATAAGAGAAGAAATTAGTGACAATAATATTTCTCCTCATAATGGATGCTCTAGCAGGCCTTTGTATTTTGAGGTAGACTAATATAAATCCCACTTACCATCTAATGTATGTTTTTGCAAAAATTCTTATTATACAAAAGTCTTCTTAGACTAGATTTTAATCATCACTACCACTATTAGACACTCCCACACATATCCAAAAGTACTTATACTAGGGGTTCAAATGAAGAAGGAAATTCAAGATCACCTACTCCTCTAAAGATAAGCTCCTTCAATCTTCCATAGTCATATAAGGCATGAATTAAAGGCATAGAATTTCCTCTTATAGCATACATCACCCCATGCGTAGACTTCCCTTGCCCATAGAAACCTTATTTTGATCACCAAAAAGGATTTGCATGAACCTATTTAAAATAAGAGCTATAACAAACTTCCAAGAGTACTTGGACAAGAAATAGACTACATAAGAGATCATGAGTAATTAGATTTGCACGAATAAGCTGAATAAATTGCCTAAAGAAAGAAGAGACAAACTAAAGCACATATTGAAATATTTTTCTTAAGCCTCTAAAATACTCAAAATCTATCGCAACTATCACATATCCATTTATATCTCCCAAAACATTAGGCCAAAGATTATGATTACATAGAATAGAATAAATCCTCCCTTTGATAATAGGGTAATAGGGCTTGAGGACTATTCCACATGATTTAGATTCTAACATTAGAACAAGTTTATAAGCTAATGTCTCTAATGCATAGAACTCAAGAATCACATGATTTGAAGAAAACGTACTCATAATGTTTTTGCATGAAAAAGTTATGATCTCTAGAAGTTTTGCTTTAATAATATTTAAATAATAAAAAATTCAACAAATATTAGGAAATCAAAATCTACTTGCCTGCTACCACCTAGTGATCTATGATTCACTAGTGTCTTCCACTTATCATTTGCCACATCAGTACCTCTAACCCTATGCGAAAATGGAACTTGATTGCTTTCAATTTGTTGAGTTAGTATATATGAAAAAAGGATTTGACATAGCCCAAATGATGGCCACATCAATAAAATCTCCATTGCACTCATTAAAAATTTTCATCAAAAATGGGACTCAAGCCTGGGTCTTGTGAATGTTTGTCACTTTGGGCTATCCAAGTTGCCTAACATGCCATTGGGAATAAAAGTTACCTCCCCTTGTGCATGAGCCTTAAACTTTGATGTTGAGACATAATAAACTTGCAAAAAGATACCTTCTTATGATTTGACCTTAAGTCCTTAAAGACATGAATGCCTTAGGTGAGGCGAGATGACTGATTAGGCCATAACACTCCTTTGGAACTAGTAGCATTGTAATAAATATTTTAAAATATTTATTGTAAAATAAAAACAATATATTCCTATTTTTTGAAATGCAATCTACAATATTGTAGTTTCAAGTTGAAAAGAGTTTTCTTTAAATATCTAAACAATTTGATTCTTTTTATATTGATAAGACCAGGTTTTGTAAAACAATAATCATACAACCATCTTCTATATGTGCATTTCATTCAAAAATAAACAAAGAAATAACTAGTTTATATGTACTTGAACTAAGAACAAAAATTTAAAAAACTTATTAACAATATACTTCAACCAAATTTTTTTTTTTTGAAAAATTATAAATGAACTTATACTTTAAAAAAAGTATGTATATATATAGATATATATATATATATATATGATGAAAATTATAAAAACAACTAATCATTTTAATAAACAAAAACCATAATGCAACACATTTTTATTTTTATAACAAACATTTTAAATAAATTACAAAGGAAAAATTCTCTAAGTTCCATCTAAAAATTATCTACATTCAAAACCCACACTATACCCTTTTCCATTAAAAATTATTATATTATGAACATGCGTCAAGTAATTTATTCAATTCTTTACATTAAATAAGCTTAGTTAAACTAGACTATAAATTCTCATATAAAAAAGTACTTATAAAATAGAAACATAAATTATAAAATCATTCAATTACAAATAATCTAAATAATTTGATGAGCTTATATAAATTACACAAGTTACTGAATATTAAAAAATTTACATAATAAATACTTTTAAACAAAATTATAATATTACCTATAATTTTAAAATTTTATATCATTTTATAAATAATAAAACTATTAATAACTTAAAAATTTACAACTTCAAAATTTTCTAAATCGAATTTTAAAAGTTTGACTTGATTGTTAAGTGGTCATCCCTAATAAAAACTATATGGCTCTCTTGTTCAAGTCATGCATAATTAAATTCTAATCATGTATAAATTGAAATTAAAGTTTTTTTTTTAAGTTATTAGTTTTTTAATGAAAAAACTGAATTATATTAATTGGTTAAATTATACAAAATTGAGTGGTGGAAAGTTAGTAGTTTAATTTGAATTGGTTGAGTGCACGTCAGCTCAATGACAATGGTATTAGTTCGAAGCGAACGGTGGATCGCTTCGCATGTTAACCAACAACGAGGTGAAATAGAGGTTATAAGAAGATGATAGAACCAATCTCGAGGGATAGATGATCCCCTTCAACGATAATGGTACCAGTCCCAAGTGAACGATGGATTGCTTTGCATCATATTAAACAACAACGAGGTGAAATAAGGATTATAAGAAGATGACAATACCAATCCTGAAAGCATCGATGATTCCCTTCACGCCACGTTGTCATAAGAAAATGATGATATCAATCCCCAGCAACTAATAATCCCCTTCATGCCACATTAAACAACAATGAGGTGAAATAGGAGTTATAGAAAGCAACCCCAAGATTTGAATCCTGCTTGGTAGTAAAAAGAACTGTGTACATAGCCAATTCTCTATGTATAAAAAAAAAATTGAAATTGTTTTTTTTATATTATTATTATTTAAAAAATTTATATTGTTGATCTCTAAAAATTAGAGTAACTTCATAGTTTTTTTTTAATTTAACGAAAAGCTTTTTGCGAGGTGGTCTTGTCTCAAAAAAAACTTCGGCTTCGAAGATGTAATAACTCTTTAATACATTCTCCTACAACGTCTCGTGCATCATCAACGAATACACTTTTAAATATCAATTATGCAATGCCATTTTCAAACGTTTATATTGTAGCTCCGCAATCAAGAATTGTTGCAGTCATTTATTGCAGTCACAATATTAGAATTTAATTTACATAAAATTAAACTTCTGTATCAATCCTGGCCCTAAAGTTAGACCAGAAACTTAAAATTTTATAGGCCCTGGTGCATCAGCTGCCTGCTTTGAGGCAGGTGCTGCTTGTGCACTTTCAGTACCTGCCTGCTCTGCCGCAGCTACTGCTTGTGCTCTTTCAGTATTACGAAAATCAGTGTCAGTGTCAGTACGTACCTGAAAATCCATTATAATGTTTGAGTATTCATTCACTGGAATTTTAATTTGTATTGACACCTTGCATTCAAATTGAACTCGTCTGTTGCACCATGCTCTAGTTCCTAGAATCCACACAGCTTTGATCAATGTGTAGCTTGCAAGGGCAATAGTAGCTACAGACGCAATTCTAGACATCCAAGAACCCATTTGTCTAGATGGAAGAGGCAAATGCAGCACGACAGCAGTTCTGGGCATTAAAGTATCGGGCAATAGTAACTAAGTAATAGTGTGAGAAACCCCTAGGTTTGGGTATCCGTTTCAACTATAACTTTAGGTTTATTTAATTGTTTAGGTGTTCCCATGGTTGGAGGTAAAGTCACCAAGTAGGCAAATGCACCACGACAACAGATTACGAATTGGGGCAATTTTGGGCATCTAAGTATTCATTTAGAACTCACGAAGCTCGCTAACCCAAGAGAATAGCGGATTATAAAATTGATTAATTTGAATATCGTTGTTGTTTATTTGTTTTTTTATATAATTTTTTTATTTGGTTATTGTATTGCGAGAAATTTTTAGGCTCTCTTCAACCATAATTTGTGGTCCATAATTTTGCTTATTAATAGAGAATTTAACACATAATTACTACACACTTACTAAGTTTGATTCATATTTATGTGTATATAGAAATAATTGTAAATAATTAATTTTAAAAGTTTAGGAGTAGTTAAAGGTTATGAGTTTGTTTTTAAAGAATTATGGTATGATTTATGCTTATATTCATAAACAAATAATTATAAATAATTAGTTTTTGAATAGTTGCAAGTTTATTGTAGTGGTAAGGGCTTTGGTCTTTTTCTTTTTAGAGGTTCAAGGTTAAAACCCCACTCAGTATGAGGGGACCGGGATCTCTTATTAAAACCTGTGTAAACTTATTGAAAAAAAAAAAAACAAGTATTTAAAGGTTTTGAATTGAAATTTAAAAAATATTAACCAAGTACGTATATATAAATAAATAAAAGGTATAAATGTAACCCTTGCCATTGTGTGGAGTACTTTAATCAGGATTGTTCTTAGAAGAAAAATCAAGCTCTGCATGGCAACAAAAAAATGATAGTAGAAATAAGGAAGTTTCGACACGAAAATCATCTGGAGAAGCAAGGGACTTTGGTATGGAGATAACGCTCTCGTCCAATATGGAGGAGAAAGGGTGAGAGGAAGGAGAAATTATAGAAGAACCTCAATATGTAAGTAAACTCCTTGATATTCTTCTTATTGCTTCAACTGATTTAGTTGTTCACAATCCTTTTGGATGCTTTCAAATCTTCTTAAAAGACTTAGATCATAATGCTTCACTTTTTTCATCATGAACAAGAGTAAAACATCCCTGAAGCTGAAACCCAAATAAAAAAATGATTTCCCTCTTGCCTTGGAGGAGAACATTGAGATTCAGGATAGATCACCTAGGGCTCATGAACCTAGAAAGGAACATGGGAGCCCTAATCAAAGACACAAACGACCCTCAAATTGGGTAGGAAAAAATATTCGACCAAAATTAAAAAATGAGAGTCGTACCCTAAAATGTTAGGGGCCTCAATGCCCCTTCCAAACACCAGTTAATGTCATCATTAAGGATGGAACTGTAGCCTCAAATCTTGTTGTTACAAGAAACCAAGTTGGATAACTAAAAACTAGAAATAATTTGTACAAGTATTTGGAAAGAAGCCAATTTTGTTGCTAGTACAGTGAAGGGTGAAGGGTGTCGCGGGAGGGATTTTGTGTATGTGGGATGACAAATTTGTTGAAGAAAGGGTTATCTCAACTTTCGATAGATTGGTTAATGTGCTCTTCCACTGTAAGAAACTAAAATTAGCTAGGTTTTGACCAATATCTATGCACCAAACACCTGTATAGAACAAAAATAATTATTGAGGGATTTAACTTCAATGAGGAAGGTTTTCAATGACATTGTTTGGGTTTTGGTTTGGACTTCAACACCCCTTTGTATCCATCATACAAGAAGGCAGAAACCCTAATACCTTTGAAAGTACAAAATATTTTGAGCAGTTTGTCTCAAAGAAATGGATTGATCGATGATGACCTCGGAGAATTTAAATATACATGGAGAACCAACTGATCCAAATAAGACTTGGTAGATTATTATTTAATTATGAAATACCCCTAGGTTTGGGGATCCCGTTTCATCCATAACTTTAGGTTTATTTAATTGTTTAGGTGGTCCCATGATTGGAGGTAAAGTCACCAAGAAGGCAAATGCACCACGACAACAGATTACAAATTGGGGCAATTTTGGGCATCTAAGTATTCATTTAGAATTCACGTAGCTCGTTAATCCAAGAGAATAGCGGATTAAAAAATTGATTAATTTGAATATTGTTGTTGTTTATTTGTTTTTTTATATAATTTTTTTATTTGGTTATTGTATTGGGAGAAATTTTTAGGCTCTCTTCAACCATAATTCTTGGTCCATAATTTTGCTTATTAATAGAGAATTTAACACATAATTACTACACACTTACTAAGTTTGATTCATATTTATGTGTATATAGAAATAATTGTAAATAATTAATTTTAAAATTTTAGGAGTAGTTAAAGGTTATGAGTTTGTTTTTAAAGAATTATGGTATGATTTATGTTTATATTCATAAACAAATAATTATAAATAATTAGTTTTTGAATAGTTGCAAGTTTATTGTAGTGGTAAGGGCTTTGGTATTTTTATTTTTAGAGGTTCAAGGTTAAAACCCCACTTAGTATGAGGGGACCGGGATCTCTTATTAAAACCTGTGTAAACTTATTGAAAAAAAAAACAAGTATTTAAAGGTGTTGAATTGAAATTTAAAAAATCTTAACCAAGTATGTATATATAAATAAATAAAAGGTATAAATGTAACCCTTGCCATTGTGTGGAGTACTTTAATCAGGATTGTTCTCAGAAGAAAAATCAAGCTCTGCAATGGCAACAAAAAAAGGATAGTAGAAATAAGGAACGTTCGACACGAAATTCAGCTGGAGAAGCAAGGGACTTTGGTATGGAGATAACGCTCTCATCCAATATGGAGGAGAAAGGGCGAGAGGAAGGAGAAATTATAGAAGAACCTCAATATGTAAGTAATCTCCTTGATATTCTTCTTATTGCTTCAACTGATTTAGCTGTTCACAATCCTTTTGGATGCTTTCAAATCATCTTAAAAGACTTAGATCATAATGCTTCAATTTTTTTATCATGAACAAGAGCAAAACATCCCTGAAGCTGAAACCCAAATAAAAAAATGATTTCCCTCTTGCCTTGGAGGAGAACATTGAGATTCAGGATAGATCACCTAGGGCTCATGAACCTAGAAAGGAACATGGGAGCCCTAATCAAGTCACCAACAACTTTAGAAAAATCAAGACGAATGTTGGGCATGAGCCAAAATAGGGAAGACCTTCTCAATAGCAATTAGGAAAAGGAAAACTACGAAAGAGGTTGTGTATGAGACACAAACGACCCTCAAATTGGGCAGGAAAAAATATTCGACCAAAATTAAAAAATAAGAGTTGTATCCTAAAATGTTAGGGGCCTCAATGCCCCTTCCAAAAACCAGTTAGTGTCATCATTAAGGATGGAACTCTAGCCTCAAATGTTGTTGTTACAAGAAACCAAGTTGGATAACTAAAAACTAGAAATAATTTGTACAAGTATTTGGAAAGAAGCCAATTTTGTTGCTAGTGCAGTGAAGGGTGTCGCGGGAGGGATTTTGTGTATGTGGGATGACAAATTTATTGAATAAAGGGTTATCTCAACTTTTGATAGATTGGTTAATGTGCTCTTCCACTGTAAGAAACTAAAATTAGCTAGGTTTTGACCAATATCTATGCACCAAACACCTGTATAGAACGAAAATAATTATTGAGGGATTTAACTTCAATGAGGAAGACTTTCCATGACATTATTTGGGTTTTGGTTGGGACTTCAACACCCCTTTGTATCCATCATACAAGAAGGGCAGAAACCCTAATACCTTTGAAGGTACAAAATATTTTGAGCAGTTTGTCTCAAAGAATGGATTGATCGATGATGACCTCAGAGGATTTAAATATACATGGAGTAATAGAAGATTTGGGAACCAACTGATCCAAATAAGACTTGGTAGATTCTTAATCTCTTAATAAAGGCTAATTAACTTTGGATATACCAATATGACCGTACTCACTAAAGTAGGATCTAACCATAACCCTCTAGTGTTAGATTTCCAAACCGACAGAATGAGGTTTTACAACACTTTTAGGTTTTAGATGATGTGGCTTAGAAATGAAAGCCTTGAGAATTACATTAAGGAATGATGGGGAAAAAATTCACTAAATATTTGATGGTACAAATTTCCAAAAAGATTAGATTTATCAAACACAAACTCAAAAATTGGAACAACATTTTTTTTACGATGGCATAGCAACCACAAACTATAGTGGCAATAGAGAAACCACAATGTTGGAAAAGCAACCACAAACTACTATGAAGACATATTTATATACTATTATTGTTATACTTAAATTATCTATATAACTAGTTATTACCATTTAGGACTTGATCAGTGGGGAAGATATAGTTGACTTAGCATTGTAAGACAAGATAAGAGATCCTAAATTAATCCTTGCTTTACCTTTGAGATATGGGGATGTGTATATATACCCTAATCTATGTTTGATGTGTTTATCAAGAAACTATTGGAATATATTACATTGTTTGTTACATGCTAATGTACCATCATGGGTACATGTTTACATTAGGAGTAAAGGACGAAAACTTGTGCCATACAACGAAATAAGGAAAAAGAAACCTATAACAACATGATGCGACGATGAATCCCATTGTATTAAATTCGTATTGATTTATTTAAAAAATGTTACAAAGAGTCCCTTTCAGGGATTTCATCAATGATATAATATTACAGTGAGGGACATGGTTCCTTTGTTCATCAAAAAATATTTTCTAGGTGCAATCTGGAAGGTTCCCATGCCAACACAATATTTTTAGAGGGAAGGTTTCCTTAAGACCATTACATGAGTGAGAGTTGGATCTAGAATATTTCATAATAATTGAACTCTATAACCTACACAATGAAAAAGAGAGATCAGTACAATTTATAGGGCCCACCAAGGTTGGACCCATATTGATCAAGAAATAAAGTGAATGCATGCTATAATAACCAAAATATAAGCTAATGCAATAAAATAAAGTGCATAAAATGAAATATTTGTCATTAAAACAAACATGCAAGTGGAAATCTAAGCTAAAATGCAACAAAAATGATAAAACTAGTTACCTTACTGAGATCATCTTGGGTCGAGATGATCTTGTCTACGAATCATTTTGAGGTGAGACAATTGTTGTCGTAGACCTGCAATTTTATGAAACCAGGTTTGTGTAAGGTTTAAATGACCCAAGTGTTGGGCACTGAATTGCATCAAACTTTACTCAATACTACGGCTATTTATCTTCCTCCTTTTTGTCTAGGCTTGCACCCGATAGCTATAGCTCAGCACCCAACATTGGATGGACCAAAATAGGGTTTTCATATCCAACCTCTAGAGTAGGCAAGTTCCTTGTCAACTTAAACAGGGTGTTGACACAATTATGCTCACTTAGGGTTTTAGATATTAGGGTAAGAAAATATTAGGGTTAGAAAATGTGAACAACAATGGACGAATAGGCTAACAACATTGTTACTACAACAAAAAGCTCCCATAAACCAAATTAAAGACGCGTTACTCAGATCATTATTATCTCATATTAAATGTACTTTCATTCATTAAAGAACAACAAAGAAATATTATAGACAACAATTTCAATATCTAAACAATGATAATCCAAATAATAGAATTAATCAATATCTAGATTTCAAATAAATGCACTCCCTAACAATAAAAATTTAATTTAGAAGCAGAATTCAATTACCCTAGATTTAGCACAAACTAACCATTCAAGTATTCATAGAAATACAACTTAAGAATTTGAACCTCTGATATCTAATTATGAAGATATAAAATTTGAGGTAAAAATCAATGTAATGCTTCTTTCATTAGCCCTTGGGAATATTTACAATAGAACAGGAAAACGCACTAGAGTCGACCCTTGAAAATGAGGGTTCGCCCTCTATTTATAGTTTTGCAAAATTAAAATAATAAGGAACATTACAAAGATTAAAATTTTACAGCTCAAAAAAGAGTTCTTTTTGCCGTTCTCTTACTGGTTCAACCTCTGAGAAATCCGCTGCAAGTGGACCGCCATGGTAGCTTGGAACCTCTGTAACTTGCTGGTTATTTGGCACTAACTAAAGTTTTGGTCGTTGGAGACTATGTTGCATCGTTAATTTATCTTGGAAATCTTTTATCATTTTCAATCTACAACCGTCTCTAGTTCTTTTTCTCTTGAAAACCCTCGAAGCTTTGGCTTCCTCCTCCAACTGATTGTTCTTTCAAATTTTGGTGAGAGATCCCTTTTATATGCTTCAAAATTCTTGATAAAATCTCAACCATCGATCTCTCCCATCATATGGCAATGGTTTAATCTAATATAAGATCGAATGGTGGGAAGAGAACACAGTGCCATTCCACTTTTAAAATTGATGACGTCATCTTTCATGCTTCAAAAACTGTGGAACACCAATCCGACACTAAAATGCCTTGAAAGTGAAGCGGGATGAAATTCACCCCTTATACTTCGTGTTTCTTCTTTGGCAATGAAGCATTCACCAATCCACACAAAAAATTAGATGACGTCACATCTCCTTTAAAACTCTATGGATTCCATTTCAGACCTAAGCAAGTGTATTAACCTGTGAACACCATTTTGAACCCGTCATAGTGTAAGGTGACTCTTTCTCCATTCTGCACTGGCTTTAGAGTAAAACACTACTTGTTGCCGTTCCGGGTGAAAGTTAGTCAAAATTTCCTTCATCACAAATCAGCATCTCCAATACTTCACTTTATATCTTTTATCACCATTCCGGGTAAAAATATTATATGCAACTCCCAAAATTGGGCCCTCGAACACTTAGCAAATTTTGAAGATATCAAAAATATAAAGTGGTCGCCAATCCGCACTTATTTTACGTTGACACCATCCTTCTTCAAATTTTTTTATAGATTCAGAGCATGTCATCAGTCTGGAGCCAAAAACATATGAAACCATGTGGAATTGCTCCAAGTGCAAAATCTTACTAAGAGTTGGGCATATTTGTAACCTTTATTACGAATCCATTCCAAAATACACTACAAAGTGTGCGGAATGAGATCTTTAGGCCTTAGACAAAATTTTCAAAATTTTTCTAAGTATGTGGCCATTTTGGGTCTACATTCGGGTGCCTCCCAGGTGGATTTTCTTGCAAAGCCATAGAACTCAGAGTCTTATCCATTGGGCTACAGGAGTAAAAAATGCTCATCTTCAAAAATGTGCTTAAAATAATAATTTCCATATGAACACTACCCTCTGAAAACAATTCTCTTAGAGAGTAGAATTTCACATCGAGACCATGCTCCAAGCAACACAGAGGATAACTGCTGAGCAATATACACATGTTCCTCCATTGTTTTCAAAATATGTCTCTATACCCTTATAGCAAAACTACTTCACTGTCTTTGCAAAATACAGTTCTACTCTTCTTATAAGGCCTACTCACAAAAATACCTTCATACAAAATACGTTGCTCTCTACGCCTCTCTAGGATTCATGTCTTTATTGTTTATTTTTGACAATTGTCAGAGCAAAAAACAAAAATACAAAACTTGTGCATATGTACAAAAAACAAAAATGAACTAAGTGTGTGCCCCTTCCGGGCCTATGATAGTTCCATCCTGCTCTACTTCTTGGTGGGCCTCTTTCTCGACCTCCTCTTCATTCTTTTCTTCTTCTTCTTCGTCTTCTTCTTCTCTTTCATCTTCTTCCTTTGGAGGAGATTTTTATTGGTTTCTTCCTCCATAAGTGTCACCAAACAATTGAATCATCAATTTCAAAGTTTGTAAATCCCGTTTCTAGGTTGCTTCAGAGGGGTTTGATGTTTCTTTGAGTTTCTTGTAAATATATTGAATTTATCCAATATCCTCATAATTAGCAACATTCCCTCTATTCACCAAATCCTCCATGAGATCTCTTAATCTAGTAAAATCAAAAATCAGTTTGGAAGCTTGCTCTTGATTTAGTGGCTCTTCAAGAGAATCAATTCCATATTCATCTAGCAAATTTTTGTCAATGCTCTTTTGGATCTCTTCCACAGATAGCAAGCTATGATCCTCCATCCATAAACTTTTGAAACCAACTTGAACCATTTCCTCATTTACATCCATGACATCCTTAATTACCCTTTCAATTCTACCAAACAATAGCCAGACTTTCTGAAGTACCTTGTGTTTCTTTACCATTGTTCTAGCAACAACTCTAGCAAGATTCCATTCCTTATTAGGAATTGTCTTAGTAGAATCACTAAGTTTGCTATCAACCAATTTATACATTTGCTATGCTGGAATCACCATAGGTTGTAGCTCTCTAGTGATTCGATTTAAATCTTTTTGCACATTCTGGAGTAAACGATTGACATCATCTAAGTAATCAATGATAAGCCGAAGCCCTAAACATTTCTTTTGGACCTCAGAGAGAAATTCTTTTCTAATCTTCTTGAGTTCAGATTTAGAAAAACCAAAAGACTTAGCTTTCTCAATTTGAATCGTTCGTTTTAAACTTTGAATTTCTTTTGCTTGTTCTTCATTCAGCTTATTTTTCTCTCCTAGTTGATCTTTGAGCTTATTGGCTTCTTAAAAATTTTCTTTCCAGCCCTTAGCCTTTTTTTTTAGAGCCTTTTCTACTTCCTTTTGATTTCTCAAAGTCTTTTTAAGCTTTTCAATATGTTTCTCCAGTTTACCCACCTTCTTTTTGAATATATCATTCTTCACATAGAAGGTGTCCAAGTGGGATTTGGCTATAATTAACTCATATTCTTCAAGAAGTTTCTTAATATCTTTTGTGACCTCTTCAACTCGATAATCACGAACAGTCAACTCAGTTTTAGGTTTAATTACAAGTGGAGTCATGGATCTAAATATCCTCTACCTGGAAACTGGATCTACATACATGCTTCTTCTCCTGACAACCATCCTACTTGAAGGCTTTGATAAATTTTCTGCCCATAAATCATTTATCTTTTGTGTGGCTGTCTGCTCCTTTGGAAAAGTTATAAGACTTTAAAAACTAGTAGCCAGGGGAGATGAAGACACTAGAAATGTAAGAGTGGACTCAACCGTTGACAATGGTGGTATGGAGGTAGTTACAGCAGTTTATGTAACAATAGTGGACTCTGCAACTACTACTGTGGTTGCTATTGGTTAACTCATAGGAATTGAAATAAGACTAACAATTGGATGAATGGGGGTGCTTAGAATGATTTATCCCTTTGATGGTGGTTATTGCAATGATGAAATTGAAATGATGGGAGATGATGAAGTGGGAACCTCAGATGATGAAAGTGGGATTTGGGGTGACTTTGGGGGAGAAGGGGTGACAGGTACTTTAATGACAATCAATGAAACATAGGGTGGACTATGAGGGGGAGACGGTACCTTTGTCGCATTTTCTTGACCAAAAAGTGAGGGAAACTTCCTTTGGGATTCAGGAGGATGAAGAGGAGAAGGGGGACTAGAAACCATACCTTTGCCTACGAATGTAGGGTATTCTTTTTCTACCTCTATTTCCTACTGCTGCTCTTGATGAGTCAATTCTTTTACAACTCCCCTCTATATCCAATCTCTATTTCTTTGAAAAATATATTTTCCTTATTTTTGGAGCTCTTTTAGCTCTTCTATGAATTAATTGAAAGGAAATCATCTCACTCTCTAAATCTTCTTTAGATACCTCTCCTTATATTTCTCCTGTAAGCAATGCTTGTTTATAAATAGGGTGCAACTCTACTGATGCTACGGTGGTGAAAGAATGGGGTTTGAACCTGGAACTCTCATCATTATTTGTCCAGTTGATATCTATGTCTAGAGGTTGTCCCCCCAGAGCTAAGCGTTTAGGCCTAGTTACTGGTTCAATGACTGGAGTACTAACAAATTTTTCACTGGACTATTGCATTTTGCTCAGAATCTATGCTCCTTTAGGAAACTTTTCCACTTGCTTAGTGGTAGGCTGAAACGTTTTCAAAACCTCAACTATTTCCAAAGGAGTTTCTTGCTCTTCTACTGGAGCTTCTTGATATGTGGGTGGAGAGAGATTTTTAAAATGAATTTGGGATTTTCCACTATTAGTACTATGTTTATGATATCCTTCTGCTTACAGGTTCTGATATTTTCATCATATTTCTTAGAAAACTCATTATCAATCTTCATTCCAAACCTGGACTTAGGTTTTCCAATATCAATCCTCATTCTCCACCAATATGATATCGTCACTAAATTCTATTATTCTTCTTCTTCTACCTCTTCAGCAGTGTTCTCATCAGGTTGAGAGTCCTTTTTCTTTGCAGTTTTCTCTTCAATTTCATGAATGGTGGCTTCTATGAGCTGATGTATTTTCTTCTTGTCTGGATCATAATCCATAATCTATTCATAGAAATCTAACCATGGATGCAATTGACCCATTTTTAACACATTCCACTCCAAAAGAGTGGTCTCATCATTATTTTTGCCTTATTCGAAATGAACCCTAGTCCTCTTTTCAAATATATAAGCTTTTGTCTCTATTTAGGGCTACATTCCTTTTGGTGAAAATTTCATCAGGGTCATAACTCCATCTTTGGGGAATATAAAATAGACCTAACCTATCAAGGTATTGGTCAATTAGCTCACTCTACCCTTTTTTGTGATAGTAATGTCCTCCATAGTGTGGTAGGTAAGAAGATATTTTCTCTTTCTTCCAGAACCATAATTCAAATCAATGTACTCTACCTACCTCAAAAATTCTAAGGCAAAGAACCTATCTATGACAAAATGGGGTAGGAGAAAAGTTGTAATCATGAAACCATATAGTTTGATTACTGTACCCTCAGTCAAAAGGTAACAATCTCCTTCTTCGACACCCTATGCTCTTAGAATTTTCTTAGCCAAGTGTGGCAATCTAGGGTACTCTCCATACATTATTTTCAAAGCAGGTCCAAGGAATTCTAAATTGAATCAGTAAAAAGACTCACTACTTCTCAAGTGACTTGTCGAATAATAAACCGATAAGGGTTCCCCATCACTGGTTTTGTCCTTGATCGAAATCCATGGCATCTTGTCCTTAATGGTAGCATACAAAATCCATATCAAACTTGAGCAATGTTTAAAACTAGGAGCATCCGAGCCCCTTTTCATCCATAACAACTGTTCATGTATCATTTGGGCAAGAAAGGCTAGCCAGTTAAAATATATGGCCCTAGTCTCTTTTTCCTCCGTGCCTTCCTCATACATTCTTTCATTCAAAATACAATAGGCTACGACAATTTTCTAGCCATGCACCATTCTATCAGAATCTAAACCCTCCATACAGGCCAAAATAGAGAATAGTACAGGGTTTGCAAATTCATCAATCAGGATTGGAACTTCAAGCAATTTCTTCTTGGGCCTGGCATCAAAATTTTTATAAACTCATCTCTTGAATGACTCACCGTCATTAGATCATTTCTCTAGGGAGTAATACCCATCCTGGTCAATCACCCTAAATTATTTTTGTCTCACTGATGGTTTTGATCCTAGGATGAAAATATTATGACAAAAGGCGATGGTGATACTAAAAAGGGTTTTGCCTTTAGTAGTTTTCACTACTTTGGCCATTGGATCATAAAATTTAACTATTGCAGCTATTGATTCTAGACAAGGATGAACAAAATTACAAATGTAAAAATATAGGGAAGAAATGACAGCACATCTACCTTCCACCAACAAAGCTGCTCTTTTCTTAAATATGTTGTTGACGCTCCCCTTGAGCCTCGTTCTCTTTGTGAGGACCATTTTAGTATCTGCCATAGCTTTTGATCTATCAATGTATGGAGATACTACCCTCATCTCTGAGGTTTTAGCTTCTTGGGTATCTTCAGAAGCCATCTTGCTAGAAACAACACTATGCTCTCTGGTATTTGCAAGGGAAGCTTGAGTACATTTCACTCTTTTCTCCTCTGAGGATGCGATTTACCTCTAAATGAATGTTGCTAGTGCTTTTTGATTCTTTTATTTCCTGGGGCACACATATATTTTTCCATTAATGCAGCTACTACACGATCTGCCCAGCAGCACACTCTCCAACTTTCACTTATTTCTCTTGGCGGCTCAACGGTGGCATTCTAATTTTTCATTGGTAAAAAATTCAAACCACACGGCCACTTCACTGTGTCTCTTTGGCTACTCTTTGGTTCAAACATGATTTCATTAGCATTGAATGAGGGCCTTTTCTTTTCTCTCCATGTGGCACGGTCACAATATCGCCACTTCGCTCCACTTAAGTTTTGAAACTGACATATTGAAGACGCCTTTGATTCTGTTGATGCTTAACTTATTTCACATGTGGATAATCATATTGGTTCTGTTCCATTGAGACCTTCGTGTATTTTGAAGTGAATTGAAGATGCTCACCGTTGCACTACACTTTAGATTTGAAAATATCTAGATTGGAGACACCTTCACTTCTTTTGACACTTGGCTTTTTCATCAAGAAGAAAACAACACTTACACCATTCCGTTGGAAATTTAGTGCATTTTGGTGTGGATTTAGAAGCATCCATCATTCCACTCCACTTTACATGTATTTTTGTGCGGAATGGAACCTTGTTTTATCCTTGTCAACACTTAGTCATTTTTGCAAATATTTTTTTTTTCAAGATGTTAAAGAGAAAAATAACTTAATACAAAGTGCAGAAAGAAGGAGAAATATAATATAATGTATATACATATATTACAATAAGTTCATATTTCAAACATAGTAGAGTTTGAGATGAAACCTGTTTACTGGAATTGGCTGTATGTTCCCTTCTGGATCTTCCAATTGCAACACATTGGACTCCTTGGCCTCTACTATTTTTAAAGGGCCATCCCAAAAAGAATCAAACTTTTCATGTTTTTCTAGTTTTTCTCTATCAACATTCCACCTGAGAACTGCATCTCCAACTTGGAATTTTCTAAATCTAGCCTTCTTATCAAACCATGTCTTGATATCTGAGGAATGTTTTTGAAAATTATCATATACCTGAGCTCTATTCTCTTCAAATTTAAGTAAGTGGTTCAGCCTATTTTTACTAGATTTTCCTCTGATTCCTTCTCTGTATTTACCAGCTTGAGTGCTGGAATATCCAAATGGACCTGTAATATTGCTTCTTTACCATACACCAGTGCATAAGGGGAAGTTTTAATGGAATTTTTTATAGTAATATTGTCAGCCCATAGAGATTGGTCTATCAATAGGTGCCAACTTCTTTTGTTCCCTTCAAGTCATTTTCTAAATATCCTTAACAAGTTTTTATTGGTAGATTCGGTAAGCCCATTACCCTGTGGGTAATAATTTGAAGTATTCTTGAGAGTGATTCCATATTTGCTAGCAAACTCAATATACTTGGATCCTATAAAATTTGGGCCATTGTCACTCACCAAGGCTTTTGGAACTCCAGACCTTGAAATCAAATTTTCCATAAAATTGATCACAACCTCCTGATCTGATTTCTTGGTAGGAATAGCCTCTACCCATATGGTAAGATAATATGTGGAATTTAGGATAAAATTATGCTCTACTGAGGAATTAGTTTTAATGACCCCTTTGAAGTCCAACCCCCATTGTTGAAAGGTCTCTTCAACTTGTATTGACCTGAGGGGGAATGAAGCATTCCTTGTTATTCCAACATATCTCTAACATTTGTCACAGGCCCTAGTAATCCTGAAAGCATCAGTAAATATAGTATGCAAATAATAGCCTACTTTTATGATTTTCAAAGTTGTAACTCTACCTAAGCTATGTCCTCCAGCTAGTCCTCCATGGAACTCTTCAATAACCCTCTATTATTGATAATATTTTAAGCATTTAAGAAGGACTCAATACAATTTTTTTTTGTACAGACCCTCTAGAAGCAATACATATTTCAAAGCCTACAACCTGTATCTTCTTATTTGGAAAGTGTTTATATTAGGAGGGCATACTCCAGTTTGGAATTATTTGATCGTATGATCAACCCAATCGGAATCTATTGTTTGTATTCCTTCAACCTGATCTTCTTATTTTGTCTAGCATGTTGTTAATTCTTCTAATAATGCAACCTCTATTAGAGCTTGGAATAGGGCTCTACCTCTTACCAACTTGGTGGGATATATTTCTACATCATATTCTTAAATTTTGGTAATCCAACTAGCCCTTTTATCTCGTAGTTCACCCTACAGGATAAAACTTCTTATATCTGGATGAACCACATATATTAGGGTCTTGCTCTGTACCAAGTACTTCTTGAACTTATTCAATGACTTTATGAAAACAAATAATTGTATTTAAATAAATTTGTACTTGACCTAGTAGTCATGGAGTGTCTAGATCCAAAAGAATATAGGATGTTCCTCACCCTGATCATATTTTTGAGTGAGGATTGAGGCATTAGTATCTTCAGCTCCATAAACATAAATAATAAAATCTTTACTAAAATCTGGGTTTACCAGTATTGGGGTTGTTGCAATGGATTGTTTTATTATCTCAAAAGCTTATTTTTTGACTTTAGTGCACTTAAACTCGACATTATTCTTGAGTAACTCAGATATAGGCCTTACTTTTTGTGCAAAGTTAGAAATGCATTTCTTGACAAATTTTATTTGTCCCAAAAAGGACTGTAAGGTCTTGTTGTTTTTAGGTAGTGTGAGAGCAATAATGGACTTAATTCTATCTGGATCTATGGCCATACCTTCTTTTGATACCACATGATTTAGCAATTTTTCTTCATGAACTGCAAAGAATGATTTCTTAAGATTGAGTGAAATACCAAATTCTGTGCACTTTTGAAAAACTTGCTCCAGGTGTGCTAAGTGATCATTCTTATTATGGGAAAATACAGTCATATCATCCAAATATATCAGATTGAATTTGTTGATCAGTGCCCCAAAGGCATAGTCCATGGCTCTTTGAAATGTGACTCCCGCATTGGACAACCCAAAAGGTATTCTCTAGTATGCAAATGTGCCCCATTTGGTGGTGAATGTTGTTAAGATCCTGCTATAAAATAAACTCAAATAACACACTCTCACACAATTGCTTGGAAATAACTCACATAAACATCACATTAATATAACAAAAATTTGCATAAAGAACAATCTCACAATAGGACTGAATCGCAGGCCTCTTCGAGGGGGCAACCTCCTTCAATACTTCATTAATTTTGCAAAAGATGGTTACATTGGTGCCCTTTCGGGTATTTAAGGAGTTTCCTTCCAAGGTTGGCTTACATGCAAAATGCCACTCGGATTACATGCATAATGCCACCCGAATTACATGCATAGTGCCACTTTGAATTACATGCACAATGCCACTCGAATTACATGCACAATGCCACTCGGATTACATGCATAATGCCACACGAATTACATGCACAATGCCACCTATCTACCATGTGTTACATAAAAAGGGTGCCATTTGTCATGGGCACTACCTAAGCTAAAACTTAGAACATTACAAAATATTAATCATGGGTACTACCCACGTTCACTAGGAATTATTACATCATGGAAGTTATTACATTAAGGGTTAGGATGAGATCCTAACATGCCCTTCTCCTTGAAGAAGCTTTGTCCTCAAAGCTGAAAATGAGGAAACTGTTGCTGAAGTTGATGGAGAGACTCCCATGTAGCATCCTCAAAGTTGAAGTCCACGCCACTGAACCAGGACCTCTGTGATGGTACGGTTGCGCAGAGTGCGAGTTCGACGATCCAAAGAGCTTGTTCCGGTGCAAGTAAGATGGAGCCTTCTTCATCCAACTCGGGAGTGTTGATTGAACCCGTACCTTTGTGCCCACAACTTTCTTGAGAAGGGAAACATGAAAAATAGGGTGGATCTTGGAAGTGGGGGGAGAGCCAATTTGTAAGTCGTGGGACCAATCCGTTGTAGAACCTGATAAGGACCATAGAATTTTGGAGCGAGCTTCTGACACCCGCGGAGTTGTAGGGATGATTGTTTGTATGGTCGTAAGCGAAGGAAGACCATATCACCCACATCAAAACTGCGCTCGAAACGATGCCGATCACCTTGTTGGCGCATCCGATTCTCGGGGCCATGTTCAAATTCTGCTTGAGTTGGCGAAGGACCTCGGTGTGTTGACTCGTAGTATTGTCGACGGCCTGGACCTTGGAGCTGCCCGGAATGTAGGAGGAAGGCGTGAGTGGAGGGCGCCCGTAAACTGCCTCAAACGGTGTGAGTTTGGTGGCGGTATGATAGGAAGTGTTGTACCACCATTCGGCCAAGGAAAGCCATTTTGCCCAATGAGTAGGATGATCGGAGGCAAAGCAACGAAGGTAGGTTTCCAAGCATTTATTAACAACCTCTGTTTGACCATCCGTTTGTGGATGGTAGGCTGAACTCATTTTGAGCTGAGTCCCCTGCAACTTAAACAACTCTTGCCAAAAATTGCTAGTAAAGGTGGGATCACGATCAGATACAATGGAGGTGGGCATGCCATGAAGGCGAAATATGGAGTCAAGAAAAATTTGGGCAATAGTGGATGCTGTGTAAGGATGGGTTAGGGCACAAAAGTGAGCATACTTTGAAAGGCGATCCACTACCACGAAAATAATAGACTTGCCTCCAGACTTAGGTAGCCCTTCTATGAAGTCCATGGAGATGTCAGTCCACACCTGATCTGGTATCGGTAATGGTTGAAGAGTGCCTGGGGAGCGCACTGTTTCTCCTTTCATCCTTTGACAAGTGTCGCAATCTGCTACAAAAGAGCGAATGTCCTGTTTCATACCTTTCCAAAAGAAGGTACGCTTGAGTCGCTCATAAGTTTTTAGGAACCCTGAATGGCCAGCAGATGGAGTAGCATGTGATTCCTTCATGAGGAGTTCCCGAAGTGGGGACTTAGGAGGAAGAACCAGGCGTTGATGGTAACGCAGATCCTGGCCATCCCAACTATATTTCGGTGTAGACTCTGGATCATCCCGAAGTGAAGCAACCAGGTCTTTCAAATCTGCATCCTGAAGTATTTCCCGACGTAAGGGCTCAATCCATTGGGGCAAGGGTGCTAGAGATGGCACACAACATACTAAGGGTCTCAAATTGGCGAGAGAGAGCATCTGCCACAAGATTATCCTTCCCTTTTTTGTACGTGATGTCATAATCATAGCCCATGAGTTTTGATACCCACTTTTGTTGCTCAGGGGTGGCAACTCGTTGTTCTAGAAAGTATTTCAGACTCTGGTGGTCAGTTTTGATTGAGAAATGGCGCCCAATGAGGTAAGGCCGCCAATGCAGGACTGCATGCAATATTGCCAACATTTCCTTGGCATATGTGGATTTCCCCAAATTACGATCAGATAGGGCTTTGCTGGTAAAAGCCAAAGGGCGTCCTTCTTGCATCAATACCGCCCCAATACCACGACCAGAAGCGTCACTTTCAATGACAAATTTTTTAGAGAAGTCTGGCATGGCTAAAACTGGAGTGGTGGTCATGGCATGCTTGAGGTCCAGGAATGCTTGCTCAGCTGGCCCTGTCCAAGTAAAAGAATCCTTCTTTAACATGGAGGTGAGGGGGGCGGCTATCTTTCCATAATTGCAGACAAATTTACGGTAATATCCTGTAAGCCCTAAAAATCCTCGAAGCCCTTTGAGTGTGCGAGGTTTCGGCCATTCTTGGACTGCTTGGATCTTCTTAGGGTCAACCTTGACACCATCCTTTGAGACAATGTGTCCCATATATTCTACTTCAGTCAAACCAAAGGAGCACTTGGACCTTTTTGCAAATAGTTTATGGTCGGCCAATAGTTGGAGGGTTCGATCTACATGATTGAGGTGCTCTTCCCATGTGTGACTGTAAATCAAGATGTCATCGAAGAACACAAGGATGAACTTTCGCAAGAAAGGGCGAAAGATGTTGTTCATCAAGCTTTGGAATGTGGAAGGAGCATTTGTGAGACCAAATGGCATTACCAAGAATTCATAATGACCTTCATGAGTGCGGAAAGCAGTTTTAGGAATATCTTCATCCCTGAGCCGGATCTGATGGTACCCAGAGCGGAGGTCTAGCTTGGTGAAGTACATGGTCCCATGTAATTCATCTAGTAATTCATCAACCACAGGGATAGGAAATTTATCCTTGACAGTTATCTTATTGAGTTCTCGGTAGTCAATACACAAGCGCCAAGAGCCATCCTTCTTGAGGACTAGTAAGACTGGTGCAGAGTAGGGACTAGTACTAGGCCGAATGACACCCGCCTTGAGTAATTCCTGTATCATCTTCTCAATCTCTGACTTCATGGCATGGGGGTACCTATACGGTCTGATATTGGGAGGTGTACTATCTGGCAATAATGGAATGGCATGGTCATGAGAGCGATGCGGTGGAAGTGTGGTTGGTTCTGAAAAGATGGCCTCATGTTTGTGGAGAATCTGTTGTAGGTCTGGTGGGATTTCACCCATTGGGGATGTGGATGGTTGGATGGAGAATAGTTGTGCAATGACCCCACGTGATGATTTCTTGAGCAATTTCTCCATGCCGTTTGAACTGATAATTTGAGGTGTTCCTGCTGGGGAGCCCTTGATGATGTGTGTTTGTCCGTTCTGGGAGAACTGCATCCAAAATTCAACAAAGTTCCAACCGATAGTGCCCAACGTACTCAACCATTGAGATCCCAAAACAATATCACATCCACCCAACCGGAGGGCAAACATGTCCCGCTTGAGTGCATAGTCCCCTATCTCGGATTTTAACATTGCGACACTTACCTTTACAAGGTAAGGTTCCCCCATTGGCTACCATGACCTCAAAGGAATTACAAGTGTGGATATAGCAATTTTCCCGCTGAGCAACTCTAGGGTCAATAAAGTTGTGCGTGCTTCCCGAATCCATAAGGATGGAAAGACGTTGACCCTTGAAAAATCCTGTAACCTTCATGGTTTGAGGAGTAGTGATGCCTGCAAGGGCATGGACTGTAATTGCTGTCTCAGGTTCCTGTTTCACTTCTTCTTGTGGAGGAGGTGTTTCTAGAGGGTCCTCATCCTTATCACTCTCATCATAGGTATCCGGTTCTTCAACATCTATCAGGAACAGTTTTTTGTGTGCACACTTATGCCCTTTGAAAAATTTTTCATCACAATTGTAGCATAATCCTTGGGCACGACGTGCATCCATCTCTTCGGTGGTGAGGCGCTTTGGTGCAGCAGGTTTATTATCAACTGGATGTTGGGCTCTAGGAGGAAATGAAGGTCTATTTGGCAGAAACTTTGATGGGCGTCTTTGGGCAGAGAGTTTAGATTCGGCCAGACGGGCCAAACTGATAGCTTCCATCATAGTTCGTGGTTTCAACATTTTTACTTCTGCTTGGAGTTCCATCTTCAACCCACTGATATAACAACTCTGGAAGAACCCTTCACTCAATCCTCTTGTCCTATTGGCCAATTTTTCAAATTGAGCTTGGTACTCTCGGACTGACCCTGTTTGTTGTAGTTTGGTTAAGGCTCCCCGTAAAGTCCTCAAACTCACTAGGACCAAATCGAGTGAGTAGTTGGGATTCAAAATCCTCCCAAGAGAGATTTGGGTAGGCAAGACGCAACCATTGAAACCAGTGTAGAGCCTCAGATTCCAAGTTAAAGGAAGCCATCCGGACTCGATGAAATATGGGTACATTATGAAGTCGAAAGAATTGGTCAACCCGACATAGCCACCCATCAACATCCTTCCCACTGAATTTGGGAAAGTCCAATTTGGGCATTCTAAAGGGTGGATCATGGTCACGATTCCTTGTAGAACTCTCGACTTGGTATTCCGATTTGGGTGGTTCTCTTCTCGTTTGTTGTCTACTTCTGTCAATGCTTCTTCCAAGCGATTGCTAGTGGCCTCATGCTCTAGGCGAAGACCTTGGACTTCTTCCCTTATGGAGTGAAAAGCCGAGTTCAAGTTCTCAATGGCTTTTGTTAGGGACTCCAAGTGTTCTAGTTCTTTCTGGTGTCCACGGGTACCCTGGGCCATTTTTTTGACCTTTTGTGACCAGTTACTAAAAATAGAATTGAATTTTTAGGACTTACTATTTTTAGTAAGTGCCCAAAAAAGTGCTTGGGTGCTATATATCAAAATGATCAGCAGAAGGAGGTGGTCACAATGAGCTATATATCTCAACACTACTTTTTGGCACCCCAGACTTTTTTTTTTTTTTTTATCTCCTGTTTTGCTGAGTCTAACGGTGTTTACTGATTCTGATTCTGAGCTACTGATCAAAAGTTGGCTACTGGAGCACTATCTATAACTCGGCCGTGTTTCACACTCAAGATTCTCTCGTATTTTGCAGGTGACCGATATGACAGCTTCTGTTCCGACCCCGAAGACCGTGAATTCTCGCCCCGACCGTGCCGACCTCTCCGACTCGATCGACTCGATCGTGGATCGCCATCGTAAATTTTATCGTTATTCTCCGGACTTTCAACTTAAGTGTCACCCTCATGGATTATCCCGAATGCATGTCCCTTCTGTTATTTTTTTAGTAGAGGACTCCTTTCTCATATGCTCACTTTTGAAATGCAGGTTTACGAACATGGATGTTTGGATTTTTATTTTTATTTTTACGTTTTTTACAGGTTGAAGTTTTAACATAACCAGGGAATGCTAAGTATAGGAGTATGTACCACCCATAGGCCCTCTAATATACCGACAAGTGACGAACAATAGTGCTCGGACCAATATTTCAGGCCACTACTCAAGGAGGATTCCACACATACCCTTGAGCACACTACCTGCCTCTCTGACAATACGGGAGGGTAATCGTCCAGGATGCTGTGTCCCGTAGACTATGAGTAATACAAGGCCGAAGAGCTTCCTAATGGCTAAAAGTTTGTTTAATCCTAGATGGTCTCCCGATATACCCGAAGATACGTGGGAGCTCAAGTCCGTGCGCGAGTTCTGTCTGAGGCCTGGGTATTGGAGCCTGATCGCCCCTCACTTCACTAGACGCTTTATGGGCTATCTAGCTTAGCCAATAACGACAGATCCTTCGCGATATTTTAAAACCCCCGATACAGGGTTTCTACCTACTCAACTAATAATATATTTTTTTGTTTTTGGTCTGGAAAAAAAAAACACTGTATTTTTTTGGATTTTTTTAATAAGGAAAAATAGAATGGAAAAAACACACGGAATTTATACCTAACAGGCGGATTGGATGGCAAGAATCGTTGCAATTATGCGAGAACTTGGCCCCGGAAAGCGCTCCGATACCACTTGTTAAGATCCCGCTATAAAATAAACTCAAATAACACACTCTCACACAATTGCTTGGAAATAACTCACATAAACATCACATTAATATAACAGAAATTTGCATAAAGAACAATCTCACAATAGGATTGAATCGCAGGCCTCTTCGAGGGGGCAACCTCCTTCAATACTTCATTAATTTTGCAAAAGATGGTTACATTGGTGCCCTTTCGGGTATTTAAGGAGTTTCCTTCCAAGGTTGGCTTACATGCAAAATGCCACCTGGATTACATGCATAATGCCACCCGAATTACATGCATAGTGCCACTTTGAATTACATGCACAATGCCACTCGAATTACATGCACAATGCCACTCGGATTACATGCATAATGCCACACGAATTACATGCACAATGCCACCTATCTACCATGTGTTACATAAAAAGGGTGCCATTTGTCATGGGCACTACCTAAGCTAAAACTTAGAACATTACAAAATATTAATCATGGGTACTACCCACGTTCACTAGGAATTATTACATCATGGAAGTTATTACATTAAGGGTTAGGATGAGATCCTAACAAATGTTGTCTTTTACTGATCTTCATATTTCACCCAAATCTTATTGTATCTACAATAGCCATTGAGTAATGAGAACCTCTTAGCCCCTGCCACTACCTTTAAGATTTGATCAAGCTAAGGGAGGGGGTAGTGATATTTAAGGGATGCTTGGTTAAGATTCCTCAAATCTACACACAGGTGTATATTACCATTCTTTTTTCTCACGGGTACCAAGTTGGCTACCCAGGTTGAATGTTTTATTGGGTATATGATTTTAGCCTTTAATAAATTTAAGAGCTCTTCTCTCATAATGGCTTCGATCCTTGGATTTGCAAGCCTTTGCTTCTACCTAAAAGGCTTGGCAGCAGGATCTAGCTCAATAGTATGTTGGATAAAAAAAATTCATATACCTTGAGGTCTTCATATGACCAAGCCACAATATATTGGTATTTTAGGCATAAAGCTTTGATATCTTCTGCTTCCTCTAGTGAACATCAAAATCCAACATTGAGCTTCTTTTTTGTATCAAATTCAACTTATTTATAGATTTTTTCACTAACTTTCATGGCTTTGGTCTTTGTTTTGTCCTCATTGTCAAACAAGCTCTCTAGGATAACCAATCCTCTAGGAATGTGATTTTTCCTTAGTTGAATAACATATTATTGATCAATATCTTATGAATCCTCTTCTTGGAAAGTGGAGAGATATACTTCCCTTACCAGAAATTCAATTATCTGCTCAACCAAAAAATTTGCTTATTGGTACTGCAGGTCTAAAAATCATTTTGATTCCCTTGGCTTTCTTGATTCCAAAGTCTATAGAAGGGTTGAAGTTAGCTCCTTTTTTTGCTAATGAATCTACTAGAGTATTCTTTTCTCTGGGAACAAAATTTGAATTCAGGGCATCAAAGTATTCCATCAGATCCCATACTCTATTTCTATAAGCTTTCAGGTAATGGTACTTACTGCTGCACCTATTTCTTACCTAATGGACTATCAACTCAGAATAACCATATATGTTCAAAATATTAATACCCATGTTGTCTTATTATATCAGTCTGAGACACAAGGCCTCATATTCTGCAACATTATTTGTACATGACCATGTTAGTCTATAGAAAAAACTCTGTGTCCCCTCTGACTGGGACTGTAGTATTACTCCAGCTCCTACACCATTTCTGCATTTAGCACCGTCAAAGTGCATGGTCCAAGTTTCTTTTTATCTCAGATATTTATTGGATATAGAAGGAATTTTCTTCTCTAGTTTAGTTGAGATACTATATGTCCCCATACCAGTTCTAAACTGACTGTAATCCTCTTTGAAGGGTAACTCATCCTTTATATCCAATTCATCAAAATTATCAACCAACTCAAATTGCTCTAGGGGCATAATATTGTACATGTCTTCCTCAATATTTTCAATGTGATAAGCTATTGGATTTTCAGGGGTTATCCTTATTCTTTTTCCTTTGAAATGGATAACCATACTAGAATAATCCATGTACATACATCCACCTAGTTTTGCAGTAAACTCCCTTGAAAGACATAATCCAAAGTAGGGTTCTAGGTCCACCACTACTATTTCTTGTACTATTGTCACCTCAGGGGCTCTATGTAACCTCATTAATACATCCTTTATAACTCCCATTGTCTTAACAGGTGTCCCATACAATTGTAACACTTCAGGATAAGATCGGATATACTCCATACCCATTTTCTCACAAACTGCTTTGGGCATAACTATGGTTAATGCTCCTGAATCTATCATACAATTTAGAACTACCCAACCTTCCATCCTCAGGGATATATAGAAAATAGGTGGCTTATTCTTTAAAATAGCAGGTGACATTTGTTTCTTTTATGATGGCATAATAAGGATTGTGATGGCCTGCTTATTTTGTGGATACTTGTTGAGAGATGCCTTAAGTAGGTCTATCTGATCAGGAATGAAACGAGTGTCATATAGGTTTGCTTTTGATAAAATATTTTTCATTTCTTTGACAATATTATACTCAGACTTAGCCAGGGCAGGTCTTTCATACCTTTTTTTTGGCTCACCATATTTTATTTTGTATTACTGAGTGGCTTCTATTATTTACCTTTTTGTAATAGAGGGGAATCTAAGCCTTTCTTGAGCCTCATATTTAGATCTCATATGGTCTCCTTCAACTTCTTTTTCCAATCTCTTAGGAAGATTATTTGTCTTCTATTTCCATTTATCCTGAAGAATAGTAAAAGTATCGATGCTTTGGGGAAGAGGGTCATTTATTTTTTGAGAAGGGACTTGGAACTGCCCCATATTTTGGGGATCTAATTGCAAGGTTTTATTTCCAATACTAGTCATAACAACAATTGGGCTTTCTTCATCTAGCTCTTTCCCAACCATGATCTGATCTACTCTCCCCTTTTGATTTCTTTTATCTTGATCCATAGCTTTTTGTACATGGTGTTGGTACATAATACAAGACTATGAGTCATGAGGATCATTACATACCAGACACCAAACATTTGCAAGAGTAATATCTGAAGAAAACTTAGGCTCCTCATATGTTGCATTGACTTTGACCCCAGTAATATTATTAGGACCAGGTCTCTGATCTTTGTTCAGATATGGAAATCTCCTTTTCTGTGACCTTTCTTAGTCTCTCTTTTTCATTGAATTCATTATGTTGCTCAAAGTTTTTAGTGTGTTTTGTATATCAAGAATAATAGAAATATCTTGAGATGGTTGAGAAGGAAGGGGAGGGAAAGCAACTGTAGAGGATGATGGTTTTGTTTAAGGGATTACATTCATTTAAGGGGATGGGAATGATAAAGAAAGATATCCATGTAAGATGGATTTGCAGCTTGGGTTTGGCCAGTTGTGGCTTCTAATTTATAATGTAGCACCATTTTGGGGGTAGTCTCCCCACATTAATTAAAATATTCTTAGCATGAACTACTGCATTATAAACTTGGGAGAAGGATTCTACTCCATATTGTTGTGTTTGTAATCCTAGATCTGATCCAAGAGCTCGGATATAATACATATAGTCCAAACATACAACTAGTCTAGTTGTGGGGGGAATTCTCTTCCATGTTCTGCTAAATCTCAAATTGAAATTTGAGACAGTTTCTTCCTGAGATTTTTGTATGGATGTAAACTGGTTAAGCAAGGAGAAAGGGTCATAATATTCATTACACTCTTACACAAAAGGCTTAGCCAATGCTTGCCATGAGGTGATGGTATTATCCTCCAGAGTTCTAAACCAATACAAAATATTTCCTCTGAAGGATAGGGTCAAAATTCTTACAATAATATCCTCTTCTTTTATGTTGTGAATTGTTGCCAGATTTAAAATATCCTGACAGTGCTCATAAGATATGTTTTTAGATCCATCATAAGTGGGAATAGCCTAGGACATAGCCTGGTGAATGGCATTCATTTGGGCTAATCTCAATGTACCAACTGTGTTCCAACTGGGGTACTTCTATAATGGGTAATTAAGGGCCATATTTTATGTCATATTTCCAAGTGCAGATCTTGTTAGAGGGGATGTTGGATTAACTACAGGATTTTTCCCAGGATCCTCTTCTTCCAAGAGGAAATTTTGATCAAAACGTCTAATAACAATAGACCCTCTATAAGGTAATTCACTATAGAAAAGGGAGTCAGGGTTATTTCTTTTGAAAGACCTGGTATACATGAAATGACACTGGTCTACAAGGGTAATTATTTTATAGGTTTAAGGACCAGGGAGTCGCCAGGTGAATTTGCTATTATCCGCTAATAAGGTCAAGACAATTCACCAAATCTTGATTCCTCTAGGTAGAGATAAAATAATAACTCATATGATGGATTTTCATGTTCCTTGTGAACTGGTCCCATCGAGCATGCCAAAAACTCTTGGGCACTAAATTGCATCAAGCTTTAATCAATATTATGGTTTTCTATCTTCCTACTTTCTTTCTAGGCTTACACCCGATAACTACATCTCAACACTAAAAATTGGATGGACCAAAATAGGGGTTTCAAATCAAACCTCCTGAGTAGGTTGGTTCCTTGTCAACTTAAATAGGGCGTTGACATAATTATGCTCACTTAGGATTTTAGAGATTATGGTAAAAACATATTAGGGTTATGAAATGTGAACAACAATGGACGGATAGGCTAACAACATTTGTTACTACAACAAAAAGCTCCCATAAACCAAATTAAAGACACATTACTCAGATCAACATTATCTTAAATTAAATGTACTTTCATAAATTAAAGAACAAAAAATAAATATTGCAGACAACAATTTCAATATCTAAACAATGATGATCCAAATAATAGAATTAATCAATATCTAGATTTCAAAGAAATGCACTCCCTAACATTAAATATCTAATTCAGAAGCAGATTTCAATTACCCTAGTAGTTAGTAATCCGTAAATTTAGCACAAACTAACCATTCAAGTATTCATAGAAATACAACTTAAGAATTCGAACCATTGAACACCATTCTGAACCTGTCATAGTGTAAGGTGACTCTTTCTCCATTCTGCACTGGCTTCAGAGTAAAAGACTGCTTGTTGTCGTTCCGGGGGAAAGTTAGTCAAAATTTTCTTTGTCACAAATCTGCATCTCCAATACTTCACTGTATATCTTCTGTCACCGTATCGGGTAAAAATATTCTATGCAGCTCCCAAAATGTGGCCCTCCAACACAGCCAATTTTGAAGATATAAAAAATATAAAGTGGTCGCCAATCCGCACTTATTTTACACTGATGCCATCCTTCTTCAAATTTTTTTATAGATTCAGAGCATGTCACTAGTCCGTAGCCAAAAACATATGAAACCATGTGGAATTGCTCCAAGTGCAAAATCTTACTAAGTGTTGGGCAGATTTGTAACCTTTGTTACGGATCCATTCCAAAATACACTACAAATTGTGCGGAATGAGATCTTTAGGCCTTAGACAAAATTTTCAAAATTTTCCTAAGTATGTGGCCATTTTGGGCCTACATTTGGGTGCCTCCCAGGTGGATTTTCTTGCAAAGCCATAGAACTCGGAGTCTTATCCATTGGGCTAAAGGAATAAAAAATGCTCATCTTCAAAAATGTGCTTAAAATAATAATTTCCATATGAACACTACCCTCTGAAAATAGTTCTCTTAGAGAGTAGAATTTCACATCGAGACCATGCTTCAAGCAACACAGAAGATAACTGCTGAGCAATATACACATGTTCCTCCGTTGTTTTCAAAATATGTCTTTGTGCCCTTATAGCAAAACTGCTTCACTGTCTTTGCAAAATACAGTTCTACTCTTCTTATAAGGCCTACTCACAAAAATATCTTCATACAAAATATGCTGATCTCTGTGCCTCTCTAGGCTTCATGTCTTTATTGTTTATTTCTGACAATTGTTAGAGCAAAAAATAAAAATACAAAACTTGTGCATATGTACAAAAAAAAAAATGAACTAAGTGTGTGCCCCTTCCAGGCCTGTGATAGTTCCATCCTGCTCTACTTCTTGGTGGGCCTCTTTCTCGACCTCCTCTTCATTCTTTTCTTCTTCTTCTTCGTCTTCTTCTTCTCTTTCATCTTCTTCCTCTGGAGGAGATTTTTATTGGTTTCTTCCTCAATAAGTGTCACCAAACAATTGAATCATCAATTTCAAAGTTTGTAAATCCCTTTTATAGGTTGCTTCAGAGGGATATGGTACCTTTGTCGTATTTTCTTGACCAAAAAGGGATGGAAACTTCCTTGGGTATTCAGGAGGATGAAGAGGAGAAGGGGGATTAGAAACCATACCTTCGCCTACGAATGTAGGGTGTTCTTTTTCTACCTCTATTTCCTACTGCTACTCTTGATGAGTCAATTATTTTACAACTCCCCTCTATATCCAATCTCTATTTCTTTGAAAAATCAATTTTCCTTCTTTCTGGAGCTCTTTTAGCTCTTCTATGAATTAATTGAAAGGAAGTCATCTCACTCTCTAAATCTTCTTCAGATACCTCTCCTTATACTGCTCCTATAAGCAATGCTTTTTTATAAATAGGGTGCAACTCTACTGATGCTACGGTGGTGAAAGAATGGGGTTTGAACCTGAAGCTCTCATCATTATTTGTCTAGTTGATATCTATGTCTAGAGGTTGTCCCCCCAGAGCTAAGCGTTTAGGCCTAGTTATTGGTTCAATGACTAGAGTACTAACAAATTTTTCACTGGAATATGGCATTTTGCTCAGAATCTGTGCTCCTTTAGGAAACTTTTCCACTTGCTTAGTGGTAGGCTGAAACTTTTTCAAAACCTCAACTGTTTCCAAAGGAGTTTCTTGCTCTTCTATTGGAGCTTCTTGATATGTGGGTGAAGAGAGATTTTTAAAAGGAATTTGGGATTTTCCACTGTTAGTACTATGTTTATGATATCCTTCTGCTTCCAGGTTCTGATATTTTCATCATCTTTCTTAGAAAACTCATTATCACTCTTCATTCCAAACCTGGACTTAGGTTTTCCAATCTCAATCCTCATTCTCCACCAATCTGATATCGTCACTAAATTCTATTATTCTCCTTATTCTACCTCTTCAGCAGTGTTCTCATCAGGTTGAGAGTCCTTTTTCTTTGTAGTTTTCTCTTCAATTTCACGAATCGTGGCTTTTGTGAGCCGATGCCTTTTCTTCTTGTCTGGATCATAATCCATAATCTATTCATAGAAATCTAACCATGGAGGCAGTTGACCCATTTTTAACACATTCCACTCCAAAAGAGCAGTCTCATCATTATTTTTGCCTTAATTGAAATGAACCCTAGGCCTCTTTTCAAATATATAAGCTTTTGTCTCCATTTAGGGCTACATTCCTTTTGGTGAAAATGTCATCAGGGTCATAACTCCATCTTTGGGGAATATAAAATAGACCTAACCTATCAATGTATTGGTCAATTAGCTCACTCTGCCATTTTTTGTGATAGTAATGTCCTCCATAGTGTGGTAGGTAAGCAGATATTTTCTCTTTCTTCGAGAACCATAATTCAAATCAATGTACTCTACCTGCCTCAAAAATTCTAAGGCAAAGAGCCTATCTGTGACAAAATGGGGCAGGAGAAAAGTTGTAATCATGAAACCATATAGTTTGATTACTGTACCCTTAGTCAAAAGGTAACAATCTCCTTCTTTGACACCCTATGCTCTTAGAATTTTCTTAGCCAAGTGTGGCAATCTATGGCACTCTCCATACATTATTTTTAAAGGAGGTCGAAGGAATTCTAAATTGAATCAGTAAAAAGACTCACTACTTCTCAAGTGACTTGTCCAATAATAAATCGATAAGGGTTCCCCATCACTGGTTTTGTCCTTGATTGAAATCCATGGCATCTTGTCCTTAATGATAGCCTAAAAAATCCATATCAAACTTGAGCAATGTCTAAAACTAGGAGCATCCGAGCCCCTTTTCATCCGTACCAACTGTTCGTGTATCCTTTGGGCAAGAAAGGCTAGCCAGTTAAAATATATGGCCCTAGTCTCTTTTTCCTTCGTGCCTTCCTCATACATTCTTTCATTCAAGATACAATAGGCTATGACAATTTTCCATCCATGGACCATTCTATCATAATCTAAACCCTCCATACAGGCCAACATAGAGAATAGTACAGGGTTTGCAAATTCATCAATCAGGATTGGAACTTCAAGCAATTTCTTCTTGGGCCTGGCATCGAAATTTTTATAAACTCATATCTTGAATGACTCACCGTCATTAGCTCATTTCTCTAGGGAGTAATACCCATCCTGGTCAATCACCCTAAATTATTTTGGTCTCACTGATGGTTTTGATCCTAGGACAAAAATATTATGACAAAAGGTGATGGTGATACTAAAAAGGGTTTTGCCTTTAGCAGTTTTCACTACTTTGGCCTTTGGATCATAAAATTTAATTATTACAGCTATTTATTCTAGAAAAGGATGAACAAAATTACAAATGTAAAAAGATAGGGAAGAAATGACAACACATCTACCTTCCACCAACAAAGCTGCTCTTTTCTTAAATATGTTGTTGACGCTCCTCTTGATCCTCGTTCTCTTTGTGAGGACCATTTTAGTATCTGCCATAGCTTCTGCTCTATCAATGTATGGAGATACTACCCTCCTCTCCGAGGTTTTAGCTTCTTGGGTATCTTCAGAAGCCATCTTGCTAGAAACAACACTACGCTTTCTGGTATTTGCAAGGGAAGCTTGAGTACATTTCACTATTTTCTCCTCTGAGGATGCGATTTACCTCTAAATGAATGTTTCTAGAGCTTTTTGATTCTTTTATTTCCTGGGGCACACATATATTTTTCCATTAATGCGGCTACTACACGATCTGCCCACCAGCACACTCCAACTTTCACTTATTTCTCTTGGCGGCTCAACGGTGGCATTCTAATTTTTCATTGGAAAAAAATTCAAACCACACAGCCACTTCACTGTGTCTCTTTGGCTACTCTTTGGTTTGAGCATGAGTTCATTAGCATTGAATGAGGGCCTTTTCTTTTATTTCCACGTGGCACGATCACAATATCACCACTTCGCTCCACTTAAGTTTTGAAACCGACATATTGAAGACGCCTTTGATTTCGTTGATGCTTAACTTATTTCACATGTGGATAATCATATTGGTTCTGTTCTGTTGAGACCTTCGTGTATTTTGATGTGAATTGGAGATGCTCACCGTTCCACTACACTTTAGCTTTGAAAATCTCTGGATTGGAGACACCTTCACTTCTTTTGACACTTGGCTTTTTCATCAAGAAGAAAACAACACTTACACCATTCCATTGGAACTTTAGTGCATTTTGGTGTGGATTTAGAAGCATCCATCGTTCCACTTCACTTTACATGTATTTTTGTGCGAAATGGAACCTTTTTGGATCCTTGTCAACACTTAGTCATTTTTGCAAATATTTTTTTTCAATATGTTAAAGAGAAAAATAACTGAATACAAAGTGCAAAAAGAAGGAGAAATATAATATAATGTATATACATATTTTACAATGAGCTCATATTTCAAACATAGTAGAGTTTGAGATGAAACCTATTTACTGGAATTGGTTGTATGTTCCCTTCTGGATCTTCCAATTGGAACACATTGGACTCCTTGGCCTCTACTATTTTGAAAGGACCATCCCAAAAAGAATCAAACTTTTTATGTTTTTCTAGTTTTGCTCTATCAAAATTCCACCTGAGAACTACATCTCCAACTTGGAATTTTCTAAATCTAGCATTCTTATCAAACCATGTCTTGATATCTGAGGAATGCTTTTGAAAATTATCATATACCTGAGCTCTATTCTCTTCAAATTGAAGTAAGTGGTTCAGCCTATTTTTACTAGATTTTCCTCTGATTCCTTCTCTGTATTTACCATCTTGAGTGCTGGAATATCCAAATGGACCTGTAATATTGCTTCTTTACCATACACTAGTGCATAAGGGGAAGTTTTAATGGAAATTTTTATAGTAATCTTGTCAACCCATAGAGCTTGGTCTAGCAATAGGTGCCAACTTCTTTTGCTCCCTTCAAGGCATTTTCTAAAAATCCTTAACAAGTTTTTATTGGTAGATTCGGTAAGCCCATTACCCTATGGGTAATAATTTGAAGTATTCTTGAGAGTGATGCCATATTTTCTAGCAAACTCAATATACTTGGATCCCATAAAATCTGGGCCATTTTCACTCACCAAGGCTTTTGGAACTCCAAACCTTGAAATCAAATTTTCCATAAAATTGATCACAACCTCCTGATCAGATTTCTTGGTAGGAATAGCCTCTACCCATATGGTAAGATAATTTGTGGCATTTAGGATAAAATTATGCTCTGCTGAGGAATTAGGGTTAATGACCACTTTGAAGTCCAACCCCCATTATTGAAAGGTCTCTTCAACTTGTATTGACCTAAGGGGGAATGAAGCATTCCTTGTTCTTCCAACATATCTCTAACATTTGTCACAGGCCCTAGTAATCCTGAAAGCATCAGTAAATATAGTAGGCAAATAATAGCCTACTTTTATGATATTCAAAGCTGTAACTCTACCTAAGCTATGTCCTCCAGCTAGTCCTCCATGGAACTCTTCAATAACCCTCTATTATTGATAAAATTTTAAGCATTTAAGGACTCCATACAAATTTCTTTTGTATAGACCTTCTAGAAGCAATACATATTTCAAAGCCTACAACCTGTATCTTCTTATTTTGAAAGTATTTATATTAGGAGGGCATACTCCAGTTTGGAAGTATTTGATCGTATGATCAACCCAATCAGAATCTATTGTTTGTATTCCTTCAACCTGATCTTCTTATTTTGTCTGGCATGTTGTTACTTCTTCTAATATTGGAGCCTCTATTAGAGCTTGGAATAGGGCTCTACCTCTTACCAACTTGGTGGGATTTATTTCTACATCATATTCTTAAATTTTGGTAATCCAACTACCCCTTTTACCTCCTAGTTCACCCTGCAGGATAAAACTTCTTATATCTGGATGAACCACATATATTAGGGTCTTGCTTTGTACCAAGTACTTCTTGAACTTCTTCAGTGACTTCATCACAACAAATAATTGTCTTTAAATAAAGTTGTACTTGACCTAGTAGTCATGGAGTGTCTAGATCCAAAAGAATATAGGATGTTCCTCACCCTGATCATATTTTTGAGTGAGGATTGAGGCATTAGTATCTTCAGCTCCATAAGCATAAATAATAAAATATTTACTAAAATTTGGATTTACCGGTATTGGGGCTATTGCAATGGATTGTTTGATTATCTCAAAATCTTTTTTTCTGACTTCAGTGCACTTAAACTCGACATTCTTCTTGAGTAACTCAGATATAGGCCTTACTTTTTACGCAAAGTCAGAAATGAATTTCTTGACAAAGTTTATTTGACCCAAAAATAATGGTAAGGTCTTCTTGTTTTTAGGTAGTGTGAGAGCAATAATGGACTTAATTCTATCTAGATCTATGGCCATACCTTCTTTTGATACCACATGATCTAGCAACTTTTCTTCATGAACAGCAAAGAATGATTTCTTAAGATTGAGTGAAATACCAAATTCTGTGCACTTTTGAAAAACTTGCTCCAGGTGTGCTAAGTGATCATTCTTATTATGGGAAAACACAGTCATATCATACAAATATATCAGATTGACTTTGTTGATCAGTGCCCCAAAGGCATAGTCCATGGCTCTTTGAAATGTGACTCCCGCATTGGACAACCCAAAAGGTATTCTCTAGTAGGCAAATGTGCCCCATTTGGTGGTGAATGTTGTCTTATACTGATCTTTATATTTCACCCAAATATTATTGTATCTAGAGTAGCCATCGAGTAATGAGAACCTCTTAGCCCCTGCCACTACCTGTAATATTTGATCAATCTAAGGGATGGGGTAGTGATCTTTAAGGGATGCTTGGTTAAGATTCCTCAAATCTACACATAGGTGTATATTACCATTCTTTTTTCTCACGGGTACCAAGTTGGCTACCCAGGTTGAATGTTTTATTGGGTATATGATTTTAGCCTTTAATAACTTTAAGATCTCTTCTCTCATAATGGCTTCGATCCTTGGATTTACAGGCCTTTGCTTTTGCCTAAAAGGCTTGGCAGCAGGATCTAGCTCAATAGTATGTTGGATAATTTTTTTTTCATATACCTTGAGGTCTTCATATGACCAAGCCACAATATATTGGTATTTTAGGCATAAAGCTTTGATATCTTCTGCTTCCTCTAGTGAACATCGAAATCCAACATTGAGCTTCTTTTATGTATCGACTTCAACTTATTTATAGTTTTTTTCATGAACTTTCATGGCTTTGGTCTTTTTTCTGTCCTCATTGTCAAACAAGCTCTCTAGGATAACCAATCCTCTAGGAATGTGATTTTTCCTTAGTTGAATAACATCTTATTGATCAATATCTTCTGAATCCTCTTCTTGGAAAGTGGAGAGATATACTTCCCTTACCAAAAATTCAATTATCTACTCAACCAAAAAAATTTCTTATTGGTACTGCAGGTCTAAGAATCATTTTGATTCCCTTGGCTTTCTTGATTCCAAAGTCTACAGAAGGGTTGAAGTTAGCTCCTTTTGTTGCTAATGAATCTACTAGAGTATTCTTTTCTATGGGAAAAAAAATTGAATTCAGGGCATCAAAGTATTCCATCAGATCCCATACTCTATTTTTGTAAGCTTTTAGGTAATGGTACTTACTGCTACACCTATTTCTTACCTGATGGACTATCAACTCAGAATAACCATATATGTTCAAAATATTAATGCCCATGTTGTCTTATTATATCAGTCTGAGACACAAGGCCTCATATTCTGCAACATTATTTGTACATGACCACGTTAGTCTATAGAAAAAACTCTTTGTCCCCTCTGACTGGGACTGTAGTATTACTCCAGCTCCTGCACCATTTCTGCATTTAGCACCATCAAAGTGCATGGTCCAAGTTTCTTTTTATCTCAGATATTGATTGGATATAGAAGGAATTTTCTTCTCTAGTTTAGCTGAGATACTATATGTCCCCATACCAGTTCTAAACTGACTGTAATCCTCTTTGAAGGGTAACTCATCCTTTGAAGGAATTTTTTACCGAGGGAGTATGCTCTCCATCATTTGATGGATCAGAAACCAGATGGTAAGAATTTTAAAATTTGGGAAATTGTTTTTCAGAATTTTTTTTTGTTCAAGGACATATCTGGCGTCACATATGTGTTACCTGAGAAGAAGCACTACAAGATGATTTCTCCTAGCAGCTACTGTGTGGGAAGTGGCGGCCTTCGCGGTTTGCCAAAACATAGAGAGCCTATGGTGTGGTGGTCCGGCGAAGACTAAGTCCAGCGTGTTAGGTGGCCTGCAGTGGGCCAGCATCGTAGGATAATATTTGGCTGAGAAATAATGCAGTGTTGCTTCGGAGAACTCAGCTGCCAGAATTGGGGAAGAGAAGACCATATACATTCTCTTCATGATTGATTGGGATTTACCCACTGCATGCTCGACATCGTATTTTTTTTTGGTGTTGTGACGAAAAATATTGGAGCGAACATCTGCCAAAATTGAAATCCTGCACAGCGTGGAAGATTTTTTTTATAGATATGTTTGTTGCTGCTTGAATCTATCTGTTTAATGGGAATTATTCTGGATTTTTCGGGATCTTTTGATGGTCAAATCAACGGGAACACACCATGAAAAATGAGTATTCTGCCTGTCTATTTTTCCTCATACCCGCTGCAATCTGCATGTAAATTCCCGTGTAGTTGCTGTGATCATCATTTGTTGTGCTCGTTTCTTTGGCTGCAACGGAAGTGGGAATATTTCAATTTCCAAAACTGAGACGAGGTGTTGGCGATCTAGATAATGAAGAAAAACCCCTTGTTCTGTATGGACAATGGCGGGAGGCTGATTTTTCCATCAACTAACACTGTGCGAGACGCTGCGTACGCCGGAGAACGTCGGAGCAGAGCTGCGGGGTGAATCGGTGCTCGCTTTCACCTACGAATTTCAGCACGAAAACTTTCCCGTGGCGCTCCAGACTGCACATTTTTGCGGTTTGAGAATAATTATTCTGTCCAGTCGAGATCCAACGCCGACTGAAACGGTGCGCCTGACTTTGGCTTTAACGATGCAGTTCTGTAAGCATCACGAGTGTTGATCGCAACTGAAAGAAAGTGAACGTGGAGTTTAGTTTACTATCTGGCCCCCCATTGTTCATCAAATATCCCTGCTCGTGCACTGCCAGTGTCAACGTCGATGTCGAGGAAGAGCGCGCCGGGCCGAGTTGACAGACGGCTCGCCACGCGCCGGAGACTACGTCAGCATCATTAACGGACAGAAAATGCAGGCGCAAAAGTGGATTCTGTATGTTGGCGGTAGTTTTAATGTGATTATTGCTATGGTGCATGGAGGTGACGAGCTGTTGAAGTACTTGATCCAAAACAAATGGTTGATTTTTAGTGGATCGCCGCCGCTCGCCAGCTCGCGGCGATTGGTGACGTAACGGCGACGGGGACCGCGATGTTGATATTTGGCATACTTGGGCCAAATATGTTTGTTTATTGTTTTTTTAGTGGGATATTTAAACATGGTAGGGACACCTTTTATTAAAACACATGGAATTTTTTTTTAAAATCATGCTGAAGAGTGGCCGACAGAAAAAATTTATTGCCCTGTTTTATCCACATGGAGGTGGAAGGCCTAAATGGCCGATGTAATTCCCCTGCGAGGGAAATTTAAGACTGTTTTTATTCCGCCTGAGAGCGATGCCGCCATTGAGCGATGTTGTTTATTTTGCTGTCTTGGAGAGGCCTGTTGTTTTTCATTATGATGAAGGCCCCTTTGATGGTGGAATATAGGGGTATTTATAGTCGTTGGAAACGGTTTTCCGCAACGGACACAATGGTGGTATCATATTGTAATTTTGAGGCTGTTTCAATTGAGTTTTTTAGCCTCAAAGTTTTTCTACCTTGGAGTGCACTTTCGGTTGTACCCGACACTCCCAAGGTACTTGTAAGTGAACCTAGTATCTAGTATTCACCTCTTTCTACTTGGCGGATGCAGCGGCTGGTTACCCATGCATTCCGGTAAGATGAGGTGACTACAATAAGGACACTTATTCTAGGGACTACAGACAAAGACACCCTAGACTCTATCCGAGGTTGTTTTCGGATCTACTTCTGAAGACTACAGACGAAGACACTTCAGAAGATTCTCTTCTTTTCTTCTTCTCTCCTATTTTGATCTATGGCTCATTTTTATTGTATTGAGTGCATTTTTGGCAGAGACCGACACTCTTATATGGCTCGTTTTTTCTTTCATTAGGTGCATTTTCGGCAGAGACCGACACCTTCTAGATTGAGTTCACCATGAGGAAGGATTTCATACTCATGGTGAATCTAGTTAGTGACCTACGAGTGGAAACATCCTCTGAGGATGACCTACAGAGGCAACAGACCCAGATGTGGCTGACCCTGAGGCACCCATGATGACCCTGAGGCACTTAGACGATTGACCCAGTGGCAACAGACCCGTTGAAGTGGCTGACCCTGAGGCAACAGACCGAGATGTATACATAGTGGATCTAGCATTATTCATAGTTGGAGAGCCAAGCGCAAAGAGCACGAGCCTAGACCAAAGAAAAAGAGGATGATAGGTTACTTTTTAGAGAAGTCAACATTAAGGGGGAATGTTACCTAATGTTGACTTGCTTTGTTTTTTCTCTTTAGTTAGGATAGTGCACTTTAAGGGGGAATGTTAGAGTTAAAGTAAAGTGCACTATGCCTTCCTTGACACTTGTCAGTTTCTCTTGACAAGTGTCATGTGTTGAATATAGGCTTATGCCTATATATTGTAACATTTTTATCAATAAAAATAACCCCTTAGTTTCAATAAAGAGGATGATAGGTTGTTTTCGAGAAGTCAACATTAAGGGGGAATGTTACCTAATGTTGACTTGCTTTGTTTTTTCTTTAGTTAGGATAGTGCACTTTAAGGGGGAATGTTAGAGTTAAAGTGCACTATGCCTTCAGTTTGACACTTGTCAGTTTCATTGACAAGTGTCATGTTCATCATATAGGCCTTGTGCCTATTTATGTAACACATTTTTATGAATAATTAATCCCTTCAGTTTTCCCTCCTAACATCCTCTATATCCAATTCATCAAAATTATCAACCAACACAAATTGCTCTAGGGGCATAATATTGTACATGTCTTCCTCAATATTTTCAATGTGATAAGCTATTGGCTTTTCAAGGGTTATCCTTATTCTTTTTCCTTTGAAAGGAATTACCATACTAGAATAATCCATGTACATACATCCACCTAGTTTTGCAATAAACTCCCTTGAAAGACATAATCCAAAGTAGGGTTCTAGGTCCACCACTACTATTTCTTGTACTATTGTCACCTTAGGGGCTCTATATAACATCATTAATACATCCTTTATAACTCCCACTGTCTTAACAGGTGTCCCATACAATTGTAACACTTCAGGACAAGATCGGATATACTCCATACCCATTTTCTCACAAACTGCTTTGGGCATAACTATGGTTAATGCTCCTGAATCTATCATACAATTTAGAACTACCCAACCTTCCATCCTCAGGGATATATAGAAAAGAGGTGGCTTATTATTTAACATAGCAGGTGACATTTGTTTCTTTTATGATGGCATAATAAGGATTGTGGTGGCCTGCTTATTTTGTGGATACTTGTTGAGATATGCCTTAAGTAGATCTATCTGATCAGGAATGAACAGAGTCATATAGGTTGACTTTTGATAAAATATTTTTCATTTCTTTGACAATATTATACTCAGACTTAGCCAGGGTAGGTCTTTCATACATTTTTTTGGCTCACCATATTTTATTTTGTATTACTGAGTGGCTTCTATTATTTACCTTTTTGTAATAGAGGGGAATCTAAGCCTTTCTTGAGCCTCATATTTAGATCCCATCTGGTCTCCTTAAACTTCTTTTTCCAATATCTTAGGAAGATTATTTGTCTTCTATTTCCGTTTATCCTGAAGAATAGGAAAAGTATCGATGCTTTGGGGAAGAGGGTCATTTATTTTTTGAGAAGGGCCTTGAAACTACCCCATATTTTGGGGATCTAATTGCAAGGTTTTCTTTCCAATACTAGTCATAACAACAATTGGGCTTTCTTCATCTAGATCTTTCCCAACCATGATCTGATCAGGATGCCATAACATGTTTACTCTCCCCTTTTGATTTATTTTAGCTTGATCCATAGCTTTTTGTACATGGTGTTGGTACATAATACAAGATTGTGACTCATGAGGATCATTACATACTAGACACCAAACATTTGCAAGAGTAATATCTGAAGAAAACTTAGGCTCCTCATATGCTGCATTGACTATGACCCCAATAATATTATTAGGACCAGGTCTCTGATCTTTGTTCACATATGGAAATATCCTTTTCTATGACCTTTCTTATTCTCTCTTTTTCATTGAATTCATTATGTTGCTCAAAGTTTTTAGTGTGTTTTGTATATCAAGAATAGCAAAAAAATCTTGAAATGGTTGATAAGGAAGGGGAGGGAAAGGAACTATAGAGGATGATCATTTTGGTTAAGGGATTACATTCATTTAAGGATATGGGAATGATAAATAAAGAGATCCATGTAAGATGGATTTGCAGCTTGGGTTTGGCTAGTTGTGGCTTCTAAGTTATAAGGTAGCACCATTTTGGGTGTAGTCTCCCCACATTAATTAAAATATTCTCAGCATGAACTATTGCATTATAAACTTGGGAGAAGGCTTCTACTCCATATTTTTGTGTTTGTAATCCTATATCTGATCCAAGAGCTTGGATATAATACATATAGTCCAAACATACAACTAGTCTAGTTGTGGGGGGAATTCTCTTCCATGTTCTGCTAAATCTCAAATTGAAATTTGAGACAGTTTCTTCCTGAGATTTTTGCATGGATGTAAACTGGTTAAGCAAGGAGAAAGGGTCAGAATATTCATTAAACTCTTACACAAAAGGCTTAGCCAATGCTTGCCATCAAGTGATGGTATTATCCTCCAGAGTTCTAAACCAATACAAAATATTTCCTCTGAAGGATAGGGTCAAAATTCTTACAATAATATCCTCTTCTTTTATATTATGAATTGCTGCCAGATTTAAAATATCCTGATAGTGCTCATAAGATATATTTTCAGATCCATCATAAGTAGGAATAGCCTTGGACATAGGTTGGGGAATGGCATTCATTTGGGCTAATCTTAGTGTACCAGTTGTGTTCCAAATGGGGTACTTCTATAATTGCTAATTAAGGGCCATATTTTATGTCATATTTCCAAGTGCAGATCTTGTTAGAGGGGATGTTGGATTAACTACAAGATTTTTCCCAGGATCCTCTTCTTCCAAGAGGAAATTTTGATCCAAACATCTGATAACAATAGACCCTTTATAAGGTAATTCACTATAGAAAAGGGAGTCAGGGTTATTTCTTTTGAATGACCTAGTATACATGAAAGGACACTGGTCTACAAGGGTAATTATTTTCTAGGTTTAAGGACCAGGGAGTCGCCAGGTGAATTTGCTATTATCTGCTAACAAGGTCAAGACAATTCACCAAATCTTGATTCCTCTAGGTAGAGATAAAATAATAACTCATATGATGGATTTTTGTGTTCCTTGTGAATTGGTCCCATCGAGCATGCCAAAAATTGTTGGGCATTGAATTGCATCAAGCTTTAATCAATATTGTGGTTGTCTATATTCCTACTTTCTGTCTAGGCTTACACCCGATAGCTACATCTCAACACTCAAAATTGGATGGACCAAAATAGGGGTTTCAAATCAAACCTCCTGAGTAGGTTGGTTCCTTGTCAACTTAAATAGGGTGTTGACATAATTATGCTCACTTAGGGTTTTAGAGATTATGGTAAAAAAATATTAGGGTTATAAAATGTGAACAACAATGGACGGATAGGCTAACAACATTTGTTACTACAACAAAAAGCTCCCATAAACCAAATTAAAGACACATTACTCAGATCAACATTATCTTAAATTAAATGTACTTTCATAAATTAAAGAACAACAAAGAAATATTGCAGACAACAATTTCAATATCTAAACAATGATAATCCGAATAATAGAATTAATCAATATCTAGATTTCAAATAAATGCACTCCCTAACATTAAAGATCTAATTCAGAAGCAAATTTCAATTACCCTAGCAGTTAGTAATCCATAAATTTAGCACAAACTAACCATTCAAGTATTCATAGAAATACAACTTAAGAATTTGAACCATTGATATTGAATTATGAAGACACAAAATTTGAGGTAAAAATCAATGTAATGCTCCTTTCATTAGCCCTTGGAAATATTTATAGTATCATAGGCAGACACACTAGATATCACCCTTGAAAATGAGGGTTCGACCTCTATTTATAGTTTTGTAAAATTAAAATAATAAGGAACATTACAAAGATTAAATTTTTACAGCTCAGCAGAGAGTTCTTGCTGGCATTCTCTTACTCTTTCGACCTCTGGGAAATCCGTTGCAAGTTGACTACCATGGTAGCTTGGAACCTCTATAAATTGCTGGTTGTTTAGCACTAACTAAAGTTCAACTTACTCCTCCAACTGATTGTTATTTTAATTCTGATAAGAGATCCCTTTTATATGCTTCAAAATTCTCAAGGAAATCTCAACCATCGATCTCTCCCATCGTATGGCTACGATTTAATCTGATATAATCTCAATATAATGGCAAGGATAGAACACAATGCCATTCCACTTTTAAAATTGATGATGTCATATTTCATGCTTAAGAAACTATGGAACACCAATCCGACACTAAAATGCCTTGAAAGTGAAATGGGATGAAATCTGCCCCTTATCCTTCGTTTTTCTTCTTTGGTGATGAAGCATTCACCCATCCACACAAAAAATTTGATGACATCACATCTCCTTCAAAAATTTGTGGATTCCATTATGGACCTAAGCAAGTGCATTAACCTGTGAACACCATTCCAAACCCATCACAACGTAAGGTGACTCTTTCTCCATTTTGCACTGGCTTCATAGTAAAACACTACTTTTTGCCATTTTAGGTGAAAGTTAGTCAAAATACCCTTCGTCATGAATCCGCATCTCCAGTACTTTATTTTCTACCTTCTATCATCGTTTTGGGTAAAAATATTCTATGCAGATCATGGAATCAGGCCCTCCAACACTTGGCCGCTTCAAAAGATATCAAAAATATAAAGTGGTTGCCAATCCACACTTATTTTATGCTGACATCATCCTTCTTCAAAAACTTTTATGAATTTAGAGCACGTCGCCAGTCCGGAGCTAAAAACATATGAAACCATACAGAATTACTCCAAGTGTAAAAAATAACCAAGTGTTGGGTGGATTTGTAACCTTTTTTGCGGATCCAGTCCAAAATACATTGCAAAGTGTGCAGAATGAGATCTTCAGGCCTTAGGCAAAACTTTCAAAATTCTCCTAAGTATGTGGCCATTTTGGGCCTACACGAAGGATGTGTTTTGTCGATGAATTTGATAAATATGGATGCGAGTTAGTTGATGTTATCGATCACCTGAGTGATGAAATGATTTGTATGAATATGAGAAATTCTCCTTCAAAACCTACAAGGAAATCTAATGACATAGATTCGACAATAAAGATGGCTTCTCGATTTAGTTTGGTAGTACTTCATTTCTCTCAGTTTGAGTTCATGAATCAACAAAAAGGAGGGGGAGATCTCCATCTATAGCCTCCTTGACATGCAACCAAAGAGGTAAATGCCAAAAATTTATAAATAGCAAAAATCGCAGAAAAGGAGTCATTTTCATTGTGTGAGACGAGAGGAGGGCGAGACAGGGAGGAGAGGAGCCAATTTATTACAATGAAGTGTTGCCAAACTATAAACTAAATGACATAATGGGCCCAATAGGTGCATCCACAAGTAAAGGAGTTGGTGTGAGAAAATTAAGGATGAAAATCTTGACTTTATTTTTCTAACTAAAATATTTCAAACTAAATTAAATGGAAACGATTGGGCGGGGTGGGTGAAATGATTAGAATTAGTTGAATGAAAAATTGGCTGGGGTGATGGGTAGTTAATTTTTAATTATTTTCTCTTTTTGTAGCTTTTTTCACATTTTTAGCATTTTTTATTTTTATGATGTATGTGGGGGACTATCTCGAGTCGAGATGATCTCATTCTATGATCATTTCAAGTCGATATGGTCTCGTTTCATGACCATATCGGGTCAAGATAGTCATGGTGTGTGAATGTTTTTTTTTGTAATTTTTATTAAGTGTTTTTATTTTTTTTATTAGCTTATTAGAGCCCGACACCGCTTATCGAACCATTTCAAGGAGGTTTATGTTGTGGTGTTGAATAATGAGGATAACTAGATATGGCTGAAATATATGGGCCTTTAGCACATGATATGACTAGAGTCTATTCATGTCATTCAGGCCTACCTGACAGAACTAATAGATATATGGGACCCACAAACTAATATATTTCACATACTTGATAGTGATATTACCATCACATTGGAGAACATCTACCATATCCTGTGAATCATGATCAAGGGAGCACCGATTTTTACATTTGCAACTACTCAAAGAGATAGATTTATGATGAGTGTATAGAGAGCAATGGAGACTTGTGGATTGTGACATTGACAATGAGGAAGTGTGCGTGGAGGCCAGATACAACACCCACCTACTGACAACCAGATATATAGTGTTAATGACACTAATGTTTGATTTTATTTTGCCTAATTCCTTTGGCACTAGGTTACCTTGGAACCTATTGGACCTTGTTCAAGACCTAGTGGATTAGCCACAGATCATGAAATGGTGCCCTACATTTCTAACACAACTTTACAAATAGTTGTACAATATTCACCAACATGATAGGTTGGGCTTAGGATGTAGCTTTCTTCTTTAGGTTTAGGGTTGGAAATACTTCAGCATTAACAAACCACATGGGTTGATGTGGGCCACATAGAGAGACATGGTAGATAGGAAGATCCCCTATACCATGTGATAGATACATAAGAAGGAGTGGGGAAAGAGCTGCCATTTCTAGGGTATCCTATCACACTATACAAAGAGCTTTGTTGGATTACGATCGAAGCATGTGATATAGCAACCATCGTTAGGAGATCTAAGTTGGAATGAGGAGGAGGAGCACCTGTAGGTGCGATGTGATAGGTAGATGATATGGCATCATGGAATAGATAATGAGTACTTTTAGCACTCATGGGTGACTCATCATCTAGGAGTGAGGTAGGATATTCTAGATGATCCAATGATCTATAGGCAGAAGACCAGGGAGATCCAACTACCACTACCATAGATTGATCCTCTAGGGGAGGAGTACGACTCACCACTACCTAATCTAGATAAAATAGAATCTAGAACCACAAAGTGTATGATGCTTGGTATACTGCTCAACTATTCTATAAAGGGATAATAGAGGAGAGGAGTTGCAATAGTAGAGGAGGGAACGACTATAACAACATAGTATCCCTCATAAAAATGAGTATGTCACCACGTGGAGAGATACATGTATCTCATAGGGAGGTACAAAGAAGGTAGGTACATCTGAGAGGAGCGAGGGGCAAAACAAGAATGACCATCAGGAGTATATTGATGCTCTCAAAGAGTAGGTTTGAATCCTCTAAGGTTAGTTGAGTGATAGGGACACAAACCACGCCATAGAGCAAAGTTAGTTGAATGCAAATTGATAGAGATGGTAGATTTGGTCAGAGTAAAGGGATACATTGTAGGCCTAGGTGGTGAGCCTATAGGATGATCTGAGTAGAGTGATGGTAGAGAAGGATGCTCTATGAACTCAGGGTAGATGGGTGCTAACCGAATAGGAGGTAGAGGTGGTCCAACTGAGAGTTAGATTGAGTGTAGAGTAGGCTTAATATAAGGTCGAGCGAGCCTAAATCTATTAACTAGAGGATGAGGTGGATAGACTTGGTGGATATCTACCCTCATGACGATTAAAGTCATCATAGTCACAGTAAATTTATTAGACCAAGACTATAGGGGAGCCATTTATGAGATCTCGAGTGCCATGATTTACAACACCAGGGACCTCAGATACATCAGGGGTCAACATATCCAAGTAGTCTTGTAGAGACGATGAGGTCGAGGGCAACAATGAGAGTGGTAGCACATGGTCACCTTGAGAAAGGACTTTGTGATCAATTTCACTTTTTGGGTGTGAAGTCTAAGGATCCACTATCAATGTAGCCTACAAGCATTTTTGCATCATGGATGTACTTTTTTTTTTTTTTTATAGCGAAAAACCCCATGTGGGGCCACCTTGGTCTAAGAGACCACAAACAGGGGGTTCTATACCGTCAAAGTCACCCGGGAGTCGCACCCAGCCGCCCGCACCAACATTATCAATTGGATTTTGGGTACCCAATTCAGCTTTTTGGTAGGGTGGAGATTTGAACCTGGGACCTCCCTTGGAGGATTGCCCTCTCCTCTCCAAATCACCTACAACACCTAGGTATCATGGATGTACTTATTACTTGATATATATATCAGATGATATTTATTGATGTCTATATTGTGTTTTATTATGTATTTGTTTATGTGATTATGAATGTATGCCTAGACTTGTATATATGATGATGCATATATGTTAGACGATTTTTTTTTATATGGTAAATCTATTATTTATGCATAGACCTATATATGTATACGATATATTAATGACATGTGAGGATTTAAAAGATATGAAATATGGATGTGTGTTTATTGATGAAACATAACAAATGAATCTAAGATGCGATAATAAACTAAGTGTAAGCACCACAAAATATATGAAAGTCATAAATCTAGATTGAAACAATTTCATCTAACGCATACACTAACACATATACAAATTGAAATAAAATGTATACTAATAATATGTAAATGTAATAGATGGTGATTAGCGAGAATTCATAGGGGAACAGTAAGACTTTCAGGAGATTCAAACACCCTAGTTGACTAGTCAAAAGTTGTATAATGATCATGCAAGAACTTGAAAGATAGAAATCTTCTAGGAAGACCAAGATATTCAATATCCATGTGTGTGCATAGTAAACTTCATTACTTTGACTTTGTACTCAATTGGACTTAACTACTCTGTAATGCAAGCCATCAAAAACTAGCTCATCTACAAGCTAACATTGGTTTGCACAAGAGAAGGTAACTAATGTGATAGACATGTCACCATGTGTAAGACTACTCCAATGCCAGGTTGGCATCTATAGCCTATTACTAGCGATGGAGATCACCCCATAGTTGTCAAAAGTTGATAATTCCAGGGATTCAAGCTCTTTTTCCTCTTTTTTTGGATACTTGTTCATTTTGAAGGAGAGCAAGGGACTTTTATTGCTTTTTGAGGGTCTTGTTCATTTTGTAGATGAGCAAAAGGGATATTTTTTTAGAGGCTTGCTCATTTTGGGGATGAGAAAGGGATTTTATTTCTTTTGGGGACTTGCTTGTTTTATAGAGGAGTAAGAGGATTTTTTTGGGGGGGGGTGGGGGGAGAGGAGGAGCTTGTCCTTTTGTCAATTCTTATCCTTCTAGACCATGTGCATAATAGGAGAGTAAGGTAAATTGTTCACTTTAGATATAAGAACTATATTATAGTTTTGTCTTTCCTTGTTCATAAATCATACTTAAGAGTGTGAAGATGTGTTGGGATTTTGATATAAGCAAGGAATATTCAAAGAAAGACCCTATCGCCAGAGATCAAGATGGATTTCTACAATATCTAAAAGAAAAACTAGGTATGACTGAATGATCAAAAGACCTTTTTGAACACCTTGTGGCAATTACTTAGAGAAAAAGTATGATGGGGTTAAAAAATATTAAGAAAGAGAAATGTGGTGGGAAATGAGTAGTGAGATGAGTGTTTTTCTTATGTACTTTCAAAAATTAAGAGGTGTGTGTAAAATAGTTAGTGGTAGTATGAACACCATTACTAATGGTCATATAGTGTCTATGCTATATTACGAAGACCACTTAATAGTCAAGATACCACAAGGAAAAGTGTAAGCAATGACAAGAGAAAAAGCTTGATCAAGATAAATGACATTCATACAAACATGGTATTATACTTAATGTGAAAGAAACTAGATAGACTAATGTCAATGTAATGAAAAATATACCTAATGCAATATGACTAGTGTACCTAGATATTGCGAGATGCAACATTGAAAATATTAAAATGCATGGTGCAACAAATGATGATATGCAATGCAACGGTAATGTGCAATGGTATGTGATGCATGGTGAAATGAGGTGCTTGTTTTTTTCTTGTGATTTATTCTTGTTTTTGTTGTTTTATTGTTGTTTTTTTTTATGCATAAAATACTCGTAGGTGGAGAATATTAAGGGTTTATGCTCTTCAACACCCTCAAATGAAGTTAATTGATAAGTGCTCGATCCCAACTTCTGTGTTATTATGAATGGGCCTAACCAATTTATGGTGAACTTATCGCTCAAATGGTTAGGAAAGTTAGAATTCTTTTGGTTCATCACATGTTATACTCAAGGAGGCGATCAAAGACTTTGTGTAAGTCATCGATGTGGTTTTGAAATAATAAATATTTGGACAAAATATCATTGACATAATCTTTGACTATCTTGTGCATGTAGTCATGAAAAATATACATTATTACCCGTTGGTAGGTAGCGGTAGCATTCTTTAAGTCAAAGGGCATGACCTTGTATAAAAAGGTCTTGCATGGCGTTGTAAAGGTTATCTTGGTCTGATCTTCAGGATTAACTCATATTTGATTGTATCCTGAGAAGCCATCCATGAGGGAAAGCATTTAATGGCCAACAATCATGTCTACCTAAGTATCGATGTTTGAAAGCAAAATTTCATCTTTGGGACTCGCTTTATTGAGATCAAAAAAATTAGTGCATATGTGCACCCCACTTTTGATTTGCTGACAAGGACTGTGTTGGACACCCATTCAAGATAGTCAATTGGTTGGATGAATCCTATATCCAAAAACTTTTGTAATTCATCTTTTATCATGAGAGCAATTGTTGGATGTAACTTTTAGGGTTTTTGTTTGATTGGTTTGATTGTTGGATTTAGCGTCAGATTATGTACAAGTGAGTTTGGATCCATACCATGCATGCCCTTGTAGGACCAAGAAAAAATATTTCTATACTTTTTTAGAAGAGTAAATAATACAACATGTTCTGCTTTTGAGAGACCCTTCCCTAGTTTGAGAATTTGAGGATGTTGAGGATCATCACTAACATCTATGTTGATTGTATTTTCTATTAATATATAGGATCCCTCCTCTAATTGATGAGGAGTAGGGATCAAGTGAATATCATTAGCTGAATTAAATGAGTTGGATGCATCATTGGACTCAATCTTAGCTTATAAAACATCTAAATGAGGATATAATGAAAAATGTAACGGTTGCAACATATCCTCAAAAGGAAAAAATTAGCTAGTTTTTGACCAATATCTATGTACCAAACACCTATATAGGGCAAATACAATTATTTAGGGATTTAAATTTAATGAGGAAGGCTTTCCATGACATTTCTTGGGTTCTGGCTAGTACTTCAACACCCCTTTGTATCAATTATACAAGAAGGGCAAAAATCCCAATACCTTTGAAGGTATGGAATATTTGAGCAGTTTGTCTCTAAGAATGGATTGATCGATGTTGACCTCAAAGAATTTAAGTGTACATGGTGTAATAGAAGACTTGAGAACTGGTTGATCAAAATAAGACTTGATATATTTTTAATATCTTAATAAGGGATAATTAACTTTGGAGATACCAATACGATCGTACTCCCCAAAGTAGGATCTAACCATAACCCTCTAGTGTTAGATTTCCAAACCGATAGAATGAGGTTTTACAACCCTTTTAGGTTTTAGGCGATGTGGCTTAGAAATGAAAGCCTTAATAATTACATTGAGGAATGGTGGGGGAACAAATTCACTAAATATTTGATGGCACAAATTACCAAAAAGCTTATATTTATCAAACATAAACTGAAATATTGAAACAAGATTATTTTTACAATGGCAGAGAAACCACAAACTATAGTGGCAATGGAGCAACCACAAACTATGATACCAACAAAGCAACCACAAACTGCTATGTTGACAAAATAACCATAGTCATCGGCTATTGGTAATATCGTTATAATGGAAAAATTATTGAACCATATGAGGTTATTTAGGGGTGTGGATTCCTTGGCTAAACAACTACAAGAGGCGATGGAGCAACCACAAACTACTGTGATGACGGTGCAACCACAAACTACTATGATGATGGTGTAACCACAAAATACTACGATGGTGGTGGTGACGATGGAATAACCACATGTACCGTTTTAGGTAATATTCATGTAAAATTCATCTTTGTAGATTTGGTAGTGGTATCTACAACTATTTTAGAACCCATGTCAATTTATTTAGATTAGTTTAATCGATGATTTCAAGATAATGAATACAATAAAAGGATAATCATTGTGTTGAGCTCCAAAGAGGCGACAAAGAGAGTGGAGAGGATAGCCAGAGGTCGTGTTTCTCCTTCGTCAACATGACTCCTAGTTGTTTGTTCTCTTGTTTGTTCTATTTTATGTTCTAGCTTGCTTATAGTCACTATTTAAATTGTATCCTTTGAAGGGTTGCATATTTTATTTTGTAAAGCAATTTGAGTATGTACCTCTGGTTGGTCTCAGTTGGTGGTCTCTTGATATATCTTTTTGGATGTAAAAGGGTCGGGACCCTTTCAAAAACCCCTTCGCACACTAAAAAAGAAATTAAAGAATGTATTATATTAAATATTGGATTTAAATTATCTTTAAATAAATAATATTTTTTATTAACTTTAAAATTATGATATTATTTAAAGATAAAATCTAAATTAATTTTTAAATACCTTGATATTATTGTAATATTTTTTAAAAATATCATAAATAAGTATTACACATCTAAAATTAAATGTGCTTTGTAGTTAAATAATGTAATCTTGTCAATAAGAGTCGTTAGAAGACATCTATATACTATTATTTTTATACTTAAATTATCTATATAACTAGTTATTACCATTTAGGACTTGATCAATGGGGAAGATATAGTTGACTTAGCATTGTAAGACAAGATAAGAGATCCTAAACTAATACTATTTCTAGTCTAAGGTTTGAATGACCCAAGGATATATTTTGTTAATGAATTTGATAAATATGGATGCGATTTAGTTGATATGATCGATCATCCAAGCGATGGAATGAGTCGTATGAATACGAGCAATGCTCGTTCGAAACCTACAAGGCAATCTAATGGCATGTATTCGACAACAAATATGACTTCTTGATTTAGTTTGGTAGCACTTCATATATCCCAGTTTGAATTCACAGATCAAAAAAAGGGAGGGGTAGAGCTCCATTTATAGCCTCCTTGGTACACAACCAAAGAGGCAAATACAAAAAAATTATAAATAGCAAAAATTGTAGAAAGGGAGTCATTTTCACTGTGCGAGATGAGAGGAGAGCAAGACAGGAAGGAGAGGATCTAGTTTCTTACAACAAAGTGCTGCCAAAGTAGAAACTGACTGACACAATGTGTCCAATAGGTGCATCCACAAGTAAAGGATTTAGTGCGAGAAAAGTAAGGATGAAAATCCTTTCTTTTTCTAACTAAAATAAATTCAAACTAAATTAAATGGAAATGATTGTGCAGGGTAGGTAAAATTATTAGAATTAGTCGAATGAAAAAGTGACTGGGGTGGTGGGTAGTTAGCATTTAATTCATTTTCTCTTTTTGCAACTTTTTTTTTGCATTTTTTTTTTTTACAATGTTTATGGGGGACTGTATCGAGTCGAGAAGATCTCGTTCAGTGATTGTCTCAAGTCGATATGGTCTCATTTTGTGACCATCTCAGGTCAATATGGTCATGTTGTGTGAATGTTTTTTTTGCAATTTATATTAAGTCTTTTTGTTTGTTTATTAGCTTATTAGAACCCAACATCGCTTCTCAAACCATTTCAAGGAGGCTCATGTTGTGGTGCTGAATAATGAAGATAATTGGATATGGCTAAAGTATCTAGACCTTTAGCACATGATGTGACTAGAGTCTATTCATGTCGATCAAGCCTACCTGATAAAACTAATAGATAAATGGGATTCAAAAACTAACACATTTCACATACCTAATAGTGATATTATCATCACGTTGGAGAACATCTACCAGATCCTGTGAGTCCTGATCAAGGGAGCACCTATTGTTACATATACAACTACTCAAAGAGAGAAAGTGTTACAATGATTATATAGAGAGAAATGGAGACTTATGGACTACAATATTGACAGTGAGGAAGTGCATGTGGAGACCAGATACAACACCCACCTACGGTAGCCAAACATGTAATGTTAATGACACTAACGTTTGATTTTATTTTACCTGATTTCTTTGGAACTAGGTTCCCTTGGAACCTATTGGACCTTGTTGAGGACCTGGTGGAGTATCCATAAATTATGCCATGGGACCCTACATTTCTAGCACAACTTTACAAAGAGTTGTACAAGATTCAACAATGTGATAGGATGGGCTTAGGATGTAGCTTCGTTCTTTAGGTTTGGGGTTGTAAATACTTCAATGTTGACAAACCACATGGGTTGATTCGGGCCACATGGAGATACATGGTATATAGGAAGATTCCCTATGCCATGTGGTACCTATACAAGCAGGAGCAAAGTAAGAACCACCCTTTCTAGTGTATCCTATCACACTACATAAAGAGCTTCATTGGATTAAAATCGAAGCACGTGACATAGCGACCATGGTTGGAAGCTCCAAGTTGGAGTGAGTAAGAGGAGCACCTAGGGTAGGTGCAATGCGATAAGTGGATGATAGGGTATCATGGAATAGAGAACGAGTACTTTTAGCACTTGTGGGCGACTCACCAATTAGGAGTGAGGTAGGATATGCCAAATGACCCAATGATATATAGGCAGTGGACCAGGAATATTTGACTACCACTACCATAGATTGAGACTCTAGGGGAAGAGGATGATGCACCATTACCTAATATAGATACAACAAACTCTAGAACCATAGAGTGTATGATTCTTGGTATACTGCTCAACTATTATAGATAGGGATAATAGAGGAGAGAGGATTTGTAGCAGTAGAGGAGGGAATGACTATAACAACAGAGGATCCCTCATAGTGATGAGTACATAACCATGTGGAGAGAGGTAGGCATCTCATAGGGAGGTACAAAGGAGGTAGAAACACCTGAGAGGAGAGAGGGACCAAAAAGGATGACCCTCAAGAGTAGATTGTTGCTCTAAGATAGTAGGTTTCGATCCTCCAAGGTTAATTAAGTGATAGGGACACAACCCATGCCATAGAGAAGAGTCAGTGGAATGAAAATAGACAGATATGGTAGAGTTTTTCAAAGAAAAAGGATACATTACAGGCCTAGGTGGTGAGCATGTAGGATGAGCTAAGTAGAGTGATGGTAGAGCAGGATGCTTTGTGAAATTAGGGTAGAGGGGTGCCAATCGATTAGGAGGTATAGATGGCTCAACTGAGGGTCAGGTTGAGTGTAGAGTAGTCTTAATATTAGGTTGAGCAAGACTATATCCACTGATTAGAGGATGAGGTGGATAGAATTTGTGGATAGCTACCCTTGTGACGATTAGAGTCATCATAGTCATAGTAAATTTATCATACCAAGACTATAGGGGAGCTATTTATGAGACCTCAAGTGCCATGATTCACAGCACTAGGGACCTCAAAGACATCAAGGGCCAACATATCCAAGTAGTCTTATAGAGATGAGGTTGTGGGCAATAATGAGAATGGTAGTGGAGGTCCAGATTGAGCAAGGAATTTATGATCAACTTCATTTTTTGGATGTGAGTTCTGAGGACCCACTATCAATGTAGTCTATGAGCATTTTTGTATCATGGATGTACTTATTACATGATATATATATATATATATATGAGATAAAATTTATTGATGTCTATCTTGTGTTCTATTGTGCATGTGTTTATGTGATGATGAACGTATGCCTAGACTTGTAGATATGATGATGTATATATGTTAGATGGATGTTTTTGATATTATAGATCTATTATTTATGCATAGATCTAGATATGTATATGATATACTAATGACATATGATGATTTAAATGATATGAAATATGGATGTATTTTTATTTATGAAACATAACAAATGAATCTAATATGCAATAATAAACTAAGTGTAAGCACCACAAAATGTATGAAAGTCACAATTCTAGATTGAATTTCATCTAAGGCACACTCTAACACATATACCAAATGAAATAAAATGTGTACTAATAATATGTAAATATAATGGATGGTGATTAGCGAGAAGTCACAAGGGAACAATAAGACTTTCAAGAGAAATGTGGTGGGAAATGAGCAATGAGATGAGTGTTTTCGTTATGAAATTTCAAATTTTAAGAGGTGTACGTAAAATAGTTAGTGGTCATATGAACACCATTATTGATGGTCATACAGTATCTATCCTATCTTATGAGGACCGCTTAATAGTCAAAATACCACAAGGAAAAGTGTAAGTAATGATAAGATAAAAAGCTTGATCGAGATAAATGATAGTCATACAAACGTGGTGTTAAGCTTAATGTGAAAGAACCTAGATTGAATAATGCAATGTAATAAAAAATATGCCTAATGCAATATGACTAGTGTACCTAGATATTACGAGATGCAACTGGTATCAGAGCCAGGTTCCTGAACAGGCTTAAACAGCTAAGGTGATCTTGGAAGTTACGCAATGGCAAGTGGTGAAGGTTTCTCCTCGAAAAAAGCACCATTGTTTGATGGGACTAATTATGCGTTCTAGAAAATTAGAATGCAGACATATCTTAGTGCTTTGGGTTTTGACATCTGGGGTGTGGTAGTTAATGGTTACAAAGCTCCTGCCACCGCTCCAACAGACACTACAGGTAAAAAGGCATTTGAATATGATTCAAAAGCAAGAAATGCTATCATGTGTGGACTAGTTGACAGTGAGCTAGTCAAGGTCATAAATTGTGAATCAGCAAAAGATATCTGGGATAAACTAGAGAACATTCATGAAGGAGATGATAAGATCAAGGAGGCCAAACTTCAAGCACATCGAGCTCAATACGAATCTTTAAATATGGACAATGATGAGAACATAGAGACTTTCATGCAAAGAGTCAATGGGATCACCAATTCAATCAGAGGTCTTGGCGAAGAATTAACCGATGCTACTATCGTGAAAAAGGTATTGAGATCGCTTCCTCCTAGATTTGATTCTAAAGTCTCTGCCATAGAAGAAGCCAAAGATCTAAATCATTTTAGTATGGATGAGATGCATGGTTCTTTGACTGCTTTTGAAATGAGAATAGGAAGGTCTAATCCCACAGATAGAGAAGCGACTTTCAAAGCCCTAAAAGGCAAAAGCACAAAACAAGAATCTGAAGAAGAGGATGCTTCAGATGAAATGGAAGCAAATTTTGTAAGAAAGCTAAGAAAAGGGAAAGGAAAATACAAGGGAAAGCTACCTTTTAAATGTTTCAATTGTGGAGGCATTGGACACTTTGCTACCAAATGTCCTCTCAATGACAAAAACAAAGGTGAAGAAACTCAGCATCAAGAAAGAGGTGAATGGAGGAAGAAAACAAACTTCAAAAAAGGCAATTTCAAAAAGAAAAGCTTTATCTCCCGAAATGCAGAATCTTCAGAGGACAGTTCTAGTGAAGACTCTGAAGAAGGAACAGGTGAGGCTCTCTTTATGGCGTTTGAAATAGACGAATCATAAGAGGTAAAAAACACAGAAAACAGAGAAGAAATGAACTCTGAAGTATCTATTGAAAAAGGTGAGGCTGAAGTTGATTTAGAAGGTGAGCTGGTGTCTGCTCTTATGGAATGGAAATATGAGAAAAGAAAGAATAAAAAAATGTTAAGGAAACTTGAGGATGCAAATGACATTATAGCCAGTCTAAAAACACAGACGAGAAGAGTACAAGAAAATGTCTGAATATCTTGAAGTACAGGTAACCATGAAGATAGATTACTGTTGCAAATTGGAAGAAGAAAATGTTAGTCTCCGAATATAGATACAAGAGCTGGATCGAAAAATCAGCTGTCATTTAAAATGTGAAGAAAGTTCGATGAAGCTGGACAAAATTCTAAGTGATCAAAGATCCACAGGTATCAAATTCGGTTTGGGTTTTACTGAAGGAGAATCATCAAGTGGACCAAAGGCAAGCAATGTTGAAAGTGAAAAGAGTAAAGACAAGAAACAGGTTGTGGAAAGAAAAACAAATCAGGCTAAAGAAAGCTGTAATGCCAGTCCTGAAATAGCAGCTGACAATGATGGCTTCACCAAGGTCACACATCAAAAGAAAAGAAGATCTAAGGCTCCTGCAACAACTTGGCCAAGACCATATTTCAGGTTCAATCATTATTTCTATGGTTTCTATTTTAAATGTAATGGATATGGGCATAAAATTGTTGATTGCAAGTACAATATAGGTCCAAGAAGTTTCACTAGTAGAAATGCTTTTGCTCCTCTAATGAGTTATGTGGTAGAATGCTTTAAGTGTCACAACTTTGGGCATATTTCCAGAAACTGTCGTAGTATTTTTGTTTCATATCAATCTCAGAAAAGAAGAATTCAACCATATAGGGCAAAACAAAATAGAATTTCTTCTGAAGGATATGTGCAAAATTCTGAAAAGGGGAAATCCCAGCAAGAACCCAACACCACAGTTAAAAAAGAATGGAAACAAAAAGAACAGCTCAGGAAAGAACAGGAATATTTAATAGTGCAGACAGCTTTTAGAGCTCAGAATAAATATGTATCGTGGATTCTTGACAGTGGTTGCTCAAGTCATATGACAGGTGATAAACATAAATTTGAAAATCTACAGAAATATGAGGGTGGTTCTGTGAAGTTCGGCAATAATTATGGAGCCAAAATAATAGGTAAAGGATCTGTCAAAATTAGTGAAGGGAAAATCAAGTCAGAAGAAGTTTTGTATATGGATGGTTTGAAACATAACCTGTTAAGTGTGAGTCAAATCTGTGATAAAGTACATGAAGTGGTTTTCAAGAAGCAGGGTTGTGAAGTCAAAAAAATAAACAGCGGAAAATTGATAGCAACCAGCTCAAGGACGTCTGGCAACCTGTACACACTCTCAAAATTTTCAAAAGGTATGTGCTTCATTGGACAAGAAGAAGAGAACTGGTTGTGGCATAAGAGGCTTGCACACATAAGTTTTTGATAATTTGGTGAAAATCAGCTCTAAACAAGCAGTGAGAGATATTCCAACCATTAAGAAACCTTCAAACAGTGTTTGTGCTTCATGTCAGAAGGGAAAGCAAACCAGAGTTTCATTTAAAACAAAATAATATGACACTAGCAGGCCTTTGGAACTCATTCATACAGACTTATGTGGACCCATGAGGACTCAAAGCATAAACGGCGACAAATACTTTATGTTGTGTATCGATGATTATTCCAGAATGACATGGATATTCTTCCTAAAAGATAAAACAGAAGCTTTTGAAATGTTCAGAACCTTCAAATAGCTAGTTGAGAATGAAACAGGAAAAAGGATTAAATGCTTGCGATCAGACAGAGGAGGAGAATTCATTTTGAATGAATTTACAGAATACTATGAAAAATATGGTATCAGGAGACAATATTCAGTAGCCAGAACTCCTTAGCAGAATGGTGTAGTAGAGAGGAAGAACATAACTATACAGGAAATGGCACGCACCATGCTGGCAGAAAACAAAATAACAGATAGATTCTGTAAAGAAGCACTTCACACAGCAGTATACATTCAAAATAGGTATATGTTAAGAACTCATGAATGCAAAACACCGTATGAGTTGTGGTTTGGTAGAAAAGCAATAGCAAAACATCTCAAAGTATTTGGCTGCAAGTGCTACATCAGAAAAACTGATGACAACCTTGGAAAGTTTGAAGATAGAGCAGATGAAGGTGTTTTTGTTGGTTATTCTCCACATAGCAAAGCTTACAAATGCTACAACAAGAGACTCAAGAAAATTGTGGACAGTGCAGATGTTAAATTCGATGAAGGGAGGAAACAAACAGTTAACTTTGAAGAAAACTACCCAATCTACGAAGAATCCATTGAAGGAGATGAAGTGCATGGAACAGAAAACACGTCTATGGTTGATGCAGATAACTTATCAGATGACTCAAAGGTGCAAGAAAATAGAAAATTCAAAATGGGCAGTTAGCAGAAAAATCATCCTAGAGACCAAATAATTGGAGATCCCACAGCTGGCATTCAGACAAGAAAGAAAGTAATAAGTAATTACTCTCTTTTATCCGAGCATTGAGCCCAAAAACATAGATTAAGCAAGCAAAGATGACAAATTGGATGAAGGCAATAAATGAAGAGTTAGATCAGATTGAAAAGAACAGAACTTGGGAACTAGTACCTAGACCTGCAAATAAGAATGTAATAGGCACCAAATGGATATTTCAAAATAAATTAAATGAAGACGGTCAGGTCATTAGAAATAAAGCAAGACTGGTTTGCAAAGGCTATGCACAAGTCGAAGGCATTGATTTTGAAGAGACTTTCGCACCAGTGGCCAGACTAGAAGCTATTAGAATGTTTCTGGCACTAGCGAGTTCACAAGAACTTCGAGTTTATCGAGATGGATGTAAAATCTACGTTTTTAAATGGGAAACTTGAAGAAGAGGTCTATATTGAACAACCGAGATGGCTTTCAAATCAGTGAAGATCCTAACCTTGTCTGCAAATTAAAGAAAGCACTTGTATGGATTAAAACAAGCACCACGGGCATGGTATGCTAGGCTAGATAATTATCTCTCTCAACGAGGGATTGAAGAAAGGTTTAGTGGACGATGAATCTGTATGTGAAAACAGAAGGTGGGCATCTCATTGTTCTTGTTGTCTATGTGGATGATATCATATTTGGCAACAACAAAGATGAATCTTGTAAAGACTTAGCAAACAAGATGCAGAATGAATTTGAAATGCCAATGATTGGTGAATTGTCTTACTTTCTGGGGCTACAAGTTAATCAGAATGAGAAAGGTATATTCATTTCCCAAATCAAATATGTGAAAGAAATGCTAAAGAGGTTCACTATGGAGGACTGTAAGCCAGTCAGCACTCCCATGACAATAGGTTGCAAGTTGAGTAAAGAAGACAAATCTCCACTTGTAGATCAAACCATGTATAGATCAATGATAGGAAGCTTACTATATTTAACTGCAACCAGACCTGATATTCTACAGGCAGTTTGCATGGTAGCCAGATTTCGAGCCAGTCCCAAAGAGACTCATGTAACAGCAGTTAAAAGGATTTTTTAGTATCTCAAAGGCACCATGGAGTATGGGTTGTGGTATCCAAAAGACAAATATTTCACTCTTATATCATATTCAGATGCAGATTGGGCTGGATGTGTTGATGACAGAAAGAGTACCAGTGGAGGAGCATTCTATTTGGGGGACAGATTGGTTGCATGGCACAATAAGAAGCAAGAGTCGGTTTCTTTATCTACAAGTCGAGGCGAGAATATATTACTAGCAGCAACATGTTGCACACAAGTCTTGTGGATGAAACAAACCTTGAAAGATCTAGGTATTAATTTTAGTGAACCAATATCAATAAAGTGTGACAACACCGATGCAATTAACATCTCTAAGAATCTAGTAATGCACTCACGGACAAAGCACATTGCTATAAGGTATCATTTCTTGAAAGAAAAAGTTACAGAAGGAGAAGTTAAATTGGACTATGTCCCAACTACAAAACAAGTAGCAGATATTTTTACAAAACCTTTGCCCAAGGAAGTATTTGAGTATCTTCGAAGCAAATTAGGAGTAGTCACACTTCCTAAGAAGTGACTAGCTACAGGGATCACTTTCTTAGGGGGAGCATTTGAGTATTTGACTATTCTTTTGCTCATGATCATAATTTGTGCCAGTTGCAACAAATTGTGCCTGAGAAGTGTGAGGATGGACTCGGGGGAGTCTGCAGCGACCCTTTGGTATTATTGACAAATGGGGAGAAGAGTTACAGGGAATGTATACGAGTGTTGCCAACAATTCCAAAGGGGGAGATTGTTGAGCAAGGTGTTGCAAGAAGGTTGTCATTGTTGTCAACACAAGCAGTTAGATCCAAGGATGCAGTGGGTAGACAGATCAGAAGTCATTCAGATGCAGAAGATAGAAAAAATTCAAAGAAAAAGACAAGTTAGAAAACTGTCGTGATATTGCAACATGTTTTCTGTCATGATTTCGCGACAAGTCGGAGGAGAGAGAAAGCGTAGCCAGAAATGTCACGATTTTGTGATGAAAGTGAGGAGAGAGAAAGCGCAGCCGAAAATGTCATGATTTCACAAGTCGGAGGAGAGAGAAGGCGCAAGGCAAACTATCACGATTTCGTGACATGTCGGAGGCCAAGAAGCTAAGTCGAGAAACTGTAGCGATTTCGCTACATGTTGAATTTTCGCTGGCAGAAGCAGGGAGAAAGTGTTCAGTAAAAAATTTGTAGCGATTTCGCTATGAGTTGCAAAGGCACAAAGCAAAGGTGTAGCAATTTCGCTACGGGTAAAAGTTGCACAAAACAAAGGTGTAGCGATTTCGCTACTAGACAAAAGTGCAGAACTTAAAGATGCAGCGATTATGTTACAAGTCAAAATTTCATGGGAAAAAGCAAGTTGGAAGCACAAGGCACAAAGTTGTAGCAATTTCGCTACTGCATGAAGCTCAAAATGTACGGAATCTGAAAGCATCGCGATTTCGCAACAAAGATAAGGATGACATCAGTAAAAGCTGAAAGTATCGCGATTTCGCGACAGGATGCAAGAAAAGCTACTGGAAGCCGAAAGCATCGTGATTTCGCGACAAGAATGAGGATGACGTCAGCAAAAGCTGAAAGTGTCACGATTTCATGACAGGATGCAAGAAAAGCTACTGGAAGCCGGAAGCGTCACGATTTCGTGACAAGAATGAGGATGACGTCAGCAACTGATCAAAGTGTCGCGATTTCACGACAAGAACGGTAGTGAAGCGTTCAAAGGCCAAAAGGGTCATGATTTCACGACGACAAGGTCAAGAAGGCGTACGGCCATAAAAAGTGTTGCAATATCGTGACGTGTTGTTGTTTCGCGGCAGTAAGCTATAGGAAGGTGACGAAGGTGGCAGAAGAGTTTGAGGCCGACAAAGTTAAATCTGGGCCGACAGATTTTAGGGTTTGAAGTCGACATCCTCTAGGGTTTCACAGCGGATGTTATTAAGAGGTTGAAGCCAACATCATCTAGGGTTTTACAACGGATCTGAAGCCGACATCTTTTAGGGTTTCACAGCGGATGTTATTAGAGGTTGAAGCCGACATCTTCTAGGGTTTACGGCCGACATTTTCTAGGGTTCACAGTCGACGTTTCTTAGGGTTTGTCTCTGAGATTTTGTCTATAAAAGGATGGTTACTTCGGTTGAAACTGTGTGGAAAAAGAGTGCGAGAGAGAGCAGAGTGCGTTGCATTGAGATAATGTGCGAATGCGAATAGAGTGATTGCGCAAGTGAAGTTCGGTCGAGTAGAGTGCAAAGTTGTAGTTCGAATCTGCATATCGTGATTGCATGGACGAAAAGTGCAATGTGTAGAGATGGAGTTCTAAGTTCAAAATGTTAGCGCGTGAATAGCAAAAGTTTCAATCAGCCGATTGTAGCAAAGAGTGCAAAGAAGAATACAGAAGCGATTGGACAGTGCGAAACATTTTTGCGCAGAAGCAGTAGAATGCAAAAAATAGCAGACTGTAAGGAACAACATGAAAATTGTATTCTATCATTTTATTATCTTTATTGATTTCCAAGTTGCAGCTTGGCATAAGGGGTTGGTGCCTCTTTTCAGTTGGTGTTGGTAGATTGGGAGTTGGTGCTCCATTCTGTTTGTAGCAGACAAAGCAAAGGGGTTGGTGCTCCTTCCAGTTGGTGCTGGTAAAAGACATTGTAAAGTTGTAGCTTTACTTTGGCTGGATTTGGATGGTAGTCCAAGCAGTCATTTTGAGGAGTAGCCACGTTGGTGAACCTCGTTAAATTGTTGTGTTGTGTGTCTTGCTTTCTTGCTGCATTTGATAGTTATTTTATCAGTTTTAAACTCTGCTAGATTTAAAACTATTTGTTTTAGAAGTTTTTAAAGATCACACTGATTCACCCCCCTCTCAGTGTCATTGTGATTGCAACAGCAACATTGAAAATATTAAAATCCATGGTGCAATAAATGATGATATGCAATGCAATAGTAATGTGCAACGGTATGTGATGCATGGTGAAATGAGGTGCTTTGTTTTTTGGTTCTTGTGATTTTTTCTTGTTTTTATTGTTTTATTGTTGTTTCTTTTTATACATAAAATACCCACATGTGGATAATATTAATATGTTTATGCTCCTCAACACCTTCAAATGAAGTTAACTGATAAGTACCTGATCCCAACTTCTATGTTATTATGAATGGGCCTAACCAATTTTTGGTGAAATTATCATGCAAATGGTTAGGCAAGTTAGAGTTTTGTTGGTTCATCACACGTTATGCTCAAGGAGGTGATAAAAGACTTTTTTAAGTCATTGATGTGGTTTTAATATAATAAAGGTTTTGCCAAAATATCATTGACATAATATTTGACTATCTTGTGCATGTAGTCATGAAAAATGTACATTATTACCCATTGGTAGGTAGATCCAATATTCTTTAAGCTAAAGGGCATGACCTTATAGCAAAAGGTCCTGCATTACATTGTAAAGGTTATCTTGGCCTAGTATTTAGGATTAATTCATATTTTATTGTATCCTGAGAAGCCATCTATGAGGGAAAGTATTTCATGGCCAACAATTGCATCTACTAGCATATCGATATTCGAAAGAAAAATTTTATCCTTGGGACTCACTTTATTGAGATTGTAAAAATCAGTGCATATGTGCACTCCCCATTTGATTTCCTAAGAAGGACCATGTTGGAAACCCATTCAAGATAGTCGATTGGTTGGATGAATTCTACATCCAAAAATTTTTGTAATTCATCTTTTATCATAAGAGCAATTATTGAATGTAACTTTCAAAGTTTTTGTTTGATTGGTTTGATTACTGGATTTAGTGTCAAATTGTGTACAAGTAAGTTTGGATCCAGACCAAGCATAGCCTTGTAGCCTTGTAGGACCAATCAAAAAAAAAATTATACTTATTTAGAAGAGTAAATAATACAACACGTTTTTCTTTTGAAATATGCTTCCCTAGTTTAAGAATTTGAGTATTTTTAGGATCATCACTAACATCTATGTTGATTGTCTCTTCTATTAACATATGCGACCCCTCCTCCAATTTATGAGTAGGGATCAAGTGAATATTGTTAGCTTAATTAAATGATTCATATGCACCATTGGACTCAATCTCAACTTATAAAACATCTAAATGAGGACATGATGAAAAATGAAACGGTTGCAACATGTCCTCAGAAGGGGAAAAATTGAATGGCAAGAATGGAAGAGTAGCACGGTCAAAATCAATAGCCTCAATATTAAGAGGTAATTATTGGGAAGGATTGTTTGGATAACGGAGGGGAGTTGTGTGATTAATGGAGATTATGTTGACGCTTGGCGGCTGACCTCCATTCGTAGATGGGAAAAGATAATCAAATATAGGTGGATGAAAATGTACAAGAGGTGGTTGAGGTGGAATCGAGATGATGGGATACACTCTATAGGGAATAAAAACAATAGGATCCTTAGGTGGGAGAAGCTAACACCAAATGGGTAGCTACCTCAAAAAAATATGAAGATAGAATTCATTAAAATATGTAAGAGGCTTTATGTGGGAGGACTCTTCTTTTGAGCTAAATGAGGTGATGAATAAGGTCTCCCAATGATCTTCTGATCCCCTGTCATGTTCTAACTCATAATCATATTTTGACTCCTCATCTGACCTATCATAGTTAGTAACAAATAATGTAGTGATATTGAAATGATCACTAAGTAGGTGAGCATTACCAGGATTGACATACTGATTACCATCAATTTCTCCCTCAGCCTAAGTTAAGGTGTTGTAGGGAAAAAAAAAGAAGCTCATCACGCATACATGTATGATATCCCAAGCTTGATTTATCTTTTGGGAGTTGATAATGCAGTTCTATAGGGGTTCGAAGACCTTGCTCATGTCAAACCAAGCCATTTTCATGCTAATGATAGCGATGAAAGTATCATAAAGCAAAGGAGAGATTTAACATGTAATCGATATTATCTTGAAACAGTTATACCTCTTCAGATATAAGAGGTGTATTTGTGGAGGTATCAATTCCACCATAGACAAAATTTGTTTGAGTTCGGTAAGACCCAAGAGGGATAATGGTGCCTATGGATAGTGGCATGTTGTGTGGTAGACAAAAATATCTAATTGGCTCTACGTGATGGGTGAATATGACATCTTGCACTAAGTATTCACATTTATTAGGCTTAGTATTTACTACATTTTGTATTGTTTGCTTTGATTTCCTTTGTATCCTCCCTTTTTATATTTCTTGAGCTAACATATATCATTTATGAGCATGTTATTTCTCTCTTACAAGTATTTTTTAGGCACCTATTAGAACACTAGATTGTCTAGAAGACCACTTCTCAACTCCTCTCAGTAGTTCCTCCTAGCTCTTGGCTTTATATCCACCTACATTTTCCTTAGATATGAATGCACTACCTACATTGTTTCATATAGTGAATTTGTTATTGGTGACCTTTTACCTCCCCTTTGACATGTATGTAGTCATTCTATAGAAAAAATATACTATAGATAAAATACCCTTAGGTTTATTCAATATTACATCATACAATGTTAGCCTTGGTCATTAACCAAATTACACTTTCAACACTTCCTCATAATGGATGCTCTAGTAGGCCTTTGCATTTTGAGGTAGACTCATATGAATTCCACTTACCACCTAAGATATATTGTTGCAAAAATATTTATTATACAAAATTCCCCCATATTGGATAACAACCATCACTACCACTATTAGACACTCTGACACATCTAAAAGCACTTCAACTAGGGATTTAAATGAAAAAGGAAATTCAAGATCACCCCCTCCTCTAAAAATAAACATAACCTTGAGGTGGATATGGAGGCACTTGAGGGTATTGGTATGCAACATAGTAAGGTGGAGGATAAGGAGCATTTGGAATTTTAAAAGGTAGGGGTAATGGATTCTAGCAAGCCCATTGTTGATTTCAAGAAGAATGAATGCTTAGAAATAGATAAATATATTACAATCTCTATGGATTAAGTTGTTGGTATGGAGGAGGTGGGTATTGTTTTGTATTTTTCTATATATCACTAGTTATAGGTGGTGGTGTTCCTTGGGGGTTTGCATAGGTACCTTGGGTCCCCATTTGTCTAGTTGACACTTGTAATGTTTGAGCCAATACCTGGATTTGATTAGGAAATGTTTGTATTAAAGATCCTATAGTTGAAACTTGTAATGTTTGTCAAAAAATCCTAAAGTTGATACTTGTAATGTTTGACACTAGCTATTACAAGTGAGTTGACACTAGCTTGTAAAGTTGACAATAGTTGATTAGGAAATGTTTGTATTAAAGATCCTAAAGTGGCTATTTAAAGGCTTGTTGTCATTTTCATTCTCATTCTGCCATTTGTCATCTTGCAATTTGTTAGAGTGATGAGTGAGATGGAGGTTGGTGAGGGAAGCGGTGGCGGTGGTGATGTTGGTGTTGGTGGAAGTGGATAGGCTGGAGTAAAATGCGGCATCCACTACACGCAGGTTAGTAGCCTTGTACCTTAGTTCAAGTTGTTTTTATTGTTTGTTGTTTGTTTTTGTTTTTATTTTGTTTTGTGTTTTTTTTTTTGGAAATTGAGTGGGGCTGGTAATGTACATGCTTTTTTTTTCCTATGTATTTATTGTGACGTAGGGGTAGGTGAATTTTTTTTTGTTGTTTTTTTTTGTGTTGTATTGTTTTTGTTTGTTTTGTCTTTGTTTTGTTTTGTTTTTGCGTGTTGATTTTTTATCACCTAGGGGTAAGTGAATTTTTTTTTTTTGTTTATTGTTTTTGTTTTGTGTTTTTTGTTTTTGCTTGTTGATTTTTGATCACCTAGGGGTAGGTGAATTTTTTTAATTTTTTTGTATATTTTTTATTCAAGATGTTTAGTTTTTATTTAGCTAATATATCTCATTGATTTTTGTGTTTCAGGTGAAGCTACTTGATGCCCGACATAGATGGCCTCACACTATTCACAAAGTGCATAAGGCCCTCTCTAACGATGATTGGACTTTCTTAGATACCATTGGCCTTGATGGTTACGGGTGGTTGGGGACCATTCGAGCTGATGAAGAGCTACTATTGGTACTAGTTTAGCATTGGGATCTTGACAGGGGGACATTTTAGCTTCCAACAGGGGAGCTCACTGTCACCCTTGAGGATATTTACTAATTTTTTTGTGTTCCTATCGAGGGTCCTACTGTCTGTGTTGGCCTCAAAAAGAAGGAGGCTTTGTTCCCTATATTTGGTGAGCTATGGGATGTAGACTACAACAGGGTGGGATTACATACCTGGATTTGGATTTATTCATACTACATTTCTAGTTAGACGGTTAAGTAGTCATCCCCAAAATTCAAGAAATCAAAAACAAAAATTATGAACTATCGAGTTAGCCTCCATCGGAGCTATAGACGCTTGACTAGCAGTGGATTACACTCATGCGTGATGATATGTCTCTTTTAAAAAGAGACATCTGAATGCTCATATGAACAAGCTAGCTTTTTGGTTCTAACCATAACAGGTTTACCCAATTTGCTTAAGATGAGTTAATGAACTCACTTACACACACACTGGTTCTTGATTATCTCGGGTTATTACCATACTCTTGATTCGGTAAATGAATTCAATACACACACATTTGATCCTAGAAGAATTAGGCATTTTTAGTGAGTTTTTTGAGATCACTAGGATGTTTTAGTCTTTGCAAAACAACTCTAGATCCTTTATACCTAAGGACAAGAAAATCTTAAGCAAGCCTCCATTCCATACCACCATCACATAGTCATAAATTTCATAATTAATTTTATCCATATAGTCATACTAGTAGTATCATATTGGTGCCCCTGATTAAGCAATAAAGACAGTTTTCTAAATAATGGTTTAAACAATTTGAACACCGATCAATAAAGCAACAACATTCATTCAAATGGTTCAAAATATATTTGAAAAATAAATAATAAAGCAACACCATTCATTCATTTGTATTTATTCATAACACATTTAATTCAAAATATGTAAAAAATAAATAAACAATCAATCATTACACATACACATAAACAATCACAAAACAACTTGGGGGAGTTCAAGGTCTCACACCTTCCCCATCAATCACATAAAACAACAATCAAACAACTTGGGGGGATTCAAGGTCTCACACCTACCCCAATAATCATATTAAACATTAACATTTCAAATAATCAAATTGCAAATGCTCCAATGGAATCAAACCCTTTGGTCACATTCAATTCAAAAAAAAAAATCCAAAGGTAACACAATTTCTTTGATCAAATTCAATCTCAAGAAGGCTTTCGAAAATTGAAATACGATAATTTCAACTCCCTAAGAAAGCCATGTGGTTGGACTACTCCATGGGATAGAGATATGCATTTCCTTATTTCACTCAACCTTAAGTGATCCTTGTATCTAGTGATTTACTATATTACCCTAGCGGTTGTAGCGATTGGCTATCCATACAATCCAGTAGGAGTAGATTACCATAAGGATAATTATCATTAAAATAATTCAAAAATCCCCAAATGCATAAACCCCTTTGGTCAAATCAATCTAAAATGCTCTAAATATACTCAAATTCCTTTGGTAAAAAAATTAATTGCATACATTTTACATTGTATATAAACATTTTTACATGTATTTTACACATTGCATTCACATATCATATAGATAATATTCATATCATAAAACTTTAATTTTGTACATTACATTCACATATCACATAGAATTTCAATAAATTTTTATTACAATAAACATATATATGCAATTAGTTGCATTAAAAAAAATAATAGTATAATTGCATCCATCCCATCCCATGTTCAGTCACCAAAGAAAAGCAAGTTCCAATAATTGAGGGTACCCAACTAAGGCACTTACGTAATTAACCAAACTCTACACCCATATATGATGTTCCTATGTCATAAAATCAAATTTTCATTCACTCAACCATGTCTAGTGTAAAACCAACTTTCATAAAATGTCCAATTTTATTTAGGACAAAAGCACTTTTCTCACATTAAAAAAAATTCTTGAGTATCTTCGATTGACCCCAAAACAATCTTGCACCAAACACACATCTTCACATCTTAAAAAAAAATTGAGTAAGAAAAGGATAATGCCAAACTTGGGTAGTACCTTGAAGTGAAAAGATAGTATTCCTCACTTGTCCTATCATGCAACATAGTCCAAAATCAAAAATAGTGGTTTTCACCACTATCATGATTCCTCTTCAAATACACAAAAAATGTAGAGTAGTAAGGATATGACCATGTTCTCATCACACTTCGGTTAAGAATGTGATTCCCCAAAACTCTATACAAAATTAATTCTATGCACACACCACATATCCCTAAAGCTAAAATGATCATACTACATTCCCCTCAGAAAGTTATGTAGTCATCCCCAAAGCCTAAAGATCATATCATTGGACTATGGAGTGAGCCTCCACCGAGGCTATAGATGCTTGACTAGTAGTGGAGTAAACTCATGCAGGGCAAAATTTCTCTCCCAAAAGGGAGACCTCTAACCACACATATGGGCAAGATAGCTACTTGGTAAATCCCATAACAAATCACATCCAATTTACTCATAATGGGTTAATGAACTTCACATTCACATACACTGGTTATTGATTGCTTATGGTCATTGCCATGCTCAAGATTTAGCAAATAAACTTCACTTGCACACACATTGGTCCTAAATAAAGTTAGACAATAGTCAAGTAAGTTTGTTGATATCACTAGCCTGTTTGAGTCTTTGAAAATATTTCACTATTAACAATCAAAAACTAAAACATCTTCCATATCAACATCCATACATTATTCCATAATCACATACATATCTACATCATACATCTCCCACATAAAGTCATCAATTTGGATATCCCCAATTACAACAATGAACAAGTAATGGTCAAAGATATTCTAAGCTATAAAAATATCACATGAACACCATGCATTCAATCATATAGTTTACATAAACAAATAATTAAACTGCATATTCCATATTAGTTTGCATCAATAATTGGCACAATAAATGCAAAAACATCAAAGAAAACCATAAATCATCATAAAGCAAACACATGTATATTTGATGGCATTCACGTCAATAAAAAATATAGACATTTCGAAGAAGCTTCCGCGATTCCATAGTCCTGAACATGAAACCCCGCACACGACCGAGATCAGTAAAAAGAATCTGTTAGCAAGGTATTATCTGTTAATTACTTTTGCCATTTATTTCGTATGATTATCTGCTTAGGTTTTATGCATAGTAGTAATTATATTGCTCAAATATACATGTGCTACTAATCCCTTTATCGGTTTGCATGTCTGCAGGTGATAGATACTTTGAAAATGCTATTGAATTTGGAGTGCTCCATGTTGGATACCAAAGCCAACTCACACTCTAAAGTTGTAGCTGGATCTGAGTGAATAGGGCCTAGGTTGCAACTTGGTGCTCCAAATATGGTCTTGGGAGCATATAATCATGGGATAGCCAGTTGGTCTGCCTTGTGCCTATGATGCCACCTCTCCTCGCGATTACAGGTGGCTTATTAGTTAGGAGCTCAGTTGTCCCAACGTTATCACCATTTCTGTAGTAAAATAATTGAACACTTGTAATATAAAGTCACACAGATGCAAAGAGATTGCCCAAAATGATAAAATCCTTTATATATTGATTTTGTGATACATATTTACAAAATTTCAGATTGCCCCAAGTGGTTTGGGTACAACGTTACAATATTTGCCTCAATATGATACAAATTTCTCCCTCGGAGTTTTCCCAGATCTTCAGCAATGTACAATGTTCTCCTCGTATCTAGCTACAACTTCAGAGTGTGAGTGGGCTTTGGTATCCAACATGGACCACTCCAGCTTCAACAACTTTTTCAAAGTACCTGTCACCTGCACACATGAAAACCAACAAAGGGATTAGTAGCACCTATATATTTGAGCAATAAAATCACTACTATGCATAAACCCTAAGCAGATAATCATACAAAATAAATGATAGAAGTAATTAAAAGATAACACCTTGCTAAAAAATTCCTTTTATTGATCTTGGTCATGTGTGGGGTTTCGTGTTCAGGACTATGGAATCGTGGAAGTGCAGTTGTGGATTGAAAATTGTGGACCTACAGTTGTGAAACCGTGAAAATGCATTTTTTATTATGGAACTACGGACAAGTGATTTTGGTTGAAGAACAGGTTGCCTCGGGATTCAAACCAACGATGTGGAATAATGCTCGTGCTTGCGATTTCTCATTGGGTCTAGATCAATTTCAGTAGCCTATTGGTATGCAAATTCAGCTCCCCTTTCTTTGTTGACAAGATGTTATTTTTATAAGCTTCCTAAGGCTTTAGAGGGAAATGGGAGGTGGCAAGCCTGACTTGCCAAGTGGAAAATTTGAACTGCCAGATGGAAGGGGCAGTTACAGTGAGTCATTCAGTGTGCCTCACTTAATTGAGATGATGTGGCTGCAAGTGGAGTAGGATGAGGGATCATGTTTTATGTGAAGGTACAAGGGAGACAAAGGTGGGTGAGATGTGGCATGGGTGTTGGGAATTTGTCCCATGTGCAGAGACAAGGGGGATAGGAGTGGGTGAGATGTGGCAAAGATGCTGAGTGAGGTGTCCAGGACACATGTCCAGTGGGTAGGCAGGGTATCCTATGGTGATTTTCCAGATTTAATAAATCTAGAAAATAGGATAATGTGTAGGATTTAGGGTTATGCATAAGGGGTCAGTCCCAAAACCTATTTATAAAATCAAGGTGAATTATCTTGGAATACTAGCGATATTTATAGAAGTATACATGGTGAATTGCATTTATTTATTTCCAAAAAATTTCAAATCATGGCGAATTTCATTAAATTATCTCCAAAAAATTTCAAACCGTGGCAAATTTTTCTATGTTGGGGGCTATGAATATCGGTTTGCAAAATCTAAAAAATGTACGACATACGTAAAAGCTTTCGGTCGATATGAAAGACTTTAGGTTGACATGATGATCGATAGCATGACGATTGGCTATAGGCATGACGATCGGCTATAGGAATACCGATCGGTTGCAGGAATGTCGATAGGTTGTAGGAATACTGATCGACTATAATAATATCGATCGGATGTAGGTATGAAGATCGATTGGAGGTATACCGATCAGCTGGAGGCATGAGGATCGGTTGTAGGTATGTCGATCGACTATTGGCATGCCGATCGGTTGCAGGCATGTCGAACGACACGATCCTGCAACTGATAGACTAATGTCGATCAACACATCTACAACCTACTAACAAATACTGATAGACAATTCCTACAATTGATAGGTAAAAATCAATCGATAGTCCCCATAACTGATAGATGAATATCGATCAACACCTCTACAATAGATCGACTAATGATAATCAACACGGTTCTGTGATCGATTGACTAATGTCGATCAACACCTCTACAACCGATAGGTAAATACCGATCAATAATCCTTATAATTGATAGGCTTATGTTGATAGACTCTACAACCGATCGACTTATACCAATAGACACAGCTTTACAATCGATTGGCTCATGCTGACAAACATGACTCTACAACTGAGTGGCTTATATCGACTGACATGGCTCTACAATGGATCTCCTTATGCTGGTAGACACGGCTTTGCAACCGATCGACTTACATCGATATACATGGCTCTACAACCGATCAGCTTATGCACATAGACATGGCTCTACAACTGATCGACTTATGCCAAAAAATACATCTATGTAACTGATCGGCTTATGTCGATAGACACAACTCTGTAATCAATCATCTTGCATCGATTGACACTCCTCTGCAACCGATCAGTTTATTTCGATAGTCACTCCTTTGCAACCTTCTCAAGTTTTTTGTTGTTTCAGAGCTATTTTCGAGTTAGAGTATTTTTGATGTGTGTTTATCGATACCCAATATAGTATATATACGAGTAGTATATGAGGCGATTTGGGTAGGAAAAATAAAATCATTTATAATTTGAAGGTGATTTGGGCGGGAAATATAAAATCATTTATAATTTGAAGGTGAATTGGGCGGTAAAATCAAAATCATATGTAATTTGAGGTCGACGAATTAAAATAAAGTTAGGTTCATGATTATCAACGGTGGGTGAATTTACCCCAAAAAAACTTCCACCCCATAAATTTCGGGTGAATGGGCCCCAGTGAAAGGATCCAAAATTAGCCTTTTCAAAATTTTAAAAAACCTAAATAGAGCCAATTTATGATATTTCGTGCTTATGCATAACCATGGCAGGATTTTATATCCCTAAGTTAGAACTTAGGCATATAAATTTATTATGTAGGATTTGATGGTCGGGTGACAAATGTGGTTTCAAAGGTGTCTGATTTATGTGTCTACAATTAGTTATTACCATTTAGGAATTGGTCAATGGTGAAGATATAGTTGACTTAGCATTAAGATTAGAGATCCTAAACTAATCCCTCACCTTACCTTCAAGATATGGGTATGTATATATACACCCTAATCTATGTTTGATGTGTTTATTGAGAAACACCGAAGATTTTAGTCTAAGATATATTTTAAGTATTTCACAACTAAATCTCAACCTAAAATGCAACAAACAAATATGCAAACATACAAAATGTAACCTATATGATTTGTTTTTCAATGCTTATAGAAAACTAAAGCTTTTTATTTTCTTTTAAGGTCAAGAATACAAGATAAATACATCAAACAATATATAGCCTAAATACAACTAAATGCCTTTCAATTTGATGTCTAGAATTAGAAAATAAATAATTTCTTTAAGTGTTTAAAGACTAAATCAAATTCCTTAATTTCTCCTTTTAATGTATTAAAGGTGATAACAAACAACAAGAAAACTAAACTACATAAATAAAAATTGTAGTTTATGGATTATAATCACCTAATTTTTTAACTGAGATAAATTCACTTCCTATAGTCAAATTCACCACCAAACACATCCATTACCTAGAACCAAGTAACACGTAAATTGGTAGAAACCTACAAAAAAATAAAACTAGAAAGTGAAGTTTGCTTTTAGGGGGTCTACCAATATTAAAAGGAGAATATATAATTCCTAGCTTGACTAGTAAGACCCCTTAATTCTTTTTTAAAATAAAACAAGACCTCAAAATGAATAATAATAGTGTATATGACAAATTTGTTGCCTAAAGCCCTCAGGATGCAAACTTCTTTCTTTCAAAAAGGCAAAAAATTAGAGTGTAAAGTCCATTATAGAATGACTAGATATTGACATAAAATGTAAGATGTGATGTTAACAAATAAAAAATACTATAAAAATGGATTAAATACTGAAGGTGTGAAAGAAAAATAGAAATGACAAGGTTGATGTCTATAAACAGATAGGTAGCAAATTCATTTTAACATATTGAACAAAAATACAGGAGGTGGACTAACCTAAAGAGGAAGTGTCTCTAGACTATGAAATGACTACACACATGTCATAAGGGAGGAGAAAGGCCACCAATAACAAAATCACTACATGAAACAATGTAGGTAGCAAATTCGTCTATGAGAAAATATAGGTGGACAAAAATCCAAGAGTTGGGAGGAACTACTAAGGGGAGTTGAGGAGTGGTCTTCTAAAAAATCTAGTGTTCTTAGAGGCATTCAAAAAGCACTTTCAAGAGAGAAAATACATGCTCACAAAATAATAAATGTTAAGTCAAGAAATATAAAAAGAGAGGATAAAGTAAAAACCAGTTTTTTAATATGCACTATTGAGAAACTAGATCTTTGGAGAGGAAAAAATATTAATAATTTTGATGGCTCAGCATAGATGTCCCATGCATCAGATGGATGCTCTACGAGCACCAACAAGACCACTACATACTCACATATAGGTACAAATCCAAAAATACTAACCTTGTGATGATATGAATGATTAAATTTTTTGAGGGACATTGGAGTTTGATGATGTTGTGTGATGATAAATTAATTATATAATCTAAATTTTGATCATCAAATTAAATTTGAGAAAACATGTCTATATGATAAAAACTATCATAGTTGATTGATATATGTTTGTGATGATAAACAATTGTTAGTTGTATAATTTATTTCAAGTTTGGTAATTTATTACTAATTGTGATGTATTATTTATTTTTTGAAAAATGGACAAGGAATGGTAAAGGCTAATAAAATGAATGTTATAAAATTAGAGAATAATTAATTAAGGTTGAAATAGTGGTATGCAAATGAATGATTTTAATAATGTTGATATATTAAGTGTAGATGTGCAAGAAAGAGCAATTGTAGTAAGGATTTGGTAATGATAATTTTAGTGGGTTTGATGTACAAGTAAATATTTGGTAGGTAATGCTTACATCAATCACTCAAGCTTATTTAAAGTCACTCCCTTGATTGCCATACAAACATGAGAGGCTCATTAAAAATACAACATAGGATTGATTCCAACTATTGAATGTAAAAATAATGTTAACCAATCAAGCTTATTTAAAAAATTCTTTCAATTTACATGAAAGTGAAAGATGCAAAAACACTAATTAATTAGGCTTATTTAAGAGCATGGATATGATGGGTAAGAGAATGTTATGGTATAAAATATCAATGCCAAGAACCTAATGCAAAAAAATCAACCTATCAAGTTTATTTAGAAGCACACCTTTGACTGACATGAAAGCACAAGATGCAAAAGCACCAACCAACTAAGCATAATTAAGAACATAGAGATGATGGGTAACATAATGAGATAGACCACAAAATATTAATTCCAAGAACCTATTGCAAAAAAGTTATCTAATCAGACTTATTTAAAAGCACTCCTTTGATTATCATGAAAGCATAAGATGCAAAAGCACTAATCAATCAGGCTTCGTTAAGAGCATGAAGATGATGGGTAAGAGAATTAGATAGGCCATAAAATATTGATGACAAACACCTAATGTAAAAAATTCAATTGATCAGGCTTATTTATGTAGAGGGGGAAAACTGCCCTACCACGTATGATTCCCTGAACAAAGAGGAGACCTAGATCTGCTGGGAAAAGTCCTTTTGCAGGGGTGAACCATGGGGGTATGTTGTACTCTACTCTCGGTTAGCTAAACAAGTATTGGGGGGGTTCACCAAGAATAATTTTAGGACTTGCTCCAAGTCCTTTTTGGGATACAAGAGAAGGAGACTCCTCAAGATATACAAGAAAAGTTTTAATGTGTTCACTTTAAAAAAATAGCATAGGTTTGGCCTCACTAATTTTAAACTAAGAAAACAAATAATAGTATTAACATAAATTAAATGGGAATATAAACAAAGCAAAAATTAACTAACAGTACAAAATAAAATGGAATGTAAATATAGACAAATATAGAATACAAGAAATGCAAAATACAAGAGTTAACCTAATATGATTCTTTTCTTTGAATGAGGCTAATCTAGGGTTTTGTTTCAAGTAGTTTTTAAAACATAATTAACAAATTAAAACAAAATTAATTAAAGATAAATATACAGGAATTAACCTAAATACACACTATATGCTTTTTAATATTCAGATGCCTAAGAATGTAGATCAAAAAAACCAGTAATAAGAACAAAATCACTTAACTCAAATCGATGGGTGATCCAAGCTTTAATTCTCCTTGCCCTAATGAAGTCAAAATAATTTTTTTCCTGTAAAGACAAATAATGGACTAGAAAATTGTTTGATTAGCGTTAGGGGGTCTACTTAGGCCGATGCAAGAGAGTCCTTGGAGGCACATCAGTCAATCCCCCTAGGTCCAATTAGATGACCTTTGCAAATGTAATAAAAAATTGACCTTTGGAGTTTAAACATAAAATAGATGTACAAAAATAGTAAAAACAAAAATAAAATATGTTGCTATGTTAAAATACGTAAATGGAAGTAACGAAATTGATAGATCATAAAACTTGCCCCCAGGCGAAGCCCAGGATGTGAAATAACATGCAAAGAATATGATGAGAGATATTTTACAGTAATCTACAGATGCAATGCATAGAAATAACAAAGATATCCTAATTACCAAATGCTTTTAATGATGATGCAAAGATGAAAATAAAAATATAAGAAAAACAATACAGTGCTTGATGGATTTTGAGGGAATAGCAAGAAGAATATGAGAACCTCCACAAAAGACACTTTGTCTTTTCACCAAACTCATACCAATGGATCCACCAAGCCAAAAACAAATTACACAATGTAGATCAAATCCAGAAGTTGCACTTCAGGGGTTAGTAGTGAAACACACAATGAATAAGAAGCAACAAGAAAGTAGCTAAGAACAATCAAATCTTAATCAAGAGCGTGTCATTCGTGAGTTCGTGTTTGTAGCAGTGTTCATGTTAGTGTATAAAAATTGACTTTGATCTTCCCTTTTATAGGCAAAGAAATAGGTCAAATAAACACACAGCCGACACCAAGAAACCCTAGGGCAGGTTTAACAGGTGGTCCAAGTGGGCCAAAAATAATAAAATAAATAAATAAAATAAAATAAATTAGAAATAAGAAAAACGTGCCGCATAAAAGTGGGACGCAATGTCACACCTGCTGGACCCTCGTACGATTTTAATGCATTTAAAAGGGTCAAAAAAAGTCAAAATAGGTCATATCATATACCGTTGGAAAGCTATTTTTGAGACCGATCTAATGGTATAGGATTTAGAAGAAATGGAAAATATTTAGTAGGGTAAAAATTGGCTCAAATATTACCCTATATTTTTAAAGAGAAAATAAGACATCTAAGGAAAATTATTCACCTTAATGTGTCAATTTTCCATGTCTACAATTTAAAAGCACTAATTTTATTGACATGAAAGTACAATATGCAAAAACACCAATCAATCATGTTTAGTTCAGAGCATGGAGATGATGGATAAGAGAATGAGATAGGCCATGAAATATTAATTCCAAGCATCTAATGCAAAACATGTCAATTGATCAAGCTTATTTAAAAGCACTTCTTCAATTATCATGAAAGCACAAGATAAAAAATTACCAATCAATCATGATTAGTTAAGATCATGGAGATGATTTTTAATAGAATGAGATAGGCCACAAAATATCGATGCTAAGCATCTAAAGAAAAATGTCAATTGATCAAGATTTATTCAAAAGAATTTATCGTTTGACATGAAAGCATAATATGCAAACGCACAAATAAATCAAGCTTAGTTAAGAGCATGGAGATGATGGGTAAGATAATGAGATAGGCTATAAAATATTTATGCCAAGCACCTAATACAAAAAAGGTCAACTAATCAAACTTATTTAAAAGCACTCCTTTGATTAACATGAAAGTGTAAAATACAAAAGCATCAATCAATTGGGTGGGTACATACCTAAATGATGTAAGCATAGGGATTGGTTTATATCACCCTTAGGATTAACAGTACAAGAAAATGATTTAAAATATCAGGTTGTGAATTGATCGAGCTTATTTAAAAGCACACACAAACCCATGGAGATGATGGGTAAGAGAATGAGATAGACCACATATTTATTTTAAGCATCTAACTCCAAAAATACCAAGTGATCGAGCTTATCTAAAAATTCTCCTTCGATTGATATGAAAGCACAAGATGCAAAAATACCGATCAATCATGCTTAGTTAAGAGCATGGAGATGACTAGTAATAAAATGACATTCGCTTAAGCTTATTCAAAAGCACTCCTTTGATTGACATGAAAGCATAAGATGCAAAAGAACCAATCAATCATGCTTCGTTAAGAGCATGGATATGATAGGTAAGAGAATGAGATAAGTCGTAAAATACTGATAGGAAGCATCTTATGCAAAAACCATCAAATGATTAGGTTTATTTAAAATCACTTCTTTAATTAACATAAAGCACAAGATGCAAAAGCACCAATCAATCATGCTTAATTAATATCATGGGGATGATTGGTAAGATAATGAGATAGGGTACAAAATATTGATGCCAAGCACCTAGTGCAAAAATATCAACTAATTGGGCTTATCCAAAAGCGCTCCTTCAATTGACATGAAAGCATAAGATGAAAAAGCACCAATAAAAAAAGCTTAGTTGAGAGCATGGAGATGAAGGGTAAAATAATAAGATAGGCTACAAAATATTGATGCCAAGGACCTAATACAAAAAAATTCAACTAGTTAGGCTTATTTAAAAGCACTCCTTTGATTCACATGAAAGCATAAGTTAAAAACATCAACCAATTGGGTGGGTATATACCTAAATAATATAAACATAGGGATTGCTTTAAAGAAAGAGAAGGATTAAGAGTATAAGGAAATGATGTAAAATGATAAAGTATGAATCGATTAGGCTTATTTAAAAGCACACACATGAGAGGTAGAAATAATGATGCAAAAGGTACCAATCAATCAAAATATCAAGGAACCAATTGATCAAGATTATTTAAAAGTATGCACATGATTGACACAAAGAATGATGCAAAAGGTATCAATCAATCGGGTTTATTTAAAAGCATACCTTTTATTGGTTTTAAGTTCATGCAAAAAGTACTAATCGATAGGTCTTATTTAAAAGTACGCACATGATAGACACAAATAATAATGTAAAAGTTACCCAATCAGTTAGGTTTATTTAAAAGCATGCACATGATTGGTGTTGTTGTATATAGTTGTATCCACCTAGGATAATCACACCTTGTAGAGAGCAACCTAGCGGGCCATAATCGATAGCATGGGGTTTAGTTCAATTGAGGGCCTCTAAGAGTTTTAACAAGGCCAAATCCTTGTTAGGTTGTGATTTCAAGGTGATATTTGTTAAATAAAGGAAAAGGCTACAAGAAATTAAAAATAAAAACAAACTCATCAAAAGAAAAGGAGGTGATGTGCCAAGAGATCCACTAAGTTCTTCCTACAAAAATAGGCCTAAATGTTATGTTCCAATAGTGAAAACTTCCTCTCCTTAACATAGTGAAGTACAATTGATAATACCAGTTATACGCATGCATAAGAATACGGGTCTCGCTAGAGAGCCAAGCAAGTGACTTGGTCCAAAAATAGACACAGGTCCCTCACACACATATACACTTAATAAACCAAATATTTAAGCAAAAGGTCACAAACACATACACATACACAATAATGAGTTTGTAGGCAATGCCAAAAAATAGACATAGGGTCCCATGTATATATATGCAAGCAAGCTCTTTCATAGATTATGCCAAAAGTGAGGGTTTGGTATTGCCCACAAGCCGCTTAAGAACCACAACTATTTTTATAGAGAGAAATGAAAAGAAATTCTACAAATGTATACAATTGCAAACTCATTGATTCTTTACAAAGCTAATACTACTACTATTTATAGATTACAATAGGGAATTCTCCCTCTAGAATTTGCAGTATGATCTAACTTTTTATCTACCCTTTTTCTAGGTATTATAAATATTTAATGGAGTAATCCTCAGCCATTGTTGTTTTTATTATGTAGTAGTTGTGGTTGCAAGTTCCCATTATTTTTATTTTTAATGGTTTACCTACCTTTGCTTGACTTGCAGAGCCAAAGTTTTCCTATTATTCGAATCTCATTTAAATTCTTGATTGCTTTTATGATTTTTCCTCTTCTACCTTTGTTCTATTTTACAATTCCTTTTTCCTTTTTGTTCATACCAATCTTTGTCTTAGGATGTTTTCATGTGTGCCAATCTACTAGTAATTCAGTTGGTTCTTTTATTATTGTAGAGAGGCTTTCACCTTAGTGACCCTTTTTATGAATGTGGGGAAGTATATGTCTTTTGACTTCCATCATTATAGAGTGATCACAAGGATCCCTCTTCTTTTATGATTCAATTGTCATGGATTGAGTGTGTGACATCTTTGCCTAAAGTAGGAGTAGATTGACTTGGGATGATGGGAAACATGATTGGGATGAGATGGTCGATGGAATAAATTGAGTGCATATAGTTGTGAATGTGGTGGGAATAGAAGGGGTTGGTCGGATAGCCATTTGTACCAATATTTTTGCTAGCAAAGATACCAACAATGAAGAGGTAAATAATGGTGAATGGGATAGTGTATAAGGTACCAAAGATTGTATGATTAATAGTTGTATGGATGGAGATATGATGCAAGATTATATAGGTTCATGAGAAATCATGCATCACCAATATATATATGTAGGTGACAAAAAGAATTTCTAATTTTATTTGACTTGTAATTTTAGCTAGAGTAGTTTTTATAATATTTTATTTGGATTAGATTTTATAATATTTTATCTAAATCTAATTTATCCTCACAGGTTGGAATAAAAGGGTTTATGTAATTATGACCTTGTAACCATTTGAGATCATATCTAGGTATATTGAAGATGTAATGACACACTTTATCAACCCAAGGGAGAGAGCTCATTTTTTCTACAAGAATAAATTAACTCACTAAGAAGACCCAATATTTTTATCAATATTTAAGGAATAACCATCTCAAATTCATTGTCACTAAAGATGACATTTAAGTGGATAGGAGTGGCCAAATTTTCATAATTCCTAGTGTTTACTCCTCTAACTTCACGATTAGATAAGATGCCATAAATGGTTCTACCATTTTCGTACACTACCCTATATGGGACTACTTGACCACAATATAAGGATTACCCTTTAAGGACCATATCACTTAAAGGTGATACATATTTCATAACCCTATATACTATCATCTATGTAGGATTAATATGGTGTAATTCCTTAGTTATTAGTTAGTTTTATCTACCCATGAATCTAACTAAGGCCATTACCACTCACCTAATAATAATCATGGTCACACTTGCCTACCTGTAAGGTACCACTACTATACTACCTTGGTAAGTGTGAATGATCCAATGGATTATCCCATATCAATACATAATTAGGATTACCCAAGCCTCATTACTAGGAATTATCCAAGACTCATTGTTATGACCAACCAAGTCTTATTGTTAGAACCACCCAAGCCTCACCACTAGGGTTTATCATTCACCAAAATAACCTAGTTGATTTGTCTTCCCACAACTCACTAGGATTGGGTGCAACTCAACTCTAGGGAATTACTAATATTGTGCTAGTAGTATTTTCCATCATAAACTCCCTCTTAATCCCAACGGTCCTATTTAACACATTTTCCTATCTCACAAAAAGTAGAGTGTTATAATATATCATACCAATTTCAACACTAATCATCAACATAACATATTGATAAAGACTAGAGAATTTAGGTATTTCATTTTTCATAATACTAGAAAATAGTTATTTTATTTATGTACATGAAGAGTAAAACAACATCTAGGAATCATAATCAAAACTTATTGATATTTTTCTCCTATTATTCCATCATCTATCTTGTTGTCTACAATTATTTTCCAAAGAAACTTAAATTAGAAGGAAAGTAATAATACATCTTTCATATTTTGAATCATATTAACAAAATTCATAAAAATACATCATAATATTTACAAGGATATCCATTACTTCATCAAAATCATTACCTAACATAACTTCTAAGTTTTTCTCATCCTCAATTGCAAAGATTACATTTCAATACATTAATATGCAATAGTAACCAAGTCTCATATTCTTTTCAATGTCTTCTAAAAGATATTTTCTTCCTCATGCTTGCTCCTATGTATAGATATCAAGACAACTCTTTGAATGAATATGTAAGCCTAACATACATCATGCAAATAAAATCATGCAAGAACAATGCAATATTTTGGTTTTGATAGAATTTATATGCAAGCCTTACATGCATCATACAAATAAATCATTCAACAACAATGCAAGATCTCAATTCCATGATAAAACATAGATGCAAATCTAACATGCACCATACAAATAACAATGCATGATCTCAATTCCATGATAATATATATATGTAAGCCTAACATGCATCATACAAATAAAATCATTCAATAACAATGCAAGATCTCAATTCCATAATAGACTTCAAAGTATTCTTCCAATGTGGGGTTCACTCTTCTAACCTCATAGCTATAAAATATACCATAAGTGTTCCCCACATTTCCTTACAATACCTTGTAATAAAATAACTTGACCACATCATGGGGTTACCCTTTAAGGCCCATATAACTTGAAGGTGACGCTTATCCCCTAACCCTACATATTAGCATCTATGTAGGATTAGTATGGTGTAATGCTTATTATTAGGGTTATACATAGTGGCAAATATTTGCAAATTGGGAAAATATTAGGATCATCTAGAACAATTCTCGAGATTTAAAGTATAAAACCAACACATCTTTTCAAATCGTTATGTTCATTTGAAAATGAACATAGAACAAAATCAAAACAACATTATAAAATATAGATGATATGATCAATAGAGAATCTAAACTCATCTTCATGAATGGATTAATTATATCAAAGCATGGGATATGTAGATCCTAAATACTACAATGGATAATAATTAGACAATAATGAGATTCCAAACATTAGTGAATGAACCACAATAATCATGTCATCCAATAAAATACTTACTCCAAATTGAAGCTAATCTTTGTACTCAAGACACAATGTTGTTTATATCTAAAACCTGATTAGCAAAGTTGTTACAATAATTAAACTTAGTCTAGCGTTTTAGCTTCTATCTAGACAAAAATATTAAATTCCTCTTACTGTAGGTTACAACTAATCCAAGTATGACAAACCCCTTTGCAACAACAATATGGACTCTCCCATGATTCTTCTCAATCCTTTACACCTTGTTTTCACTTTCCATCCAGCCCTTTCTCCTCCTTAAATAGCATTTAGAAGAGGAATAAGAACATGCAATTGGAGGGAAGAAGTTCAATAGTTGGAAATCTTCTTGCATTCTTGGGTACGTTATAATATCCAATGCTTCTTACCATAATTAAAAGTATGGAATTTATTTTCTTTATCATTAAATATATATATTTAATAAAGTATTATTTAATAACTAATATTTTATTGAATTTAACCCAGGTGTTGTAGGTGAGTTGGAGAGGAGAGGGCAATCCTCCAAGGGAGGTCCCAGGTTTGAATATCCACCCTATCAAAAAGTTGAATTGGGTACCCAAAACCAATTGATAATGTTGGTGCGGGAAAGGTTATGCGTGACTCCTAGGTGACTTTAATGGTGTAGAACCCCCTAGTTGTGGTCTCTCAGACCAAGGCGCCCTCGCAAGGGGTTTTTTGTTTATATAAATAAATAAATATATATATATATATATATTATTGAATTTAAACAAAGGCATTTATTTTAAAATTATTAATAATACTAATATTATTATTAATATCTTTCTTGGCAATAAATAACCAATTAAGTTCTTTACTTTGACACACAAGTCTTTATGCATTCAAATGATAGACTAATAGCCTAAGAAACACATGGGCTCTTGCAAAAATTTGTCTTCACCCGAACTAAGATGAAATCAATATTAAGCAGGAATATGCATAAACATTATTATTCCCTCAATAGGAGTCATTGTGATAACTTCAAGGTGACCAAACACCTACAAAGGACTCCTAAGAACAAGGTTATGAGTGCTAAAACAACACGTATTTTATGCAAGTTTTATTCTTTTTCTATCTATAAATCCATGAAATAGATGTATTTTTATGATTATTCTATCTTATTTATGTGATTGACAGATGAAGTTGATCTTGGATGATAAAAATGGCATGCATATATTTTATGCAAAAATGTACAAGTTCTGTGTGTTTTGGCAAGCGAACATTGCAGGAGTAACACAGAGCAGGACGAGGTAATGCACGGACTAGATAACAGGCATGGATAAATCAGCCACAAGGATGACGTATCAAGGAGCCACGTGGACATATACTACAAAAAGATGCTATAAAATACAACTACAGAAAGCCATTACAGAAAGCATCTACTAAAAGACATTACAGAAAGGATGTTGACTAATTCAAACTGTCCAACACATCAATATGTCACATCTAGTGACAACATAGCAGTATTACAAGGCATATCTAGTCAACACAATTGACTATGTTGGCATTTTGAATGAGAATTTTATATTTATTTAAGTTGTTATAAAGCTATTGTTGTAAATTTGTAAAGTTATTATATTGTTAAGTTGTTTTGATTTAGATGCAAACTATTTTGTCTCCTCCTAGAATAAAGGGGTTTATAGTTGTATTGTTGTGTCAATGAATTATTTAAATTAAGACTTTATCATTATGTTAGTTTGTTAGTTGCCACTTGGACCATAGGGATTGTGACAAAGTATTAGTTGGTTACAAATTAGTATAAGTTTAGCTTTTATTGTTGAAAATATAATATTCGAATCATCGAGCCAACACAACCACATAGGAAATACGTGGAAGAATTTTATTAAGAATGTCCAAGTGACATTATATATTACAAGAGAGACCTTTAAAAAGGTCTAATGGCAGAATTCTAATTTTCAAATGCTAATGTCAGAATGTTGAAATGTACAATGTTTAATTATTATGTATACAATTTTTGAATATTGGATGCTCGAAGATATTGTACACTTGAATTTCTAGCAATAAAGCAACAACACTTTTTGTTATGTCTTTGGTAACTATGTCATTTGCTTTATTATGATTTACTTGCGTATGTAGTCTTTATTGTATTTTTATACATTCATAAAATAGAATAATGTTAGTAGTATTAATGCACACTAATTACTGAAGTAAAATAGTTTAGGGGAGAAATATTTACACTGTCCTTTAGGAGGCATGGCCCACTCCTACAGCCAATCCCTATTTCTCTCACCCCTATAATAGGATATGATTAATTATTACGTAGATTAACTTTAATTTATCAACTAAAATAAATTGCATCATCATAAATTATAAAGTAAAAATAGATAATTAATATCATCTACACGTGGATCCACATCAAAAAATATAAAAAGCATTTAATTAAATAATAAAATCATACATTATATTTTATTTTAATTTTGCATAATTTATTTTTTTGTAATTGTTATTATTTTTTGTAAACCTAAAACTAAGAGAAACAAAATTAACTCTAATTATTAATCATTCAGTATAATCTATATTGTATTTCTGCCCTTTAAATCATTCTTCAAATATTGATAAAAGTGTTGAGTTTACAGCTAGACATTTTGGCGTCATTTTCGGGGAAAGCAGTGTCGTAATTTTTAATCAAAAACTATTGGTTGTGCAAGAAAAGAGGCTTACTTGTATATGGGAAGAGGTATGAGTTCTTGGCATGTGTACGAGTCAGAGATGCACAAGAAGTCTCAAAAAACCTTTTGTTCGATGTTGTCAGGTTATTTTTTTCTTAGGATTATTTTCTTGCTTTCGTAGTTAATATTTGATTTTAGGAATTTTCATTTCTAGCAATTTCTAAGCATTGGATGGTTGTTATTGCTTGCTTTGGTCTAGGTTCACTGACCTGTGTAAACAAGAAGTAGGTATGATTGAGTGACACAATCATAGTGAAATGCTCCTAAATAATCAAAGAAGTAACAACAATTTAACCTTTTATTTTATCAATTTTATTTCCAGTAAAATTTATTTTCAAGCAATATTTCATTTTACTCTTACTGTGCTAAGATCACCTGTTCAAATTCACTGTCTGTGAATCACACCTTATTTTAGTAACAGTAGGATTACTTTAAAAACCAGAAATTTTATTTTACTCTTACTATGCTAATATTAGTTGTATAGATTCACTGTCTGTGAATCACACCTAATTTTAGTAATAGTCAAATTGCTTTAGAATTAAAAACTTTATTTTACTCTTACTGTGTAAATATTATTTGTATAGATTCATTATCCATGAATCACACCTAATTTTAGTAACAACAAGATTGATTTAGAATTAAAAACTTTATTTTTCTCTTATTGTGCTAAGATTAGTTGTATAAATTTATTGTCCGTGAGTCACACCTAATTTTAGTAACAACAAGATTGATTTAGAATTAAAAAATTTATTTTCCTCCTATTGTGCTAAGGTTAGTTGTATAGATTTATTTTCTGTGAATCACACCTAATTTTAGTAACAACAAGATTACTTTAGAATTAAAAACTTCATTTTCCTCCTATTGTTCTAATATTAGTTGTATAGATTCACTGTCTGTGAATCGCACCTAGTGTTAGCAATAGTGGGATTGCTTTGAATCTACCAACAAAAACAAAACAAAAATAGAACCAAAACAAAAGCAAAGAAACAAAAGAACAAAAGATAAGTAAAAAATAAAAAAATTTGCTAGATGATAGAAAATTGCATCAAATAGTCTGTATTCATTGACCTTAGAAAATTACTTTTAGAACAAGAAGTTAACCTTCTTTTCAATAAAAGACACCAAAACTCTAGGGAAGAGTGGAGACACCTGTGCAGACATCTTGATATCATAAAAGACAGATCAGATGAATTGCATAGAATTAAGAGAGTAAACATAGTTAAAATTCTAGGGCTATATTTTAATTCACCCTGCCTTGAAATTCTAAGGAGTTGTGAACAGTGGTTAGGGGATAGGAGAGCAACAATAAATTTGATCGCATACCTGTGGAACCAGTATTTTGAGGATTCCCTTACCATTCACAGTTTCCTAGAAAAAATAGAAGACAACAAAGTGAACCTAGAATATAGCAAGAGATATCATAGGGCACCTAGAGTAGTTTGCTATAGATAACTATGTCAAGACTTGCATTGTAAATTATAGTTTGAAATCCCTAACCCAATTCCAAAATAGACCTTTATTGTCCAATTAATTACTTTGGTAACAAAATACTTTGGATTTAACAAGGAGCATTATATGAATCTTGAGCAACTTGATTCAATTAACGATATCCATATATTGTTCAAGGAATATTTAAAAGGTAAAAATTTGTTGCAAGAACCAAAGAACTTGAAAATTTTATGAACAGACCTAGAGACTCAAAGGGAAGATCTATTAAATTTAGTAAACCAAAATTAGATTACCAAAGGGGCCTTAGTAAGAAATATGAAACTTCTGAGTTGAAATAAACTAAAACTACAATCCAAACATCTATAAATTTTGCATCATCAAAGCATATTGAATTTCTAGAACAAGATCCCAAAACATATCTACTACCTGAACTAGAATTTAATGATCATATAGATCCTTCATATCCATTTTTTGAACTTATACTTGGTCCAATAGTTGAAATTATATTGAATCATGGCTGATCAAGGTAGTGAACAAGAAGTAAATAGAAATAAAAGGCAAAGGACTAATGATCAAGGAGAAGTAGAAAATCAAAAGGGGGATGGACAAATAAAGACTTTTACCTTTCCAATTCCTTCTTTCGAAGATAGGCTAACAAGAGAACCAAAACCAATATATGTTGTTGTTTTGCCTATCTTTCATGTGAAACCACATGAGGATCTCGATGCCTTTCTCTCTGAATTCGAAGTGGTGTGTCAAGCTTACTTTTACATCCCTGATGATCAAATCCCTTTTGTGCTTAAGGATGCAGCCTTAAGATGGTTTATGGGTCTAGGAGAAAGTATTTGTAATATATGGGATGGAGAACATGGATTAAAAGACATATTCCTTCAGAGATACCAAGATTATTATAGATTTTAGGATAAGAAAGCCGATTTATTTCACATGAATCAAAAATATGATGAATCCCTCGAAGATTATCTCGAGAGATTTCGGTTTGTGGGATCAAGGGCAAACATGGAGTTGGATGAGGAATTTCAAAAGGAACTTTTATTAAAGGGCTAAAGGAATATATCCTAGGCATACTAAATATTATGGTAAAATGGGATATCCATCAGATGGGATTGGGAGAAATCATAAATATTTGTAGAAATTACTCAAGAAATAAGCCATTAAGAAGCAATAAGCACCCATCATCAAGAGGGAGGGTAACACGAGATGAGATTGGTAATATACTAGAAAGTCTCAAAACTGATTTATTGAGTACGTTAACATCATCTCTTGACCTCATGGATAAGAAAGTGAAGGAGAAAAACATAAAAGAAATATATTGTCACATATGTCAAAAGAAACACAACTTGAGGGAATGCCCTCTCAACATCACAAAAATTTTCAACATCTCTACTTGTTGTAATACCTGTGACAAGAACCATTATACCAAAAATTGTAAATATATTTCAGCTATTAAAACTGCTATAAAATATCCTGAGGCAAAGAAGCAGAAGATGTTTACTTTATAGCTCAAATAAGGAATGGTCCATTTAATGAACCACCCAAATGGTCAAACTCAAACTATTCCAACCAAAAAAGACCTAATTATTGGTCAAATTATCCAAATTGGATGAATTGGAATCGACCTAATCAAGATTGGAACATGCCTCCTTGGTCAAATTCATGTCCAATTCATATGGAAATTCACCTCCATGGATGGTAGGCCAAAATTAGAATGCATCTAATTGGAATACGAGTGGCCAATACAATCAAAAAATAACTAGCTAGTATCAAGAGAAACACCAACAACAAAACTTTCAAAATCAATTTAAGGGGCAAGTACCTCAAAATCAGCCTCAAAACAGACTCCTTCCACCTTTAAACAATGTAAACAATCCTCCTAAGTAGCCACCTTTACCAAATCAACTGATGCCTAACCCTAATAATAATACAAATATTCAGTAGGTCTATAAAATAAATGACACATGCTCAATATATGTGGTAGGTTGCCAATATATTCAATTAATATCTAGAAAATATTGGACAATACTAGAGCTATTCTCACAAAAATTGAAGAACCCCCAAAAAAATTGCCTGAAAAAGTAAACGAAGATGAAAAGCCTAAAGAATAGGTGGTAGCTTTACCAGAAAATATTCTAGCAAAACAAAAAGAGATCCAAATTAAAAGGAAAGAAGCGGAAATACCATTTCCTGAAAGATTGGCAATACCAAAGGAACCATCTAAACTAGCTTTCAATTTTCTTCAAGAGCTAGAAAATGTCACCATTAAGATTCCTTTGTTATAATCCATCAAGGATATTTATATCTATTCCAAGTTATTCAAGAACATATGTACAAATTTAGGAATAAAAAAGAATAACGAAACTCAAACCATTCAAGTAACAGTTGTCTATAATAATGACTAAATGTAGGTTATTACCAAAATATACCGATCCTGAAATACCTATCCTTATAGTTCACATTGGTAAAATAGCCTTGCATAATATTTTGGTTGATTTAGGAGTTGCTATTAATTTCATGACCAATAAACAATAGAATCTTTAGGAGTACATAAATTACAACCTACTTCTATAGTACTTCAAGTTGCATATAGGTCTATTGTTAGATCAGAAGGAAAATTGGATGATGTTATAGTTTTCAAAAGTTCAAGGGAATACCCTGTGTAATTTATAGTCTTACAACCCAAGAAAAAATTAGGGGAACATCCCTTAATTCTAGGATGCCCATGGCTTACAACAACTGATGCCTACATTAGTTGTAGATTCAAAAACATGACTATTTCTAATGGCAAGAACACTAAAGATCTTAGCCTATTTCTTGAATCAATGTTAGATAGAGATTTTTTGAAGCAACTATGGTATGATTTCCCTCATGATTTAGATGATATTCAAACAATATCGATCAATGTTCTAAGTGAACACTTACAACAAGAAGTTGAGGGACCCTTATTAATGTTACTAGGAGATCAAAAGGAAGATCAAGGTCAAGATAATAGTTGTTTATATGAATCTACTATGTTCATTGATGAGGCTAGCACAAGTCAAACTCAACAATTGATACCTTACGACTATTATGTAAACTTTCTTAAACATGAAATTATGGGAATAGAAGCAAACACAAAAAGTTACAAACAAATAGATATTACATCGAGAAGAAAATTGAACATTAGTAACGAGCTTACCAACATACATGAATCACAACTGATTGATGTACTTAAAAGCATCGACTTGAAGGTTGCAACCCACTAAGACAACCCGAAACATATGTACCCATCATATATTTATTCAAGAATGTTTCAACCCACTAAGACAACCCCAAAGAATGTTGAATCTAGCTATGAAATATGTATTTGAGGAAGACATCATTAAACTCTGGAATGCAGGATTTATATATCCAATTTATGACAGTCAATGGGTATCACCATCAGTGACAGTCCCTAAAAAGAATGGTAAATTAAGGATTTGTGTGGATTACAAGGAACTGAATAAGGTGATAAAAAAGGACTATTTCCCCTTACCATTCATTGATCAAGTTCTTGATACCTTGGCTGGAAAGAAGTACTTTTATTTTTTGGATGGTTTTAGTGGGTAAAATCAGGTTTCCATAGCTAAAGAGGATCAAGAAAAGATAACTTTCACATAACGTTTAGGAACCTATGCTTATAAAGTCTTACCTTTTGGACTATGCAATGCACCAACCACTTTTCAAAGGGTTTTCTTAGCATTTTTTCTGATTTAATTAATGAAAGTGTGGCTATATGGACAACTTCAAATTATATGTTAACACATTTGAAGAAACTTTATCAAGACTACAAAAGGTTCTGATTAGATTCCAAGAACAAAATCTATCTCTAATTCACGAGAAGTGTTTCATGATGATGAGCGAAGGTATTATTTAGTACATTACATATCAGAGGAAGGTGTTAAAGTAGATACCACAAAAGTTCAAGTTATCCGATCCCTCCAACCTTCAAAAACACAAACAGAGGTAAGAAGTTTTTTAGGACATACAAGATACTACCGTAGATTCATTAAATATTTTAACAAATTTGTTGCTCCCATGCTTAATATTTTAACCAAAGAAAGTAAATTTAGTTGGAGTGAAGCATGTCAGGAAGCCTTCAAAATTATAAAGAATAAATTGATTACTGCTCCAATCCTGAGGGGACAAAATTGGGAAGTACCCTTCCACATACATTGTGATGCTTCAGGATATGCAATAGAGGTATTATTACAACAAATAGAAAACAATATACCTTATGTTATCTATTATGTAAGTAAAAATTTATGTGGAACTGAAATGAATTACATGGTTATCAAAAAAATTTCTTAGTTGTAGTCCATGCTATTGATAAATTCAAACATTACATAATGGGGTATGAAGTATTTGTTCACATTGATCACTCTGCCATAAGATACTTAATGAACAAATTCATAGTGGGAGGTAGAGTGGTTAGATGGCTTCTCTTTTTGCAAGAATTTAATATCACAATTATAGACAAAGCATGAAAGGATAATATCATTGTAGATCATTTATCCTGTATGCAAATATTTGATGATGACGAGTTGATTCCTAATAATTTCTCAGATGAACATCTATTTGCTCTGTCCATTTTTACTCCTTGGTATGTTGATATTGTAAATTACTTAGTAATAGGAAATATACCTTAAAATATTATACCGCATGAGCGTAGAAAACTAATATATCAAAGCACACCTTACATGTGGATTAATGGAGTCTTGTTTAAATCTTGCTCTAACCAAGTAATTAGGAGATGTGTGCAATAAGAAGATGTGTATGAAATAATTTGGGTAGGACATAAAGAACCTTGTGGAGGACATTATGTCGTCCAAAGAACAGTCAATAAATTATATCAAACTAGTTTCTTTTGGTCTACTATGAATAAATATGCCTATAAGTTTATTGATATATGTGATGCTTGTCAAAGGACTTATAAACCTACACCTTCAATGAAGATACCTTTGGTACCACAAATAGTGTTTGAACCATTTGAAAAATTGGGAATTGAATTTGTTGGGTCAATATATCCTCCAAGTGCAGGTAATAAATACATACTTGTGTGTACAGATTATATCACCATGTGGACTGAAGTAAAAGCCATACCACGAGATATCATGTAACACTTTGGAGCACCTAGAGAACTAGTTTCAAATCATGGATCCCAATTTCTCCAAGGTGATAGAACATTTTGTCAAAATCTATCAAATAAAAAACAAATAGACCTCACCATATCACCCTCAAGCTAATGGACAAGTAGAAGTTACAAATAGAAAACTTGAAAAGGTCATTATAAAACTGTAACTGTGAATAGGGTTGATTAAGCATAAAGGTTAAAAGAAGTTGTATGGATATATAGCACAACTTGGAAAACCACCATAGGATTTTTGCCTTATGAAATGGTCTATGGCAAGCAATCCATTATACCTATCGAATTTGAGATAGAAACTCTTAGCACAACGAAACAACTTGACATGAACTTGGATCAAGCACAAAAAGCTAGATTGGAAAAGTTAAATATTTTGGATGAAAGAACACTAGAGGCATTACACAGGACTGAATTAGCTCAACAAAAAAGAAAGAAATGGCATGATAAACACATTATAACATGAACATTTAAATCAGGATATTGGGCCTTGTTATTTGGTTCTCTCTACCAATATTTTCAAGGTTAGCTAAGAACGATATGGCTAGGGCCTTACGATATTGAAAACACATTTGGAAATGGTCCAATCAAACTTAAGCCTATAGATGACTCAACAAGAAAATTACTAGTAAATGGGCATAGGCTTAAACTCTATGAGAAGCCATCTAAAAAAGAGTTCATACATCATCTTAAGCAATAGGTTGACTTGCAGTGCATTTCTAAACTACAACCAACTATTACTGAATGACAACTCATATTTCTTCGTCAATAAATATATATATATATATATATATATATATATATATATATATATATATATATATATATATATATATATACCTATATATACATACGAATAATATTAAGAATAAATAAATAAATAAATATATTATTTGTTATATACCACTTGGTATATAAAAGAAGATTATCATATACTTCCTTTGTGTCAAGATGGATTTCTAATATCTATAATGTTTTCATCTTATTTATCATCAATTCTCAGTCTTAATATTTTTGGATAGATCATTTGAGAACTTGTAGGGAAACTACTACCACATTATGCATAATATTGTGGTTTCTAAACAAAATCTAAGTGTTTTCAATCACTCAACCACTCCTAGTTTTTTTAGGAAAATCTCCATTGAAAATCGAACAATCCTTAAAATGCCATAGGTTGTTTTTGGTCAATCAAGTTTTCTCCTGGACTAGCACAATATAACAAATAAAAATATTGTGAAGTTGGGAAAGAATAAACCATGAAGTTACTATTACTATAAAGTGAATGGTTTACCCTACTTATCCAATAATGTGTGTGGCCTAGAAAGATAAATAATTGGCAAAAGGACAAGCTCTCCCTTCACCCTCGAAAAAAAAATCCCTTACTCTCTCAAAATGAACAAGTATCCCAAAAAGCAATAAGAATTTCCTTACTCCTAAAAAATGAGCAAGTACCCTAAAAAGCAATAAAAAATGCCCTTTCTCTTCTTCAAAACAAGTATCCCAAATAAAATCCAATAAAAGAAGGGAAAAGATCTTGAATCCCTAAAATTCTAAATTTTATAGTTGCAAAAGATATTGTGTGTAAGACATATTTTTGAAGACATATCTCCATAAGAGCAAGCTAAGAGGTATGGGCACATCTTTCCTTATTTAAGGTGTTTTGTTGAGTGAATATTTCTAAACATAAGGTGGAGTGAAAAGGATTGTTTGATAAGCATTGTTGAAAATATTTGAGTTAGGGTTTGAGACCTACATTGTGCTCTTTGTTGGAAGAAGTTTGAAAACACTTGTTTAGGGTTTGTGAGCAAATTGTGCTTCATTGGTTGAATGAGTGTGTGAAGCTTTTTAGCATTGGTTTTGAGTGATATTGAAAGTGAATGTGCAAACATTAGAAATCAGATTTGTGAAAGCAAGTGTGTACATCAGGAAGATAAGTGTCATGTGCTAGACTAGATCTATCTTTAAAAGAGCAATAAATGTGAGACATGTGAAAGCAATAGACTTAATGATTGAGTAGAACATATTGAGTTTTTTATAGAGCATATCATTCTCTATATGTTCCAGAGGTTAAACGAATTCTAAGTAGAATTTGTTTGTGTGAAGAAAACTTTCTGAAAAATATTTAAGTTGTGTTTGTATGCAAATTGAGGAAATATTTGAGCAAGTCTTTGAGAAGGCTTGAGGACAGATTTGAGCAAGTCTTTGAGAAGGCTTAAGGATATATTTGAGCAAGTCTTTGAGAAGGCTTGAGGACAAATTTGAGCAAGTCTTTGAGAAGGCTTGAGGACATATTTGAGCAAGTATTTGAGAAGGCTTGAGGACATATTTGAGCAAGTCTTTGAGAAGGCTTGAAGGTATATTTGAGCAAGTATTTTGAGAAGACTTGAAGATAGATTTGAGCAATGTTGAGAGCAGGTTTGATTGATGATTTTTTCAAGCTTTGTGTTAAGGCTTGAGGATAGATTTGAGTAGTGTTGAGAGAAGGTTTGTTTGTTCAAGCTTTGTGTTAAGGCTTGAGGATAGATTTGAGCAATGTTGAGAATAAGTTTGATTGATGATTTGTTCAAGATTTGTGTTAAGGCTTGGGGTAGATTTGAGATAGAATTAAGAGCATATTTGTAAGCAAAGTTAGAGCAGATTTGTGCTAGACTTGGGATAGAGTTTGGTGCAGATTTGAGATAGAGTTGAGAGCAGGCTTTGGAGGTGATAGAGTAAAGAGGATAGTAGTCTCTAGTGGATAGAGATCCATCAGCCAGTGTAGTGGGGATAGAGGTCTCTAGTGGAGAGAGATCCATAAGCCAGAGTAGTGAGGGTAGAAGTCTTCTAGAAGATCACTAGCCAAAGTAGAGGGAAAGAGTTCTCCTATGGAGAGAGATCCATGAACTAGAGCAAGGGGATAGAGTTCTCCTATGGAGAGATATCCATGAACCAGAGCAAGGGGAAAGAGTTCTCCTGTGGAGAGAGATCCATGAACCATAGTAAGGGGAAAGAGTTCTCCTATGGAGAGAGATCCACAAACCAAATCAAGGGGATAGAGTTCTCCTATGGAGTGAGATTCGTGAACCAGATTAGGGAGATAGAGTTCTTCTATGGAGAGAGATCCACGAACCAGTTGAGGAGATAGAGTTCTCCTGGATCAAGTTCCATGAACTAGAGCAAAGGGGATAGAGTTCTCCTATGGAGAGAGATCCACAAATCAGAGCATAGGGGATTGGTGTCTCCTTTGGATAGAGGTCCATAAACATTGTAATAGGGAATTGATTCCCAAGAGATTTTTTGAGAAAATTTAGAAGAAATATTTTCTCCGTGGAGTAGCCCACATTGGGTGAACCACATTAAATTTGTGTCTCTCATGTGTGTGATGATTTATGCATTGATTTGATTACTGCTATTGATATTGCCATTGATAATATTGGATAATATTGTTTGGGAAAGAAAAGTAAAATTTGATCTTATATTGTTCACCCCCCTCTCAGTATAAGCCTGTGTTCTTCAATTGGTATCAGAGTGGGTTCCTTCGAAAGAGTCTAACATCTTGAAGGAAGAGGTTATAGGAACACAGATGGCATCTCAGAATGGATCTTCATAAAATAAGGCACCATTGTTTGATGGGAATAATTATGCTTTCTGGAGCATAAGAATGAGGACTTACTTGATGGCACAAGGATATGAGACATGGCAAGCAGTTGAGGATGGGTTCACACCTACAACTAATCCTCCCACGAGATAAATATGGTAAGCTATTGCATGTGAATAATGCCAAGGCTATGAATGGAATCTTAAGTGGATTACGTGAAGTAGAATTTGTGAAAGTTATGCATTGCAAATCAACAAAAGAGATATGGGAAAATTTGAAGCAAACCTATGAGGGAAATAAAAATGTCAAGATGGAAAAACTACAAAACCACAAGAAAAGGTTTGAAGATTTGAATATGGAAGATGAGGAAGACATTGCTACATACTTACTTCGTGTGGATGAGATTGTTAATACCATGCGTGGACTTGGATTTGAAATTGAAGACTCCAATGTTGCTTAGAAAGTTTTAAGGTCACTTCCCACAAGGTATGATGGAAAAGTTTCAGCTATAGAAGAGATGAAAGATATTGATCAGTTGACTATGGATGAGTTACATGGAATTCTCATAGCTTATGAGATGAGAATAGTAAAGGATCCCAACTCCAAGAAAGAGGTAACTTTCAAAGCATCAAAGAAGACAAAGGATAAGAAACCATAATCAAGTGGTGAGTCAAGCAGTGATGAAGAAGCTAACTATGGTAGAAGAAACAAGAAGGACTCAAGAAAGCACAAAGGTATGAAAATAGTGAAATGTTTCAATTGTGGAAATTTTGGTCACTATGCATCTAATTGTCCAAAATTTGGAAGTAGTAGCAATGAAGAGAAACATGATCATAAGAAAAATGAAGGAGGAAAATCTAGGTATGAAAATAAAAATAGGTATGGTCAAAACAAGCATGAAAATAAGTTTTTTCAAAGGCACAAGAAGAGTTTCTATGTTGATAAGGGAAGCAAGGATTCAAGTGATAGTGATGAAAGACCCTCAGATAGTGAAGAAGAAGAGATTCTATTTTTGGCAATAGGAGAGGAAGAAAATGCTCCTGTTGAAGATAAAGTTGAAAAATATGAAGATGCTCTTGAAGACCAAGAATTAGAACAAGATTCAGAAAATGAAGAGGAAGGCACAATAGATCTAGAAGAAGAACTTATTGCTGCTCTTAAAGAATTGAAAAAATGTTAGAAAGAAGAATTCAAGATTCAGGGCTCAAGTTCAAGAATGTGATGAAGAAAAAGAAAATCTTATACAAGACCTGACAAACTCAATAGCTAAGACAAGGAGATTTAAAGAAAAGTTAGAGGCAAAAGTCTTAGAATGTGAAAGATTAGAACATGAGGTAGTTTCACTAAGGATGGAAGTGAAATATTCTAAGGACAAGCTACACAGGTTTGGGAAAAGTTCAAAGACTTTGGATAAGATTATCAATGCACAAAGATCTTCATCTATCAAAATAGGACTTGGTTTTGAAGAAGGACAAGGGAAACAAGAAGAAGGGTCAAGCTCAAGCTCAAAAGAGGAAGAAGTTTCAGAGGAAGAGAGTGAAGGAGAAATTGAGACTTATGAGGATAAGTTGAAGAATAGAAGCTTCACTAAGAAAGGAAACAATGCACAAACAAGGAACATGGATCATCACAAAGAAGAAAGGACTAAGAGACCAATGGGTTCAAGACAATATTTCTTCAAAGGATGTTGTTTTTCATGTAATCAGTTTGGTCACAAGGCTATGCATTGCAGGGTTCATGAAAAGAAGGAATATGGTTTTACTAAGAGGAACTTCAAAGATGGACATTTCTTTCAAGGGTATTGCTACTCTTGTAATCGATTTGGTCATAAAGCAATCCACTACAGGGTTCATGATAGAAATGAGTATGGCTTCACCAAGAGGAACTTCAAGATATTTGCACCTTCTAAGAACTACAACATTAAGTGTTACAAGTGCAATAATCTAGGGCATAAGGCCAAGTGGTGCAGAACAGAGTTTCCAGAGCTTCTAGAGATAAGCAAGAATAGGGACACTCAAAAGGATCAAAAGGGTATGTTGAGAAAGAAGGTTGACAAAGGAAAAGAGCATTGTATGCTAGGAGTAGTTTTACTCCCACCCCAAAATTAATCACCTCAAGGAGAGGAGGTGGGGAGGGAGTTGAGCTAAGAGTCTTATATTTAGCCCCAAAGGAGTCCCTTTGCCATTGATGTCAAAGGGGGAGATATTTGAGTAAGGGGGAGAGCATTTAGTCAGGGGGAGCAGTTTCTCAGGGGGAGCAGATTTGGAATCAAATGGTTTGAAAAAGGAATTTTTAGAAAAGGGTTGCCATCAATGACAAAGGGGGAGATTGTTGGAAATTTTGAGTAATTATGTTGTCATTGATGTCAAGTGTTAGATGCAAGCAAAGTTCATCTCAGTGCAAGGGAATTGATAAAAAGAGGGTTAAAATATTTATATTTTAAGCCCAAGAGATTTGGGACAAAGCTCCACATGGTTGGTTAAAAGGTTGAAGGCCCTGGTCTAAAAATCCCAAAGGAAGAAAATGTCTAGGCTCAAAAAGGAAATAATATTATAATATTTAATATTATAATATTAAAGTTATAAAGTTAAGCCTAAGGTTCAATTATAAAATAATTATAATATTTATATTATAATATTTTATAACCCTAAGTGGGTTTGGCACCAACTTTGAAAAAGAATTTTTAAATTCTTAAAGCATCACCGACGTCCTTAGCATGGTGGTAAATCCATATTTATATGGTAATGTTTGGTGTCCTAAGGTGGAGAGTTCGATATGCATTTCAAGTGATTAATGCGAATTTTTGGCATGCGCAATCGTGAGTAAGGAAGATGAATTTTTTATTTTAAAAAGAAGAAAAGACCTTGGATGGGTATAAGGATAAGATCATGGAATCTTATCACCGACCAGGCATTTGACCTAGTTGCAAACTAGGTAGTTTTAATATGTGGGACAAATGATAGGTTCTATGTTCGAATTCGGACGACAACATTTTGTTCATTATTTTGTTTGGCAAGGAATTTGAGCGGAGGTCAAATTGTGCGTCGTGATTGTTCATCCTTGTGTGGGCGGTTGGCCTAGCGATGACCCAAAGGGCGCTAGCACGCTGGTAGGCGGTAGGTGTTGTGTTCGAATCTCCCATGATAGTTTTGGTAAGCATTAATTAAATTTTTAATTGCCTAAGGTTGAGGGTTAGGCGCATGTGGTGTATTTGATTATTTGAAGCGTTGTTGACTTAGGGAGGTATAAGGAGAAATAATTTTTAATTATTTCTTGCAATTTCTTTTGGAGAAAAATATTATGAAATATCTTTTTGCTGAAAAGTGATTTTATGGAGTAATAAGGATTTTTGATAGTTCTTTGATGAATGGTTTTTGAAATTAAGAGGGAGTTAAAAGGTGTATGAAGTATTTCTATTGCTTGTATTTTGCTTCATTTTGAAGGGCTTGGTTTTATGATTTAATGCTCTAGTTTGAGAAACCAAGAGAGTTGGTTTGAAATTTAATTGTGCACATTTGTTGAGAGAGGTTTCCAAATATATGAAAAGGTATTGTGCTAACTTTTATAGTTGCAAAAGATATTGTGTGTGAGACAGATTTTTGAAGACATATCTCCATAAGAGCAAGCTAAGAGGTATGGGCACATCTTTCCTTATTTAAGGTGTTTTGTTGAGTGAATGTTTCTGAACATAAGGTGGAGTGAAAAGGATTGTTTGATAAGCATTGTTGAAAATATTTGAGTTAGGGTTTGAGACCTACATTGTGCTCTTTGTTGGAAGAAGTTTGAAAACACTTGTTTAGGGTTTGTGAGAAAATTGTGCTTCATTGGTTGAATGAGTGTGTGAAGCTTTTGAGCATTGGTTTTGAGTGATATTGAAAGTGAATGTGCAAACATTAGAAATCATATTTGTGAAAGCAAGTGTGTACATCAGGAAGATAGGTGTCATGTGCTAGACTAGATCTATCTTTAAAAGAGCAATAAATGTGAGACATGTGAAAGCGACAAACTTAATGATTGAGTAGAACATATTGAGTTTTTGATAGAGCATATCATTCTCTATATGTTCTAGAGGTTAAATGAATTCTAAGTAGAATTTGTTTGTGTGAAGAAAGATTTTTGAAAAATATTTAAGTTGTGTTTGTATGCAAATTGAGGAAATATTTGAGCAAGTTTTGAGTAGGCTTGAGGATAGATTTGAGCAAGTCTTGAGAAGGCTTGAGGATATATTTGAGCAAGTCTTTGAGAAGTCTTGAGGATAGATTTGAGAAAGTATTTGAGAAGGCTTAAGTACATATTTGAGCAAGTCTTTGAGAAGGCTTGAGGATAGATTTGAGCAAGTCTTTGAGAAGGCTTGAAGGTAGATTTGAGTAAGTCTTTTGAGAAGACTTGAAGATAGATTTGAGCAGTGTTGAGAGTAGGTTTGGTTGATGATTTTTTCAAGCTTTGTGTTAAGGCTTGAGATATATTTGAGTAGTGTTGAGAGTAAGTTTTGTTCAAGCTTTGTGTTAAGGCTTGAGGATAGATTTGATTGAGAACATGTTTGATTGATGATTTGTTCAAGCTTTGTGTTAAGGCTTGGGGTAGATTTGAGATAGAATTAAGAGCAGATTTGTAAGCAGAGTTAAAGAAAATTTGTGCTAGACTTGGGATAGAGTTTGGTGCAGATTTGAGATAGAGTTGAGAGCAGGCTTTGGAGGTGATAGAGTAAAGAGGACAACAGTCTCCAGTGGAGAGAGATCCATCAACCAGTGCAGTGGGGACATAGATCTCTCCAGTGGAGAGAGATCCACAAGCCAGAGCAGTGGGGGAAGAAGTCTTCTAGAAGATCACCAACCAGAGTAGAGGGGAAAGAGTTCTCCTATGGAGAGAGATCCACAAACTAGAGCAAGGGGATAGAGTTCTCCTATGGAGAGAGATCCACAAACTAGAGCAAGGGGATAGAGTTCTCCTATGGAGAGAGATCCATGAACCAAAGAAAGGGGAAAGAGTTCTCCTATGGAGAGAGATCCACGAACTAGAGCAAGGGGAAAGAGTTCTCTTGTGGAGTGAGATCCATGAACCAGCTAGGGAGATAGAGTTCTTCTGTGGAGAGAGATCCACGAACCAGTTGAGGAGATAGAGTTCTCCTGGATCAAGTTCCATGAACCAGAGCAAAGGGGATAGAGTTCTCCTGTGGAGAGAGATCCACAAATCAGAGCATAGGGGATTGGTGTCTCCTTTGGACAGAGGTCCATAAACATTGTAATAGGGAATTGATTCCCAAGATATTTGTTGAGAAAATTTAGAAGAAATATTTTCTTCGTGGAGTAGCCCACATTGGGTGAACCACGTTAAATTTGTGTCTCTCTTGTGTGTGATGATTTGTGCATTGCTTTGATTACTACTATTGATATTGCCATTGATAATATTGGATAATATTGTTTGGGAAAGAAAAGTAAAATTTGGTCTTATACTGTTCACCCCCTCTCAGTATAAGCCTATGTTCTTTATTTTATAAGGTTTGGAGATTTAATTTTTATTTTTTACTGTTCATTAGGGCAAAACTTCTAGAGGCCATATCTTTTTCATACATAAGTATTTTGAACATATGTTTTCTAAATCATATTTTTGTAATCTCTATGCACTAGTGGTATCAATTCATGGACCTATAATAGTGTTAAGGGTCATATTATATAATATAGATCAGAAATACCTAGTTACTTGCCTTAATGTGTAAAACTATAGAATTTGGTCAACCTAGATGATTGGCCTACTAAAATATGCACCACAAGTTAGGTTAAATTTTATAATGTAAGTTGGAATTTTGGTATTGCTATAAATACTCCCCTCACACTCCTCATTTGCATCATTAAAGTGTTGTGAAATATTATCTATGGATATAGTGATTATTTATGATGTCCATGGGTGCCGACTAAATCCTTCTATTTTTGTCATTTTTCACTTTTTATATAATATTTGAGTGGATGGTTTGCTTATGTTTATCTCTAAAAAATGAATTCAATCAAATAAGGTCACTTTGTTTTTTAATGTGGAAAAGTAACTCTAGTTCAATCATCAAAAAAAACAAATCGAGATTTGATAGTAAGTTTTATCATTAAGTATAATTACTTTATCCTCTTGAAAGATACACCATAGGTTCTTACTATGTAATAGACCAAACATTTGGGTTGACCAAATACTATAATTTTGTCTATTAAGATGAGTAACGAGGGTATTATGATCCATCTTTCTATAATCTAATCCCTCATATTGTAGTAGGTCCATGAATTGATACCACTAGTACATAGAGCTTTAAAACTTGTGCAATTTGAAAAAACTAAGGCTAAAAAATGCATCCATATGCAAAAGTTATGGCCTTTATAAATTTTACCCTCATGGACTCAAAAAATAAAAAATTATAGTCTCAAACCTTATAAAACTCCACACATTTACCTAAAATCAATAGGCATCCTTTGATTCACTTATGGAATCCACTTATATTTCACTTGATCATCCCCTTTCAAGTTCAATAAATGTGGCAATTGCACTTTTTCTAATGAGAGGATTTAAATAGACAAAAATTACAATTGCATGGTGTTGCACACTACCATGCTAGTTGGAAAGTTGGCTTATATTCTACGTTGAAAGGAAAGGATGCCATAATCCTTCAAAGGGACTCTAACTAAAGTCTCATCCATGCTAAGGGACCATATTCTAACCTATAGTATTTAAAAATTGATGGGAATGAATATGTAAATCACCACTTTTGAACTGCTTGCTTTCCACTTTGGAGGCTACAAAACATGAAATCAAATGGATCAAATATGCAATCCTACATTTTAAATATAGGCCCACTGACCAATATACCAATACCTCCATAAGTTATTATGAGCTAGCAACTTATATAGATAGACATGAGCCTAGCTTCCCTTTGTAAAAATAAATGGTATGACTTGAACCCATGCCCTCCCACCTTCCATACGTAGCACAAATTGCCATGTCATTAATTAATTCGATATTGGAGTAGAACTTTCAAATATTGTTATATTCACATGATATCCAAGTGAAAAAAATATATTTTTCTTCAAAATAGATGACCATGCATGACTCAAACCTAAAATTTGATCTATGACTACCTTAACACACCCTTTCATAGTTGCAATAGTGTTATTCACATGTGAGTAATGGAATATATCTTCCCCTTAGAGAAAGGCATCATATGCCAATACTGCTAGTGACACTAATATAAAGAGGGAAAGATGTATGATTTAGAATTTAAAACATGCATGAAGCCTTGTTGAACTATGAAACATCATTCTTCTTTTGGATGTCCTCTTTTGTAAAGTTGTTTTTATAGCATGAGGTCAAAATCCATTTTTTAAAGCATATTCTAGAGGAACAAGGAATTTTATTTTCAAGGCTTTCAAAAAGATAGTAAAAGATAGTAAATTTATCCTAGGATTAGAAAGAATAATCAAAAGCTTCAAATGATGTTTCTATGTGATCAAGTGAGGGAGCTCCATACCTACTCTGATACGATGTTGGAATACACAATATATTTTAGAAATAAATAAAAGTAATCCATCCACTCAAATTTAATGCAAAAAGCATAAAAGACAAAAGAAAAAATATATATATTTTGGGGCACCCACATGTAGCATAAATAACCATAGCTCATAAGGCTTATTTAATAAAATATAACAAATAATTAATACACTATACAATGGAAATCCCTTAGGCCTATCCAATACATCATACAATGTTGGCTTTGGTCATGAGTCGGATTATGATTTTAACAAAACATATGTGGAGAATCTATCAATAGCATAATTATTATTGGATCAAAGTGATTAGGGATAAATATCTAGATAATAAGAATGGTGAACTATTTTTTTAAAACTATTACTCTCTCCTAGGGATCACATATGTGAGCCTTTCTTATTGTTAGATTTCTTAGTATATTTATAAATGAATAGAAGCAATCCATCTACTCAAATATTATTTAAAAAGTGTAAAAGGATGAAAGAAAGAAAAAGAGACATAGATATATAAGGGGACCCATAGGCATTATAAATCATCATTGCATTATGCATAGATAAGATTCACAACACTCTACTCATATAGATGAGGAGTGGTTGGAAGGTATTTATATAAATACCAAGATTCCAAATACATAAAAGAACTTAACCATAAGTTGACATAACAAGAAAGGCTTTAAGATTAATTACATATTTATAATAGGTGTCTAACAATAACAAGGTTAATCATGGATCATAGGGATTACATAATAAAACTTTATAATCGTTTCATTACTTTGTATAATGAATGCCCTTAGGTTTATTCAATATTACATCATACAATGTCAGCCTTGGCCATGAATCATATTACAATTTCAACACCCCCCCCATAATTTGAATTGAGTGTCCAAGGAAATAATACATTAGTGGTAATAATATCTCCCCTCACAATGGATGCTCTAGTGGGCCTTTGAATTTTGAGGTCAACTTGTATGAATCCCACTTACCATCTAAAATAAATTGTTGCAAAAATACCTATTGTATAAAAATCTCCTTAGATTGGATTGTAGTCATCATTACCACTATTAGAAACCCCCACACATATCCAAAAACACTTCTATTAGGGATTCAAATGAAGAAGAAAGTTTAATATCAACCCCTTCTCTAAATATTAGCTCCTTCAATCTTCCATAGTCATATGAGGTATGACTTGAAGGTATTATTTTTCCTCTTATAGCATACATCACCCTGTGTGAAGACTCCCCCTTGACCTTGGGAACTTGATTTCAGTGACCAAAAAAAGGCTTTGTATAAACCTATTTAAAGGAAGAGCTTTAAAAAATTTCCAAGACTACTTGTATAAGAAATAGAAGGATGAGATCATGAGTAATTATATTTCCATGAATAAGTTGAATCAATTACCTAGAGAAAGAAGATGAACTAACTAAAGCACATCTTGATATATTTTCCTTAAGTCTCTCTACTACTCAAAATTTATTTCAACTATCATAAATCCATCTATATCTCCCAAACATTAGGCCATAGATTCTGATTACATAGAATATGATAAATCCTTCCTTTCAAAATAGGGCAATAGGACTTGAGGATTATTCCACATAATTTGGATTATTATGTAGGAGCCTATCTCAGAGGGCATAACTTTTGATTCGATCATTAGATAGGCTTGAAATATTATAGTGATCTAGATAAATAGGTAGACATGGCATGGATAGACCATTCTAATCATCTAGATGCTTTTTCGGGCTATTATCAGGCCCTAATTCCTTCATCTAATGCCCCAAAAATAGGATATAGTATTTTTTTGAAAATCTAGAAGAAAACATATTTGGAATAACTTTTTATTTAGGCATGGGTAGGTGTTGAGACTATTTAAGAGGCTTAATATATATGATGCGATGGTGTGTATTAATTTAGAGGGCTATCTGAGCTTTTTTTGGTGATTTAGGTTTTGACATTAAAAGATAAAATTACCAAAAAAATATATTTTTTATCTTTAGGGATTTAGGATTTTATTTTAGGGTTTCTTTTGGGATATATATTTCCTTGATATCGCATAGTAAAAGGGATGAAATCTAAGAATGAGAAAATAAAATATTTATTAGTTTATTTTCATCTATTGCAATTTTAAAGTGATTGGAGGTTCTTGTTTTGACCTCTTACAACTGGATTTACACCATTTAGTATTAGAGCAAGTTGGATCTTGTTGGGGGAGAGAATATAATCTTGTCAATTATAATTATTATGCTATTCTTATATTTTTTGTTTGGAATAACATAGATCATATTAGCAAGAGGTGAGGAAGAGGAGGTTATGCCCAACTCAAAAAAAATATGCAAAAGTTGCAGGTACAAGTTGCTCGATTGACTAGAATGATGGCCCATATGAGGGAAATTCATCCCACAAAATTTGTAGATCTAGATTCTGATAATGAGACTATGGAATGAGATAATAAGATAGACATTAGTATCAAGGAAGAACTAGAGGAGAAGCTAGAGTTTGAGGATAGGCTAGTTAGGGCCTTGAAAGGAAATAAAGGTGGGATCAAGATTGATATCCCTGAGTACATAAGAGGGTTGAAACCAGAGGAGTTGATGGACTGGTTGAATATCATGGAGTTCTTTGAGTGGAAAATTATTTCAAAGGGAAATAAAGTGAAGCTTGCATGCATTAAGTTGAAAGGACATGTATTGATTTGGTGGGATCATCTACAAAAGGAGAGACAAAGAAAAGGAAAATATTAGGGTTTGGTGTAAAATACAAAACAAATTAAGGAGAAATTATTATCCAAATATTATGCCCAAACATTGTTTTGTAGACTTCAAAACCTCAGACACAAGAATCAAATCATCGAGGACTAGACCAACGAATTCTAAGTTATCAATTTGGGTAGGTCTTGAAGAGTCAAAAGAATACAATGTTGCAAGGTATGTGAATAGATTGAGTTATGACATACAAGATGAGTTGAGTATGCTTTAGATCCATAGTGTAGAATATGCATATCAATTTGCATTAAAAGTGGAAGAGAAACATAAGATGAGAGGAGTGAGGAAAGGACCATTGTCACCTCCAACCAATGAATGTGGTGGATTTAATCCCTCAAAGGGAGAATCTACTAATATAGAAAAATAAGAAGCACTTGGGAAAGGTCATAGTGACCATGAGAGAGGTGGAGAATTTCAAATAGGAAGAGGCTATGGTGGAGGATGAAGTTGGAATGGCCTACAAAGGCAATATGCCTATTATAGATGTGGTGAGGAAGGGCACAAAGTTGTTGAGTGTCTGCACTATATTGCACAAGAAAAAAAACAAGGAGAACAAGCTAGAGTTAATCTGGTTGATACAAAAGAGCAAGCTAAGACAAAAGTTACTATAGAAATGGGGGAAAACCTCATGATAAAGAGGATGATGATCATTCAAAGAAGGGAGAAAGCACTAGAAAGTGATGGTGGTGATTTTTAGTTGCATACAAATATCTTTCAAACTAGATGCACATTTTGAGGGAAGGTATGTAAGATGATTATTAACAACGATTATTGTGAAAATATGATTTTAAATGAAATGGTTGAGAAAATTAACTTTCAATATGAGAAGAACCCATATCCCTACCACATATCATGGTTCAAGAAAGGAAGCAAGGTAACTATAGATAAGAGATTTCTAGTTAAATTTTCAATTGGGAATACCTACAAGGATGAAGTATGGTGTGATATAGTTCTAATGGATGCATGTCACTTATTGTTGAGGAGTCCTTAGTAATATGACAGGAAGGCTACCCATGATGAGGGAAGGAATAGTTACACATTATGTAAGGATGAAGTAAAAGTGGTCTTACTACCACATAAGCAGGTTTATGCATAAGGGGTCGATCCCAAAATCTATTTATAAAATCAATGCAAATTGTCTTGAAATCCTGATTAAATTTGTAGAAGTATACATGGCGAATTGCATTTATTTATCTCCAAAAATTTTCAAACTATGGTAAATTTCATTAATTTATCTCCAAAATATTCAAACTGTGGCGAATGTTTTTGTGTTGGGGGCTATGAATAACGGTTTGCAAATTCTAAGAATGTACGATATACTTAAAAGCTTTAGGCTGATATGAAAGACTTTAGGTTGACATGATGACTGATGGCATGACGATCGACTGTAGGCATGACGATTAGATGCAGGTATGACGATCGGCTACAAAAATGTTGATCGACTATAGGCATGACGATCTGCTATAGGAATGCTGATCAGTTACAGGTATGATGATCGGATGTAGGCATGACGATCGGTTGCAAGCATGCCGATCGACTACAGGTATGATGATCGACTGTAGGTATGATGATCGACTGTAAGAATATTGATCGATTACAGGCATGACGATTGACTACAGGTATGACGATCGACTGTAGGTATGGCAATCGGCTACAAGATTATCGATCGATTATAGACATGACGATCGACTACAGGTATGACGATCGGCTACAGGCATGACGATTGGCTATAGATATGATGATCATCTACAAGAATATCGATCAGTTTTAGGTATGATGATCGACTGTAGGCATGACGATTGGCTTGAGATATGACGATCGGCTACAGTAAGGCCAATTGTATGCAGGAATGACACTCCTCTACAATCAATCGACACTCTTCTATAAGCGATCGACATATTTAGACAAACACTCCTTTGCAACCTTGTCAAGTTTTTCGTTGTTTCAAAGCTATTTTTGAGTTAGAGTATTTTTTATGTATGTTTATCGGTACCTAGTACAGTATATATACATGTAGTATATGAGGTGATTTAGGAAAGAAAAATAAAATCATTTATAATTTGAAGGCGATTTGGACGGGAAATATAAAATCATTTATAATTTGAAGGCAAATTGGGTAGGAAAATCAAAATCATATGTAATTTGAGGTCAATGAATTAAAATAAAATTAGGTTCATGATTATCAACGACGGGTGAATTTACCCCAAAAAACTTTCACCCCGTAAATTTTGGCAAATGGGCCCCAGTGAAAGGATCCAAAATTAGACAATTTAAAATCTTGAAAATCCTAAATAGAGCCAATTTATGATATTTTGCGCTTATGCATAACCTTGCACATAAGGAAGAAGGTTAGAGTGAAAGCATGTTGAAAGCTAGGGAATTTATCATAGATATGAAATAAATTGGGTATTGTCATGTGATGATAGAAAAGGACATGGATACTAAGGATGTTGCTATACCACTTGCAATAGTAAAATTGTTGAGAGAGCATGCAAATGATGAGCACATGCAAGAATTACAAAGAGTCAGAAAGAAGTTGCAAGGTAGTAATGCAAAGTACATAGTAGTCGTAGATACAAGCGAGAGAAAAAAAGTATTTGAGTGTAGTTTCTTGAGCTTAATCAAAGGAACTCATAGAAGAAGAGTTCTTTTCAACTAGAGGAGAATGATGTAGGAGCCTATCTTTTGGAGGGCATAACTTTTGATCCGACCATTGGATCAACTTGAAATTTTATGGGGAGCTAGATAAAGAGTTGGACATGGTATGGCTAGACAATTGTAATTATCTAGATAAATTTGTAGGCTATTATCGGGCCCTAATTCCTTCATATAGTGCCCCAAAAATGGGATTTAGTGTTTTTTTGAAAATTTGGAAGAAAACATATTTGGAATAACTTCTTATTTAGGCATGGGTAGGTGTTAAGATTTTATAGGAGGCTTAATATGAATGTTACGATAATGTGTATTAATTTAGGGGGCTATTCGAGATTTTTTTGGTGATTTAGGTTTTGGTATTAAAGACGAAATTGCCAAAAAATAAAAAAAGTATAATTGTTATATTTAGGGATTTAAGATTTAAGGTTTTATTTTAGGGTTTATTTTGGGATATATTCCCTTGATATCACATCGTAAAATGGGTGAAATATAGAAATGAGAAATAAAGCATTTATTAGTATATTTTCATTTGTTGCAGTTTTTATGTGATTGGAGGTTCTTGTTCTGACCTCTTGCAGCTAGATTTACACTAGATTCTAACACTAGAACAAGTTAATAAGCTAATATCTCCAATGCATAAAGCTCAAAAATTATGTGATCTGAAAAAAATGTACTCAAAATGCTTTTGTATGCAAAAGTTATAACCTTTGGAATTTTTGTTCTAGTAATCTTCATATCATAAAAAATTAATTCACCAAACCTTCGAAAAGTAAAATCTAATTGCTCACTACCATTTGGTAATATGTGATTCACTAGTGTCATCCACTTATCATTTGCCACATTAATGCCTTTGAACCTATGTGAAAATTAAACAAGATTACTTTAGATTTGTTGAGTTGGAATATATGAAAAAAGAAATTTGACATAACACAAAAGATGACCACATCAATCAAATCTCCATTGCATTCATTTGAATTTATCAAAAGTGGAACTCAAAATTGGATCTTGTGAATGTTGGGCACTTAACATGCCATTAATAGTAAAATTCACCTCCTCTTATGCCTAAGCCCTAAACTTTGATGGTAATACAAAATAGACTTGCAAAAAGATGCCTTTCTACAATTTGACCTTGGGTCCTGAGAGGCATAAATGCCTTAAGTGAGACAAGATGATCAATCAAACTATAACACTCTTCTAGAATTAGTAACATTGTAATAAATATTTAATAATATTTATTGTAATATAAAAATAATATATACAAGTTTGATGTTTGTTGGAATGTAATCTACAATTTTCTACTTTCAAGATGAAAATAATTTTATTTAAATATCTAATCAGTCTAATTCTTTTTATATTTATAATACCGGCTCTTCTAAGACATTAAACATACAACCATCTTCTATATGTATATTTCCTTAAAAAATAAACAAAAAAATAATTTGTTTTTGTGTACTTAAATTAATAATAATTTTTTGATAATTTATTAACAAATAAAATAAAATAAAAAATTATAAATCAGTTTGTACTTATAGAGAAATAAGTGCACATAATTTAATAAAACGAAAATCATAAGACAACTTATAAATTCAATAGATAAAAACTATAACACAATGCATATTTTTAATGAACATTTTAGATAAAATACAAAAAAAATTCTCTATATTCTATTTAAAAATTATTTACTTTGAAAACCAACACTACACCATTTTGTTTGAGAAAATAGAATATTAAGAGCATCCATCAAGTAGTATATTCAATTCTTTAGTTTGAATTGATTAGAGGAAATAGACTATAATTTCTCTTATAAAAAATTGTACTTGATGGAGTAAAAACATAGATTATAATGTTATACAATTACACATGATTTAAATAGTTTGATGAACTTATATGAATTACATCATAAAATATATAAATTATACATTAAGATTAAGAAAAATACATTTAATAAATGCCACTTATAATTTTATGTCAAATAAATAATTAACTATTAATAATTTTAATAAAAATTCAAACAACAATAATCTCTTTAAATTCATTAAAAAATAAACAACACATTTTTAAAACTGAGTAAGTTGATTAAGTCATCATCCCCTACTAAAAACTATATGGCTAGCTTTTTCAAGCCATACCTGATTTAATCCTAGCCACTTGTAAAATCAATGGAAGGCATAAATACGGGTCAAAAATGAAAGGTATACCATTGGCATTCGTAAGTTGATAGGAGATTTCATTGAAGTGACAACTAAGACCACATAGCAAAAATAGCTTTATAAAAATTTTATATTATTAATTTTCAAATTTTACTATTAATTTTATAATTAAAATTATAATAATAAGAGTAAATTTTCAACCTGCTTTAGTAAATCCACCACAACTTGCCCCTGTGCACCCACAGTCAAGTAATTATCAATTAACAAATAATTGTTTAGTTAATAATTTGATAATAGTTAAATATTTATCAAAAAAAAATATTTAAATTTAAATTTTGAAGTAGCTTATTTTAAAAATAATAATAATTCAATTTAAATCATTTATATGCTTCTTAAAATGACTGTATGAATCCAATAACCCTAACATGAGACCATAAAATAGATTTAATAAATTGTAAATCCGACAGCATCGCGTCTTAACTTTGTTATTGAGTCAAACGGAACGGGAAAAAAGCTCTCGAGTGGCGATGGGCCTTGGTGGAGAACCCCAGGTACTTGGCAGGGCATCGAATATGGTGATTAGGTCAAACGTGTAGAAGAATCTGGATGGATAAAAAATTTCTTGAGAGACAATATGACAGGAGAAAGCAAGCATTACTATCAGAAGGAAAATTGACAGAACAAATCTCAGTGGCAGATCAATGGGCAAGCTGTACCAAAGCGCGATGTTATGTTCTGATGTTCTGGGCATTGTTCAAAGCTTCAATATCCAAGTGGGCAATTTGACAGCGAGTTTCCCAAATTAACCCCCGTACAGCTTTTGGAAGGGACTGAAGAAGCTGTGGGAGATCAAGAGCTCTCGGGGCAACATAGGGCTCTTAAAGAGAAAAGTTGGGAGTTTAAAAGACTTGAAATAACTGTGGAACAGAATGAGGAAACCCTGAGTCAACTCCAAGCACAAAATGCTGTGGAGGAAAGGGATGTTGAGCGGGTTCGCCAAAGAGAAGAACTACTGCAAAAAGTTGATTCTATGAAAAAGAAGTTACCATGGCTGAAATACGATATGACGAGAGTGCAATACATAGAGGCAGAGGAGGAGAAACTGGCATAGTGCAAGCGAGATGAAATTGCAAAATCAATAGAAGAGCAGAAAGCTCCTATATGAAGGAAATAAAAAAAAAAATTAAATCGCGATTTAAAATCGCGTCCCGAAAACACTTCGGACGGTTTTCACGCCGGGAAAGTTCTCCCGAAGTATGTACTTCGGGGAAATTATTCCCGAAGTAAATCTACTTCGGGGAACAAGCTTCCGAAGTAAATACTTTGGGTGTATTTTTGCCCCCTTCGCGTGAAAACCGTCCGAAGTGTTTTCAGGATTCGGGGGAAATTTTGCCGAAGTAAATTTACTTCGGGAAAAATACACCCGAAGTAACTACTTCGGGGGACAAAGGTGCCGAAGTAAAATTACTTCGGGAAACAATGCTCCCGAAGTAAGTACTTCAGGAAGAAGTTATCGAAGTGAAACTACTTCGGGGAAAATTCTGGTTTGAGAAATGTCTGTGGACAAAACAATACTTCGAGGTCGAGAACAAATATGCAGAGACCCGAATTTGCAGAATAAGTATATTATATATTAAATATAATGTCGGATTACAAAGGGCTTCCTTCTAAAGCGAATACAAACTTCTGCAAGATAAACTTTTGTAGGATAAAAACATGGGTTTTATCTGGAGGCTGCTGCTCCACTCTCCGACTTTTGGCGGTTGCTGGTTTCACCCTTCTGCTATTCTGCTGGTTGAAACCCTAGCTCTGCGGCTGCCCTCTGCTCGCTATTGCTCTCTGCTGCTCTGCTCCAACCTCTATCCTCCCACACTTCCAACTCCTTACTAAATGACAAAATGACCCCGGTATTTATAGGCGGGGGATGAGGACAAAAGGCGGGAGAGTTTCACCGACCGACTGACAGAAAATAAATGCCGAGGAATGGTTCTTGTCCAATCGCCGAACAACCCCAACTACTCGCACGCTTGGACAATTAATGCCCCGATCTGCGCGCCTGATTTCTTCTTCGGCTAATTTCCGCTTCGACTGAATTCTGCTTCGGAGGGCAATTTGATTTTACTTCGCGGCGAAGCATTTTCCGAAGGCATTTCGGAAGTGCTTCACGCCGAAGCATTTTTCGAAGGTGTTTTGAAATTGCTTCGCGCTGAAGCATTTTTCGAATGCATTTCGAAGTGCTTCGCGCCGAAGCATTTTGGGCGTGAAGTTTGATTTAATATTTCCAACACCCTCCTTTAAATCAAACTTCACGAGTTCTCTAACGCCCAACATTTCTCGCAATCTAGCGAAGTCCTCCTCCTTCAAGGGTTTTGTGAAGATGTCAGCTAGCTGCTCCTTGGACCTGCAAAACTGCAACTGTACTTCGCCGAATTTCACTAGCTCTCTGATGAAATGATATCGGATATCTATGTGCTTCGTCCGGCCGTGGAAGACTGGGTCCTTCGAGAGCGCGATGGCAAAGTTATTGTCACAAAATATTGTTGTTGCTGCTTCGGGCGGATGATGTAGTTCACATAGAACTCTTCTCAGCGAGACTGCCTGGCAGGCGGCTGAGGTGGCAGCAACATACTCTGCCTCTGTTGTAGATAAAGCAACAATTGGCTGCTTCTTCGAGGACCAAGAGACAACTCCGGATCCAAAATGGAAGGCATATCCCGAAGTGCTCTTCCGATCATCTACGCTACCGGCCCAATCGCTATCAGTGTAGCCAATCAACTCAAGCTGGTCTTGTCTGGCATAGTGAATTCCGTGGTTCCTCGTGCCATTGACATATCGCAAGATTCTCTTGCCTGCTTGCCAGTGAGTGTCTTTCGGAGTCTCCATAAAATGGCTGATCAGACTGACTCCGAACATTAGATCTGGCCGAGTTGCAGTCAAGTACATCAGGCTTCCAACTAACCTTTTATAGAGAGTTGGATCAACGCTTCTGCTGTTGTCAGTCTTGCTCAACTTCAAACCAGTGGCTACCGGGGTGATGGCAGGTTTGTTGTCCTCCATCTTAAAACGCTTCAGGACATCCTTTGCATACTTGCCCTGAGAAATGAAGATGCCATCTGCTGATTGGTCAACTTCAATGCCAAGAAAGAATTTCATCAGCCCCATGTCTGTCATTTCAAACTCGGTCTTCATGGCTGTTTTGAACTGCGCAAATAGGTTGTTGCTATTGCCAGTATATATCAGATCGTCCACGTACGAGCAGACGATTATCATCTCACCCTCTGCATTTGTCTTCAGGTATAGGGTGTGCTCATATGGGCATTTTTGAAACCCATTCTCCTGAAAATAGCCGTCAATCCGGTTGTACCATGCCTGGGGTGCTTGCTTCAACCCATACAAGGCCTTCTTCAGCTTCAGGACCTTGTCTTCTTGCCCTTGTATTTCATATCCGGGTGGCTGGTCTATGTAGACCTCTTCTTCCAACACTCCGTTCAGGAAGGCAGACTTGACATCCATCTGGTACACACTCCAGCCTTTCTGAGCTGCTAGTCCCAGAATCATTCTGACTGTGTCAAGTCGGGCTACGGTGCATACACCTCATGATAGTCAACTCCTGACTTCTGCTTGTAGCCTTTCGCCACTAATCTGGCCTTATGCTTGTCAACTTCTCCTTGGGCGTTAAACTTTGTTTTATACACCCACTTGACCCCAATGGTCTTCTTCCTTGTTGGAAGATCTATCAGCTGCCATGTCTCATTCTTCTCAATGGCTGCTATCTCCTCATCCATCGCATTCACCCATTTGTGATTCTGACTTGCTTCTTCAAACTCCATTGGATCACATTCAGTAAATAAAGCAAAGTCAGAATATTCTTCATCTATCTGATTACGGGTTACCTCATAAATGTCTTGCAAGCTTTGAGTCTTCGCAGGTGTCCTCAAATTTTGAATTCTGCTTGCAAGTGGAGGTGACCGGGATGATGAGGCTGTGTTGTTGCTGGCACCACTGTTGCTGCTTGAAGGTACAGGTGGTTGCACACTATCTTCCTCCAAGTTTACAGGTTCAACAATTGCTGGTTCAGGCTGACCAGTCTTTGACTTCCAGTTCCAAGCTTCATCCTCCAAGAACTTCACATCTCGGTTGATGACAAGTTTCTTCGTCACCGGATTGTACAACCTGTATGCCTTTGCTTGTTCGTTGTACCCTGTGAAGATGCATTTTTTAGATTTGTCATCCAGCTTTCGTCTTTTCTCATCTGGAACATGTGCATATGCTATGCACCCAAAAACTCGCAAATGAGCCACACTTGGCTTCAGATTGCTCTAGGCTTCCTCTGGAATTTTGTCCTTCACACTCTTGGTGGGACATCTGTTCAACAGATAAACTGCACAACTTACAGCTTCTGCCTAGAACTCATGTGGCAGACTTTTCACCTTCAGCATGCTCCGTGCCATCTCCATGATAGTTCTGTTCTTCCTCTCAGCTACACCATTCTACTGCGGTGTGTATCGGCGAGTGAAGCGCCTTCGAATTCCATGTTGCTTGCAGAAGTTTGTGGAATTCGTTGGAGATGTATTCTCCTCCTCCGTCTGTCTCGAGAGTCTTCACATAATACCCGCTCTGTTTCTCAACCGAGCCTTGAACTCCTTAAACTTCGCAAATGCTTCTGACTTCAGCTTGATGGGATAAATCCAGGTCTTCCGGCTAAAGTCATCAATGAAGGTCAGGAAGTATTTGTTGTCGGCATATGTGTTGGTCTGCATGGGACCGCAAATGTCTGAGTGCACCAGCTCCAATGGTCGTGATGCTCTCCAAGACTGTCCTACAGGGAATGCATCCCTGTGCTGCTTACCGACCAGGCAACCTTCACAAACTTGGTTCGGTTGCTCAATAAGGGGTAAACCCTTCACCATCTGCTTCTTGTGCAACAAATTCAGGTTATTGAAACTCAAGTGACCGAATCTGAGATGCCACAGCCAAGTAGCATCCTTCACAACTGCACTCAGAGACATCAATGATTCATTCTGAATCTGCAGCGAAAACATTTTGTTTTTTGTCATGGACACGGTTGCGATTTGTCCATGCACTTTGTCTCTGATGGAACAGACACCGTCTTTGAACTGCACAGTGTGTCCCTTCTGCACAAGTTGTCCAACACTTAGCAGATTGTGTTTCAACCTAGGCACATAATACACATCACAAATTTGCTTTCTTTCTCCGTGTCGGGTGCGGATGAGGATTTTTCCTTTCCCCATCATGGGAACCTTGTTGTTGTTCCCCATATTGACTTCAGATTGGACTGTTTCATCCAATTGTGAGAACATCTCTCTGTTCCCAGTCATGTGGTTGCTGCACCCACTGTCAAGATACCAGATGTTTTTCTTGCTCTCCTCTTCAACACTGCAAGTCAGCAGCATATTTCCTCCTGCCGCATTTCCAGCTTCCTCTGTATAATGGGCTTGCTGCTGATTCTCGTTCGCCATCCTCGTTCTGCACTGTGAGATGTAATGGCCGAAATTTTTGCAGTAGTAGCATTGGACCTTTGACATGTCCTTCTTCTGTTGAGAGCCACCTTGCTGATTTTTGCCAGTGCCTCTTCCTCCTTGCTGATGAAAGTTGCAGCTGGTCTCACTGACATGAGGGTTTGATCTCCCTCCTTGCTTGTTACTTCTCCCACGCCTGCTTCTGCCTCTTCCACCTTGAGAACTAGAGGCGCCTTGGTGGGAGTCTTGTCTGCTGCTGTCTCGGACTGAGACTTGCGCCTTAAACGCTTGCTCCAGAGAGGACTGAGTTGAGCGGCTCAGCCTCTGCTCATGTGTCTGCAGAGAACCCATGAGTTCATCCACTGAGAGGGTTGTCAAATCTCTTGACTCCTCTATTGCAATTACCACAGAGTCAAACTTTGCTGGCAGACTCCGTAGAATTTTCTCCACGATCCTTTGATTCTGCACAATCTCACCATTCAACCGCATCTGGTTGATGACATCTGTTGTCCGGGTGAAGAAGTCGCTCATCGACTCGGACTCACTCATCTGCAGGTTCTCGAACTCCCTCCTGAGCATCTGTAGTTTTACCAACTTCACTTTGTTGGTGCCCTGGTACGAACTTGCCAAAATTTCCCAGGCCTGCTTGGCCTTGGTGGCTGATGCGATCCGTGGGAAGATGGTCTCCTCAACCGCTTGCATGATATAGAACAGGGCCTTTTGGTCTTTCTTCCGGTTCTCCTTCAGAAGATCTTTGTCAGCTTGGGAGAGGGCGGCCAGTGTTGCTGCATCTGCCAGTTCTAGGTAACCATTCTCGACGAAGTCCCACAAATCTTGAGACTCGAAGAGAATCTTCATCTGGATGCTCCAGTAATCGTAGTTCTTGCCGTTAAATCGTGGGATCTGCAACTACAGGAATTTCTTTCGGAAGCCATGCTTCTATCTCCACGTCACGACACCACAAGCTCTGATACCAATTTGAAGGAATTAAAAAAATTTAAATCGCGTTTAAAATCGTGTCGCGAAAACACTTCAGGAGGTTTTCACGCGAGGAAGGGAGCTTCGGGGAAAGTTCTCCCGAAGTATGTACTTCGGAGAAATTATTGTCGAAGTAAATCTACTTCGGGGAACAAGCTTTCGAAGTAAACACTTCGAGGAGATGTCGAAGTAAACTACTTGGGGAAATTTCGCGAAGTAAATTTACTTCGGGAAAAATGCACCCGAAGTAACTACTTCGGGGGACAAAGTGCCGAAGTAAAATTACTTCGGGAAACAATGCTCCCGAAGTAAGTACTTCGGGAAGAAGTTGTCGAAGTGAAACTACTTCGGGGAAAATCCTGGTTTGAGAAATGTCTGCGGACAAAACAATAATTTGAGGCTGAGAACAAATATACAGAGACCCAAATTTGCAGAATAAATATTTTATATATTAAATATAATGCCGGATTACAAAGCTTCCTTCTGAAGCGATTACAAACTTCTACAAGATAGAAATTTGTAGGATAAACACACAAATTTATGGGAGACTGCTGCTCCACTCTCCGGCTGTTGGCTGCTGCTGGTTTCACCCTTCTGCTATTCTGTTGGTTGAAACCCTAGCTCTGTAGCTGCCCTCTGCTCGCTATTGCTCTCTGTTGCTCTGCTCCACTCTCTATCCTCCCACACTTCCAACTCCTTATAAATGACAAAATGACCCGGTATTTATAGGTGAGGGATGAGGACAAAATGTGGGAGAGTTTCACCGACCGACTGACAAGAATTAAATGCCAAGGAATGGTTCCTGTCCAATCGTCGAACAACCCCAACTACTCCCACGCTTGAACAATAAATGCCTCGATCTACGTGCCTGAATTCTTCTTCGACCGATTTCTGCTTCGGCTGAATTTTGCTTCGGAGGGCAATTTTATTTTACTTCGGGGCGAAGCATTTTTCGAAGGCATTTTGAAAGTGCTTCGCGTCGAAGCATTTTTCGAATGCGTTTTGGAAGTGCTTCGCGTCGAAGCATTTTCGGGCGTGAAGATTGATTTAATATTTCCAACACCCTCCTTTAAATCAAACTTCACGAGTTCTCTGATGCCCAACATTTCTCGCAATCTGGCGAAGTCCTCCTCCTTCAAGGGTTTTGTGAAGATGTCAGCTAGCTGCTCCTTGGACCTGCAAAACTGCAACTGTACTTCGCCAAATTTCACCAGCTCTCTGATGAAATGATACCGGATATCAATGTGCTTCGTCCGGCCGTGGAAGACTGGGTCCTTCGAGAGCGCGATGGCAGAGTTATTGTCGCAAAATATTGTTGTTGTTGCTTCGGGCGGATGATGTAGTTCACATAGAACTCTTCTCAACCAGACCGCTTGCGAGCGGTTGAGGTGGCAACAACGTACTCTGCTTCTCTATGTAGATAAAGCAACAATTGGCTGCTTCTTCGAGGACCAAGAGACAACTCCGGATCCAAAATGGAAGGCATATCCCAAAGTGCTCTTCCGATCATCTACGCTACCGGCCCAATCACTATCAGTGTAGCCAATCAACTCTAGTTGGTCTTGTCTGGCATAGTGAATTCCGTGGTTCCTCGTGCCATTGACATATCGCAGGATTCTCTTGCCTGCTTGCCAGTGAGTGTCTTTGGGAGTCTCCATAAAACGGCTGATCAGACTGACTCCGAACATCAGATCTGGCCGAGTTGCAGTCAAGTACATCAGGCTTCCAACTAACCTTTTATAGAGAGTTGGATCAACACTTCTGTTGTTGTCTGTCTTGCTCAACTTCAAACCAGTGGCTACCGGGGTGATGGCGAGGTTTGCTGTCCTCCATCTTAAAATGCTTCAGGACATCCTTTGCATACTTGCCCTGAGAAATGAAGATGCCATCTGCTGATTGGTCAACTTCAATGCCAAGAAAGAATTTCATCAGCCCCATGTCTGTCATTTCAAACTCGGTCTTCATGGTTGTTTTGAACTGCGCAAATAGGCTGCTTCTATTGCCAGTATATATCGAGATCGTCCACGTACAAGCAGACGATTATCATCTCACCCTCTTCATTTGTCTTCAGGTATAGGGTGTGCTCATATGGGCATTTTTGAAACCCATTCTCCTGAAAATAGCCGTCAATCCGGCTGTACCATGCCCGGGGTGCTTGCTTCAACCCATACAGGGCCTTCTTCAGCTTTAGGACCTTGTCTTCTTGCCCTTGTATTTCATATCCGGGTGGTTGGTCTATGTAGACCTCTTCTTCCAACACTCCGTTCAGGAAGGCAGACTTGACATCCATCTGGTACACACTCCAACCTTTCTGAGCTGCTAGTCCCAGAATCATTCTGACTGTGTCAAGTCGGGCTACAGGTGCATACACCTCATGATAGTCAACTCCTGACTTCTGCTTGTAGCCTTTCGCCACTAATCTGGCCTTATGCCTGTCAACTTCTCCTTGGGCGTTAAACTTTGTTTTATACACCCACTTGACCCCAATGGTCTTCTTCCCTGTTGGAAGATCAGTCAGCTGCCATGTCTCATTCTTCTCAATGGTTGCTATCTCCTCATCCATCGCATTCACCCATTTGCGATTCTGACTTGCTTCTTCAAACTCCACTGGATCACACTCCGTAAATAAAGCAAAGTCAGAATATTCTTCATCTAATTGATTACGGGTTACCTCATAAATGTCTTGCAAGCTCCGAGTCTTCGTAGGTGTCCTCAAATTTTGAATTCTGCTTGCAAGTGGAGGTGACCGGGATGATGAGGCTGTGCTTCTTGGCACCATTGTTGCTGCTTGAAGGTACAAGTGGTTGCACACTATCTTCCTCCAAGTTTACAGGTTCAACAATTGTTGGTTCAGGCTGACCAGTCTTTGACTTCCAGTTCCAGGCTTCATCCTCCAAGAACTTCACATCTCGATTGATGACAAGTTTCTTCGTCATCGGATTGTACAACCTGTATGCCTTTGCTTGTTCGTTGTACCCTGTGAAGATGCACTTTTCAGATTTGTCATCCAGCTTTCGTCTTTTCTCATCTGGAACATGTGCATATGCAATGCACCCAAAAACTCGCAAATGAGCCACACTTGGCTTCAGATTGCTCCAGGCTTCCTCTGGAATTTTGTCCTTCACACTCTTGGTGGGACATCGGTTCAGCAGATAAACTGCACAACTTACAGCTTCTGCCCAGAACTCATGTGGCAGACTTTTCGCCTTCAACATGCTCCGTGCCATCTCCATGATAGTTCTGTTCTTCCTCTCAGCTACACCATTCTGCTATGGTGTGTATCTGGCAGTGAACTGCCTTCGAATTCCATGTTGCTTGCAAAAGTTGTGGAATTCGTTGGAGATGTATTCTCCTCCTCCATCTGTCCTGAGAGTCTTCACGTAATACCCGCTCTGTTTCTCAACCAGAGCCTTGAACTCCTTAAACTTCGCAAATGCCTCTGACTTCAACTTGATGGGATAAATCCAGGTCTTCCGGCTAAAGTCATCAATGAAGGTCAGGAAGTATTTGTTGTCGACATATGTGCTGGTCTGCATGGGACCGCAAATGTCTGAGTGCACCAGCTCCAATGGTCGTGATGCTCTCCAAGACTGTCCTATAGGGAATGCATCCCTGTGTTGCTTACCGACTAGGCAACCTTCACAAACTTGGTTCGGTTGCTCAATAAGGGGTAAACCCTTCACCATCTGCTTCTTGTGCAGCAAATTCAGGCCATTGAAACTCAAGTGACCGAATCTGAGATGCCACAACCAGGTAGCATCCTTCACAACTGCACTCAGAGACATCAATGATTCATTCTGAATCTATAGCAGAAACATTTTGTTTTTTGTCATGGACACAGTTGCAATTTGTCCATGCACTTTGTCTCTGATGGAACAGACACCGTCTTTGAACTGCACAGTGTGTCCCTTCTGCACAAGTTGTCCAACACTTAGCAGATTGTGTTTCAACCCAGGCACATAATACACATCACAAATTTGTTTTCTTTCTCCGTGTCGGGTGCGGATGAGGATTTTTCCTTTCCCCATCACGGGAACCTTGGTGTTGTTCCCCATCTTGACTTCGGATTGGACTGTTTCATCCAATTGTGAGAACATCTCTCTGTTCCCAGTCATGTGGTTGCTGCACCCACTGTCAAGATACCAAATGTTTTTCTTGCTCTCCTCTTCAACACTGCAAGTCAGCAGCACATTTCCTCCTGCCGCATTTCCAGCTTCCTCTGTATAATGGGCTTGTTGTTGATTCTCGTTCGCCATCCTCGTTCTGCATTGTGAGATGTAATGGCCGAACTTTTTGCAGTAGTAGCATTGGACCTTTGACATGTCCTTCTGCTGAGAGCCACCTTGCTGATTTTTGCCAGTGCCTCTTCCTCCTTGCTGATGAAAGTTGCAGCTGGTCTCACTGTCATGAGGGTTTGATCTCCCTCCTTGCTTGTTACTTCTCCCACGCCTACTTCTGCCTCTTCCACCTTGAGAACTAGAGGCGCCTTGGTGGGAGTCTTGTCTGCTGCTGTCTCGGACTGAGACTTGCGCCTTGAACGCTTGCTCCAGAGAGGACTGAGTTGAGCGGCTCAGCCTCTGCTCATGTGTCTGCAGAGAACCCATGAGTTCATCCATAGAGAGGGTTGTCAAATCTCTTGACTCCTCTATTGCAATTACCACAGAGTCAAACTTTGTTGGCAGACTTCACAGAATTTTCTCCACGATCCTTTGATTCTGCACAATTTCACCATTCAACCGCATCTGGTTGATGACATCTGTTGTTCGGGTGAAGAAGTCGCTCATCGACTCGGACTCACTCATCTGCAGGTTCTCGAACTCCCTCCTGAGCATCTGCAGTTTCACCAACTTCACTTTGTTGGTGCCCTGGTATGAACTTGCCAAAATATCCCAGGCCTGCTTGGCCTTGGTGGCTGATGCGATCCGCGGGAAGATGGTCTCCTCAACCGCTTGCATGATATAGAATAGGGCCTTTTGGTCTTTCTTCCTGTTCTCCTTCAGAAGATCTTTGTCAGCTTGGGAGAGGGCGGCCAGTGCTGCTGCATCTGCCGGTTTCGGGTAACCATTCTCGACGAAGTCCCACAAATCTTGAGACCCGAAGAGGATCTTCATCTGGATGCTCCAGTAATCGTAGTTCTTGTCGTTAAATCGTGGGATCTACAACTGCAGGGAATTTTTTTCGAAAGCCATGCTTCTATCTCCACGTCACGGCACCAACAAGCTCTGATACCAATTTGAAGGAATTAAAAAAAATTAAATCGTGATTTAAAATCGCGTCACGAAAACACTTCGGACGGTTTTCACGTGAGGAAGGGAGCTTCGGGGAAAGTTCTCCCGAAGTATGTACTTCGGGGAAATTATTCCCGAAGTAAATCTACTTCGGGGAACAAGCTTCCGAAGTAAACACTTCGGGGAGACAGCTCCCGAAGTAAACACTTCGGGGGAAATTTCGTCGAAGTAAATTTACTACGGGAAAAATACACCCAAAGTAACTACTTCGGGGGACAAAGGTGCCAAAGTAAAATTACTTCAGGAAACAATGCTCCCGAAGTAAGTACTTCGGGAAGAAGTTGTCGAAGTGAAACTACTTCGGGAAAATCCTGGTTTGAGAAATGTCTGCGGACAAAACAATAATTCGGGGCCGAGGACAAATATGCAGAGACCCGAATTTGCGGAATAAGTATATTATATATTAAATATAATGTCGGATTACAAAGGGCTTCCTTCTAAAGCGAATACAAACTTCTGCAAGATAAACTTTTGCAGGATAAAAACACGGGTTTTATCTGGAGGCTGCTGCTCCACTCTTCGGATTTTGGCAGCTGCTGGTTTCACCCTTCTACTATTCTGTTGGTTGAAACCCTAGCTCTGCGGCTGCCCTCTGCTCGCTATTGCTCTCTGCTGCTCTGCTCCAACCTCTATCCTCCCACACTTCCAACTCACTATAAATGACAAAATGACCCCGATATTTATAGGCGGGGGATGAGGACAAAAGGCGGGAGAGTTTCATCGACCGACTGACAGGAAATAAATGCCAAGGAATGGTTCCTGTCCAATCGCCGAACAATCCCAACTACTCCCATGCTTGAACAATAAATGCCCCGATTTGCACGCCTGAATTCTTCTTCGGCCGATTTCCGCTTCGGCTGAATTCTGCTTTGGAGGGCAATTTTATTTTACTTCGCGCCGAAGCATTTCCCGAAGGCGTTTCGGAAGTGCTTCGCGTCGAAACATTTTTCGAATGCAATTCGGAAGTGCTTCGCGCCGAAGCATTTTCGGGCGTGAAGATTAATTTAATTTTTCTAACACTATAGAGGAGACTAAACAACAGAAAGTTAAACTTGAGGCAACATGTAAGAATCTGAACAGTAACATGGGCTTGAATGACAAAAGATGCAGGACAGATTGAAAATCAGCTTGGAGTACAACTCTGGACAAAAGCTTGGAAAATTGAAGAGGTTGAAAAACAAGAAGAATCTAAACAAAAGAGGATTGCCAGAGTCAAGGATGATCTTGCAGCTGCTGAAGCCGAGTTTGAAAAATTTCCTGTCTATGAACCTCCAAAAGAGGAAATAGAAAGTCTTGGGGCTCAAATACGGAGCTGGAGATTTCTGCCAATGAAAAGGGATCTCGAAAAAGAGAAAAGGGTTATATGTTGGATCAAGAGAGATCCACCCTGAGCCGATGTATAAACAGGATGAAAGACAGAAAATACAAATATCATACTTCTTCGGCAGCCATTAAAAGATTCTCGGGTGCGCCATATATTTAAAGTTGTAGATTGGGTGAAAAGCCATATCCATGATTTCAAAAAGGAAGTTTATGGTCCGGTTCTTGTCGAGGTCAATGTTTATTACAAAGGTCCACAGCCTAATTGGAAGGTCATGTCCCCTTTTACATTTGGAAGTCTTTCATTACCATAGATTCACATGATCGATATTTGCTTGTGAAGAACTTGAAACCATTTGATATTCCTGTGCTGAACTACATTAGAGATAGACAAATGCAAAATAGGCCTTTGCCAATATCAGATGCGATGCTCAAGCCACATCTTCAACAAAGTCTTAAGCAGTCACGCTACACTAGATTACTTGTTCATGGGTTCAGAAGAGACCAATCGTAGGGCAGATGAAGCAAACAAGTTAGGAGTGATGGACCTTTGGACTCCTGAAAATCATTATCGTTGGTCTATTTCTTGGTATGGAGGTCGCGTTTCAGGAAGTGTAAATCAAGTACAGGGATCATGGCTATTTGCTTCCAACGTGGATATCCGAGAAATCAATGAGCTCTCTTGGAAAAGAAGAGAATGCGAAGAGCATATTGCAAAACTAGATGAAGATGTTAAATCATGAACGATTGAACAAAGACATTTGGAAAATGAAGCGGCAAAACTGCACAGGAAACGGAAGGACATTCTCAACAATATGAGATTAGAACGAAGAAGGCAACAAGAGATGGCCAATCAGATAGATCAGTATAGGAGGAAGCTCGAGTCCATATAGAAAGAAGAGGATTGGCAAGCTAAACGTGCAACGCTTTAAACATGTGATTGAAATGAAGGAATTGTTGAACGAAGCTTTGTCTCTCAAGAGACGCTTTGAAGAAAAACAACTCTTAATTTTTGAGCTTGATATGAAGATAAGGGACAAACTTAAGGAATATGAAAAGCAGGGCATCCAAAAAAACAAGAACTTACAAAGATGAGGTTGACCGGTGTAAGAGGCAGCTTCAAATGGCCAAGGATGCTGCAGAATCTGTTGCCAAGCTCAACCCTGAGCTGCAAAGGGATTTTCTTAAGATGCCTGATACAGTTAAAGAGCTCGAAGTTGTAATGTAAGATTGTACGGCACAACCAAATGTTGTTATGTTTCTTAACCCAAATGTACTTGAAGAGTATGAGCGTCCACATGAATTTGTAACCGAACTTTGAAAGTTGAAGAAGATAAACTTGCACTCAACAAGATTCTGTCCAAAATAAATGGTCTGAAGGACTCTTGGCTTCCAACATTGAGGAGTCTTGTCTCAAGGGTCAATGAAACTTTTGGGCGCAATTTTTAGGAGATGGCTATGGGGGGAGAGGTCTCATTAGATGAGCGTGTTATGGATTTTGACAAGAATGGTATATTGTATCTTGTTTCACTACAGAACTGGAGATTTCGTGTGGTGGATGAAATCAATCAAGAAATAGATCCTTTAAATGAAAGTAAACATGTTTCAGCATTTTTAAGAGGTTCAAAAACCCAACCTTAGAAACAGTTCTATAATTAAAAACCCCTCACCCCTCCCCTTACCTAAAAAAACAAGTCAACTGATCCGAAATTAGCAAATGATCGTCTAGTAAACAACTTGTAACTTAATAAAAACTAGGCTAAAAAGTAAATTGAATGAGGAATCAGATGTTGGGAGAGGCAACAATGAATGAAGCGCCTCCCCTTTCTTCAAAAGCACGGAAGAACAGATGAAAACTACCCTCCTACCTCGAAACGACTCGATATAATCAATCATCTAATTTCCAAGCCAACAACCCCTTGAAGAAATTTAATTTTTTTTTTTTTTCCTTTTGCCGAAGTCCAGGAGGGAGCGAAGTGTGAAGTGTGAACAGCGCAATGCGAAGTGCGCACGGATCTGGGGCGCAGTCGGGTTGCGCACGGATCTGGGGCGCAGTCGGGTTGCGCAGCAGAGTTGGGAAGACAGCTCCAGACTTAGCCAAATTTTGGCCTTGCAAAATTTTCTTGTCCAGAGGCTTGTGCGGCTACGGCGTTGGTTTCCCTAGCTTGGGAAGAACTGTACGGAAGAGAGAAACATCGGATCTTAGTGCAATGTTTCAGATCTGAGCTCTAACTTATAGAACCCGAACAAAATCGCTCTGAGGCGATTTGTACAGAGAACAACAAACTTTAGCACATAGAAATAACTACAAACCCTATAGATGCTTTAAACAACAACAAACTTTATTCATATAAAACGAGGGTTACAAAAAATCCTCAACTGAGGAAATAATAACATCTACAGACTAATCTGCAGGGATAAACTAAAAGGAAAAACAAATGTCGAGTCGGCTGCTCGGACATTAAACAGATGAGCCACACTACTCACTAAAACGCTCTCCTCTCTTTCTCTGCTCTCTTCTCCACACTTTCACACTCTTCCACAATGTCTGAAGACCCGATCTGCCTTATATAGCTACGGGGAGAGGAAGATAGGGTTTGTCCTCTGACAGGTTCTGACAGACCCTCAACTAGGGTTTCTGACCAATCACCGAACTGGCATTAAATCGCCAAACAGGCATTAACTTTTGTGACGATCAGATCTGTCAGGCGTCACATCTGTCAGAGGGTAGGTGCGACATCATGTCAAACTTTTGTCGGGATCCCTGACTGCGCGAGCGCAGTCCGGCTGAGGCGTGAAATTTGGGTTAATATTTCTAACACCCTCCTTTAAACTTCGATTTCACGAGCGCTTTGACTCCAAGTTGCTCTCGCAATCTGTTGAAGTCTTCCTCCTTCAAAGGCTTCATGAAAATATCTACCAACTGCTCTTTGGATCTGCAAAACTACAGTTGAATTTCTTCAGACTTCACCAACTCTCTAATGAAGTGATAACGAATATCGATGTGCCATCCGGCCATAGAACACGGGATCCTTTGACAGTGCAATGGCCGAATTGTTATCACAGAAAATTGTTGTTGGGCATTTCGGATGATAGTTTAGTTCACTCAGAACTCTTCGTAGCCAAACTGCCTGGCATGCGGCTGACGTGGCAGCAACATATTCTACTTCAGTTGTGGACAACGCAACGATGGGTTATTTCTTGGACGCCCATGAGACTGCCCCTGATCCGAGATGGAAAGCATACCCGAAGGTGCTCTTCCGATCGTCGATGCTGCTAGCCCAGTCATTGTCTGTGAAGCCCACCAGTTCCAACTGGTCCTGTCTGGCATAAAATAGGCCATTGTTTCGCATCCCGTTGACATAGCGCAAGATCCTCTTGCCTGCTTGTCAGTGCGTGTCCTTTGGAGTCTCCATAAAATGGCTGATCAGACTGACTCCTAACATTAGATCTGGCCAAGTTGCAGTCAAATACATCAGACTACCAACTAGCCTCTTGAACAGGGTTGGATCTACATTCCTCCCTATATCCAGCTTGCTCAACTTCAAACCTGTGGCTACAGGTGTGATGGCAGGGTTCTTGTCCTCCATATTAAACCGCTTCAGGACATCCTTCGCATACTTGCCCTGAGAAATGAAGATGCCATCTGCCGATTGGTCAACTTCAATGCCGAGAAAATACTTCATCAGCCCTAAGTCCGTCATCTCGAACTCCTTCTTCATGGTTGTTTTGAACTGGTCGAATAGGACATTGTTGTTGCCAATATAAATCAAATCGTCCACATACAGGCAGATGATAATGAGCTCACCTGCTTCATTTGTCTTCATGTACAGGGTGTGCTCATATGGGCATTTGACAAACTAATTTGTCTGAAAATAACTGTCAATCTGGTTGTACCAAGCCTGGGGCACCTGCTTCAAACCGTATAAGGCCTTCTTCAGCTTCAGGACTTTGCCCTCCTGGCCTTCAATTTCGTAACCTGGTGGCTAGTCTATGTAGACCTCTTCCTCTAACACTCCATTGAGGAATGCTGACTTGACATCCATCTGGTACATCTTCCAACCCTATTGGGCTGCCAATGCTAGGATCATCTTGACTGTGTCAAGTCGGGCTACAGGCGCATAAACCTCATGGTAATCGATGCCTAAATTTTGCTTGTAGCCCTTTGCCACCAGTCTGGCCTTATGCTTGTCAACGTCTCCTTGGGCGTTGAACTTTGTCTTATACACCCACTTGACCCCAATGGTCTTCTTCCCTACTGGAAGATCTGTCAATTGCCATGTATCATTATTTTCAATGGCTTTAATCTCCTCGTCCATCGCTTACACCCACTTCTGATTCTGACTTGCGTCTTCGAACTCTACTGGATCAACTTCGGTAAAGAATGCAAAGTCGAGTACTCTTCATCTACATGGGTTTGGGTTGCCTCGTAGATTTCTTGCAAGCTCCTTGTCTTCGCTAGCGTCACCAGGTTTTGGATTCTACTTGCACATGGAGGCGACCGAGATGGAGTGGTTGTGCTACTACTGGCATCGCTGCTGCTATTGGAAGTTGCAGGTGGCTGCACACTTCCTTATTCCAAGTCAACAAACTCTACCACTGCTGGCTCTGACTGGCCAGTCTTCGACTTCCAGTCCAGGCTTCATCTTCAAGAAACTTCACATCATGGCTGATGATGAGCTTCTTCATAACAGGGTTGTATAGCCTATATGCCTTCGCCTGCTCACTATACCTTGTGAAAATGCACTTCTCAGCTCTATCATCCAACTTCTGTCGCTTCTCTTCTAAAACATGTGCATATGCAATGCACCCGAACACACATAAGTGAGCCACACTTGGCTTCACTCCGCTCCAGGCCTCCTAAGGGATTTTGTCCTTCACACTTTTGGTGGGACATCTGTTTAGCAGGTAGACTGCACAAGTTACAGCCTCTGCCCAAAATTCATGCGACAATCCCTTCACCTTCATCATGCTTCGTGCCATCTCCATGATGGTTTGATTCTTCCTCTCAGCTACGTCATTCTGTTGTGGCATGTATGTGGCAGTGAACTGCCTTCGAATTTCGTACTACTTATAGTAGTTATGGAATTCGTTGGAGATGTATTCACCTCCACCATTTGTCCTGAGAGTCTTGATCTGATATCTGCTCTATTTCTCCACCAGAGCCTTGAACTCCTTGAATTTGGCAAATGCTTCTGACTTCAACTTGATGGCATAGATCCAAGTCTTCCAGCTGAAGTCATCTATGAATGTTAAGAAGTATTTGTTGCCGACAAACGTGTTGGTCTGCATGGGACCGCAAATATCTGAGTGCACCAGCTCCAATGGTTGTGATGCTCTCCAAGACTGACTAGAAGGGAACGAATCCCTATGTTGTTTACCGACTAAGCAGCCTTCACAAACTTGATTTTGTTGCTCTATCAGGGGTAAACCCTTCACCATCTGCTTCTTGTGTAGTTGATTCAGGCCACTGAAATTCAGGTGACCAAATCTAAGATGCCACAGCCAGGTAGCATCTTTCACAACTGCACTTAGAGACATCAATGATTCCTTCTGAATCTGTAGCGGAAACATTTTATTCTTCATCATGGACACTGTAGCAATCTGCCCATGTAACTTGTCTCTGATGGTGCAAGCTCCGTCTTTGAACTGGACCGTATGTCCCTTCTACACGAGCTGTCCAACACTCAACAGGTTATGCTTTAGTTCAGGCACATAGTAGATGTCACAGATCTGCTTTCGTTCGTTGTGCCTGGTGTGAATGAGGATCTTTCCTTTCCCCATTACGGGAACCTTGTTGTTGTTCCCCATATTCACCTCAAACTGGATTGTTTCATCCAGTTGGGAGAACATCTCCTTGTTCCTCGTCATGTGGTTGCTGCACCCACTGTCTAAATACCAGACATTCTTCTAGCACTTTTCCTCAATGTTGCAAGTCAACAACACATTTCCTTCGATCGCATTTTTTATTTCATCCGTGTAATGGGATTGTTGCTGGCTCTCCTTGGCCATTCGTTTTTTGCATTATGAGATGTAATGGCCAAACTTCTTGCAAAAATAGCACTGGACCTTTGACATGTCCTTCTGACCAGATCCAGCTTGCTGATTTTTCGAACTGCCTCTTCCACCTTGCTGATGGAAATTACAATTGGTCTCTCCCTCGCTAGGGTTTGACCGTCCTCCTTGCTTGTTGCCTTTCCCATGTCTGCCTTTGCCTCTTCCTCCGTGAGAACTAGAGGCGCCATGGTGGGAATCTTGTCTGCCGCTGTCTCGAAATGAGACCTGAGCCCTGAATGCTTGCTCCAAAGAGGTCTGAGACGAACGGCTCAGCCTCTGTTCATGTGTCTGCAACGAACCCATGAGCTCGTCTATCGAGAGGGTTGTCAGATCCCTCGACTCTTCGATTGCTATCACAACCGAGTCAAACTTGGCAGGTAGACTTCTGAGAATCTTCTCCATGATTCTCTGGCTTTGCACATTTTCTTCGTTCAACCGTATCTAGTTGATAATATCCGTCGTCCGGGTGAAGAAATCACTCATGGACTCGAACTCACTCATCTGCAGATTTTCAAACTCCCTCCTGAGCATCTGCAGTTTCACCAACTTTACTTTATTGGTGCCCTGGTACGAGCTGGCCAGAATCTCCTAGGCCTGCTTTGCCTTGGTGGCTGATGCGATCCGCGGGAAGATGGACTCCTCGACCGCTTGCATGATGTAGAAGAGGGCCTTCTGGTCCTTCTTCGTGTTCTCTTTCAATAGGTCCTTGTCTGCTTGAGAGAGGGCGGCCAGTGCTACTGCATCTACCGGTTCTAGGTAGCCGTTCTCAACTAACTCCCACAACTCTTGAGATCCGAAAAGGATCTTCATTTGGATGCTCTAGTAATCGTAATTTTTTTCGTTGAAGTGCGGGATCTGCAACTGCAAGTTGTTGCTGCTGGAATCCATTCTGCTTCGATTTTCGTGTCAAGTGATCAGTGGCTCTGATACCAATTTGAAGAAATTTAATTTCCTTTTTTTTTTCTTTTACCGAAGTCCGAGAGGGAGTGAAGTGCGAAGTGCGAATAGCGCAGTAGGGAAGTGCGCAATCGGGTTGCGCACGGATCTGGGGCGTACTAGGGTTGCGCACGGATCTCGGGCACAGTCAGGTTTCACACAGATCTGGGGTGCAATCGGTTTGCGCACGGATCTCGAGCGCAGTCGGGTTTTGCACGGATCTCGGGCGCAGTCGGGTTACGCATGGATTTGGGGCGCAGTTGGGTTGCGCACGAATCTCATGCGCTGTCGGGTTGCGCAACGAAGTTGGGAAGACAGCTCCAGACTTAGCCAAATTTTGGCCTTGCAAAATTTTCTTGTCCGGAGGCTTGCACGGCTGCGACGTTGGTTTCCCTGGCTTGGGAAGAACTGTACGGAAGAGAGAAACACCGGATCTGAGTGCAATGTTTCAGATCTGAGCTCTAACTTATAGAACCCGAACAAAATCGCTCTGAGGCGATTTGTACAGAGAACAACATACTTTAACACAGAAATAACTGCAAACCCTATAGATGCTTTAAACAACAACAAACTTTATTCATATAAAACGAGGGTTACAAAAAATCCTCAACTGAGGGAATAATAACATCTGCAGACTAAGCTGCAGGATAAACTAAAAGAAAAACAAATGTCGAGTCGGCTGCTCGGACATTAAAGAGATGAGCCACACTGCTCACTGAAACACTCTCCTCTCTTTCTCTGCTCTCTTCTCCATACCTCCACACTCTTCCACAATGTTTGAAGACCCGATCTGCCTTATATAGCCGCGGGGAGAGGAAGATAGGGTTTGTCCTCTGATAGGTTCTGACAGACCCTCAACTAGGGTTTCTGACCAATCGTCGAACTGGCATTAACTTCTGCGGCGATCGGATCTGTCAGACGTCACATCTGTCAAAAGGTAGGTGCGACATCATGTCAAACTTTTGCCGGGATCCCTGAGCGCAGTCCGGCTGAGACGTGAAATCTGGGTTAATATTTCTAACACCCCTCTTAATCTTTGTTATTGCGCCAAGTGGAACGAGAAAAAGCTTTCTAATATGAGCTATTGTAGTGGGCCTTCGTGGAGAACCCGAGTTACTTGGCAGGGCATCGAATATTGGTGATTATGTCAAACGTGGGGGAGAATTTGGATGGACTAACCATTACTATCAGAAGAAAATTGACAGGCAAAATAGATATGAGTGGTAGATCAATGGGCAAGCAGTACCAAAGCGAGATGTTCTGGGCATTGTTCAGAAGTTCAATATCCAAGTGGGCAATTAACCGCCGTACAGCTTTTTGGAAGAGACTGAAAAAGTTGTGGAAGATCAAGAACTCTCAGAGCAACATAGGGCTCTTATAGAGAAAATCCGGGAGTTGAAAAGATTTGAAATAACTGTTAAACAGAATGAGGAAACCCTGAGTGAACTCCAGGTACAAAATGCTGAGCAAGAAAGGGATGTTGAGCGGGTTCGCCAAAGAGAAGAACTACTGTAAAAAATTAATTCTATGAAAAAAAAGTTACAATAGCTGAAATACAAGAATACATGGAAGCAAAGGAGAAGGAAAGACTAGCAAAGCGCAAGCGACAAATCACAACATTAATAGCAGAGCAGAAAGCTCTTATAGAGGAGACCAAACAAGAAATCTAAACTTGAGGCAGTTTGTAAGAGTTTGAACAGTAATATAGGCTTCAATGATAAAAGACGCGGGACATCATACAGACTGAAAATCAAATAATCCGCTTAGCGTACAAGTCCAGGCAAAAGCAAGGGAAATTGAAGAGGTTAAAAAACGAGAAGAATCTCGACAAGAGAGGATTGGCAGAGCCAAGAATGATCTTGCAGCTGCTGAAGCCCACCTTGCAAATTTGCTGTCTATGAACCTCCAAAAGAGAAAATAGGAAGTCTTGGGGCTCAAATACGGGAGCTGGAGATTTTTTTCCCACTGAGAAGATATCTCAAAAAAAGAGAAAGGGGTTATATGTTGGATCAAGAGAGATCCACCTTGCACTCGTATATAAACAGGTTGAAAACCATAGAAAATATAAATATTAGACTTCTACAGCCATTAAAAGATTCTGAGGTGTGCCATATATTTGAAGCTGTAGATTAGGTGAAAAGCCATATCAATGATTTCAAAAATGAAGTTTATGGTCCCGTTCTTCTCGAGGTCAATGTTCCTAACAAAGGTCACACAACCTACTTGGAAGGTCATGTCCCCTTTTACATTTGGAAGCCTTTCATTATCCAAGTTCCACATGAACAAGACTTGCTTGTGAAGAACTTGAAACCATTTGATATTCCTCTGCTGAACTACAATGGAAATAGACAAATGCAAAAATAGGCCTTTGCCAGTAGCAGATGCGATGCGCAACATGGGGATCACATCGAGGCTTGATGAAATATTTGAAGCCCCATCTGCAGTGAAGGTAGTCTTAATCAGTCAGGCTGCACTAGATTACTCGTTATTTGGTTCAGAAGAGACCAATCGTAGAGCAGATGAAGGAAACAAGCTAGAAATGATGGACCTTTGGACCAGGTTTGGAATTTGACAGGCATATAACCGTATTTTGCATTTCGTAACTTCTTTTTTAATAAACCGTAAATTTTATAAGTAAATATATTTAAAAACCTTAAAATTTATGTATGATATATTCATTAAGATTAAAAAATAAGGATATATAAATGTATTAAATGCCCGATATCAAGAATGAAAACTTCGGGGTAAGTGATAACTTGGTATTTAATAAGGATATATAAATGTATTAAATGTCCGATATCAAGAATGAAAACTTCGGGGTAAGTGATAACTTGGTACTAGGTAGTGCTCTTGTGAACTAGCATTAAGTACACATACACCCTTTCGCTACACGGCTCCATCAAAGACAACAATTAACTAATTTAAATTAACTAATTTAATTTAATTCCCTCTGCTTCGATTTAATTCCTTCTACTAGTCGAAGCACACACGGCGGCAGGGTACTTTTGTAACGTATGCATGCTTAGGTGTGATTGATGTGTATTTATTGGGTTGGTTTGTTTTTCACACATGAACTCACAACGGGAACAAAAATTACAATAATGCACCGGGGTGGTGGTGAATGTTATGAGGTAGAGGTATTTGTAGGGGAATAATGTCAGATTAAATTTTAAGTGCTATTTAAGAGTGTAAAAGAGGTAGAGGTATTTATAGAGGAATATTGTTTGATTAAATTTTATGTATTGTTTAAGGGGTGTGAAAATTATCGGGTATTTTATAGTCACGACGAGAAAAAGGAAAAAACTAAACCAAAAAACGAGGGGCAGGATTGGATAGTGGTGATCGGTGAAAAATAAGTGCATCGATATATTTTATAATGGATAAGTGTAAACATTGGTCACCATCCATTATGGTACCGTTGTATTCTTGCAAGTTTAAGTTTTATGTACATTTATCTATATGGTACTCTTGCACCCTTCAAGGTATATTGTACATCCATCTAGAGTTTCATTTGGTTCATCCAGTTTCACAATTACAAACAAAGAAGATTAGTTTTACTATGGCGCTGCCTTTGCATAAGGATGCTTTAAAGGTGAGTTTTTTCTTAAATCTACAAGCTACAACTAATTGATATTTTCTTTGATTTTGTTTTGTCTTTCATTTTTATTAACATGCAACATTGTATTTGTTAATTGGTTACCTGAGATTAAAGGGTATTTGTTAATTGGTTACATGGGATTAAAACGGGTAAGTTTTTGTTGACACAATTACTTTTGGCTCAACCTTCTTTCACTCTCTTCCTTAAAATTGGAATCATCCCAAATTTTTACTATGACAAATAATTTTATGAATAGATAATCTTTTAAAATAAACTTAATCATCTTCCTTTATATAAAATATAAAGTGACTATTATCTTTCAATTAATAAAATTTTAAACCACAATGTAAAAGTCAATAAAAAATTTTAACCGTCATAAAAATCCTTGTTGACAGGTAATTTGTTTTTGAAATTCCAGCCCAGCTTTGAACTCGTTGGTCTATTTCTTGATACGGAGGTCACGTTTCAGCAAGTTTAAATCAAGTACAGGGATAAGAGTTGTTTGCTTCCAACGTGGATATGAGAGAAATCAATGAGCTCTCTTGAAAAAGAAGAGAATGCAAAGAGCATATTGCAAAAGTAGATGATAATGTTAAATCATTAACAAGTGAACAAAGACGTTTAGAAATTGAAGCGGCAAAACTGCACAGGAAACGGGAGGATATTGCCAACAATATAAGATAATATTAGAACGAAGGAGGCAACAAGAGATGGCCAATCGGATAGATCAGCATAGGAGGAAGCTCGAGTCCATGGAGAAAGAAAAGGATTTAGAAACGGACATATCTAAACTGACCTCCTTGATTGGCAAGCTAAATGTGCAACGCTTTAAACATGTCAAGAGACACTTTGTAGAAAAGCAACTTTCAACTATTGAGCTTGATATGAAGATAAGGGACATTGATTAGGAACTTAGCGTACCTGAATAGCAGGGCCTCCAAAAAAAAAGAACTTGACTATTGCAAAGATTGTTAGAAATATTAAACATGTTTTGCACTCTCAACCGAATATCGCTCCAGAGGTGAGCGACTCTGGGAATCGCTCACCTAAAGCAGTGATGAAGGGCTTCCTGCCAAGACAGTTGATTTGACGTCACATGTGTTCTCTATCACATCAAACATTATTTCCCACGTGTGAGTAGTTGAAATTTTTCCCGCTTTTGTGTTCCAAGCCCAACTATATAAACCCTAGAGCAGATGGTATTTTAGCATGGATGTAGATTGATGCAGAGCAGTAGAAGAAGAGAAGATTAGGGGAGCAAAGAGTAAAACTGTATCAGTACTGAGCAGTAGTATCGGTTGTGTTTTTCGTTTCATAGTTTATCCTGCATTAGTCTTTGTAGAAGACAGTAAACCCTCATTTGAGGTGTTATGTATTCTGTTCATCCATATAAATAAAATCTTAGTTTTATTTCAAGCATTTGAATCTATCTGTCTAAATTCTCCATGTTTTCAAACCCTTTTGCTCATCTACGTTCGGGCTTAGCTTTGCAACTGTTTTAAACACAGGTTGTTCGTTTTTGTGCTAAGTCCTTAAAAGACAGTGATCATTGTCTTGTTGAGCGCTTCCTGTCGTTGCTCAAGTCAAAGAGCGACTTCTGACTACAAGCAAGTTTACCTAAATTTTCTCTAAGTCTTGGAGGTCTTGCAACGCCTGATATCTCTGCAAGTAGCGCACGACTCCCATCATTGCTGCCCTTGGCGAGCGACACTCGTCGTCATCGTAAACAGCTCATGACTCACGTCATCGTTGTCTTTGGTGAGTGACGCTCGTCGTCATCGTAAGTAGCGTGCGATGCTCATTGTCATTGCTTGTGGGGTGCGATGCCCGTTGCCGCTGGTGAGAGTTAGTGACTCCCATAGTCGTTAGATTTTATAGCGATCGTTGGCTGTCACTCTCCCTACGAGCGATGCCTAGAGTCATTGCAGGCCAATCACGACTCTTGCAGTCATTAATTCATCTAGCATCGCTTGAAAAAGTGATTTCAAAAATTTAATGTCTTTAAATTGGTATCAGAGTCATCTGGTGCCTTGACACGAAAGACTGAAGCATGGCTTCTGGTAGCAACAACTCATTGTAGTTACAAATCCTGCGCTTCAATGAAAAGAACTATGACTACTAGAGCATCCAGATGAAGATCCTGTTCGGATCTTAGGAGCTATGGGACTTGGTCAAGAACGGCTACCCAGAATCGACAGATGCAGCAACACTAGTTGCCCTCTCCCAAGAAGACAAGGACCTGTTGAAGGAGAACACCAAGAAGGACCATAAGACCCTGTTCTACATCATACAAGCGATCGAGGAGACCATCTTCATGTGGATTGTAGTAGCCACGAAAGCAAAGCAGGCCTGAGAGATTTTGGCCAGTTCATATCAGGGCACCAACAAGATGAAGTTGGTGAAGCTGCAAATGCTCAGGAGGGAGTTCGAGAATCTACAAATGAATGAGTCTGAATCCATGAGTGACTTCTTCACCCGAACAACATATATAATCAACCAGATGTGGTTGAATGGAGAAATCATGCAGATCCAAAGAAACATGGAGAATATTCTCAAAAGCCTACCTGTTAAGTTTGACTCGGTTGTAATAACAATCGAAGAGTCGAGGAATATGACAACCCTATCGATAGACAAGCTCATGGGTTCCATGCAAACACATGAGCAAAGACTGAGCCGTTCATCTTAGTCCTCTCTAAAGCAGGAATTTAAGGCGCAAGTCTCATTTCGAGACAGTGGTAGGCAATATTCCCACCATGGCGCCTCTAGTTCTCAAGGAGTAAGAGGAAGAGGTAAGCATGGGAAAGAAAACAAGCAAGGAGGACGGTAAAACCCTAATGAGGGAGATACCAATTACAACTTTCATCAGCAAGGAAGAAGAGGCAGTGGAAAAAATTAGGTAGCTGGATCTAGTTAGAAGAAAGATAAATCCAAGGTCCAGTGTTACTATTTCAAGAAGTTCGACCATTACATCTTCGAATGTTGAAAAAGGATGGCCAAGGAGAACCAGCAGCAAGCCCACTACACAAATGAAGCCAAAAATACGGGGTGTAGATATGTAGGTGGGAACGTGTTGTTGACTTGCAATATTGAGGAGGAGAGCTAGAAGAACGTTTGGTATCTCGACAGTGGGTGCAGCAACCATATGATTGGGAATAAGGAGATGTTCTCACAACTGGATGAAACAGTCCAATCCGAGGTCAAGATGGGGAACAACAAAAAGGTTCTTGTGATGGGGAAATGCAAAATCCTCATCCGCACCAAGCACGATAAAAGGAAGCAGATCTATGATGTCTACTACGTACCTGGTCTAAAGCACAACCTATTGAGTGTTGGACAGCTCGTGTAGAAGGGACACACTGTCTAGTTCAAATATGGAACCTGCACCATCAAATATAGGGAAAATGAACATATTGTAATGGTGTCCATGATGAAGAACAAGATGTTTTCGCTATAGATTCAAAATGAGTCTCTGATGTCTCTGAGTGTAGTCGTGAAGGATGCTACCTAGCTGTGGCATCTCAGATTGGTCACCTGAGCTTCAGTGGCCTGAATTTGCTACACAAGAAGAAGATGGTGAAGGGTTTACACCTTATTAAGAAGCCAAATCAAATTTGTGAGGGTTTCTTTATCGACAAACAACATAGGGATTCATTCCCTTCAGGGTAATCTTGGAGAGCATCATAGCCATTGGGTCTGGTGCACTCAGACATTTACGGTCCGATGTAGACCAACACATTTATCGATAACAAGTATTTCCTAACCTTCATTGATGACTTCAGCTGGAAGACATGGATTTATCTCATTAAGCTAAAGTTAGAAGCCTTTGCTAAATTCAAGGAGTTCAAGGATCTGATGGAGAAACATAGCGGCTACTAGGTGAAAACCCTCAGGACAGATGGTGGAGGTGAATACATCTCCAACGAATTCCAAAATTTCTATAAGACGAATGGAATTTGAAAGCATATCACTGCCATTAAGAGGAAGAACATAACCATCATGGAGATGACACTGAGCATGTTGAATGCGAAGAATATGCCACACGAGTTTTGGGTAGAAGTTATGTCATGTGCAGTTTACCTGTTGAATAGATGTCCCATAAAGAGCGTGAAGGACAAGATCCCTCAAGAATCCTGGAGCGATCAGAAGCCGAGTGTGGCTCATTTGCATCTGTTTTGGTGCATTGCATATGCACATGTTCCAAAAGAGAAGAGACAAAAGCTAGATGACAATGCGAAGAAGTGTATTTTCATAGGGTACAATGAGCAAGCGAAAGCATATCGGTTGTATAACCCTGTGATGAAGAAGCTCATCATCAGCCATGATGTGAAGTTCTTGGAGGATCAAGCTTGGAACTGGAAATCAAAGACTGGCCAGCTTGAGCTAGTAGTAATTGAGTTTGTTGACTTGGATGAGAGCAATGTCCTGCCACCTATAGCATCAAGCAGTAGTAGCAGTGCCAACAGCAGCACAACATCACCATCCTAGTTGCCTCCACTTGCAAGCAGGATTCCAAAATTGGTGACACCCGTGAAGACGAGGAGCTTGCAAGACATCTACGAGGTAACCCAAAATCATGAAGATGAGGAACATTCTAACTTTGCCTTCTTTATTGAGTGTGATCTAGTTGAGTTTGAAGATGCAAGTCAGAATCAAAAGTGGATGAAGGCAATGGATGAGGAGATATACGTCATTAAGAAGAACCAGACATGGCAACTTAAAGATCTTCCAACAAGGAAGAAGACCATTGGAGTCAAGTGGGTTTATAAAACCAAGTTCAACGCCCAAGGAGAAGTTGATCAGCATAAGGCTAGATTGGTGGCAAAGGGCTACAAGCAGAAGTCAGACATTGACTATCATGAGGTGTATGTGCCTATAGCCCGACTTGACATAGCTAGGATGATCCTATCACTGGCAACTCAGAAGGGCTGGAGTGTTTACCAGATGGACATCAAGTTAGCCTTCCTCAACGGTGTTTTGGAGGAGGAGGTCTACATAGACCAGCCACCAGGTTACAAGATTGAAGGGCATGAAGGTAAAGTTTTGAAGTTGAAGAAGGCCCTATATGGGTTGAAGCAGACACCCAGGGCATGGTACAACCAGATTGACAACTACTTTTAGGAGAACGGGTTCATCAAATGCCCATATGAGCACACCTTGTACTTGAAGATAAATGATGCAAGGGAGCTCATAATTATTTGTTTGTATATGGACGATCTGATTTACACTAGCAACGACAATACCCTGTTTGACCAGCTCCGAAAAGCCATGAAGAAGGAGTTTGAGATGACAGACTTAGGGCTGATGGAGTATTTTCTTGACATTGAAGTTGACCAATCAATAGATGGCATCTTCATTTATCAGGGTAAGTATGCGAAGAATATCATGAAGCGGTTCAAGATGGAGGACAAAAAACCTACCATCACACTTGTTGCCATGGGTTTGAAGCTGAGCAAGTTGGACTCTAGGAGAAATGTTGATCCAACTCTGTTCAAGCGGCTAGTTGGCAGCCTAATGTATCTTACTGTAACTCGACCATATTTGATGTTCGGAGTTAGCTTGATTAGTTGGTTTATGGATACTCTTAAGGACACGCATTGGCAAGCAGGCAAGCGAATCTTACACTATGTCAACGGGATGCGTAACCATGGCATATTTTATGCCAGAGGAGACCAATTGGAACTGATAGACTACATAGATAATGACTGAGCTATCAGCATTGATGATCGAAAGAGGACTTTCGGGTATACATTCCATCTCAGATCGGAAGCAATGTCATGGACATCCAAGAAGCAATCGATCATTGTGTTATCCACTGTTGAAGTTGAATATATCACTGCCACTTCAGTCGCATGCCAGGAAGTATGGCTGTGGAGGGTTTTGGGTGAATTGAACCATCCATCGAAAGGTGCAACAATAGTGTTTTGTGATAACTCTACCATAGCACTGTCAAAGGATCCAATGTTCCATGGTCGGATAAAGCACATCGACATCCGATATCACTTCATCAGAGAACTGATGAAGTTGGACAAAATTCAGCTATAGTTTTGCAAATCCAAGGAGCAAGTAGTTGGCATTTTCACGAAGCCTTTCAAGGAGGAAGTCTTCAACAGATTGCGAAAGCAGTTGGGAGTCAAAGTTCTTATGAAATCAGGTTTAAAGGAGGGTGTTAGAAACATTAAACCTGCTTTGCACCCTTAGTCAAAGATCGCTTAGGAGGTGAGCGACTCTGGGAATCGCTCGCCTAGAGTAGTGATGAAGGGCTTCCCTCTAAGATAGTTGATTTGACATCGCACGTGTTCTCTATCACATCAGACATTATTTCTTGCGTGCGAGTAGTTGAAGTTTTTCTCGCTTTTGTGTTCCAAGCCTAGTTATATAAACCCTAGAGCAGTTGGCATTTTAGCGTGGATGTAGATTGATGTAGAGTAGTAGAAGAAGAGCATATTAGGGGAGTAGAGAGCAAAATTGTATCAGTACCGAGTAACAGTCTTGGTTGTGTTTTTCGTTTCATAGTTTATCCTGCATTAGTCTTTGCAGATGACAGTAAACCCTCAATTGAGGTGTTATGTATTCTGTTCATCCATATAAATAAAATCTTAGTTTTATTTAAGGCATTTGAATCGATCTGTCTAAATTCTCTGTGTTTTCAAACCCTTCTGCTCATCTGTGTTCGAGATTAGCTTTGTAGCTGTTTTAAACACAGTTGTTCATTTTTGTGCTAAGTCCTTGAAAGACAACGATCATTGTCTTGTTGAGCGCTTCCTGTCGTTGCTCAAGTCAGAGAGCGACTTTCGACTACAAGCAAGTTTACCTAAATTTTCTCTAAGTCTTGGATGGCTTACAATGCCCAACGTCGTCGCAAGTAGCGCACGACTCCCATCGTCGTTTCCCTTGGCGAGCGATGCTCGTTGTCGTCGTAGATAGCCCGTGACTCACGTCATCGCTGTCTTTGGTGAGCAACGCCCATCATCGTCGCAAGCAGTGTGTGACGCTCGCTGTCATTGCCTATGAGATGCGATGCCCGTCATCACTGGTGTGAGAGTTAGCAACTCTCATGGTCACTATATTTTACAACGACCGTCGACTGTCGCTCTCCCTACAAGTGACGTCTAGAGTCGTTGCAGGCCAACCGTGACTCTCGCATCCATTAATTCGTCCAACATCACTTGAAAAAGTGATTTCAAAAATTTAAATTCTTCAAAGATGAGCTTGAGCAGTGCAAGAGATAGCTTCAAATGGATATGGATGCTGCAGAATCTGTTGCCAACCTCAACCCTGAGGAGCAAACGACTTTTCTTGAGATGCCTGATACAGTTGAAGAGCTCGAAGCTACAATGCAAGATTGTACGTAGAAGCAAATGTTATTATGTTTCTTAACCCAAATGTACTTGAAGAGTACGAGCGTCTACATGAACAGAATAGGAATGTAAGTTTGAAATTTGAAGAAGATAAACTTGCATTCAACAAGATTATGTCCAAAATAAAAAGTTTGAATGACTCCTGGCTTCGAACATTGAGGAGTCTTGTCTCAAGGATCAATGAAACTTTTGGGCGCAATTTTTAGGAGATGGCTATGGCGGGAGAGGTCTCTTTAGATGAGCATGTTATGGATTTTGACAAGTATGGCATAGATGATAAAAGTTAAGTTCTAGCAATCTAGGCAGCTGCAAGTATTGAGTGCTCACCATCAATCTGGAGGGGAACGATCTATTAATATGGGGCTATTAAAATTTGGTTTATGCACTCAACTATATTGTAAACACTTGATATTTAAATTTTGGTTGGGTTGAGCATAGCTCAAATTGTGTTTTAAAGTGAATTAACTGAAACTTGGATCAAACAAGTTAAAGATGCATTTCTTGATGGCTAGAGGAAGTGCCTCTTATATATTGTGCTGAAAATATATCAATACTTTTTAGCATATCATTGAAAAAATATATATACAAACAAAAACTATATTTAGGGATATTAAATAAATTAAACAAGGTTGTTTTTATATATGTTCTTACAAATTGAGGCTAACAGTATCATAAGTTCAACCGAAATTTCAACATAAAGATTTAATATATATATTTTTTATTAGTAACGGGTTTTAAAAGGGACCCAAAACCTTATAACATGCTGCAAGGAGGATTTTGTGAAGGTTCAACTCCCTACAGAACAACCCAAAATTGGAACATTCACAAAATCCATAAACTAAAACAGTCTAAACTATTACAAACATACCGCCCATGGGAACAAATAGAAAACAAAAACAATATAGATATCATAGGGACCTTCCAAAACAACCGCATACAAAGAGACATAAAGAGCACAAAGACCATCCCAAGAAAAAAAAGGGAATAGTCCCATTCAAGACCAGCTGTTTTACTCTGGGATGTAGTCCTCGTCATCTTTGGGATCATCGATAAATACATTAATCATGGCATTAATCATCATTGGTAACAACAAGTTCACTACAGGAATCAACAATACATTGGGGAAGATTCCCCTGCCACGTCAAAAAATATTGAACAGTTAAGCCAAAGTTTGCCATTGTATCTGCCGCCCAATTGCCTTCCCGATACACATGTTGAATACACCTATTGTTGATCGTCCTTAACTGGACAATGGACTCTTCAATAGTTGGTCCCACATTCCAAGGAGGATTTGAGACCCGCTTCAAATAGTTTATGGTGTTTGTCTCCTTCGACTATCAGGTACTGGATATTGAAATCGATGGCCATTTGGATGCTTCAAAAAGTTGTCCAAGCCTCAGCAAAATTATTAGATTGGACTCCAAGTTTTTCTGCATACGCCAAAATGAGTCGACCTCTGTCATCCCGGATCACTCCTCCACAACTCGCAGCGCGAGGATTGCCTTTTGAAGCACCATCTTGAATTGGTTTTGATTTCCCGTAAAAAAATTAAAATTACCATAACTATACAAATAAAAATTAAAAACATATAACAATATTCACCTGAAAATTTCAGCCAATGTGCTCTGCCCTCCTGAGTTTTATTACTTTGCTCCGTGATTTAATTGTCTATAATAAATTCTCCTTTTCAATCTTAGCATAAATGAGATTAAAAGAAAACAAATGCAAAACATAAAATGTCATGGCCATGGCAAAGCATTTCAAAACAAATCAATACAGAGCAAAGATCAAAGAGACAAAAATCAAGACAAAATTGAAATGTATTGGACAACTCTTACAAATTTAAATATCTATTATGCAATGCCATTTTCAAACGTTTATTCCGCAATCAAATTCTCTGAAATGAAAAATATTTAATGTTTAGAAGAAGACATTTAAATTAAACTTCTGTAACAATCCTGGCCTAAAATTTGGAGGAGAAACTTAATATTTTATACGCCCTGCCTGCTTGCTCTGCTGTACTTTCAGTATGGCCGTATTGAAAATCGGTGTCAAGATTCATAGTAATCTTTAAGTGGTCATTCACCGGAACACCTTGCCTTCAATTTCAACTGTTGGGTTGCACCATGCTGTAGTTCGTAGAATCCATCGAGTTTTGATAAATGTATAGCTTACAATTGCCATGGTAGCAATGGACATCCAAGACATCCAACTATCCATTTCTGTGGAAGCAGGCAAGCACTCGTCGCCTATGGAATCGCATGAACTCCTCGCCTAAGGAATTCGTATTCACGCCAGGATTTTGCTTTCGGGATTTTGACGGCCTATTATTTCATGTAGCCGCCTCTGCTTTTGACTTTTCCGGATTTTGACGGCATATTTTAGGCTTCTGGCGGCCTATTATATCATGTAGTCGCGTATTATTTCTTTTCTCGAGTTTGACGGCATTTGAAGCGAAGATGGAAACGCCTATTTCGGATTTTATTGGCATTTTTAGGATTTTGACGGCCTAATATTTCATGTAGTCGCCTATTATTTATTTTCGCGTTTTTGACGGTATTTTGAAGCTAAGGTGGAAACACCTATTTCATGTATTCTTTTCGGGATGTTGACGGCCCATTTATTTATTTTAGTACATAAGGAAATAGGGAATTGTAATACTATTGGTTGGTTTGGATAGTTGTTATCATTTAAGTCATTTTTTTTTTTTTTATGTCATTGTTTTAATTTTAGACATTCTTAAAGAGAGGTCAAAACCTTAATTATTAGGTTGTTTTTATGGGACTACATTTATTTATTTTTAACAAGTTTATTTATATAACAAACCTTACTCTAGTTTAAACTTAGATTTTTCAAAGAAAATGCAAAACTTTAACTATTACTATAACCCACAAAAGTAAATAATTACCAATGTTAAAGAAATTGTTTTATATAGAGTCAATTATGACTTGTAAATTCATAAGTATTTGTCCTACCTTGAACTTCTTATATTTATGGGTTCAACAGAACTAAGAGCCTCATAGTGAGTATTCCTTGTGGTTTATTAGTAATCGGTATTTTATTGTTAGCTTTTCCTCACTAGTTGATAGAAATAAGATATTCAAATCAGAAAATATGAATCATGACTCAACAAGATTATTTGTTAAGTCGTAAAGAGTGTGATTTGATCTCTGAATTGAACTCATTGTTGTCTTAGTTTGGGTCTAATTGTATGCACTTCCAAAAGAGTTCTTTTGGATCGTATCAAAAAAATATTTAACCATTGGTCTCACAATGGTTAACCTTTGGGGGTAGATTGATTTTTTTGCAGTCAATCATTTAGACCATGCCAATCTACAAATTTTCTATCATTGCTACCCCACATACCATATGGAAAGAGTTGGACAAGATGGCCAATATTTTTTTATGGGGAGGAGTAAAAGTAGAGAGATGGGTATTAGTAGGCTTGGAGAAAGTAAGCCAACCTAAGGCAAAGGGAGGCTTGGGCTTGAGGAGGTTGGAGCTAAATAATAAAGCTTTGGTTGGAAAGCTTTATTGAAGTTGGATCTCCCAACCAGCTTCTTTAATTAGCAGAGTTTTAATTAGTAAATATTTAGGATAGGTGAACCCAAATGAGGTGAGTCATTTCTCTTTGGATGGTAATGGGTCCCTAGTGTGGCAAGCACTAAAGCTACGATCTCATGTAGTGAAAGATAGATTTATTTTGGAAAGTGGGGAGAGGGGAGAAGGCATGATTTTGGAAAAATTTATGGGTTCAATACCTACTTATCACTGTTGAATTCCCAATATTGCAACCAGAAAAACAACCATAAAAGTAGGGGTTGGATCAAGATTGAAAGTTATTTCAACACCATCCAACTGGGGGATTATATGTTTAAGCAATTTAATAAGTTGGATGAGTGGCCAATTCCAATATCTTTAGATTTAGCACCTGTCATGACTAAAATCCTAGAAAAAAGATTTATCACAAGTAGAAATGAGGAGGATGAATTAGCTTGGGGCTATGGAAGCCTTGGAGTCTACATGGTGAAGGATGAATATGAAAAAATCCTTCCAAAACCTCATCCTCATGCATATCAAGTTGAGTATTAGAGAAATATTTGGTAATTTAAGGGTTGACCAAAAATAAACTTCTTTGCGTGGCGATTCATGCACAATGGAATTCTTACATTTAATCATCGACATAATATTTAATGATATTGTACATCATATCATGGAAAATATATGTCATGGTGCATTGATAAGTTGCATTGGCGTTCTTCAACCCGAAGGGCAAAACTTTGTAACAAAAGGTACCCCAAGGAGTAGTGAATGTTGTTTTGGCTTGATCTTTTGGTGCTATGTGAAGTTGGTTGTAACTGAAAAATCCATCCATCAAGGATAACATTTTATAGCTGACAAAAAAAATGATTATCATGTCTATTTTAGGTAAAGAAAAATCATCCTTAGAACAATCTTTGTTGATGTCTCAAAATTTTGTGCGGACTCACACAATACCTTCTTTCTTGGTGACTAGGACTATGTTCGAGATTCAATCAAAATAGTCTATAGCTTTGATAAGCTTGACTTCCAAAAGCTTTTGGAGTTCCTCTTTGACCAAAAGAGCAACTTTATGGTGCATCTTTCTTAAATTTTTCTTCATTTACTTAGTGTTAGGCTTTACATCTAAGTTGTGAACTACTAGGGATGGATTTAATCCAAGCATGTCCACATAGGACCATGTGAAGATATTACAATATTTCATTAAGATTCTTGTATACTCCTCTTTCTTCTAAAGTTAGAATATTTTCTAACTTTATCATCCTCAAAGTATCACTTCATCCTATATTTACATCTATGGTATCTTCTATTAGGATATTGGATTCATCCTCATAATGTGAAAGAGCAGGTACGAGCCCTAGACTTTGAAACTCATAAACATCTAAAGTCTATTGATCAATATTAAATTATTGTGCGGGATGTGTGACTAAATAAATAAGTCCTTCAATAGAGATATTGTCATAAGGAGAGACATTATTATCATTATCCCTAAGGGGCAAGCAGAGTAAAATTTTTACCTCACAATCATTTATATGTAATGTCAATACAATATCTATGATTGATTGAGATGTCATATTGTTGTAGTCTTATGATGAAGCTAATCCATGCTTGTTGTTAAGGTTATCATTGGATTCTTGGATAATCACTTTAATGGGATCAATGCTTATGGTGTTAATTTGTGCACATTGCAAGAAGAGATCAAAAAAGGAGAGAAAAAGGCTTCCTCTCCTCATCTTCATTCTAGTCTAGACCTACTATCAAAGTTGCTTCTATTTGAGGTTTAGATGATAAAAGACACATCTTCATAATCAGTTTCTAAATAAGAGGAAAATGCTATTTCATTGTGTTTGGAAAAATATCCTAACCCATAACCTTTGGGCCAAGTTTTATTTTCTAAAGGATTTTTAATGCCTTGTTCTCAAATTCCTAGTCTCTTTCCCTTATAGCCAAAGTTACAAAGGATTTGCTTAGGGATAGAGTAAAGGTTGAAAAGAAAACATGAGGTATATCTCTGCTCTATAGGTTGTGGATTAGTTTTATGTATCATTTCTTCATTTGTTGTTCCTACACATACGAAGGTGCAAGTTTATATCTCAATCATTCCTTGCTTGGAAGGTAAACCAAAAACATGAGGTAATGGTGGTAGCCTAACCAAGTCTAAGGCTAATAGTTCATAGTATTGGTTATCAAGGTTGATGTTGTAGATATCCTCAACATTTTCTTTACATTTTGTGATAGCTTGACCATGGGTTCCCTCTTCTTTTTTGAGGCTTATTTCTTGAAGGGATTTGGACCTTAAAGCATCATATATGAAGGACCATAAAGTATTCAACAAAGGACAAAGCCAATATTTGGGGTTTTCTAACCATATATTTTAGTAATAGGTAAAAGAATCATGGTCAACTACTATGTTATACAACTTACCTTGATATTCAAATTTAACACATTGATGGTAAGTTGAGGGGATAGTCTGCATCGCATGGATCTAATATTACCCCAAAAGAAAATTGTAATTCAAATTATAAGGCACCACATCAAATAATATGTTTAAAATATGAGGCCCTGCTTTTATGGGCATAACTACAAATCCAACAACTTCTTGTTCTTTGTTTTCATAAGCCTTTATGATAATGTTTGAATTTTCTAAATCTTCTTTGTTGAGACCTATCCCATGAATAAATATAGGGTTGCAAACATTGATTGATGAACCATTATCGATGAGAACCCTTTTGATGGATTGCTCATCAATATTGCAAGTGATATACAAGGTAATCTCCTCGAGCATAGAGGGAGGTGGAATGTCATCCTTAAAGAAGGATATAGTCATGTGGTTCATGCTAAGTGACCCCACCAAATTAGCCAAATCATCAAGAGTAACATTTTCAAACATTGTTTGTTTGCTTAACAACTTGAAAATATTACCTCTATCACTTGGAGAAGTTTACAACAATTCAAGTATGGAGATTTTAGCTGGTGTACCCTCTAATTATTGTTGAAGGTTAAATTTTTTTCTTAGAAGGATTTGCACATCTAGATCACAAAACTAAGGGAGGTTTAGGAGGGTGTTTAGAATTTTGAGCCTTCTCTTAGGCTTGTTGTCTTGTCATAGTGCTAACATGAATCATACCTACCATATTTTGATCTAGGGGAGGGACATTCTTACATTGCACTTGATTAATGACATTTTATACATGTTTAGGTAGGGGGTCTTGAATATCCCCAAATCTTGGTTGGAATATGTTGCTTGTTTAGAACTATCAATTACTAGGCAACCTTCGTCGATGAGGTCTTGTACCACATTTTTAAGTGATACCTTTTCTTGTGTTATATCTATTAGTGCGACGAAACTTGAACTAAGAAAGTTTTTATCTTTCAGGGTTATGATACCTTATAGAGGGTAGCTCTATCATAGTAGTATCTATTATCATAAAGGATAGAGGTTGGTTTAACTAGGTAATTTTTTGGGAGTTTTCCCTAAATTTTAGCTAAAATTAACTTGTTTAATACTATAGTAGTACTAACATTACCTGTTTTAGGATTAGTACTAGGGGAAGAATTAGTCACGCCATCACCCACACTATGTTTATTTTTATATTGTCCTTTAGTGTTTGAAGGGGATGATTTCTCATCTTCCTTATTACTATTTAGTTGTCCTCTATACTGAAGAGTGACTTCCATTTGTTTTACGATATCAATCACGTTGTCAAATGATACAACACATGTCATCTCTAAAGGATATGACAAATGTTCTTGTAAATTTTATATTAAAATAAGCAACAGTTCTCTAGGTAGTGGAGGAAAAGGTAGTTTTCTAACTAACATTTTCCATCGAGGTGAGAATTCATTAACAGATTCATTTTTCCCTTGCTTCAATTGATATAAGTTATCAAAAGTATATTTTTCCATGATATAAGCAACAAAATGTTAATGAAATTTTTGGCCATCTCAAAAAATTCTTGACTGTGTTGATGTAATGATAAAACCATTCTAAGGCCTCACCACCAAGACTTATAGGAAAGATCTTTAATAGCAATATTTCATCATATTTTATCTCGTGGCATGCTGCTTTGAAAATTTAAAGGTGCTTTATAGGGTCACCTTCTTCCATATCCAACTGAAACTTTAGCAACATAAAACTAAGAGGATAAGGATTGTTTGTTAAACTAGGGTCTATAGCTTCATTGCAATAATATTTGTAAGAGTACTTCTTAGGCATGACTCCTTGAATAAAGGCTAACTGTTATTTGAACTTTTCTTTTGCTAATTGTTCTAGCCTAGCAGTGATATCCTAGAATCCAAGATAAGGTGTTTACGACACTATAGGCTGAGACTAAGGGTTGACTAAAAAATAATATTGGGAACTTAGGTGGGATGATCCATAAAGGATCGTCATGTTATTAATTCTAGGATTATCTTGAAAAGGAATGCTAGTAGGAGAAATGATAGGAAAGGGAATGTTAGCCAACATAGGCATGCTATAGAATGGATTGGAAACAATCATGTTCGAAGCCTGAGGTATACAAAGAAGAATATCTACATTTTGGACTTGTGAATGACTTATGTGCTGAGAGACAAGAGGATTTAGCCTAAGTGGCTCTATGTTGGGAGGTGTATATCTCAAATTTCTTGAGGAAGATGGTATTCTTGGCAACCTCCCTCCTAAGGTTATGGTGATAATTGAGTCTTATTATTGAACACTCATGGGGTTTAATCTAGGTTGGTGTAGAATCTCTAAGAGAGGTTCTTTCATGGTAGAATAGAACATTTCTTTTGACTTGAAGACAACTTCCATGGTTTATTTATTTCCTCATAGGAAAGCATCAAGATGGTCCATGGATTTAAAAACTACCTCCCCTTGTTCATTGTAAATAGGAGAAAGAGTTTTGAAAGGAGGAGCTTCTTCCTCTTCTTCATCATAGATGGGGTTTTCGATCAAGGGTTTCTTCTATGGAAGTTAATATGAAGCACTCAAATTTTATGCCATTTGTCATGCAATATTTTGAGTGATATAAGGGGGTTCAAACATAGAAAAAGAGTTCAATTTATTAAGTTTTGTTTTGAGAGTATTTATAGCAAATAATAAGAAGATGTTTGATATCCTTATGTCACCTTGAAAAACAACCCTCCTTATGACTCCCACTAGTCCATCATAATATACTAGCCAAGAAGGATTTCCCTCCAAGGTTTGTAGGTTAGTTTACTCAATGGATCATTAACCTCCCCCCAATAGCACTGACAATTGGTTATGTTCTTATTATCTTGATTTAATCTGAATTATCTAAGCAAACAATATTATATGATCTTTGATTTAAGTGTAATAGATTTTATCTTAATTAAGGATAAGGTGCTAAGCCAAAGGTTTTTGGATAGGGACTTGTGTGATGTATTCACATCAGGTTCACCAAAAATATGGGGCACCAAAAATATTCATGGGGGCACTGGCCTTGGGTGTGTTTCCTCTCAAATCGTCCACACTTGGACGAAAGAGTGTTGTCGTTAACCCATTATTGTGATAGCGCTTTTACGTGCAGTAATTATATTTTGTGAAATAGATTCGGGTTCACCAAGGGTTTATAGATTCTTTAGTCTAGTTTGATGTGTTAAATTCAACAGACACCTAGGTTGTGATATATTCTAGGAACTAATGCATAAGGATTTTTATGCAATGCAATATGAAAACAATGATGCAAGAAGAAAATGCTTTCTTATATGTTATTTAACTTTTGGTGAATGCTATCTACACTGAAAATTATTTTTTCTTTTTCTTTTATTTCAAAAAGTGAAGGTGCAAAAAAGATGTAGAATACAATTTATCCTAGATGCAACTACTATATGCAATTATGGTTAAATACTTGAAAATTGAAGCTAACAATTATACTTGAGTTATTTTTGTTTTTCCTACTTATATGGGTGCTGAAAAGATATGTATTAGGTAAACAATAAACAAATAACCTATACTACAAACTGGAAACTGGGTGACTAGAGGTACCTATCTATTTTGGTATATGGAGCAAATACACCATCTAGAGCGAATCTGATTTTTGTACGAATACATCATCTCGAAACCCTATAGTTGGAAAAAATTTTAATGCCTACAAAATAAATAAAAAATAAGAGGATTATGATTTGGGGGGTTGCCAAACAACAAGAAGACTGAAGATTCTTGATTGGCATAGTCAAGCCCTCTATTTATGAAAATATCGATACCACCTTACCTTGGACAAGGATGATGGATGGTTTATGGTGATTATATCGACTAGAAGTATTCTAGCTAGCGTATTCCTAATGTCACTAAACTAACTTAAGAATAAACAAATTAAAAATAAAAGATCTAATATATATTGTTAAAATAAATACAAAGACAAGTTTTATTAGATTGGATGTTGAGATAGCTAAGAATTTGAGGCTTCTCAAATGTATGGCAAATATGTTTCTTGTAATAGTTAAAGATATGGTATTCACTCTTAGGACTAGAAATTGACAAATGACCTTAATCTATAAAAATGAAGGTACAACTATAACTATGCAAATATGTCACCTAAAGTAAGTTTAGCTAGCAGATTTGCTTAATCCATTAGTGAAAGGATGAATCCAACCATGGGGTAACTATGGATATTTTTTGCTATTGCAGTAGGGGTTTTTGGATATTATTTTCTCCCTTGCAAAATCTCCTAAGATGCCTATGGGACCAAAAGAGGATTTTTTTGATAAAATGATGATAATTAAATATAAAGACAGATATTATAAAAATGCATGCTATGAATTTGGATCATTAAAACATTAATGGTAATTGAAATAAAATCTAAACATATGATGGAAGAATATCACCGATATTTAGTGCAAGATGCCCCCTTTTCTTCCTTCAAATCCAAATCATTTGATGACTCCATAAAAGAATTTGGAAACACTTCATTATGCTTGACTTCATTATGAAGTGTGTGTACTTGAATGCTATCCCAATGGACCAATTTATAGAAATTGGTCCTCCTAGGGTTTCCCAAGTGGGAGGGTGTAACAACCCAGGTCTAGATACTCACCTGATTGCATGGTAAAAAGAACAAGCAAATACCCAAGATATTTTTTTCAATGAGTGTATAGTTCAATACTAAAAATATTTACCTAAATCTTAAATTTTGGTTTCCAAGATGACATTTTTTTGAATCACCCAATGATTTATAAATACATATAGTTAAATAGCATAGGCATAACCAACCACATTTGGGTTCAACACTACTGTATCCAGTCATCCAAGTGGACGAGATCGATCAAATCTTATAAATATGCCATTTTGTGGTTTCAATTGCCCTCATTTATCGTCCACATATTCTACCATGAGGATAAAACCATGAAAAGGAGTATCCCCTAGGACCCATAACACCTAGAGGGTGGATGCTTTATTCCCTTTTTATCATACTAAACCCTCAAATATCTAGTCGACTCATTTGTAACCAGTATGAATGAGATTAGTCTACTTATACCCTATGACTAACTGGTGATTCCCTCTTTCTCGGATTCAATTAGTGTCATACCAATTCCCTGACCTTGGACTTCATCACACAAATCATTGTAACTCATAGTTATTCGTCCCATATTGAATCTCACAGTTGTTCTAGCTAAGTTCAATGAGTAAGAAATTTATCACAATGCTTTTCAAATGACAACTTGGAAAAGGCGTCCCATACCACCTTCTCATACTAGATCTGACTGAGTCATACTTTGTGACCAAATATATCATTCAATAGTTACCTCAAAGTTTATTGTGTGCATTCCTGCACCTCAACACTATTGGGTATTTTAATTATTTTCCAAGTCATATCCTTCTAATGACTTCAATTATAATTTCTAAACTATCCCTACTAGGATATCATATTTCTTTTCTCAGGTTTAGTGGTTCTCTTCTCTAAAGAAGTTCTTTTTTTAAGATTAAAGCAACCAAAAAATCCAACACTATATTAAAATCACCATGTCGAAAGCTATCCCATCCCAAGGATTAGGAACACTCTACTTTCTAATTCTCCAAACCCAAAACTTTACACGAAATCCTATGTTTTAAAAGTTTAGAGAGTTATGCTTCTAACTTAAACTAGAATTAGGTTGACTCATTTTCAAAACTATTACAACTATCTTCATTTTCCTTTATTTCAAATTCTACACTAAAAGTTAAAGCGGTCCTTCATGGTACAAGTTGGTTAATGAGTATCACTTCCAACAAAATAAAGGTGGCTAGTTTTATTTTTACTTTAGAAAAGCTTATTGAACTTAATTCTAATATCAATGACTCATTTAAACATGTTCTTTTTAAAGCCATTCAGCTACACACAAAAAGGATTCTCTTACGTCCACTTTTTCGAAGGGAATGCATTAATATACAAAACTGACTCATTTACAAAGTACAAGTCCAACATTATATGTTACTTCAAAAAAAAAAATTCCTCCTTTTTGACACAAGGGTAACGAAGTTGGAGAGGAAAGTATTTCATTGGAATATTCCATGATACTAACCTCACTTAATTGATCATAATGCTTCCATTTTAAGAAAATAATCCATTTACCTTCCACTGCAACTATTAAAATTGCATTATGAGTTCATCTATTTCATTAATTAAAAATGTTATTGAAACTTTAGGGCTTGATATAGTATAACAACAAAATATTCTAATTCCTTTTAAACATTCAAAGCCATAACTGAATTTGCATTTGGCGACTATCATTTACAACAATTTGTAATAATATAAAAAATATCACCATACCAATTTTTCTAATAACATAAGATGATTTCACAGTAGGTCTTTTATATTCATACATATATTGAATATACACTTCTGGTGGTATTTTATTATTTTTTTCTTATTACATATCACACCCAAAAAGAACAAAGTTTACAAAAAGGCGTTTTGCCTTTCATATTTATACATAGTATGTTTCTTAACTTTACGAGAAAATAGATTATCCATCAACCAGAGTTTGAAATGCGTTCTTCCTAATATTCTTCTATGGGTTCTAAGCTATTCTTGGACCCAACAACATCCATGCAATGGTTTCTCTTATCCACAGTATTAGATGCTAAAGATGAATTCACGTCTTGCACTCTTCTTCTAATGCCATCCGCTTATGAATGCATTGACACTGCATTTCAATTTTCACAACCCTTGCATGTAGGGTATGTTGGCAAGGTGACCATCCAAGAAATCGGTTTTTAGTTTGCATAAGAATACTTTAGGTGCCATTAAGGATCAGATACGACTCAAGTTCAATGTTTATGCATTATACTTATGAATACACACATCTATTCTAAAATAAACTCACAAAAATATTATAGTCTCTCTTTTCCCGAGATATAATATGAAAAACTTAAACATAGCTCCAACCCTTACTCTACCCATAAATTCACAACCAGCACTATCATGAATTCTTCATGCACAACAAAGAGCTATTTTTAGCAATCAAAAGCAATAAGAAATTCGAAGTAAATATTTCTTATCATTTAACCCAACAGTATGCCTTCGAAAACATAGTAGTACTTTTCACAACATATCAATGTTTTCATAACATAAATAAAATTACTAATTTTCCTACTACTTCAGCATAAACAAAAACAACATTCAAATCATCAAAATTCAGAGCAAGTTTTTCTTTTTCATCTTATTGATTTGTTGAAACGTAAATTGCACAGAGAAGTATTTTTAGAATATCCAACCTATTTTCTTACACTACCAAACTTCACATGTTTCCTTTTTCACTTCCTCCTTTGTCGTCTTGTCCCCACAATTCCAAAAAACTCTCTTCTTTCCTTTTTACTTACCCACTTATGTCGACTCCTTTCTACCTCTTCCACTCCATGGAGAACTCAAAAAGATTGGTATTTTGTCTCCCCATGCATGGTGCCAGATAACCAAGGTATACCCTCTTTCCACTTTGTGCACACGTCTTGCTATCATAGCCAATCCAACAAAACTTGGTATCCTTACCTAAGCTATCCACAACCTAGGGGAAGTACAACTTCATTCACATGCCTATTGGAATTTAATCTTAATAATAATCAAAACCTTATGCTTAATTATTACTCTTAGTTTTTGAACCATATCAATAATAACATAAGCTTCATTACAAGGATAACTTGCTTTCTTTTAAAATAAAATATTAATATTATAATTTTCAGCACATGAAAAACCTTTCCTTTTTATTTTAAAAGAATTTTCCAACTTATTTATGGAGTTGTGGGATCAGCTCACAGATGAATATTGGGCATGGTTTGAGGCGATTGGCCTCAAGCAGGTTGTTCAGATACCCATTATGATGTCAGATCAGGCATATTTGATGACCTTGGTTGATCGCTTGGATAGCCAGATGAAAACCTTTCATATTCCTACTAGCAAGATAACTGTGACACTTGAGGATGTGTATCGAATATTTCGCATTCTGATTGAGGGATGCCCCATAACCTCCACTCCCCTTCTATAGTGGGAGAGAGTACTTTAGAGATTTTTTGGAGCTCACATAGGGGTTACACTACAACATATGGACCATGGTGTACGATGCTCAGGTATTCACTTGGTGGCACACAGTAGTGATATATGCCATCTCGAACATCCTACTATCCAATTATGCAAGAGCGAGGTTTGCATGAAACCTCCTTGATATGGTTTAAGATATGATCGAATGTGACACTCAATATTTGATCATCATGGTGTGGGGTAGTACCCTATTGGCTCATCTATATGATGAGTTATATGAGATACAATATCGAAGTTGACAGGGATTGGGTTGTAATCTACTCCTTTAGATTTGAGGATGGAAGCACATTCGAGTAGATCAACCAATGGGGTTATTAGTACCACGAGCTGAGATGGATAACACTGAGATTATATATGCAGCTCAGTGGATATGGGACCAAGAGAGAGGTCAGAGCTAGCCACAAGCAGGTAGACTCTCTCACTATGTAGGATCTCTAGCAGTATTACGACCAAATCAGGTGCTTGGAGGCCCTACTTGGATTATCTTCATTAGGCAAAGGTAGTGGCATATTTAAGGTGCATGACGTATAGACAGTGGCTTATTGGGCATCACGATACTGAGCGAAAGTACTTCTAGTACTTTCCTATCAGATGATTGTTCGATATTTATCAAGATATCCTAGAGGAGCCCGTCATCTATCATTTTCGAGGGGATGAGACATAGTTGGTGTGTCCTCGAGTAGAGGTACTAAAGGATGAGGAGGATCCTATGATAGATGAGATAATATTAGTAGATCTTGGTACCAGTGCAAAGTACAATATTTGGTGGGTGACTCGACTACGACAAGGATGTGGATCAATGGGTAGGCCTACTGAGGCACAAGCAAAGGAGTCTATAGATGAGGTTGGGCGGTGAGTGCATCACAAAATAAAGGGGGAGTGGGATCATACCAAAAAGGGGTAGAGGAGTTGTAGGACGAGGACAAGGAGGATAATGATGACCCTATGAATAAGGTGGTGTATTTTAGAGCATGGGTGTAGACCCTACAGGGGTAGTTGGTGGAGAGAGACTACTTTGTTGATAGTACAAAGTCATCTAAATAGTGGGCAACAATAGTGGAGGGAATTATCTATGGAGAGAGATACCCTTAAGGCTCAGGCAGATATTGCACATGTAGAGATAGATAGGGTTATAGTTGAGAGGAATCGAGTGATAGTAGAGTGAGAGACTTTATGGATCCAGATGGCTGCTCGGACAACAAAGAGGGATGCCAAGATAGTGGAGCAGGATGTTTTGTAGGTTCAGTTGATCATTGTGACTATTGGTCAGGGACAGGTTGTAGTAGGTATGCAAGTTGTAGGGGATGTCATAGGGTTATAGGCTGAGGTATCTAGACTGCGGGCTCTATTTTATCAGTATTATTCTCAATGCCAATTTGATGATGCTTATATTCTATAGATAGAGGGTTAGGTGGCACTACTTGGAGGTACCCTACCTAAGAGATCTACCATAGGGGGATCTCAAATGAGCCAGCGCAGTGAGTTTAGGTAATCCTTAGTACAACCTAGTCACAGATTGCCAACTAGGCCAAAGATATCAGTGGCCAATGGCTCTAAGCAGCATCATAGGGATGAGGCTGAGGACAGAGGTGACTCTGGAAATACATGCTCTACATGATTTGTTTTATATATTGATTCTTTTTAGGTGTAATGTTTGAGGACCTACACAGTTGTAGCCTACATGCAGTTTTGTATCACTATGTACATGTTCTCATATATATATATATATATATATATATATATATATGTGTGTGTGTGTGTGTGTGTGTGTGTGTGTGTGAGAGAGAGAGATCATGTCTCTCATTTTATGGCTCATCTTGTGTAATGTTATGGTTTTATATTATGTTATGGATGCAATGATGGATGTGATGATTATTTGATGTATTGATTTATAAATACTATGTACTAATGACATGGAATGATTAGATGATGGATGTATGACTAGATTTTGTAGTCTAGATGTATGGATGCACTATTATGTATGTGTATATGGATATAATGTTAAATGCATGTTTTAAATTTATTTAATTTATTATACATTTAATTCTTGTTATTGATATGACAAATATAATGTGTATATAATGCATTAATTTTATGTGAATGTTCTAATACAAATTATGGATGTATGTTTTAATTGATTAAAACATAATAAATAAATCTAATTTGTGTTTAAAAAACTAATAGCAAACACCACATAATGTATAAAAATCATGAATTAAAATGTCAACCTTAACACAAGAGTTATATATTTGTACGTGAAATGAAATATGTGAGATGTAGAGGTTTTCCCTATAAGCTTTTGTAAACTAAAAGGTGTGCATAAAATAGTCAATGGTCGTCTAAATATCATTGTTAATATTTATCTGGTATCTATCCTATTTTATGAGGATCCTTTAATAAGCAAAAGCTCATAAAGAAAACTATGATTGTTGACGAGATGATTAGGTGCTATTATGAGATTTTGAGGTTTTTCATGAGACTCAAACACCCTAGTTGATTGTACACTGACTACACAAGACTCTTGAAAGATAAAGGTATGTTAAGAAGACCTAGATATTAAATATCCCTATGTGTACATAGTGAATGTATTAACTGATGCATAATACTACCTCATTGTTAGGCGAGTTACATGCAACTCATTGTTGTAATGAAGATCACCTTATGGTGATCCTAATTCTGAGTTTAGACGCAGTTAGATTAGACTACTAGATAATACAAACCACCAAAAGCTAGCTCAACCATAAGCTAATATTGATCTATACAAAAGAAGATCGTTAATATGACAGACATATCACCGTGCATAAGGCTACTCCATTGCTAGGTGGGTTTCATTCAACCCATTATTGTAATGGAGATTGTCTCATGGCTTTTGAATACTGAGGATTCTAGGGATTCAAGCTCATTACCCCATTCTTTTATTTTGATTGCTTGGGATACTTGCTCATTGTTATAGTGGTGAAAACCACTTTTTTTTTAGAGCAAGGTATTTGCTTAGTGATGAAAATCACTATTTCTTTTGTTTTGTTTTGGGAATTTGATCGTTTTATGGAAGAGAAAAGGGATTACTTGGGTAGGGCCTATGGGGGAGCTTTTCCTTTTACAAATTATCAACATCATAGACCATGTGCATAATAGGATGAGCAAGGAAAAATTTTCGCTTAAGGTGACCAAGACCACTTTGTAGTATCATCTTTCCTTGTGCAAACTTGAATTTTAATATTTAAAATTGTGTTGGAATTTTGACATATTCAAGGTACTATCAAAGCGAGACCTCACCTTTTAAAATACAAGATAGCTTTCTATAAAATTTAAAAGATAATTAAGTATGGATGAATGATCAAAAACCCTAGTATATACAATATAGCAACTCATTAATTGTGTTGAAAAACATAGTTACTCATAAGGGAAATATGAATGATAATGATATTTGGGGTGTAGAGGTTTTCCCTACAAGCTTTTGTAAACTAAATTAATGAGTGCTCTTGTTAAAGAAAAGAATGTGAAGAGCATATTGCAAAACTAGATGAAGCGAGTGAACAAAGACATCTGGAAAATGAAGCAACAAAACTGCACAGGAAACGGGAGGATATTCTTAACAATATGAGATTAGAACAGAGAAGGCAACGAGAGAAAGCCAATCAGATAGATTAGCTTAGGAGGAAGCTCTAGTCCATGGAGAAAGAAGAGGATTTCGAAATGGCCATATCTAAACAAACCGACTTGGTTGGCAAGCTAAACGTCCAACTCTTTAAACATGTAATTGAAATGAAGGATTTGTTGATTGAAGCTTTGTCTCTCAAGAGACGCTTTGCAGGAAAACAACTTTCAACTGTTGAGCTTGATATGAAGATAAGGGACATGGAAAAGGAACTTAGGGAGCCTTAAAAACGGGGCATCCAAGCTCAACAAGAACTTGACTATTGTAAATATGAGCTTGAGCGGTGCAAGAGGCAGCATCAATTTGGCAAAGGATGCTAGAGAATCTGTTGCCAAGCTCAACCTTGAGGTGCAAAGGGCTTTTCTTAAGATGCCTGATACAGTTGAGCTCGAAGCTGCAATGCAAGATTGTACGACACAACCAAATGTTGTTATTTTTCAGGTTTCTTAACCCAAATGTACTTGAAGAGTATGAGCGTCGACATGAACAGATTAGTGAAGATTTTTTTTTTTGCCTTTGTCGTTATCGGGAGCACAGGCTAAAGGGGGGGCGAACTCAGGCTGCGCACCCGAAGTCGGGTTGCGCTCCCATCTTTTGCACAGTCAGGCTGCGCAAGGGTTTATGTGCATAGTTGGGTTACGCACAAAATATGTGCCCAATCGGGCTACGCACAAAACAAATTTCTAAGTTGGGGAGTGGCTGGTAAATGCCCGACTACATTGGTCAAAGGCAACGAAGTCCGACTTCACTGCGTAGTCGAGTGGACAACTCTAGACTTAGACAAATTTTTGCCTTGCGAACTTTTGCTAGTCAAAGACTTGCACGACTACAACGATGGTTTGCTTGGCTTGGCAAGAACTAAATGGGGAGGAGAGAAACACCAAATCTGAATGCAATGTTTCAGATCTAAGCTCAAACTTATAGAACATGAAAGAAAATGCTCTGAGGCGATTGTACAGACAACAACAGATTTTGTGCCGACAAAGATAACCGCAAACCCTACAGATGCCTTAAACAACAGCGAATTTTATTCTTATAAGATGAGGGTTACAAAAGTCCTCAACTGAGGAAAAAACTAACATCTGCAAACTAAAGCTGCAGGATAAACTCAGAGGGAAAACAAATGTCGAGTCTGTTGCTCCAACATTAAACAGATGAGCTATTTTGCTCACTGAAACGATCTCGTTTGCTACTCTACGAATGACTATTTTTCTCTTGCCTGTTTCTCCAAGTTTCCCCCACTCTCCACCCTTTGTCTGAAGACCCGAACTGCATTATATAGCAGCAGGGAGAGAAAAATAGAGGTTATCCTTTGACAGGTTTTGACAGACCCTAAACTAGGGCTTCTGACCAATCGTCGAACTGGCATTAAATTCTGTGGTGATCGAATCTGTCAGACATCACATTTGTCAGAAGGCACGTGCGATGTCAAGTCAAAATTTTTCCGAGATCCCTGATTTCTCGAGCACAGTCCGTCATCGCCCAAGTTCGGAGTGTAGTCCGGTTTTGCCCAAGTTTGGAGCGCAGTTTGGCAGAGGTGTGAAATCGGGATTAATATTTCTAACACCCTCTTTTAAGCCTAATTTCACGAGCGCTTTGACTCCAAGATGCTCTTGCAATCTATTGAAGTCTTCCTCCTTCAAAGGCTTCATGAAAATATCTTCCAACTACTCCTTGGATCTGCAAAACTATAGTTGAATTTCTCCGGACTTCACCAACTCTCTGATGAAGTGATAACGAATATCGATGTGCTTCGTCCGGCCATGGAACATAGGATCCTTTGATAGTGCAATGGCCGAATTGTTATCATAGAAAATTGTTGTCGCACCTTCCGGAGGATAGTTTAGTTCACTCAGAACTCTTCGTAGCCAAACTGCTTGGCATGCGACTGACGTGGCGGCCACATATTCTGCTTTGGATGTGGATAATGCAATGATGGGTTGCTTCTTGGATGCCCATGAGACTGCCCCTAATCTGAGATGGAAAGCATACCCAAAGGTGCTCTTTCGATCGTCGATGCTGCTAGCCCAGTCACTGTCTGTGAAGCCCACCAATTCTAACTGGTCATGTCTGCGTAAAATAGGCCATTGTTTCGTGTCCCATTGACATAGTGCAAGATCCTCTTTCTTGCTTGCTAGTGCTTGTCCTTTGGAGTCTCCATAAAATGGCTGATCAAACTGACTCCGAACATTAGATCTGGCCAAGTTGCAGTCAAATACATCAGACTGCCAACTAGCCTCTTGAACAGGGTTGGATCTACATTCCTCCTCGTATCCAGCTTGCTCAACTTCAAACCTGTGGCTACGGGTGTGATGGCAGGTTTATTGTCCTCCATCTTGAACCGCTTCAGGACATCCTTCGCATACTTGCCTCGAGAAATGAAGATGCCATCCGTCGATTGGTCAACTTCAATGCCGAGAAAATACTTCATCAGCCCTAAGTCCGTCATCTCGAACTCCTTCATGGTTGTTCCGAACTGGGCAAACAGTGTTGTGCTGTTTCCAATGTAAATTAAATCGTCCACATACAGGCAGACGATTATGAGCTCACCTACATCATTTGTCTTCATGTACACGGTGTGCTCATATGGGCATTTTACAAACCCATTTTGCTAAAAATAATTGTCAATCCGGCTGTACCAAGCCCGGGGTACCTACTTCAAACCGTATAGGGTCTTCTTCAGCTTCAGGACTTTGCCCTCCTGGCCTTCAATTTTGTAACCTGGTGGCTGGTCTATGTAGACCTCCTCCTCCAACACTCCATTGAGGAAGGCTGACTTGACATCCATCTGGTACATCTTTCAACCCTATTGGGCTACCAATGCCAAGATCATCCTGACTGTGTCAAGTCAGGCTACAGGCGCATAAACCTCATGGTAATCGATGCCTGACTTTTTCTTGTAACCCTTCACCACCAGTCTGGCTTTATGCTTGTCAACATCTCCTTGTGCGTTGAAATTTGTCTTAAACACCCACTTGACCCCAATGGTCTTCTTCCCTAATAGAAGATCTGTCAGTTGCCATGTATCATTCTTTTCAATGGCTTCAATCTCCTCGTCCATCGTCTGCACCCAATTTTGATTTTGACTTGCGTCTTCGAACTCTACTGGATCAACTTCAGTAAAGAATGCAAAGTCATAGTACTCTTCATCTACATGGGTTTGGGTTGCCTCGTAGATTTCTTGCAAGCTCCTTGTCTTTGCTGGCGTCACCAGGTTTTGGATTCTACTTGCACATGGAGGCGACCGAGATGGAGTGGTTGTGCTACTGCTGGCACCACTGCTGCTACTAGAGGTTGCAGGTGGCTGCACACTTCCTTCTTCCAAGTCAACAGACTCTACTACTATTGGCTCGACCGGCCGCCTCCGACTTCCGGTCCCGGGATTCATCTTCAAGAAACTTCACATCATGGCTGATGATGAGTTTCTTCGTCACAGGGTTGTACAACCTATATGCCTTCGCCTGCTCACTGTACCCTATGAAAATGCACTTCTCAGCTCTATCATCCAACTTCTATCGCTTCTCTTCTAGAACATGTGCATATGTAATGCACCCGAACACACGTAAGTGCGCCACACTTGGCTTCACACTGCTCCAGACCTTCTGAGGGATTTTGTAATTCACGCTTTTGGTGGGACATCTATTCAGCAGGTAGACTGCACATGTTACAGCCTCTACCCAAAATTCGTGTGGTAATCCCTTCGCCTTCATCATGCTTCGTGCCATCTCCATGATGGTTCGATTCTTCGTCTCAGCTACGTCGTTCTGCTATGGCGTGTATCTGGTAGTGAACTGCCTTCAAATTTTGTGCTGCTTGCAGTAGTTATGGAATTCTTTGGAGATGTATTCACCTCTGCCATCTGTCCTGAGATTCTTGATCTGATATCCACTCCGTTTCTCCACCAAATCCTTGAAATCCTTGAATCTGGAAAATTCTTCTGACTTCAGCTTGATGGCATAGATCCAAGTCTTCCAACTGAAGTCATCTATGAATGTTAAGAAGTATTTATTACCAGAAAATGTGCTAGTCTGCATCGGTTTGCAAATGTCTGAGTGCACCAGCTCCAGTGGCTGTGATGCTCTCCAAGACTGACCGAAAGGGAATGAATCCCTATTTTTTTTGTCGACTAAGCAACCCTCACAAACTTGATTTTGTTGCTCTATCAAGGGTAAACCCTTCACCATCTGCTTCTTGTGCAGTTGATTCAGGCCACTGAAGTTTAGGTGACCAAATATGAGATGCCACAACCAGGTAGCATCTTTCATAACTGTACTCAAAGACATCAATGATTCATTCTGAATCTACAACGAAAACATTTTATTCTTCATCATGGACAGTGTAGTAATCTGCCCATGTGACTTGTCTCTGATGGTGCAAGCTTCATCTTTGAACTGGACCGTATGTCCCTTCTGCGTGAGCTGTCCAATGCTCAGCAGGTTGTGCTTCAAGCCAGGAACATAGTAGACATCACAAATCTACTTCCATTCATCATGCTTGGTGCGGATGAGGATCTTTCCTTTCCCCATTATGGGAACCTTGTTGTTGTTCTCCATCTTCACCTCAGACTGGACTATTTCATCTAGTTGGGATAACATCTCCTTGTTCCCCGTCATGTGGTTATTGCACCCGCTGTCTAAATACCAAATATTATTCTAACACTCCTCCTCAATGTTGCAAGTCAATATCATGTTTCCTCCTACTGTATTTTCAATTTCGTTTGTGTAATGGGCCTGCTGCTGGTTATCCTTGGCCATCCATTTTCTACACTATGAGATGTAACGGCCGAACTTCTTGTAGAAATAACATTGGACCTTTGACATGTCCTTCTGACCAGATCCAGCTTGCTAATTTTTTGAACTGCCTCTTCCACCTTGCTGATGGAAATTATAGTTGGTCTCTCCTTCGCTAAGGTTTGAATGTCCTCCTTGCTTGTTGCCTTTCCCATGCCTGCCCCTGCCTCTTGCTCCGTGAGAACTAGAGGCGCAATGGTGGGAATCTTGTCTATCGCTGTCTCAAAATGAGACCTGAGCCTTGAATGCTTGCTCTAGAGAGGTCTGAGAAGAACGGCTCAGCCTCTGTTCATGTGTTTGCAATGAACCCATGAGCTTGTCTATTGAGAGGGTTGTCAGATCCCTCGACTCTTCGATTGCTATCACAACCGAGTCAAACTTGGCAGACAAAATTTTGAGAATTTTCTCCATGATTCTCTGGCTCTATACAGTTTCTCCGTTCAACTGCATTTGGTTGATAATGTTCGTCTTCCAGGTGAAGAAATCACTCATGGACTCGGACTCACTCATCTGCAGATTTTCAAACTCCCTTCTGAGCATCTGCAGCTTCACTAACTTTACCTTATTGGTTCTCTAGTACGAGCTGGCCAGAATCTCCTAGGCCTACTTCGCCTTGGTGGCTGATGCGATCCATGGGAAAATGGACTCCTTGACCGCTTGCATGATGTAGAAGAGGGTCTTTTGGTCCTTCATGTTCTCTTTCAACAGGTCCTTGTCTACCTGAGAGAGGGCAGCCAGTGCTGCTGCATCTGTCAGTTCTAGGTAGTCGTTCTCGACTAACTGCCATAGCTCCTGAGATCCTAATAGGATCTTCATCTGGATGCTTCAGTAATCGTAATTCTTCTCATTGAAGCGCGAGATCTACAACTGCAAGTTGTTGCTACTGGAAGCCATTCTACCTTGGTCTCCGCGTCAAGGGATCAATGGCTCTGATACCAATTTGAAGTTTTTTTTTTTTGCCTTTGTCGTTATCGAGAGTGCAGGCCGAATGGGGGGGCCCGAACTTGAGTTGCACAGCCGAAGTCGGGCTGCGCACCCGAAGTCAGGTTGTGCTCCCGTATTTTGCACAATCGGGCTATTCAAGTAAAACTTGCATAGTCAGGCTGCTCAAGTAAAACTTGCGTAGTCGGGTTGTGCAAGGGTTTATGTGCACAGTCGGGTTACACACGTACTATGTGAGCAATTGGGCTACGCACGAAACAAATTGCTAAGTCGGGGAGCGGTTGGTCAACGCTCGACTACGCTGGTCAAAGGCAGTGAAGTCCGACTGTGCTTCGCAGTCGGGTGGACAGCTCAATGGGCAAGCAATACCAAAGCAGGATGTTCAGGGCATTGTATAAACTATAAAGTTTAATATCCAAGAGGATAATTTGACATAGTTTCTACCATAAGACAGGGTACGTGAGTTTCCCAAATTAACCGCCTTACAACTTTTTGGAAGAGACTAAAAAAGTTGTGGAAGATCAAGAACTCTCAGGCCAACATAGGGCTCTTATAGAGAAAATTTGGGAGTTAAAAGATTTGAAATAACTGTTAAACAGAATGAAGAAACCCTGAGTGAACACCATACAAAATGCTGAGCAAGAAAGGGATGTTGAGCGGGTTCACCAAAGAGAAGAACTACTGTAAAAAGTTAATTCTATGAAAAATAAGTTACAATAGGTGAAATACGAGAATACATGGAGGCAAAGGAGAAGGAGAGATTGGCAAAGCTCAAGCGAGATGAAATTGCATAATTAATAGCAGAGCAGAAAGCTCTTCTAGAGGAGACAAAACAACAGAAATCTAAACTTGAGGCAGCTTGTAAGAATTTGAATAGTAATATAGGCTTCAATGATAAAAGACGCGGAAATCATACAGACTGAAAATCAGCTAATCCGCTTAGCGTACAAGTCTGGGTAAAAGCGAGGGAAATTGAAGAGGTTAAAAAACGAGAAGAATCTCGAAAAGAGAGGATTGCCAGAGCCAAGGATGATCTTGCAGCTGCTGAAGCCCAGCTTGCAAATTTGCTGTCTATGAACCTCCAAAAGAGAAAATAGGAAGTCTTGGGTTCAAATACGGGAGCTGGAGATTTTTTTGTCACTGAATAGAGATCTCAAAAAAGAGAAAGGGGTTATATGTTGGATCAAGAGAGATCCACCTTGTACCGGTGTATAAGCAGGTTTAAAACCATAGAAAATATAAATATTAGACTTCTATAGCCATTAAAAGATTCTGGGGTGTGTCATATATTTGAAGCTGTAGTTTAGGTGAAAAGCCATATCAATGATTTCAAAAAGGAAGTTTATGGTCCGATTCTTCTCGAGGTCAATGTTTCTAACAAAGGTCACACAACCTACTTGGAAGGTCATGTCCCCTTTTACATTTGGAAGTCTTTCACTATCCAATGATCGAGACTGGCTTGTGAAGAACTTGAAACTATTTGATATTCCTCTGCTGAACTACAATGGAAATAGACAAATGCAAAAATAGGGCTTTGCCAGTAGCAGATGTGATGCGCAATCTGGGGATCACATCGAGGCTTGATGAAATATTTGAAGCCCCATCTACAGTGAAGGTAGTCTTAATCAGTCAGGCTGCACTAGATTACTCGTTAATTGGTTCTAATCTTATTCTAATATAACTTAAAAAAATAAATAAATGTAATTTGATTAATTTGAATACAAAAAATATTTTTTTAATTTATAAATTTAGGTTTATTTGATTTTTTAGGTTTATAAGTTTATAAATTTAGGTTTATTCAATTGATCATGAATTAAATTATACTTTCAACACCCCCTTATAATATGAATTAAGGGGTCAATAAGAGAAGAAATTAGTGACAATAATATCTCCCCTCATAACGAATGCTCTAGTAGGCCTTTGTATTTTGAGGTAGACTAATATAAATCCCACTTACCATCTAATGTATGTTGTTGCAAAAATGCTTATTATACAAAAGTCTCCTTAGACTAGATTTCAATCATCACTACCACTATTAGACACTCCCACACATATCCAAAAGTACTTATACTAGGGCTTCAAATGAAGAAGGAAAGTCAAGATCACCCACTCCTCTAAAGATAAGCTCCTTCAATCTTCCATAGTCATATAAGGCATGAATTAAAGGCATAGAATTTCCTCTTATAGCATACATCACCCCATGTGTAGACTTCCCTTGCCCATAGAAACCTTATTTTGATCACCAAAAAGGATTTGCATGAACCTATTTAAAAGAAGAGCTATAACAAACTTCCAAGAGTACTTGGAAAAGAAATAGAATACATAAGAGATCATGAGTAATTAGATCTGCATGAATAAGCTGAATCAATTGCCTGAAGAAAGAAGAGACTAACTAAAGCACATATTGAAATATGTTTCTTAAGCCTCTAAAATACTCAAAATCTATTGCAACTATCACATATCCATCTATATCTCCCAAAACATTAGGCCAAAGATTATGATTACATAGAATATAATAAATCCTCCCTTTGATAATAGGGTAATAGGGCTTGAGGACTATTCCACATGATTTAGATTCTAACATTAGAACAAGTTTATAAGCTAATGTCTCTAATGCATAGAACTCAAGAATCACGTGATTTGAAGAAAATGTACTCAAAATGTTTTTGCATGAAAAAGTTATGATCTCTAGAAGTTTTGCTCTAATAATCTTTAAATAATAAAAAATTCACCAAATATTAGGAAATCAAAATCTACTTGCCTGCTACCACCTAGTGATCTATGATTCACTAGTGTCTTCCTCTTATCATTTGCCACATCAGTACCTCTAACCATATGCGGCAATGGAACATGATTGCTTTCAATTTTTTGAGTTAGTATATATGAAAAAAGGATTTGACATAGCCCAAATGATGGCCACATCAATAAAATCTCCATTGCACTCATTAAAAATTTTCAAAAATGGGACTCAAGCCTGGGTTTTGTGAATGTTTGTCACTTTGGGCTATCCAAGTTGCCTAACATGCCATTGCGAATAAAAGTTACCTCCCCTTGTGCATGAGCCTTAAACTTCGATGCTGAGACATAATAAACTTGCAAAAAGATACCTTCTTATGATTTGACCTTAAGTCCTTAAAGACATGAATGCCTTAGGTGAGGCAAGATGATCGATTAGGCCATAACACTTCTTTGGAACTAGTAGCATTGTAATAAATATTTTAAAATATTTATTGTAAAATAAAAACAATATATTTCTATTTGTTGAAATGCAATCTACAATATTGTAGTTTCAAGTTGAAAAGAGTTTTCTTTAAATATCTAAACAATTTGATTCTTTTTATATTGATAAGACTAGGTTTTGTAAAACAATAATTATACAACCATCTTCTATATGTGCATTTCATTCAAAAATAAACAAAGAAATAACTAGTTTATATGTACTTGAACTAAGAATAAAAATTTAAAAAACTTATTAACAATATACTTCAACCAATTTTTTTTTTTTGAAAAATTATAAATGAACTTATACTGTTAAAAATGTATATATATATATATATATATATAAAAGGTGAAAATTATAAAACAACTAATCATTTTAATAAACAAAAACCATAATGCAACACATTTTTATTTTTATAACAAACATTTTAAATAAATTACAAAGGAAAAATTCTCTAAATTCCATCTAAAAATTATCTACATTCAAAACCCGCACTATACCTTTTTCCATTAAAAATTATTATGTTATGAACATGCGTCAAGTAATTTATTCAATTCTTTACATTAAATAAGCTTAGGTAAACTAGACTATAAATTATCATATAAAAAAAGTACTTATAAAATGAAACATAAATTATAAAATTATTCAATTACAAATAACCTAAATAATTTGATGAGCTTATATAAATTACACAGGTTAATGAATTTTAAAAAATTTACATAATAAATACTTTTAAACCAAATTATATTGTTAACTATAATTTTAAAATTTTATATAATTTTATAAATAATAAAACTATTAATAACTTAAAAATTTACTTCAAAATTTTCTAAATCGAATTTTAAAAGTTTGACCTGATTGTTAAGTGGTCATCCCTATCCCTAATAAAAACTATATGGCTCTCTTGTTCAAGTCATGCATAATTAAATTCTAATCATGTATAAATTGAAATTAAAGTTTTTTTTTTAAGTTATTAGTATTTTAATGGAAAAACTGAATTATATTAATTAGTTAAATCATAAAATTGAGTGGTGGAAAGTTAATAGTTTAATTTGAATTGGTTGAGTGCACGATGACAACGGTATTAATTCGGAGCAAACGGTGGACCACTTCGAATCATGTTAACCAACAACGAGGTGAAATAGGGGTTATAAGAAGATGATAGAACCAATCTCGAGGGATCGATGATCCCCTTCAACGATAATGGTACCAGTCCCGAGTGAACGATGGATCGCTTTGCATCATATTAAACAACAACGAGGTGAAATAAGGATTATAAGAAGATGATAATACCAATCCTGAGTGCATCGATGATTCCCTTCACGCCACGTTGTCATAAGAAAATGATGATATCAATCCCCAGCAACTAATAATCCCCTTCATGCCACATTAAACAATAATGAGGTGAAATAGGAGTTATAGAAAGCAACCCCAAGATTTGAATTTGCTTGGTAGTAAAAAAGAACTGTGTACATAACCGATTCCCTATGTATAAAAAAAAAATTGAAATTGTTCTTTGTATATTATTATTATTTAAAAAGATGATATTGTTGATCTCTAAAAATTAGAGTAACTTTATAGTTTTTTTTTAAATTTAACGAAAAACTTTTTGCGAGGTCTATCTTGGTCTCAAAAACTACGAACATGGGTTCTACACCGTAAAAATCACTTGAGAGTCGAGAGTCGCACCTGATATTGACTACACCAGCATTATGAATTAAATTTTGAATACTCCTAATACATTTGATAAGATGGAGATTCAAATCAAGAATCTCCTTGAAGGATTACCATACCCTTTTCAACTTACCTAACATGGAATTGACTACACCAGCATTATGAATTAAATTTTGAATACTCCTAATACATTTGATAAGATGGAGATTCAAATCAAGAATCTCCTTGAAGGATTACCATACCCTTTTCAACTTACCTAACATGGAATTGACAACTTTATAATTAAAACTATACTAACTTGAGCCTCTCATCCCTCCCTTCACAAAATAAATAAATAAATAAAATCAACTAATCCGAAATTAGCTTATGAATCAGCAAACACAACTTGTAACTTAATAAAAGCTGGGCTAAAAAATAAATTGAATGGAGAAAGAAGGCGCCAAAACCAAAGTCCCCTTCTTCGGAAGCACGGCAGACCACATGAAACCATAACCAACCGCGACGAGGCAACATAGTGAGAAGATGATCACTTGCCAGGCAACATACTTGAAATTGAGATCCATAACTTTATGACATATAATCATCTAAGGTCCAAGCCAGCATCCCGTCTTAATCTTGTTATTGGGCCAAATGGAATGGGAAAAAGTTCTATTGCCATGGGCCTTGGTGTTGAACCCCAGTTACTTGGCCGGGCATCGAATATTGGTGATTATGTCAAACGTGGAGAAGAATCTGGATGGATAAAAACTTCCTTGAGAGTCAATAGAATAGAACAGGAAAAGCCATTACTATCACAAAGATAAGGAAAAATTCCCTGAGTGGCAGATCAATGTACAAAAAGCAGGATGTTCTGGGCATTGTTCAGGAGTTCAATATCCGAGTGGGCAATTTGACATAGTTTGTACCATAAGACAGGGTATGTGAGTTTGCCAAATTAACCCCGTACAGCTTTTTGGAAGAGACTGAAAAGGCTGTGGGAGATCAAGAACTGTCAGGGCAATATAGGGGTCTTATAGACAAAAGCCTGGAGTTGAAAATATTTGATCAAGAACTGTCAGGGCAACATAGGGGTCTTATAGACAAAAGCCTGGAGTTGAAAATATTTGAAATAGCTGTTACGCAGAATGAGGAAACCCTGAGTCAACTCCAAGCACAAAAAGCTGAGCAAGAAAAGGGATGTTGAGTGGGTTCGCCAAGGAGAATAACTACTGCAAAAGGTTGATTCTATGAAAAAAAAAAGTTACTATGGCTGAAACAGGACACGAAGAAAGTGCAATGCATGGAGGCAAAGGAGAAGAAGAGCCTGGCAAAGCGCAAACGAGATGAACTTGCAAAATTAATAGCAAAGCAGAAAGCTCCTATAGAGAGACTAAACTAAACTTAGGCAGCTCGAGTCCATGGAGAAAGAAAAGGATTTAGAAACGGTCATATCTAAGCTGACCGTTTGATCGGCGAGCTAAACGTGCAACGCTTTAAACATGCGGTTGAACTGAAGGATTTGGTGATTGAAGCTTTGTCTCTCAAGAGACGCTTTGCAGAAAAACAACTTTCCACTGCTGACCTTGATATGAAGATAAGGGACATGCAAAAGGAACTTTGGGAACCTGAAAAGCAGAGCATCCAAAGAACAAGAACTTGAGCGGTGCAAGAGGCAGCTTCAAATGGCCAAGGATGCTGCAAAATCTGTTGCCAAGCTCAACCCTGAGCTGCAAAGGGCTTTGCTTGAGATGCTCGAAGCTGCAATGCAAGATTGTACGGGACAAGCAAATGCTGTTATGTTTCTTAACCCAAATGTACTTGAAGAGTATGAGCGTCCACATGAACAGATTAGGTACCTAACTTTGAAAGTTGAAGACGACAAACTGGCAATCAACAAGATTATGTCTCAAAAAAATGGTCTGAAGGACTCCTGGCTTCCAACATGTACGAGTCTTGTCTCAAGGATCAATGAAACTTTTGGGCGCAATTTCCAGCAGATGGCTCTGGCGGGAGAGGTCTCGTTAGATGAGCACGTTATGGAGTTTGACAAGTATGGTATACTGATAAAATTTAAGTTCCGGCAAACCGGGCAGCTGCAGGTATTGAGTGCCACCATCAGTCTGGAGGGTAACGATACGTATCAACAATATTGTATCTTGTTTCACTACAGGACCTTACAAACTGCACATTTCGTGTCCTATAAATGAAAGGAACATGTTTCAGCATCTTGTCAGGGCTGCAACTCAACCCAATACACCTCGGTGCATTTTATTGACACGCAAACTGCTTCCGGATCTAGAATATGCGTAATGGATCTAGGTGTTATTTGAGCGGTTTTAGAATTTTAATTTAGTTTTAGAATTTGAACTCTGTTTGATAATATAAAATTTGAACTCTGTTTAATAAACTTTGTTTGTTTGGTAATAAAAAAAATTATAGATATGAAAAAAATATTATAAATAGACCCTAAATGTAAATATAATCAACTATCCTACTCCTTATGAAAAATATATATATATTATAAATGGACCCTGGATTGACAAGTGATCAAAAGTTTGGAGTAATGGAGTAAAGTGGGTTTCTGTTAAACAAATGCTGTCGCAGCAATCATAACTGGACTTTGTATGATTAGAAAAGGGAAAGGTTTATCAATGGCCATGTTTGATTTGTCTTTGCCCCAGCAATCTTTTTCTAGTGCATTGTATTTACGCACATGTACAGAGAAGGCATAAGACTAGGTTTCTAAGTTTTAAGGACATCAATTAGATATAAGAAATAAATGGTTAAGTATTAATATGAATGAAATTTCAAGGAATATATTATTAGATTTGTATCATCTTATTAATCAGTTAATAAATAAGAGAACTAATCCTACACATGTTCAAACTCAATGAATATGTGGATGATATAAAACTGTTAAAATCTAGTATATAATATGAAACTGTTAAAATCTAGTATGTAGCACTCAACTAGTAATTGGTACTCAACTATATTTAAACACTTGATATCTAAAATTTGGCTGCTCAAGTGAAATAACTGAAACTTGGCTCAAACAGGTTAAAGACGCATTTCCTGATGCCTAGACGAAGTGCATCTTATATATTATTCTGAAGATATATCAGTACTCTTTAACAAATCATTGAAAAAATATATGCAAACAAAAACCATATATTTAGAGACTATATGAATTGAACAGGGGTTTTATATATGTATTTTAAAAATTGAGGCTAACAATATTATAATTGCAACAGAAACTTCAACATAAAGACTAAACCACTTAAAATAAAATGTAACTTCATTATAAATCAAAGAAAAATATTAAAAACAACTAACAGTATTTACCTGAAAATTTCAGCCAATGTGCTCTGCCTCCTGAGTTTTGTTAATTTGCTGCGTGATCTTATTGTCTTTACTAAATTATCCTCTTCAATCTTACGAGAAACGAGATTAAAAGAAAATTAGGAAAACATAAAATGTCACGACTCAAAGCAAATCTCTGCAGAGCAAAGATCAAAGAGGACAAAAATCAAAACAGAATTGAAATGTAATAACTCTTTAATACATTCTCCTACAACGTCTCGTGCATCATCAACGAATACACTTTTAAATATCAATTATGCAATGCCATTTTCAAAAGTTTATACTGTAGCTCTCAAAGTTTATACTGTAGCTCCGCAAACAAGAATTATTGCAGTCACAGGATTAGAGTTTAATTTACATAAAATTAAACTTCTGTATCAATCCTTTCCCTAAAGTTAGACCAGAAACTTAAAATTTTATAGGCCCTGGTGCATCAGCTGCCTGCTTTGAAGCAGGTGCTGCTTGTGCACTTTCAGTACCTGCCTGCTGTGCCGCAGCTACTGCTTGTGCTCTTTCAGTATTACGAAAATCAGTGTCAGTGTCCGTACGTACCTGAAAATCCATTATAATGTTTGAGTATTCATTCACTGGAATTTTAATTTGTATTGACACCTTGCCTTCAATTTGAACTCGTCTGTTGCACCATGCTCTAGTTCCTACAATCCACACAGCTTTGATCAATGTGTAGCTAGCAAGGGCAATAGTAGCTACAGACGCAATTCTAGACATCCAAGAACCCATTTGTCTAGATGGAAGAGGCAAATGCAGTTCTGGGCATCAAAGTATCGGGCCTTTCAGAGTTCGCCCATCCAAGTTGCAAAAATTGCATTTGTATTTGTTTATGTAAAGGAGTTGGAGAGGTCCAGGTTCAAATCTCTCCTCTCACATGTTAGGGATATGTTGTATATAAAAGGTTCCTCAGTATCTATTTATGTAAAGGAGTTGGAAAGGCCCAGGTTCAAATCTCTCCCCGGTTGCTCATCAAAAAAAATTGCATTTGCATTTGCAAAAATTGCATGACGTTGACGTTACGTGAAAAACCCCTAGGTTTGGGAATCCCGTTTCAACCATAACTTTAGGTTTATCTAATTGTTTAGGTGGTCCCATGGTTGGAGGTAAAGTCACCAACAAGGCAAATGCACCACGACGACAGATTACGAATTGGGGCAATTTTGGGCATCTAAGTATTCATTTAGAACTCACGAAGCGCACTAATCCGAGAGAATAGCGGATTAAAAAATTGATTAATTTGAATATCGTTGTTTATTTGTTTTTTTTTTATAATTTTTTTATTTGGTTATTGTATTGCTAGAAATTTTTAGGCTCTTTTCAATTATAATTCTTGGTCCATAACTTTGCTTATTAATAGAGAATTTAACACATAATTACTACACATTTTACTACACATTTACTAAGTTTGATTCATATGTATGTGTATATAAAAATAATTGTAAATAATTAATTTTAAAAGTTTAGGAGTAGTTAAAGGTTATGAGTTTGTTCTTAAAGAATTATGGTATGATTTATGCTTATATTCATAAACAAATAATTATAAATAATTAGTTGTTGAATAGTTGTAAGTTTATTGTAGTGGTAAGGGCTTTGGTCTTTTTCTTTTTAGAGGTTCAAGGTTAAAACCCCACTCAGTATGAGGGGACCGGGATCTCTTATTAAAACCTATGTAAACTTATTGAAAAAAAAAAACAATTATTTAAATGTTTTGAATTGAAATTAAAAAAATCTTAACCAAGTATGTATATATAAATAATTAAAAGGTATAAATGTAACCCTTGCCATTGTGTGGAGTACTTTAATCAGGATTGTTCTCAGAAGAAAAATCAAGCTCTGCGATGGCAACAAAAAAAGGATAGTAGAAATAAGGAAGGTTCGACAGGGAAATCAACTGGAGAAGCAAGGGACTTTGGTATGGAGATAACGCTCTCATCCAATATGAAGGAGAAAGGGCGAGAGGAATGAGAAATTATAGAAGAACCTCAATATGTAAGTAATCTCCTTGATATTCTTCTTATTGCTTCAACTGATTTAGTTGTTCACAATCCTTTTGGATGCTTTCAAATCATCTTAAAAGATTTAGATCATAATGCTTCAGTTTTTTTATCATAAACAAGAGTAAAACATCCTTGAAGTTGAAACCCAAATAAAAAAATAATTTCCCTCTTGCCTTCGAGGAGAACATTGAGATTCAGGATAGATCACCTAGGGCTCATGAACCTAGAAAGGAACATGGGACGCCTAATCAAGTCACCAACAACTTTAGAAAAATCAAGACGAATGTTGGGCATGAGGCAAAATAGGGAAGACCTTCTCAATAGCAATTAGGAAAAGGAAAACTATGAAAGAGGTTATGTACGAGACACAAACGACCCTCAAATTGGGCAGAAAAAAATATTCGACCAAAATTAAAAAATGAGAGTCATATCCTAAAATGTTAGGGGCCTCAATTCCCCTTCCAAACACCAGTTAGTGTCATCATTAAGTATGAAACTGTAGCCTCAAATCTTGTTGTTACATGAAACCAAGTTGGATAACTAAAAACTGGAAATAATTAGGACAAGTATTTGGAAAGAAGCCAATTTTGTTGCTAGTGCAGTGAAGGGTATCGCAGGAGGGATTTTGTGTATGTGGGATGACAAATTTGTTGAAGAAAGGGTTATCTCAACTTTTGATAGATTGGTTAATGTGCTCTTCCACTGTAAGAAACTAAAATTAGCTAGGTTTTGACCAATATCTATGCACCAAACACCTGTATAGGACGAAAATAATTATTGAGGGATTTAACTTCAATGAGGAAGGCTTTCCATGACATTGTTTGGGTTTTGGTTGGGACTTCAACACCCCTTTGTATCCATCATACAAGAAGGGCAGAAACACTAATACCTTTGAAGGTACGAAATATTTTGAGCAGTTTGTCTCAAAGAATGGATTGATCGATGTTGACCTCAGAGGATTTAAATATACATGGAGTAATAGAAGACTTGGGAACCAACTGATCCAAATAAGACTTGGTAGATTCTTAATCTCTTAGTAAAGGCTAATTAACTTTGGATATACCAATATGATCGTACTCCCTAAAGTAGGATCTAACCATAACCCTCTAGTGTTAGATTTCCAAACCGATAGAAGGAGGTTTTACAACACTTTTAGGTTTTAGATGATGTGGCTTAGAAATGAAAGCCTTGAGCATTAAATTAAGGAATGATGGCGGAACAAATTCACTAAATATTTGATGGTACAAATTGCCAAAAAACTTAGATTTATCAAACACAAACTCAAAAATTGGAACAAGATTTTTTTTATGATGGCATAGCAACCACAAACTATAGTGGCAATAGAGAAACCACAATGCTGGAAAAGCAACCACAAATTACTATGAAGACATATTTATATACTATCATTGTTATACTTAAATTATCTATATAACTAGTTATTACCATTTAGGACTTGATCAGTGGGGAAGATATAGTTGACTTAGCATTGTAAGACAAGATAAGAGATCCTAAATTAATCCTTGCTTTACCTTTGAGATATGGGGATGTGTATATATACCCTAATCTATGTTTGATGTGTTTATCAAGAAACTATTGGAATATTGATCCGTAATTATTTTTTGGATAAATAAAATTTTAATAATCATGGTGAGTAAGTAAACATCTGAGTGGAGTTATTTGACATCATACTTCAATTTTGGGTGTTGTTAGTACCACCAAACCTTGTCAAATTAGGCAACTTCATACTTTTTTGCAAAACTGGACTGCACACTTTTGACAGCTGGAAAACTGTGTAAAAATCAGCCTCGGTGGTCATATTCGTGGACATGTTGGGAGTGACTCATAAGGATTTAGGACCTCAAATTTTAACCAGATGTAGTTCGAACTACTGAGAACACATGGTAAAATTTTTAGGTCGATTGGACACGTAATCCAAAAGTTGTACGTGTTCCAAAATGGCAATCTGGTGCTTTTGATAGCAGAATACCAAAAGGCAGTTGGAGACCAAAAGACATGCTTGGTAGTTGAAAGGCCAGGAGTTATTGGAACGGTTATTTATGTCATTTTTTACCTCTCTTCATGGTTAATGAGGGATTGGAGAGAAGGTATGGAGCTGTGTTTATGGTGAACTATTGCAGACTGTTGGGTGAAATTGTTGCATAGTATTGGCTGTTTTCATTACAGTAGCAATACTTGGTAGCCCTTCGGAGGTTGCAATGTATTTTTTGTTCATTAATAAAGTAGTGAGCTCTCTTGGACAGTGGATGTTTCCCCACATTGGGGTTTTACCACTATAAATTTTTGTGTCTAATTTGTGTGAATGTTTTGTTATTTACACTATTGAATTTTAGTAGTTAATAGCAATCGCATTGAGATTTAATATATCTTTCAATCCTTAAATCTGTAATTGTAAGAATAGTCATAGTTTGGCTACCATTACGGATCAAGTGGTATCAGAGCAAGTTCTTTTGTAAGGCCTGTGTATGCAAGGTAGAAGGTCTCAGAATTTGGAGTTAGTTCCTTATAACCCATAAATTGGGAGAAGGCAGAGAAATACTTCCATGGCTGAAGAACAACGAGCACGAATGTCTGATGAGGAATATGAATGCAAATTCCTCAAGATGGAAAACACTCTCGCACAACTCACCAAAATGATGGAGATGATGCAATTCTAGCTGAATCAGTCTAGAAATGAGGAGCAAACGATTCTTGTGGGAGAGGATGAAGGTGCTTCGACTTCTAATAAGGTACCTTTGGTATCTGACCCATTTAAGATGGAGGTGAAGCTGGACATACCTGTCTACAATGGAGAGTTGGATCCTGAGAAGTTGGACGGCTGGTTGAAGCAGCTGGAGGTATACTTCAGTACCAAGCATTATACGGAGCCCCAAAAAGTGAGTTTTGCCAGATTGAAGCTTGGAGGACATGCTCTCACATGGTGGGAGGCATATGTTGCTGGTTTGGCTCGTAATAGGCAACCACCTATACAAACATGGGCTCAATTTGTGGCTGCACTCAGAGCTCAATTCTATCCGGTTGGATACCAAGAAAGGATGGAGGAGAGGTGGCAATTTTTGAGGCAAAAACAAGGACAAGATGTTCAAGAATACACCACTGAATTCAGGAAGCAAGCGGTGTTATTGAACATAAATCTGCAGGACCCATCGATTCTGAAGAAGTACAAGGGTGGATTGCACTACCATCTCAGAATAGAGTTGGCACTTTTCAATGTCACAAGCATAGATGAGGCATGTGTCAAGGCAATGTACTTGGAGATGAAGAATAGGAAGCCAAATAAAACGCAGCAGACCTCTAATCAGCCCAGTGGTAGTAAAAATGCAGCAAAACCACAAAAGCAAAGCAAAAATCAGACCAAGAAGGCTTCTACAGTAGTGCAAAAAGATGAAAAACATTGTGACCATTGCAAGGTTGATGGGCACACTACAGAAAAATGTTGGAAATTGCACCCAAAAAAGAAGCCCAAATGGATGAACAAAGGTAAAAAGAAATCAGCCAATGTGTGTCAGCAAGACGAGGACTGTATTAGCACTACAGAGGCTGAAGAAAAATTGGCTTGTGTAGCCAAGCAAGGGCAAAAGAAACTACAGACTTTGGAGGCTCATGGACAAGCCCATGTTCAAGCTACAAAGGAGGAGATAGTTTCAAAAACCACAAAAGAAGAATTGTTTTGGGTGTATATCCAAATAAATATGACAAAGGTAGTTGCATTGTATGATTCTGGATCACAAAGAAATCTGATCTCAAAAAAATTAGTACAACAGTTGGGATTGGAGGTAAAACCTCATCCTCAACCTTATCCATTGGGGTGGCTACACAAAGATGTAGAACTGCAGGTAACTAAGCAATGCACATTTAGATTTGCCATTGATGAGAAGTTTAAAGATGAGGTAGTTTGTGATATTGTACCTCTGGATATATGCCAAGTTGTCTTTGGTAGCCCATATTTATGGGAAAGAGATGCTATTTTTTATAGAAGGCTGAACCAGTGGCGTTTGGTGAAAGATGGTAAGGGATTTAGAATTCATGCCTACAAAGGGCAAAAGAAATTTCAGTTGGTTACTACTCAACAAGCAAAGCATATGGTGAATGCTAGCAAGAGGTTTGTGCTTCTCATGGTGAGAGGTGTAGGTGAAGACTTGCAAATTGATGGACATGAAGTGGAGGCAGCTGATTGTACTCCTAGGCAAAGGGGAGAGTTGAAGAAGTTGCTCCAAGAATTCCAAGACATCATGCAGGCACCTCGGGGCATACCACCAAAGAGAGATGTGGAACATGAGATTCAGCTATTACCAGATTCACCAGTACCAAACATTGGGTTGTATAGGCAGTCAGTATTGGAATCTGATGAGGTGAAGAGACAAGTCCAAGAATTGTTGGAACAAGGGCTTGTGAGGCCTAGTACATCACCGATGGGTTCTCCTATTGTGTTGGTTCCAAAGAAATATGGGACATGGAGGATGTGCATTGACTACCGAGCACTCAATAAAATCACCATTAAAAATAGATATCCACTTCCTCGCATTGATGATTTACTTGATCAGTTGAAGCATGCCCAATATTTCACCAAGCTGGATTTAAAATCTGGTTATCACCAAATCCGGATGAAGGAGGAAGACATTTGGAAGACAACCTTCAAGACTAAGCAAGGTCTTTTTGAGTGGCTAGTTATGCCATTCGGTTTAACTAATGCTCCTGCAACATTCATGAGAATGATGAATGATGTACTACGTCCATTTTTGGATAAATGTGCACTTGTCTTCTTGGATGATATACTTGTGTATAGTGCATCTTGGGAGGAGCATATGCAACACTTGAGAGAGGTATTGGCAGTTTTGTAGTAGTCACAATTGAAATTAAACATCAAGAAATGTGAGTTTGGAAAGACTTCTTTGGTTTATTTGGGCCATGTGATTGGTGGAGGAGAGATTCGAATTGATCCAACAAAAGTTGTAGCCATCCAAGAGTGGTCCAAGCCAAAAACTCAGACTGAATTAAGAAGCTTTGTTGGAGCAATTCAGTATTTGAGGAAGTTCATTAAATATTTCTCACATGTGGCTGCACCACTGCAGAAAATGTTACAAAAAAATAGTAGTATTGTGTGGGGTAAAGAAGAAGAACAAGCATTTCAGAAGTTGAAGGATAAGGTTTGCAATGCACCAGTTCTTGCCATGTCGGATATGAGATTACCTTTTGAAGTAGAGACTGATGCTTCTGGCCATGCTATGGGAGCAGTTTTACTCCAAGGAGGTAAGCCGGTATGTTATCATTCTGAGTTATTTTTTGGAGTTGTTCTTAATTATCCTACATATGATAGAGAATTATATGCTTTGGTGCAAGCGGTTAAGAAATGGAGGCATTATTTGATGGGTAAAGAATCAGTAATTCATACTGATCATGAACCATTAAAATATTTGCAAACTTAGAGTAAATTGCAGTAGTCAAGACATTTTAAATGGATGGGTTTCTTGCAGCAATTTAACCTTTTGATTAGGTATAAGAGGGGTAAAGCTAATAAATTGGCTGATCTATTATCTAGACCTCCCATGAAACTTGCTTCAGTTGTTATGGAGTTAGAGCCTTTTGCTTTTGATACTTATAAAGGTGAATATGAGGAGGATGAGGAATTTAAAGATGTGTATCTCAGTCTTGGAGCAGAAAAGAATACCTCGGTGGAAGACTATCACTTGGAGGATGGCTTGTTGTTCAAGGCTGGTAAGCTTTGTATTCCAGTTGGTAGTAGATTGCAGCTGATTAGAGAAGCTCATACTTCATTGATTGCTGGTCACTTTGGGGTGCATAAAATAGTAGCAAATTTGTAGTGGTATGTGCACTGGCCAAATATGCAAAATGATGTTTCCAGATACATCCGTGGGTGTGCCATTTGTAATACAAGTAAGCCAAGTAACCAGAATTTGGGATTGTACACTCCCCTACCAGTTCCTAGCTGGCCTTGGGAGAGCATTTCAATGGATTTTGTGGGTGGACTGCCTACCACTCGTAAGGGGAATGATTATTTGTATGTGATAGTTGATAGATTTAGTAAAATGGTTGTTATGATTCCATGTAAGAAGACTATCACAGCTGAAGGAGCAGCTGATTTGTTCTTTCAACAGGTTTTTGTGAATTTTGGTCTACCCAAAAGCATTATTAGTGACCGTGATACCCGGTTCCTTAGCAAGTTTTGGACTGCACTTTGGGGAATGTTGGATACAAAGTTGAAAAGATCCACCGCATTTCATCCCCAAACTGATGGTCAAACAGAAGTTGTCAATAGGACCATTGTTCATTTGTTGAGAGGATTTAACCAGCAAAGACCAAAGACTTGGGATGAAAATCTGCCTTATGTGCAATATTGCTACAATAGGGCTATTCATTCATCAACTCAGCTATCACCATTTGAGGTATGCTATGGTTTTCTACCACATTCACCTTTTGATGGAGTATTTTCAAGTGGTTCAGATGCAGCAGGGAGTAATGAGTCGGAAGGTAGCAAGGCTTTGAGGTTCATCCAAAAAATTCAGCTTATCCATGAACGAATTGAGGAGAAGTTGAAGAAGACTCAGCAACAATACAAAGAGCGCCATGATAAACACAGAGTTGCACATCAGTTTCAGATTGGAGATATGGTGTGGTTGCATTTGGGTAAGGAGAGGCTTCAAGGAGCTGGTAAGAAGCTAAAACCCATACGTTATGGACCATTTAAGATTGTGGACAAATATGGGGATAATGCATTCAAACTTGACTTGCCTAGTTATATGCAAATGTATTCTATTGTTAATGTGGAGAATTTGAAATTGTTTGAGCCTTCATTGTTGGATGACAAAGAAGATACTCCAGTTCTACCATGTTGGGATGACCTGACTTCATCAACTTTTGAGGAGGTTGTAGAGGATGTGGTGCTTGAAAAGAAAGTTCGTACTTCAAGAAGGGGTGACCAAGAGTTTTGGTTAGTTTGTGGAAAAGGTAAAAGATTGAACAAGGCAAGATGGTTACCTTTGGCTCGGGTGAAGGATTTATATCCTCACCTGATGACTTAAAGCTTTTGAGGGACCAAAAGCTCCCCAAGTGGGGAGGCCTGATCCAAAATTATTTTTTGGATAAATAAAATTTTAATCATCATGGTGAGTAAGTAAACATCTTAGTGGAGTTATTTTGACATCATAACTTCAATTTTGGGTGTTGTTAGTACCACCAAACCTTGTAAAATTAGGCAACTTCATACTTTTTGCAAAATTGGACTGCACACTTTTGATAGCTGGAAACTGTGTAAAAATCAGCCTCAATGGTCATATTCATGGACATGTTGGGAGTGACTCATAAGGATTTAGGACCTAAAATTTTAACCAGATGTAGTTCAAACTACTGAGAACACATGGTAAAATTTTTAGGTCGATTGGACATGTAATCCAAAAGTTGTACATGTTCCAAAATGGCAATCTGGTGCTTTTGACAGCAGAATACCAAAAAAAAGTTGGAGACCAAAAGACACGCTTGGTAGCTGAAAGGCCAGGAGTTATTGGAATGGTTATTTATGTCATTTTTGGCATCTCTTCATGGTTAATGAGGGATTGGAGAGAATGTACGTGGAGCTGTGTTTATGGTGAACTATTGCAGACTGTTGGGTGAAATTGTTGCATAGTATTGGTTGTTTTCATTATAGTAGCAATGCTTGGTAGCCCTTCGGAGGTTGCAATTGTAATTTTTGTTCATTAATAAAGTAGTGAGCTCTCTTGGACAGTGGATGTTTCCCCACATTGGGGTTTTACCACTATAAATTTCTGTGTCAAATCTGTGTGAATGTTTTGTTATTTACACTTGAATTTCATGATTTAATAGCAATTGCATGGAGATTTAATATATTTTCAATCCTTAAATCTGTAATTGTAAGAATAGTCATAGTTTGGCTACCATTACGGATCAAATATATTACATTGTTTGTTACATGCTAATGTACCATCATGGGTACATGTTTAGATTAGGAGTGAAGGACGAAAACTTGCACCATACAACGAAATAAGGAAAAAGAAACCTATAACAACATGATGCAACGATGAATCCCATTGTATTAAATTTGTATTGATTTATTTAAAAAATGTTACAAAGAGTCCCTTTCAGGGATTTCATCAATGATATAATATTACAATGAGGGACATGGTTCCTTTGTTCATCAGAAAATATTTTTTAGGTGCAATCTGGAAGGTTCCCATGCCAACACAATATTTTTAGAGAGCGAGTTTCCTTAAGACCATTACATGAGTGAGATTTGGATCTATAATATTTCATAATGCTTGAAATCTATAACCTACACACAATGAAAAAGAGAGATCAGTACAATTTATGGGGCCCACCGAGGTTGGACCCATATTGATCAAGAAATAAAGCGAATGCATGCGTATAATAACCAAAATCTAAGCTAATGCAATAAAATAAAGTGCATAAAACAAAATATTCGTCATTAAAACAAACATGCAAGTGGAAATCTAAGCTAAAATGCAACAAAAATGATAAAACTAGTCACCTTACTGAGATCATCTCGGGTCAAGACGATCTTATCTACGGATCATTTTGAGGTGAGACGATCACTGTCGTAGACCTACAATTTTGTGAAACCAGATTTGGGTAAGGTTTGAATGACCCAAGTGTTGGGCACTGAATTACATCAAGCTTTACTCAATACTACATCTATTTATCTTCCTCCTTTCTGTCCAGGTTTGCACCCGATAGTTATAGCTCAACACCCAAAATTGGATGGACCAAAATAGGGGTTTCATATCCAACCTCCAGAACAGGCTGGTTCCTTGTCAACTTAAACAGGGTGTTGACACAATTATGCTCACTTAGGATTTTAGAGATTATGGTAAGAAAATATTAGGGTTAGAAAATGTGAACAACAGTGGACAAATAGGCTAACAACATTGTTACTATAGTAAAAAGCTCCCATAAACAAAATTAAAGACACATTACTCAGATCAACATTATCTCAAATTAAATGTACTTTCATTCATTAAAGAACAACAGAGAAATATTACAGACAACAGTTTCAATATCTAAACAATGATAATCCAAATAACAAAATTAATCAATATTTAGATTTCAAAGAAATGCACTCCCTAACAACAAAAAACTAATTCAGAAGCAGATTTCAATTACCCTAGCAATTAGTAATCCATAAATTTAGCACAAACTAACCATTCAAGTATTCATAGAAATACAACTTAAGAATTCGAACCTCTGATATCAAATTATGAAGATATAAAATTTGAGGCAAAAATAAATGTAATGCTCCTTTCATTAGGCCTTGGGAATATTTATAGTAGCACAGGCAAACACACTAGAGTCGACCCTTGAAAATGAGGGTTCGACCTCTATTTATAGTTTTACAAAATTAAAATAATAAGGAACATTACAAAGATTAAATTTTTACAGCTCAACAAAGAGTTCTTGTTGCCATTCTCTTCCTGGTTCAACCTTCGAGAAATCCATTGCAAGTGGACCACCATGGTAGCTTGGAACCTCTGCAACTTGTTGGTTATTTGGCATTAACTAAAGTTCTGGCCGTTGGAGACTGCGTTGCATCGTTAATTTATCTTGGAAATATTCTGTCGCTGTCAATCTGCAATCGTCTTTAGTTCTTATTTTCTTGAAAACCCTTGACGCTTTGGCTTCCTCCTCCAACTAATTATTCTTTCAAATTTTGGTGAGAGATCCCTTTTATATGCTTCAACATTCTTGGGAAAATCTCAACCATCAATCTCTCCCATCATATGGCTATTATTTAATCTGATATAAGCTCAATATAATGGTGGGAAGATAACACAGTGCCATTCCACTTTTAAAATTGATGATGTCATCTTTCATGCTTCAAAAACTGTGGAACACCAATCCGACACTAAAATGCCTTGAAAGTGAAGCATGATGAAATCCACCCCTTATCCTTCATTTTTCTTCTTTGGCGATGAAGCATTCACCAATCCACACAAAAAATTTGATGACATCACATCTCCTTTAAAACTCTACGGATTCCATTTCAGACCTAAGCAAATGCATTAACCTGTGAACATCATTTCAAACTCGTCATAGTGTAAGGTGACTCTTTCTCCATTCTACACTGGCTTTAGAGTAAAACATTGCTTGTTGCCGTTCTAGGTGAAAATTAGTCAAAATTCCCTTCGTCACAAATTTGCATCTCCAATACTTCACTTTATATCTTCTGTCACCATTATGGGTAAAAATATTCTATGCAGCTCCCGAAATTGGGCCCTCCAACACTTAGCCACTTTAGAAGATATCAAAAATATAAAGTGGTCGCCAATTCGCACTTATTTTACGTTGACGCCATCCTTCGTCAAATTTTTTTACAGATTCAGAGCATGTCACCAGTCTGGAGCCAAAAACATATGAAACCATGTGGAATTGCTCCAAGTGTGAAAGCTTACTAAGTGTTGGGCGGATTTGTAACCTTTATTACGGATCCATTCCAAAATTCACTACAAAGTGTGCGAAATGAGATCTTTCGGCCTTAGACAAAAATTTCAAAATTTTCCTAAGTATGTGGCCATTTTGGGCCTACATTTGGATGCCTCCTAGGTGGATTTGCTTGCAAATCCATAGAACGCAGTGTCTTATCCATTGGGCTATAGGAGTCGAAAATGATCATCTTCAAAAATGTGCTTAAAATAATAATTTCCATATGAACACTACCCTCTGAAAATAGTTCTCTTAGAGAGTAGAAGTTCACATCGAGACCATGCTTCAAGCAACACAGAGGATAACTACTGAGCAATATACACATGTTCCTCCGTTGTTTCCAAAATCTATCTCTGTGCCCTTATAGCAAAACTGCTTCACTATCTTTGCAAAATACAGTGCTACTCTTCTTATAAGGCCTACTCACAAAAATGCCTTCATACAAAATACGTTGCTCTTTGAACCTGACATCATCTAAGTAATCAATGATAAGCCGAAGCCCTGAACATTTATTTTGGACATCAGAGAGAAATTATTTTCTAATCTTCTTGAGTTCAGCTTTAGAAAAACTAGAAGACCTAGCTTTCTCAATTTGAAGCTTTTGTTTTAAACTTTGAATTTCTTTTGCTTGTTCTTCATTCAGCTTATTTTTCTCTCCTAGTTGATCTTTGAGCTTATTGCTTATTAAAAAATTTCTTGCCAGCCCTTAGCCTCTTTTTTTAGAGCCTTTTCTATTTCTCAAAGTCTTTTGAAGATTTTCAATATGTTTCTCCAGTTTACCCACCTTCTTTCTGAATATATCATTCTTCACATAGAAGGTGTCCAAGTGGGATTTGGCTATAATTAACTCATCTTATTCAGGAAAATTCTTAATATCTTCTGTGACCTCTTCAACTCGGTAATCATGAACAGTCAACTCAATTTTAGGTTTAATTACAAGTGGAGTCATGGATCTAAATATCCTCTACCTAGAAACTGGATCTACATACATGCTTCTTCTCCTGACAGCCATCCTACTGGAAGACTTTGATAGCTTTTATGCCCATAAATCATTTATCTTTTGTGTGGCTGCCTGCTCCTTTGGCAAAGTTATAGGACTTTAAAAACTAGTAGCCAGGGGAGATGAAGACACTATAAATGTAAGAGCGGACTCAACTGCTGACAATGGTGGTATGGAGGTAGTTACAACAGTTTATGTAACAATAGTGGACTCTGTAACTACTACTATGGTTGCTATTAGCTAACTCATAGGAATTGAAATAAGACTAACAATTGGATGAATGGGGGTGCTTAGAAATATTTGTCCCTTTGATGGTGGTGATTGCAATGATGGAATTGAAATGATGGGCTATGATGAAGTGGGAACCTCAGATGATGAAAGTGGGATTTGGGGTGACTTTGGGGGAGAAGGGGTGACAGGTACTTTAATGAAAATCAATGAAACACGGGGTGGACTATGAGGGGGAGACAGTACCTTTGTCGCATTTTCTTGACCAAAAAGGGAGGGAAACTTCCTTGGGGATTCAGGAGGATGAAGAGGAGAAGGGGAATTAGAAACCATACCTTCACCTATAGATGTAGGGTGTTCTTTTCTACCTCTATTTCCTACTGTTGCTCTTGATGAGTCAATTCTTTTACAACTCTCCTCTATATTCAACCTCTGTTTCTTTGAAAAATCTATTTTCCTTATTTCTGGAGCTCTTTTAGCTCTTCTATGAATTAATTGAAAGGAAGTCATCTCACTCTTTGAATCTTCTTCAAATACCTCTCCTTATATTTCTCCTGTAAGCAATGCATGTTCAAAAATAGGGTGCAACTCTACTGATGCTATAGTGGTGAAATAATGGGGTTTGAACCTGAAACTCTCATCCTTCTTTCTCTAGTTGATATCTATGTCTAGAGGTTGTCCCCGCAGAGCTAAGCGTTTAGGCCTAGTTACTGGTTCAATGACTAGAGTACTAATAACTTTTTCATTGGAATATTGCATTTTGCTCAGAATCTGCGCTCCTTTAGGAAACTTTTCCACTTGCTCAGTGGTAGGCTGAAACATTTTCAAAACCTCAATTGTTTCCAAAGGAGATTCTTGCTCTTCTGTTGGAGCTTCTTGATATGTGGGTGGAGAGAGATATTTAAAACCAATTTGGGATTTTCCACTATTAGTACTATGTTTCTGATATCCTTTTGCTTCCAGGTTATGATATTTTCATCATATTTCTTAGAAAACTCATTATCAATCTTCATTCCAAACCTAGACTTAGGTTTTCCAATCTCAATCCTCATTCTCCACCAATATGATATCTTCACTACATTCTATTATTCTCCTTCTTCTACCTCTTCAACAGTGTTCTCATCAAGTTGAGAGTCATTTTTCTTTGTGGTTTTCTCTTCAATTTCACGAATGGTGTCTTCTGTGAGCCGATGCCTTTTCTTCTTGTCTAGATCATAATCCACAATCTATTCATATAAATCTAACCATGGAGGCAGTTGACCCATTTTTGACACATTCCACTCCAAAAGAGCGGTCTCATAATTATTTTTTCCCTATTCGAAATGAGCCCTAGGCCTCTTTTCAAATATATAAGCTTTTGTATCCATTTAGGGCTACATTCCTTTTGGTGAAAATGTCATCAAGGTCATAACTCCATCTTTGGGGAATATAAAATAGACCTAATCTATCAAGGTATTGGTCAATTATCTCACTCTACCATTTTTTGTGATAGTAATGTCCTCCATAGTGCGGTAGGTAATTAGATATTTTCTCTTTCTTCTAGAACCATAATTCAAATCAATGTACTCTACTTGCCTCAAATATTCTAAGGCAAAGAGCCTGTCTGTGATAAAATGGTGTAGGAGAAAAGTTGTAATCATGAAACCATATAGTCTGATTACTGTACCCTCAGTCAAAAGGTATCAATATCCTTCTTAGACACCCTATGCTCTTAGAATTTTCTTAGCCAAGGGTGGCAATCTAGGGCACTCTCCATACATTATTTTCAAAGCAGGTCCAAGGAATTCCAAATTGAATCAGTAAAAAGACTCACTACTTCTCAAGTGACTTGTCCAATATAAATCGATAAGGGTTCCCCATCACTGGTTTTGTCCTTGATCGAAATCCATAACATCTTGTCCTTAATGGTAGCATAAAAAATCCATATCAAACTTGAGCAATGTCTAAAACTAGGAGCATCCGAGCCCCTTTTCATTCTTACCAACTGTTCATGTATCCTTTGGGCAAGAAAGGCTAACTAGTCAAAATATATGGCCCTAGTCCCTTTTTCCTCCGTGCCTTCCTCATAAATTCTTTCATTCAAAATACAATAGGCTGCGACAATATTCCAGCCATGCACCATTCTATCATAATCTAAACCCTCCATACAGGGCAGCATAGAGAATAGTACAGGGTTTGCAAATTCATCAATTAGGATTGGAACTTCAAGTAATTTCTTCTTGGGCCTGGCATCGAGATTTTTATAAACTTATCTCTTGAATGACTCACCGTCGTTAGCTCATTTCTCTAGGGAGTAATACCCAGCCTGGTCAATCACCCTAAATTATTTTGGTCTCACTGATGGTTTTGATCCTAGGACAAACAGATTATGACAGAAGGCGATGGTGATACTAAAAAGGGTTTTTCCTTTAGCAGTTTTCACTGCTTTGGCCATTGGATCATAAAATTTAATTATTGCAGCTATTGATTCTAGACAAGGATGAACAAAATTACAAATGTAAAAAGATAGGGAAGAAAGGACAACACATCTACCTTCCACCAACAAAGTTGCTCTTTTCTTAAATATGTTGTTGATGCTCCTCTTGAGCCTCGTTCTCTCTGTGAGGACCATTTTAGTATCCGCCATAGCTTCTGCTCTATCAATGTATGAAGCTACTACCCTCCTCTTCGAGCTTTTAGATTCTTGGGTATCTTTAGAATCCATCTTGCTAGAAACATCACTACGCTCTTTAGTATTTGCAGTGGAATCTTGAGTACATTTCACTATTTTCTCCTATGAGGATGTGATTTACCTCTAAATGAGCATTGCTAGTGCTTTTTGATTATTTTATTTCCTGGGACACGCATATCTTTCACCATTAATGCGGCTACTGCATGATATGCCCACCAGCACACTCTCCAACTTTCACTTATTTCTCTTGGTAGCTCAACGGTGGCATTCTAATTTTTCATTGGTCAAAAATTCAAACTGCACAACCACTTCACTGTGTCTCTTTGGCTACTCTTTGGTTCAAGCATGAGTTCATTAGCATTGAATGAGAGCCTTTTCTTTTCTCTCCATGTGGCACGGTCACAATATCACCACTTCGCTCCAACTAAGTTTTGAAACCGACATATTGAATACGCCTTTGATTTCGTTGATGCTTAACTTATTTCACATGTGGATAATCATATTGGTTCCGTTCCGTTGAGACCTTCGTGTATTTTGATCTGAATTGGAGATGCTCACCATTCCACTACACTTTAGCTTTGAAAATCCCTAGATTGGAGACACCTTCACTTCTTTTGAAACTTGGCTTTTTCATCAAGAAGAAAACAACACTTACACCATTCCATTGGAACTTTAGTGCATTTTGATGTGGATTTAGAAGCATCCATCATTCCACTACACTTTACATGTATTTTTGTGCGAAATGGAACCTTGTTGGATCCTTGTCAACACTTAGTCATTTTAACAATTATTTTCCTTTTTTCAAGATATTAAAGAGAAAAATAACTGAATACAAAGTGTAAAAAGAAGGAGAAATATAATATAATGTATATACATATATTACAATGAGCTCATATTTCAAACATAGTAGAGTTTGAGATGAAAATTGTTTACTGGAATTGACTGTATGTTCCCTTCTAGATCTTCCAATTAGAACACATTGGACTCCTTGGCCTCTACTATTTTGAAAGGGCCATCCCAAAAAGAATCAAACTTTTCATGTTTGTCTGGTTTTTCTCTATCAACATTCCACTTGAGAACTGCATCTCCAACTTGGAATTTTCTAAATCTAGCCTTCTTATCAAACCATGTCTTGATATCTAAGGAATTCTTTTGAAAATTATCATATACCTTATCTCTATTCTCTTCAAGTTGAAGTAAGTGGTTTAGCCTATTTTTACTAGATTTTCCTCTAATTCCTTCTTTGTATTTACCAGCTTTAGTGCTGGAATATCCAAATGGACCTATAATATTGCTTCTTTACCATACATCAGTGCATAAGGGAAAGTTTTAATGGAATTTTTTATAGTAATATTGTCAGCCCATAGAGATTGGTCTAGCAACAGGTGCCAACTTCTTTTGTTCCCTTCAAGGCATTTTCTAAAAATCCTTAACAAGTTTTTATTGGTATATTCGATAATCCCATTACCCTATGGGTAATAATTTGAAGTATTCTTGAGAATGATGCCATATTTTCTAGTAAACTCAATATACTTTGCTCCTATAAAATCTTGGCCATTATCACTCACCAAGGCTTCTAGAACTCCAAACATTGAAATCAAATTTTCCATAAAATTGATCACAACCTCCTGATCTGATTTCTTGGTAGGAATAGCCTCTACCCATATGGTAAGATAATATGTGGCATTTAGGATAAACTTATGCTCTGCTGAGTAATTAGGGTTAATGACCCCTTTGAATTCCAACCCCCATTGCTGAAAGGTCTCTTCAACTTGCATTGACCTGAGGGGGAATGAAGCATTCCTTGTTCTTCCAACATATCTCTAACATTTGTCACAGGCCCTAGTAATCCTGAAAGAATCAGTAAATATAGTATACTAATAATAGCCTCCTTTTATGATTTTCAAAGCTGTAACTCTACCTGAGCTATGTCCTCCAGCTAGTCCTCCATGGAAATCTTCAATAACCCTCTATTATTGATAATATTTTAAGCATTTAAGGACTCCATACAAATTTCTTTTGTACAGACCTTCTAGAATCAATACATGTTTCAAAGCCTACAACCTATATCTTCTTCTTTGAAAAGTATTTATATTAGGAGGGCATACTCCAGTTTGGAAGTATTTGATTGTATGATCAACCCAATCATAATCTATTATTTGTATTCCTTCAACCTGATCTTCTCCTTTTGTAT